>OZ007590.1:267556408-268756408 GCA_963931845.1 Maratus michaelseni | reverse complement strand
ATTAGAACTCTTTAGAAAAAAAAAAAACCCAGGTGATTATTAAATAGTGTTGTAATTCTATTTATATATATATATATATATTTATAAAATCATTTGATATTAATGATATTTTACTTACAATACCTAAAGTTAGTTTTTTTTTTTTTTTTTTTTTTTTTTTACTAAACACAATAAAACATTTTCTAATGCCCATTTCTACTGAACTGTCCTTTTCTACTTCAGTAGTGCCTTTCTTAGTGACTAGTGTCCTGCCTTTTTACTTTCTGTTATCTATACAAGAAGAAAGTATTTAATTCGCGAAAAATTTCGAAGGATTTATACATTTTAGGAATTCCTGAACACAATTTGACTGTTTTTAGAAAATGTCTGTCTGTATATGTAAACAAATTTTGTGGGTTCTCTCACGAGCTAATGTGTAGAATAGGATGAAATTTCATATGAAGTTCTATCTTTATGTGAACTATATCCAGTTTATGTTTGGAGAATTCGATGAAACATCACATTTAGAATCCTCATGATAGGAAGGAATTGTCATTAAATTTTGGTTGTGGTCATCTAAGAAGATGTGCCAAAATTCGATGATTTATTATTCGAAATATGCTTATATCATATCACCAGTTTAAAAACCCAGATTTCAACGAAACTTCATGCTTAGCATCCGGAATATGGGAATACATTGTCATTCTATTTAAATCCTTTAATTTATTTGATTTATATTGAAGAAAGTTTTGTGACTTTACTTGACATACTAGTTCTTTCTAGGATGAACACTTAAATTATGGCTCTGGTGGAAACAGAAAAAATAAGACTCTAAAGATACACCGGTCCTTACTTTTCAAAGAGAATTATGGATTCCTACAGCAGAGATATGTTTAGAAAGAAATTGGGTCCTTATAGGACCCTTCACAAAACTTTTCACCTTAAAACAGGGCACTTGACAAAATTCTTTATCTTTAAAATAGACTTTTCACAAAACTTTTTTTCCTCTCCAAACTGAACTTTTCATAAATTTAATCATTTAAAATTAAAATTTGACTGTCACTTTTACATATATAAAGAAAATATGTGTATTTTACATACATATATCTTCTTAAAAATGTATAAAAAGTAACCTGAATATGACAATCATTTCAAATTAACAAAATTATGACAAGATTTTTCACAAATGTGAAAGCTGTTCACAATTTCAGAAAGACAGGACCCTTGGAGAAAAGTCTGGACAGAACCCTGTACAGATTGTTACTTGGTTTTCAACTTGATGCATTTTCCAATTAAAATTGTTGCCACAGTGATTACAAATATGACTATATATTGAATATATGTTTAAAATAACTTATTTTAACAATAAAAAAAGGGGGGGGGGTGGTTTTTTGAAGGATCTAAAGTTTGGAGCTTTTTGATTTCTTTAAATTTTGTTTTAGGTTTCCCCCCTCCCCCCCCTCTTATCGAATGCTTTTGTATTCATGTATGAAAAAATTAAAAAAAGGGGCTAAATTTTACCGTATCATATCACGTTTCACATCATAAATATAAAAATATATCCAAGTTCCTGAAGTATGTGAAATTCTATAAGAATTCATTTTGAAAAAATAAAGGGAATTTTAATTTTCAAAGATATTTTATTATATTAAAGGCTGTGTATGCATTTTTTTCCAACATGTTTTATTGCACAAAACAATTTTTTGTGCTTTTTAAAAGAATATGCATATTGTACAGGGATCTGTTTAGAAAGAAATTGGGTCCTTTAAAGGACCCTTCACAATTTTTTTCATTTCAAAACAGGACCCTTCACAGAATTTTTCAACCCAAAAAAGGACCCTTCACAAAACTTTTCACCTTAAAACAGGACCCTTCCCAAACTTCTTTGTCTTAAAAATAAGCTTTTTACAAAACTTTTCCCTCTTTAAACTGAATCTTTCACAAATTTAATCATTTAAGAGTAAAATCTATCACTTTATATATAATGTGTATTTTACATACATATATCTTCTTAAAAATGTATAATCAAGAACCTGAATATAATGATCATTTCAAATTTACAAAATTATGTCTAGATTTTTCACAAATGTAAAAAGCTGTTCACAATTTCACAAAAACCGGACCCTAGGAGAAATGTCTGGACAGATCCCTGTTATATAAAGCTCATTTTTATTTTATTTAGAGATTGAATATGGGAAAGAAGTTCATGAAGGAGATATTTAACTTCAGATATTACAATATAATTTATGTGTGTGTGAGATTCTCCCTCCCCCCCCCCCTTTTTTTAAAAAAAAAGAGTATAAGGTTTCTATTTTTTTTCTTAACATGAAATTTAATCAACAGAACCAATACCTAATTTTTTTGTTGAGTTTGGAAAACCTGTTATTAAAAGTATTTGATGCAGAAATCATAAATTTGTATTTCTTGCACTCTTTAAATGATAGTCTGCTCAAAACAGTTTTTTAAACTTAACACGTCTCGCATGTCTTTTAGCTTTGTGTTACATCCAAAATTTCCATTAGATAAATGCTCTGGTGTTCCGTAAAGCATCTTTATAAGAATAGTAACATATGCACAGAGCGAATGTTCAGATTCGAAATTTTTGTTCAAACTACTGCTTGTAACTTCAAATTTAATTAAGAAGTGAGTTTGAATTTTTGCTATTTTTGTGTTCTTGATGTTTTAATGCATTTTTGGTGAGTGTGTTATGATTGATTCTTGATTGTCCATGTTCGTTAAATGAATTGCTCTTTTAGCAGAAAGCATGATTAAAGACAAATTTTTATCACTGTACCCAAATATCAATAATTTTAAAACAATATTCTTCTACTGTTGGAAAATGTTTTAAATCTAAGTGTGCATCATGTTACTTTCTTGCTTATTAGGGGGCTCTACCCCCGTCCAGACCCGCAGGCTTTAAAAATGTGTAATGTGCTTTGCTTTAAAGATTTTGCTTAAAGATTTGCTTTAAAGAAGCTTCCTACCTGATTACAGAAGATTGAATAATATTGCGACCGGTGGTGATCTTCTGTAATCTGATTGCCATTCATTTCCCTTTGATTGGGAAGATTCTTCGGCCCCCAAGGCCACATCCACTGCTATCGTGACAGCTGACAGTGTGATTGATTAGGTACAATCAGTTACATATTTAAAATCAGCTTGTGTAAAATGATTAAGTAAAAAATATGGCTTCCCCCCCCCCCCTCTTTGCCCCAGAGTATTATAGTTTAGTAGCGAAAATGCAGATATCCTCTCATTATTATCCCAGAATTATTTGAAAACTCAAACCCAAAAACCTCCTATCTTTGTTTCAAAAGATCTCCAAAATGGCCGCAGCAATTGTGCAGTAGGAGGTGAAAAGATATTGTTATAATTTTGGCTTTGTAGTGAATTTGCAACTTTTTTCTCCTTCTGCTGGAGGTCAAAGGTGTAATTAATCATTTTTTTCAGCTCCATTTCTCCAGACATCTATTCCTGTTAAAAAAGTTATAGGTTACAATTCATAATATTTTCGATGATTAATATGCCTGCAAAAGATTGTTAAATTGCTATGCATAGTTTTTGATCCTACAAATCTTATTTAACTGAACTATCTTGATCGATTTCAACATTAAATAGCACTTTAAAAAAAATTTTGATTTAAAAAATGCCTCCTTGAGCATGTTTATCATACATTTTTCTATAAAACTACCAGTTTTAATGTTTTAATATGAAATAGTTTTCCTGGATAATCGAGAAAGTGAAAAAGTCACAATAGATACAGCAGCGTCAGCAGCTATTTTTTAGAATTGAGATAAACTTGAAAAACTTATTATAAAGAAGAGAACCGCTTGTTAAATTATTTGAATCCCATCAGTGCTTAATAGGTACAAGTGAGTATTTGAGTATCACTATATATTAATATTATTACATTATAATTAAATATGTTACACAAAAAATGATAGATTGACACCATTTTGTAACAATTCATGAATGACATAAACAGTTTACCAAATTTCATGCCATACACAGAGATGCCGACCTCAAAGTTCTTTTATCATTAATGAAACCTGTGGTTTTCAATAATTACGCATAGAATTCCATGAATTTTGCCAGTAATCTATGATGATCAGACTTTTCAGATGCAAATAGGGGGTTTGTTTCTTATTTAATGGGTATATTGTCTATTTAGTACTATAACATTCTCATTCTCATGTGCTAGCATTTTATTATAATAGAAGATACTATTATAATTAAAATATTTAATAAATTAATTCTTCAAGTCCATGTTTTGTTATATTTTTTTCACTTAAAATGTGGTGTCCCTTCCCTGGTTTGTGTTACTTCTGTTACCACTTATGCATTTATTTTCCATTCTTGTCAAAAGTGGGCAGTGCAAGACAAAAGTAATGTTTATAAATGAACAAGTAGTCACATTAGTCATTTTGAAATATTTTAAGGACATTAAATACAATGAACTGATTTGAATTTTTCTCATGTAATTGTCTTTCTATGTGTTCTATGTATTAACATCTTTTACTAGTTATTCATCACCTTAATGCTGAAATTTTAAAATAGTGACATATAAAATAAAGACATTTGGTATCACTGTCAAATAATTTGACTTTTAGATAAACCAAAAAAAGTCTGCTCTCAGATTTTTATTATTATTATTATTTGTACTTTCTGAATGTAACCTCTGTTCCCACAAAATAGTAATAGAGGTTACAGATGTTGTTATTCAAAATTAGCTATTCATTTAATTAAAAAACAGAAAATGGTGTAGTACATCTATAAACATAATTTCTAACATATGATGAGAAAGAAATCACTGAGTTAAGTTGGTGTTGGTAACTTGTGTTACCTCATTTAGCCTCTGTTATAAAGAAGTAATTAATTTCTGAAAATTTTGTTGATTGATTAGTATATACAGCGGAGTATTGATTATCCGAACCTCTGTCAAATGAACGACCAGTTAACCAAACTAAATCTTGAAATAAGCTTCTTCCAGCAGATGACTCTACCACTGGACCTGAAGAGCCACCAAACAGTGAATTTGTATCAGAAGTGGCTGAGTTGATTCATAAATCTTGAGAATTTGAAGATTGTGACCAGGAAGACATTCAAGAATGTCTCGAATATGATGTTGGTGGCCACCAACTATTGACGGGCGATGAAACCCTTACTACTTACTCTCATGGAAGACCAAAATCCTTCAGAAGACCATGACGAGGAGGAGGACTTTAGTGATGAATAACAAGTTGAAAAGGGACCATCCACTGAGGAAGCTTTTCGGTACCTAGAGAGACAGCCTTGAAGTGGGTGGAGCAACAATAAGAGTGTGATTCTGTTCAACTGCTTTCATTAAAACGTATAAGAGATTTAGCAGCAAGAAAAAGAATGTCCTCTTTGAAGCAAAAGAAAATTTTGGACTTTTCGTAAAATGTAGACCTACAATACTGTACATTTGATTTTCTATAGATTTATTTGATCACTTTATTCCTTGATAGTTTGTTCCCTTCTTCTTGTTGTAAGCATTGTACTACAAAATACGTACATATTTGTATTAATTACCACTGCTTATTTGTTTCATTATGCTCATATAGCCCTGGTATTTTTTTTTTTTTTTTTAATCGGTTATCCGAAATCTCGTTTATCCAAACACCCCCGGTCACCTATTACTTCAGATAATTAATGCTCCGCTATAATTATCAATTGATCAATATACTCAATAAGTGGCCAAACAATCCCTAAAAGTCATTTTTAGTGCAGTGATAATTTTTAGGGTTTCGTTCATCTCACGAAACCCTATTACTCTCGCTCCGTTGTCTGTCTGTCACAGAGCAATTCTCAGAAACTATGTAACTTACAGAGTTGAAACTTTGTGTATATAGATGAATACAAGCTATAAAGAGCTCAAAATATTAAAATTTGAAAAATTCGTATTATTTTAATAAATAAAGGTAAAAAACCAAAATTCTAACAGCCTTTTCCTATTAAATTTAAACATTTTTTGTTATAGCAGATGCCAAAAATTAGAAATCCACGATGAAATTCTTTCTACATTAATTAATCTTCTATCAGACGATTTCCACATGAAAAATGAAAATGAAATAAAACGTTTCACCAATTGAAAAAAAGATTAATATGAAATAAAAATGATTGACGTCATAGTGGTAATAAAACGAAATTTTCAAAGATTTCTCAATAATACAAGGAGTATGTTTATGTACACAAAGCAGATTAATATCACGTCATTAGAGAATTAAAAAGAAAATCTGATGTCATATTGGAAGTTTAACGGATTTTTAAAATGTTTGAGAATAATACAAAGCACGTATCAATATGAGTAATAGAGAATAGTACGCTAACGGGCTGGTTTAGATATTCAAAAAAAGAAAAAATAGACCGGTAATTTTTTACTTTATAAAAAACATGACCTTTTTTTTTTTTTGCTAAATGAAATTTATTTGGATTTATTAAAGAAAGGATAAAGTGTTTTGAAAGGAATATTATTAAACAAAACCCTTTGAGCGATCTTTGATCACACCTACCCACTTGTTAAAATTTCTTGCAGTTTCAAGCATAAAATGTACAATTTGGTAACATAAGTTACTTGGTCATAATTTTACTCTTTCTCCATTTTGTTATTACTATGCAGCAGGGTTTAAAAAAAAAAAAAAAAAAAAAAAACATTTTTTCTAAAATAACCCAGCCCATGTGGTTTTTTTGGGGTTTTTTAACACTTTTTTTTTTTTCCTAGAATTTAAATTTTTTTCTAATAACAAAAATACATTTGTTAGAGTGAAAAGACAATCCTTATTATAAAAAAATAATTTGAATATTTGCTAAATTCGTATTAATTAAAATAAAAGTGAATGCACTGGAATTTCATATTGTATTCGCATTCTTGTAAGGTAGTAAGAAAAGGAAAAACTTGTTTTCATTAGTTCTAGTAGCAATAAGGTTGTTTTAACCAGTTCCAGTAGCACTGAACAAGTTTTAACCAGTTAGTAAGTAAGAGGGAACAAGACTGTTCATTGGCTGACTACCTTAAGTAAGATACTGATCATTGGTTGAAGGTTGACTAATACATTCAATTTTTAAAAGCTACACATGTTTTCTGTGTTATAATTGTGTGTGATTTTGCTGTTTAGGTGGAGAACTAGTATTCTGTTAAAGCTGATTTTCCCATTATATATTTATTTGAAATATCTTTAAACATAGTAATTATTTTTTCTGTGTTACAGATAATTAGTTTAAATAATGTCATCAGGTAGTGGCAAAAAAAGTGCACCAGAATGGTTAGTAGTTAGCAAAGTACCCACTGACCAAATCAAAGTTAAATGTGATCATTGTGGGACTGAAATAAGCGCTAAAATTGAAAGGATAAGGGTCTCAATAAATGATCAAAAAAGGTATGCTTTAAACTCAAATTCAGTTTCAAGAAAATGCAAGCATCACTTCAGTATTGGAAACTCAACTGATTATTTCTGCAGCCAACTGTGAGAAATGGGACAATAGTGGAGATTCATCAACATTATTAACATCAAAATTACTGTTTGATTTTACCACTAAAACTACTAATCTTCAAAAATGCAAGTTGGATTTGAAATTGAAAGTTGCCAAGTTCTTTTATTTCAACAATATTGCTTTTAATGCAGCATCAAGCACTGAAGACAAAGAAATGATGAAATCATTTGCATCCCGGATATTCTGGCCCCAGTAGTGCAGACTTAAGTGGTAAGTTGTTAGAAGAAACATCTTCATAAGTTGATGATTTAATTAAAAAAGAAATTGAAGGGCATGCTAATAGCTTTACTTTGCTGCTGGATGGGTGACAAATGTTAAAAATGAAGCAGTTATTGCTACATCAATTCACATACGAAAAACTTTTTTTTGAAAATGCTACAGATTGTGAAAGCAACAAGAAAACAGCTGAATACTGTGTGCAGATTGCTGTAGAAAGTATTGATTACTGTTAGAAGAAATTAGTTAAAATTTTGCGGTAAGCACAGATAATGAAAACAAAATGGCAAAAATGAGAAAAATTTTAGAAAATACGCATGAAAATATGATAACATACGGATGTTCAGCCCATCATATGAATCTTTTAGTAAATGAAATTTCAAATTAAAAAAATACTTGTATATATTATTATGGTTAATAAGTTGTTTATAAAGAAGTTATCCACATGCAAACACAGCTGAAATACATAGGAAAAATATTTGATTGTATGAAAGCTGAAGACACAAATATTTCCGATGCTGTGGAACTTTGGCTGGATTTAGCAGAATGTTCTGATCTTACAATGCATAAAGACAATATCCAGAGAAGGATGTGTGAAGCTCTTTTGCCATTCATTACTTAGCAAATATGATGAATCCAAAATATGCAAGGAAACGCTTATCTCCTGAGCAAGAAAAAGATTCAGAATCTTGGTTAACAGACAAACATCCTGAATGGTTTGTACCATTTTTAGCATTCAAAATTAAAGATACACAAATATATCCACCATCAAAGTTTGTGGATGATGTAATTAAAAGTTTTAGATCTGCACAGTGGTGGAATATTTTGGGAAAACATTCAATAAATGAGAATGTCAAGGCTTTCTGCAAATTTTTGAATGTGTTGACTAGTTGCCCAGCTCATTCAGCATCAATTGAAAGTGTTTGCCACCTGTGGATTAATATGCTCTAAACTTCGTAACAGATTGAGTTGTAAAAAAGTATAAAAATTAGTAGAGTGCACAATTTTTTAAACAGTAAAAAAAGAATATGAAGAAGAAATTTAAAATGCAATTCAAATATTATACTTTTTACAACAATAATCATGGAATATGTTTTTTAATTAAGTACACTGGTCAAAATATATTCACTTTTTTATTGTAATTTGGTTATATTTATTTATCTTTAGTATCTAATTAATTACATTATTGATTTTATGAGAAACCAAAATATAAATCATGTTTAAAGTTATGTTTAAAAATTTAAATTATGTTTGTGTTTGGGGGAAAAAAATGGAAAAACATACCTCCACCGGCATTTTTTGGGTAGTTAGACTTCTTTTTTAAATAAACCCACCCAGTTTTGTTTTTTGCTTTTTTTTTTTTTTTTTTTTTTTTTTTTGGGGGGGGGGGGGGGGGGGGTACATGGGTGGATAGATAACCCTTCTATGCAGCATTAACTTGGTTAAGGACATGTACTAAAGAGTTGTTTGGTTGCTTATTCTTATAAATATGATAAGTGCAACTTTTTGTCTGATGACAAGGGTTAAAAATTTTTATACCTACGTATCTTTCAACTAGGGATGTAACGAATATTCGGCCACTATTCGGACCTTTTGCCGAATATTTGGCATGGCGGAATATAATTAGATAGTTTGCCGAATAGTTGCATATTTGGCCGAATATTCTAAGATATTTGGTTAAATAAGTTCCAGAAAATCAAAACAAAATGTGATTTTTAAATATTTTCAACAAACAATATTAAAAAATTATATCTAAATGCATTAATTATTATAAGAATAGAATGAACTGGTTTCACACCAGACTCCCATTTCAGCAGACTTGCCACTTGCTGACCAATAGGGGATCAGAAACCCCTCAATCTGTTAACCAAAGTTCACCTACCAAGAACTACCACAGATAAGAATAGTTTATGAGAATAAGATAAGAATAGTTTGTCTCTTGTCTGTGTGAACTACTTCAGAAGGCATCTCATTGTGAAATATGGGGTGGAGGAAGTATTATGAAGGGCTTGTTAATTTTGAGAGAAAAAAAAGAGAAAAGTATATCTTGGTAGCAGAAAAGAATAATTATATTTTAAAGGAATGAATAATTATATTTTAAGAAAATAACCTTTTCCTTGGCATAAGAATGTAAATTTACTAAGTTTGAGTTGCATGAGAAAAGATATAAAAAGACATATGACACATGCAAGTTCTTATTTTTGGGTGGTGAAATGATTTTACTAAAATAAAAAAAAAAGTTTCATTTTTTACAGAGGTAATGAGTTTCTATTTTAGATAATATATATATAAATTACTAGAACTGAACTATCTATGGATTAAATAAAAAATTATGAATTAAATTATTTTTTACATTTTTGAAAGTCATGTTATCTTTTTAGCATCAAAGTATTTAAAATATTACAAAAAATACATTCAGCTGTTATGATTTTTGAACACTCAAACAAAAAATTTATTTCAATTACTCCTTAATTTAATTTTTGATTTTAAAATTGAAAAAAAAATTAAAATTTTTTTCAAAAGTCAATATTTGGCCAAGTTTTAGGCCGAATATTGACTATCTATACCGAAATATATTCGGATATATATTTATCATATTCGGTTATTCGGCCAAATCACTATTCGTTACATCCCTACTTTCAACTGGTTTGCTAGCTTAAATAAATAACATTAAGCTCAGCTTTCAGTTATTTGCTTTATTTTAAACCTTATATAGCTACAAAATGCAATTATTATGGCCAAAATGTATAGAAAAAAAATCACTTTACAAAAAATGAAAATCTGCAAGTAAAATTTAAATGACCCACCTCCATTGTAAAGCTTTTCAAACAAAGAAGCAATATACAGAGTGATCAAAAACTATCTGGCAAAATTTTAAAGGTTGGTAGTGGAAACCAAAATAAGCATTTTTTGTCATAGAATGTTTATCCGGAAATGGTACATATAAGTGTCATCTATTGGCACTTATATGCTGTCTTTCATTGCACCTTTCACATTTTTCTTAATCACCACAACCATTTCCATACACAGATTCTATGACAAAAAATGCGAATTTAGCTTCCCTCTATCACCCTTTAAAATTTCACCAGTTATTTTCCAGTCACCCTGTATAGTATTATTCATTAATGCACACAACAATTTTTAATTTTCAGACTGTTTTTTTTATAAGTCACCACTTTCTAATTTGTTGATGTATAATATATAGGGTAGATGTGCCAGTAATGGACACCCGTCAATGTTTTTGGTTTATAAAAAAATAACCAATGAAAATTTATCTTTTATTATTTTTTTTCATAGCTCCCCCTTGCATGTTTTATAATCTGGGTTATTGTTGACACTTTTAATCAAACCAATCAGGAAACCGAAAATAATGTTTCGAAGTTCCAATGTTTTTCAGTGAAAATCTTAATGAACATGCTAAGAAGCTGGCTTCATTTAATAAATTTATAAATTCTTTATTTTCTTGCAAAATTTGAAGCTTTTTGTTTTGGTAGTAATAGAAAACTTTGAATTTTACATACTAATAGCCATTTATAAAATTTCATTTATTTTTAAGGTTTTAAGAGGGGTGTCCATTATACACTGGGATGCTTAATTAGTCATTTTCCAGTAATGGACACCCCACGTAGACATTGCTAAAAATGCAATTTCAGTAATGTTTATAGTTTATAGTGCATAAAATATTTTGGCTTAACTGAAAACCTAACTAATCAAATTTAATTTTTAAATTACACTTACCAAAATGTAATAACACCAAAACTTTTATAAATAGCTTCTTTTAAGTTATTTTATGTGGTTAATAAAATTTCAATATTTTATTCTTTTTTTTTTTATGTATATAACTCTGCTTTGCATATTTTATAATCTGGCAATCAAACCAGTCAGGAAGCAGAAAATGTTTAAGGGCACAGTCAAAGAAAGGCTCATGGGGCTTAATCCCTCCCCATTTAAATAAAACAATTAAGTTACAGGAGTTGTTAAAAATCTATTTTCTGTTTTAAATGTTTGCTTATTCATCTCTTACAGAAAAAAAAAAAAAAAAAGTAATATTAATGAAAGTTATAGTAATCATGAAACAAGTAAATCTGCAGATCAGTGGCCTCAGGCATCAGTTCTACAGTTTTAATTTTGAAATAATTTTATTTAGTATTTAAAATATCCAACTCACAGTATCATTTTTTTCATATTTGTAATATTAATTATTTCAAGTAATATATGAAGTAATCTCTGGAAGTTTAATTGTTAAAAATAGTGAGACGAAACTATACACTAATACTCCAAAACTTTTTTTTTTCTAATTATTACCTTTTAAATCCCCCACTGTCTCAATAATTTGATAGCTGTAATTGTCTGATATTTAGTCTTTTAAACTATCCATCTATAATAATTAAAATATCGATCTTCTGATAATTACAATAATTGATGCAAACAGTGAATGATTAAATCAAATATTTTATTAATTACTGGTATCCTAATTGTTACATTTGTTTGAAAATAACTATTTTGTTTCATTAGTATACTTTCATTAAATTCTGGTTCTAAATACAGTCATAAAAATAATTATACTTATTACTTTTTATGGGGTGTCCATTATTGGCACTTTAGGTGTTTTGATATATTTCTGTTATTTACAATTACATTTTGATTCATATTGGGAAATGAGACTATGAGAATGGTTAAATATTGTTGATAGAATAATATAATATTGAAAAAACTGGAATATAATAAATATAACTATTAATTAAAAAACAATTTTTAAAGAAATTCCTTAACCCCTTGGGGACGAGCAACACGTATACGTGACGCATAAGATACTCAGAATCCTCGTTTATTCCCACCAGTTATTTTGTACTGTAAGCTTTGCCTTATTTAATGATAGCATTTCCGCGATTCAATTAGGCAAAAATTTCTGTTTTGAAAAACCGGTGGTAAAAGATTAGAAATTCTGTAAAGGTCGCGAAGGGGTTAAGGGTGTACATTACTGGCACATCTACCCTATATATATATATATATATATCTTTTGGTACTATCCAGTTAACTTGCATTATATAATATTCTGGTTACACCTTTAAATGCTCAATGTATTTTATTGTTTTAGAAAATGATTAAATAATAAATGATTGTAATAAAAAATCTTTAGAAACAAGCAAAAAAGTTTTCCATGTTTTTGTAAAAATCCATTTTTTAGTGCTTTTTGGACTGTTTTTGAGATCAATGTAAAAAACTGTTGAGAAATTGTAACCTAACAACTTATACCGTACATATATGTGCACACATTAATATTGTGATAATTTTGTATTCTCGTGGAGTTCAGCTTTTTTATCCAGCTTGCATTTTCATAGAAAAAATATAGGTAATAATACATATTTTTCATTATTACCTATATTTTTCTATAAAATATAAATTGGGAAAATAGTACGTTTGTGCTGGCTAGTTTTGATAAAAATCATAGGGCAACACATAGAACACGATGGGAAGAAAATAAATTCTGCAGCACACAAAATTACATTTGTGTACATTCAAAAGTAAATAAGGTTCCTTGAATTTAATTTACATTTTACAAAGGCAGCATATCATGATAAAATTTAATTCAATTTTCATTTGGTAATTATCCTTTGGCATTTATAAGTATGAGTAATTGATATACTTTCTTGAAAAAAATCGCTATCTCCATAAAAATGTAGCTACATATAATTAAAAATATTTTTACACAGACCCATGCATAAGATCAAAGCACTTTGCCTATAAAAATATGCATTAAATGTTATTTCTACAGCTACTTATTCTGTCATTACTGTATCAGAGTCAAATACAGAAATAATTCTCTCAAAAGACCTCACATAGGAAGCAGTTGTGTGCATGCACACAACTACATGTGCTCACTGTTAAAAAAATGTCAGCAACCATTGCAGACTATGCTGAAGCAATGTTAATGAGAATTTATTTAGTGTGTGCTACATATTGGATTTGGCATTAACTTTATTTTAATAATAAATTCGTTTTATTAATGCATTATCATTATGCAATTGAATCGATGATTGTTGAAAGGAACTAAGTGCTAGATTTGAAATTTCCAAAATGATGAACATAGTGCCTTTCAACATTCAATTTTTAAATTCCCCCTTCCCCCCTTCCCAAATATGCATCGGTAGTACCCAATCTGTGTACCTTTCTTCACAAAACAGTCGTTAAACATGAAAAAAAAACATTGAAACTATCTTAAAATGGGAAATGTCAAAATATGGACTTTGTTCTTTTCAACAATACACAGATTCAATTATGAAGTGTCATAAATGCACACTGAAATATATCTTATTTTTGCCAAGAAAGTTGTTACAATTTATGTGCAGTTTACATCAAGTATTTTACACTATACATGTGTTTATAGCTATAAATAGCCCTAAAATGAATTTACCAAGGATTTCATTTAATATTACTAAAAATATTTGTTTTCTTCACACCAGAAATTTAAACAAACTGAAGAACTGTTAGAATAGAAATAGAGAAAACATTGAACTGTTTTCTGCTTCATAAACCTTCATTCTTAAAGCATGGTTTTTGGTTGTGGAGGCATTTTGTGTATTTTTAAACAAAGACTAAATGCTTACAGGAGAATTCTTAAATATAGCTTATCATGATAAAATCTAATCAACTTTCATTTGGTAATTACCATTTGGCAGTTATAAAAATGAATAATCAATATTCTTTCTTCAAAAAGTTCACTAGTTCCATAAAAATGCAAGTTAAGTCTTGGAAGAAAATGTGTTAGATTTTGTGATTACTTCATCAGATTAATGTATAGTGTGAATTAAGCAGTTTATCACATTTGATGGTTTAGTACAGAATTACAGCTTGCATCCCAGCAACTGAAACATTATTAAAACTCGCTGCTAAATTTTTTCCTAATGTATCTTTTTAATTATTTTCCAACACACACACACAATGCGTAAATTCTAACTTAAAGGTTAATAAATTAAATGTAAAAAAAAAAGACGTACTTTTAATTAAAATTTACAAAAAAGTCAACTTATCTTACACAAATGTGTTCATCGCCCAATGCTGACGTCATAATGATGCGGGGCAACAATGTGGTGAAAATGGATTAATCTTACAATAATGGAGATATTTTTTCAATTAAACAATCATAACATTATTTCTATATGGAAAATGCAAGTTTTGGGCCGACGTTGACCCCTTTAGGGATCGAATTTAAAAAAAATAATGTCCCATTCATGTATTACCTTCAGCAATACATATATATTCCAAATTTCAAAGCTTTACGTCAACAGGAAGTGGGTGAAAAATGAGTATCAAGATTTGAGTGCCACATACATACAGAAATGTAAGTTAAAAGAAAGTATGTAATAAATGATTTACACTTACAACACAAGTTATTAAAATGGTTGCATACTTGTAGTATGATGCGTTTGAATTAAGAAAAATGAGCTTCTGCAAATGAGAAAATTCTGTATTCTCTCATTTTTCTAAAAGAACTACTGCAATGTATGTTTCAGTACCTTTTTTGCTTAAATTTTATGAAATTACCACTCGCATCACATTGGTGTATATGATATCATTTAATGGCCTCAACTAAATTTTCTACATCAGTGAAATAGTCTTAAATAAAAAGTATACATGTTTCTATTTTGTATGAAAAATTATCAAAAAGAAAATTAATAGTTGACTGGCTTATAGTTTCTTGCAAAAGATTTATGAACAGTTTATCAATATTTTGAGTTTTTAGATATTCTACGAGAGTGGTTTGATAAGTTCTTGGCCTGACAGTAAAAACCCAAGATTTTTGACATAATTTCATATTATTTTTCATTGTCCCTTGCAACTCAATACATTTAAGATGCGCTCTTGTGTGCGAATTCTTTAGTGCAGCCTTCTATAATGATGGTTCGAAAAGTTCCCCAGCCGGAAAAAGAAAATACAAGATTTTTGACAATATTTCATTTTATTTATTAACTTGCAACACAATACATTTCAGAAGACTTGAGAAATGTTCATTTTTTGGTGTTTTTGGTCAACGTTCAAGAAGCGCAGCACGCATCGAGCAGAAAGCTTTTTTTATACCCAAAACATCGTGTAAAATGTGGTGGACACTGTCTATCGGGATGTTTGCAATGTCAGCAAGTTCGTGTATCTTCAATCGTCGATCATTCAATACGACATTGTGAATTTTTGAGACTATTCCGTCGGTCATAGCAATTTTTGGGCGTCCTGAGTGTTCATCATCGTGAATGTGAATTGATTTCCTACCATGTTTAAATTCAGCAGCCCACTTTTATATCGTTGAATATGAAGGACAAAAATCCTTTAAGATAGACTGTAACTCTTTTTGTATGTTCGTGGGGGTTAAATATTTTTTAACAAAGTATTTTATGACAGCACAAACTTAAATTTTTTCCATTTTTCAAAAATGTCAAAACTTGTTTACTTTACTTTATCGCCCAGCTCATAATAACCAATAAACTCACACGTCTGAAACTCGGCGGCATGTCATCTAAAGGATCATACTTTGCAAACAACATTGTCATTTGGTCATACTTGTTTCATTTCTGTGTTAAGCCAAGAACTTATCAAACTACCCTCGTAGTATTAAGATTTTATGAGAAAAGTCGGATTAGATAAATTGCATGCATAAGGATATGATTTTTTCCCATGCCTTTTATTAATAACTATCTCAAAAAGAAAACAAAACTATTTAATAATTAATTAGTTGTTACTATAACATAACTAAAATTAAAATATAATATTCCATTGCAAGGATTTGAGATAAAGTGAATCATTCCTTGAGGCTTTTATTTTAATGTTTCAGTAACCAGATTTCATATTATCAGTTATAAAATTACTAATATTTTTCTTTACAGCTGCTGTAGATGTCTTTGTATGTCATCTATAAAATTGTTCTGATGATGCAGGAAAAAAAATAAAGTATTCTAATACAGGAGGAATGTATACACATAGATAATATATACAAAGATTTGTAAATAATTTTCATGCATGCATTTTTTTAAATCAAATTCTTCATAGTGTTTTATCCCTTTAAACACTTAAAAATAACAAATTCGTAAAACTTTCATCTTTTGTTGTTCTGTACAATTGATTTTTAGACTTGAATGGAAATTTGCCATCCCATCCTAACTTTAGTTATTTTACTTTATGATATTCCTGAAATCATTAATGCAGAATGTTAAATTCAGGTATTTTGCTCTTTTTTTTTCATTATTTCTTTTATGAAAAAAATGATAAACCCATTGTTGTAAAGTAATTTTTATGATTATCATTAATATTACGACATTTTTGTAAGCATGTATTTTTAATATTTTCAGAAAATTAAAATTTTCACATGTTGAATTCCTGTAAAAGAAAACTTCAATAAATCATTTTTGTGGAATTGGAAGGGCACAAAAGCTTTTACCTGCAGCCATGCTGTTAAAGGTAGTTCTGTTTTTTTTTCTTTCTTTTTTTACATGTTTGATATTTAATGAGTATTGAATCTTTTTTTATAATGTTTGATTTAAATCCCTTTCAAAATAAACTTTGCACATTGATTGCCAAATAGTTAATTACTAGGCAAACAAACAAGCAAAACTAATTTTAAAAAACACAAAATATTTAAAAGTGAAAAATTAACAAAGATAGATTTAAAAAAAAAAGTATTCATATCAATTTTACAAAGAATAAAATGGTTTCTATTTATTTTATTTTATTTAATAGTAGTTAAGTCTACTTTTTCTCCCCTTTCAGAAACATGGAATACAGTGGAACTTCCATTTAACGAAGTCTCATCGTTACACTTAAAAACTTCGTTATGAAGAAAATTCGTTAAATAGAAATGAAATTTCATGAAATTTTTTCTTGAGATAGGACAAACAGGTATTGGATTCAGAAGCATTTGATTCAGTTTTAATTATGAAGCCGTCTTTTACAAAACAGTTGTGTACGGTCGATGAAATCACGTCACATTCCCAAGCTTTCACCAGCTCTGATACACAGAATCTCAAACTAATGTTTTCACTACATCGGCTTTTTTCTGTCTTTTTCGATAATGTATTTCAAGATTTTTTATTATTCCTTAGACTATTGATTGAAGTTTAGGTGTATTGGCAGGAACAAAAATAACTTTGATGTTCTTCAATTTGTATTTTGAAGCACGTTCTTTTGGATGTACAAAGCAATTGTCTATCAGCAATGGAAGCTAAGAATGGTACCTGTATGACTCTAATAGATATTTTTTGTTTCAATGCATCTGACGCTATTGCGGCACCTCATCTTCTATATCATTTAAGGTAAAAAGGTGATTTTGACTTCACCCAACTGTCAGCGCTGGAGTCTCGGAGTGGGAGAATAGTGATAACAAGAGTTTTTCTTAGTGTGAAAAAAAAATTGTTTTATTTAGCACCAAGCAGAATGGAAATTATTTAAATGTGTTCATTTTCATGCAATCGAATCCGCTGAAATAAATTTGCATATCCTTCGAACAGCAATCGCTTAATTTGAATTTTGTACACGTACAAAAGTGGAATAAACTTCGTTATATAGAATATATTTTTCATAATGTGGAGATTAATTTACATGCTAATGGTGTTCAAAGTCAAAGTTCTGCAGAAAATTTCGTTAAGTAGAAAACTTCGTTAAATAGGGACTTCGTTAAAGGGAAGTTCTACTGTATTTAGAATACTTTGTTTCTTGCTGAAATTTTTGTTATTCAGTCGATTGTGGTTAAATGAAACATATCAGCTCGGCATGATCTATCCCAATTATCCGAAGTAAAATTGATGATAGTGTTTTAATTGTTTTTGACATTTTTCACCAGTATAACAGCTGCCCCAATTAAGCTGTTCTCAAATAATATTACGACATGTCGAAAACCAGTTTTTGACGTCAAAAACCCAACCCTAATATATATAGTCAAACTTGTTTAATACAAGCACAGCTAAAATGAGAACATGGTTAAAATGAATAATTTGCACTTTAAGAATGGTTCATCATTTAAACTTTGTCAACAAAACAGTCAACTCTGTGAAATCTGCCGATGTATAATCCACAAATATATATTATCCGCACTACAAGTTGGAATCTAAACAATGAAAATTGCAGTTAATGGTTAAGCTCATACATAAAGTTAAATGTGGTGTTTTTTTTTCATGAATTATCAATTTTCCAATGAAATTAATGGTGATTGAAGAAAATTCATATATTTTGTACCCTGCATTCACAAGATAATAATTTGAGCTGAGTAAAAGGACAACTAAATCAAAATAGCAATTTTTCTTTTAAATAGACATCGATGTTTGCTTGGTTATGTGTAACACAAATGTACACTTCACTCAAATGCTGATGAAAATATGTATAACATTAACTGGCATCATCTCAACAATTTGTTTATTTTATAATGCATGTAAATATTTCTTTCAGTAAAATTTCTTTCAGTGTATTTATACCTACTTTTGCATGCCACATTTGATTCTTCTTACAAGTTATTATTTACTGATTAATATTGCAAGCAGCCAAATTCAAGATTTTAGTGGCTTTCATATTAGAGATGTAAAAGCAAAAACCAGTGAGCTTTTAATTATGCAAAAGATACAGTGAATGCTGTATCTATATTTTTCGAGGAACAAAATTTTGTTCAATAGCTATGTTGTAGAGATAAGCCAACTATAACTCAATCATCGATTGATGATGAAATTATAGCTATTGTTTTAAACAATACTGAAAAAGACATTGATTCTGATACTTAATAAGAAATTGAAAACACTAAGATAACATATGTACAGGGTTTAATAAATAAAAATATAATAAAATTGCTGGTATATAAATATTTAAATTTCTTTGAGCAACAAAATTTTATCTCAGAGCATCAAGTAATAAGTGTTCATAGACTACAAAAAAAAAAAAAAAAAAAAAAATGACAACAAATCACAAAACTTAACCTACCATTGTGTCAATGTTTTTTTTAAAAAAAGAAAAAGAATAAACCAGTAAAATTTGTATTGTATATAATTTAATTTCTCTATATATTAACTTAGTTATTAAATTAATATACTAAACCAATTTTGCTTTATATTTTCCTTTTCTATTGCAATATTTATGTAATTGTTCTTAATTTATACTCAGACTTTAAAAAATGAAATATAAATAAAGGAATGATCCGCAAAACTCTATATTCCGCAAACCTTGGTCCTTAAGTGTGCAGATTTCACAGAGTTGACTGTATTAAGATTTTCAAGCTTTTTACGAACTACAAAAGCAGGATCAAATCTAATACGAGCAAATTGTTTTTCAATTCAATGTGATATTCGGCGAAAACTAGGATAGAATTAGGAAAGAAATCCATTTCTTATCTAACACTGTTCTTTCTTAGTGATAATATTTTTACATTACAACTGTCTGCCAAAATGTAGTAATTTATCAGTTTTACCGAACAGAATTGCAACCTTTAAGGGGACTTCACACCCAAGAAAATGTAAAGGAATGTCCTGAGGTCTTGAAAGAAAGAAGGGAGAGATAGACTAAAGACATTTCAAATACAGCCCATTTGTTTGTTTCTTTGATTAAATCCGCACTCTGGGCCATATTAATCAGTCTTTTCATGTCTCTTATTGCCCTGTTAAAATGAAAAAAATATGCAAAATCAGTAGCTCAAAAATTGCAGTTAGTTTTTTCCAGGAAAAGAGGAAGTGATCAGTTGCATTACTGTAGGTCATTTCATGTCCTTTGAAATTACTAGTTCTTTAGGGACTTTGACTTCAGTATTGTGATTTTCTCTAAAGAAAATGACACTCACAAGGATAAGACTGATCATTTTCTGTTAACTTTATGATATTAAGTTAATTTTAGCATTAAGATAATTAGAGCAATTAATAGTAATGATTTATGTGTGTGTGTTTTAAGATTTTCATTATTTTCACAGGTATTGCGAGTAACAGTTAATACAAGGACTTTCATAATTCCCTTGCTTCTCATATTCACAGAGTTCGGTTGTATCTGAATAAAATTTGCTCTAAATTAATAGTTGCAAAAAATGTGATACAGGAGGATGGGAGGGATATAAAGAACCACAAAATTTGTGTGGCATAATTAATGGATGACCCTTTATGCAATCAACCTAAATGATAATTCATCTCTTTATTTCTGTGATGTATCTTTCTTTTAAAATTATTTTGTACTCTGACATTCATTTGTTCATTTAATTGTTTATTACAGGAAGATGAGTTGCTACATATAAGTTTGAAATGGCAGTTCTTTTGAATTTAACATAGAAATTGCCTTTCAATTGCTATTTATATATTACTTTCTATGATGGCTAGTGGTGGAAGAGAATCTAATGTCTACAGCTCTGATGATGAATCTTTGCAGCCAGTACAAAAGCCTCGAAGAAAGCCTAAAGCTCTTATAAGTTCCGATTCTGAAGAAGATAGTGATATTGAAAGAAAACCACGCAAAAATGTTAAACCATTAGACTGTGAAAGTGAAGATAGTGATGAAAACTTTAATAATGATGCTAAGTTTTCTTCAGAAACAAAATTTTGTAAGTTTGTTTTTCAAAATTCATTGTTTAATTTTTGTTTTGTGAAAGAAAGAGAGTGAATGATTTAATTTTTTATTTATTTACTTTTACAATATGTATTTATTTGTGTTGCATTTCTCACTAAAATTATTATTTAAAATTGTTAAGATTTCAGTTTACATAGCTTTCATCTATACTGTACATTTTTTATCAATTGTGTAGATTTTTACAGAGGAAAGTTTATTATAGGATACAGTTACCATGTTTGCATCGCATTAATTTGGAAAGATGCAAAATGTAGCTAACTAGTAAAAAAAATGTTTTGACATGATCTATAGACTGCAGTTTTTCAAAGACTGCCTAAAAATTTGCAATCCACTTGCCAGTGGTGAGTAAAATGATGTATTCCCCCACCCCTGCTCACTATGAAATAAAGGACGGGAGGTAGATTAACAATAACAGGTTTGTCTCAAGTCTCATAATGCAGAGATGGGAAGGATTGCAGGCTGTTTTGTTAACTTTTTAAGTATTAAAAACAAAAGAAAGATGCAGAAAAAGATCATTGGATTAAAAATATGCTAGAAAAACTCATAGGTATAAAAATATGTGAAATTTTTAGGATTATGCGGAGGAATATAAAAAAAATGTGGAATTACCAGTTCCCCATAATTTAAAGAATCCTAATTATGATAAATCAATGTTGAATTTTGAAAACATAGTCGTTTGTTATATGCACTTTATGAAATCTGTCTTAATAAAACTAGCAGTTTATTAGAAAATTAATGCAATGTATGCACAATTTTTTACACAGCATACACTGATGCAGTGTAAGATTTTGCGTATTTTAATTTGACAAATGGAACTCACTTTCTGTTTCTATACTATTAAATAATAGCAAGGAAAAAATATTAATTGTGTTTACTCTTAATCATATTTGTGTAAACACACACACTTTTGTTTACCTTTAATCACTGTTATTATCTGTCTACAATAAGTTGGCCAGTGAATAAAGAAAATTTAGGTGCCCAATTTATGAGAATCAGATTTTTTATTCAAATCAGTTTACATAATGTGAATTCTTAGAATGTTTTCTATCATGTGTGTATCACCATATCAATATTATTTTATTTGGTGTGGTATTAACAATATGATAAATTAAAGGGTAATAGTATATTAACTTCAACCTTTAGTTTTGATTGAAGTTGCTGAAATTACCTACATTATTATTGTATTTGTTCACACTTTTTTGTTTCTTCAATGCCAAATGTAACAGTGAAATATAAAATATACTTAAATATACTTTCATTACTTTTTACATTTCCATTAACTACTGTGGAATGCAAATAAATCAACGAAGCAGATATATATTTTTCTCTCTCAATTCTCTATAAGGTTTTTAAAAAAGTTAAAAGATATTGCAGTCATCTAGAAGGAAGCAGTTTCGGAAAATTCCATTACATTTTTGCCAGTCATGAATTCAAAGCCACAAAAACATCTTTTGATCATGTGTTCATTTATGTATACTAAAAAATCGAACCAAGGCTTCTTGGACTACAGAACATATGCAAAAAGCATTTTTTTCTAATTCTAATAGATTTTTCATATTTAATAGATATTTTTTAAACTGATTCATTAACAGCCCCAAAAAAGAATTTTTATAAGAAAAATATCAGTAATATATATCAGTACAAAAACCCTTAACGGGTTAAAAGTTGTGACGCAGCACTTTCTTTTGGCTTTATGAATTTTAAATATGGGTCTTAAAAGCAATGATATCAAATTTAAGTGACGCTATGTTAATAATTATTTTTTTAAATCATAATTTTCTTTTTAGTTTTATTTATATTCACAGGTGCAATTATTATCTTAATATGAAAAAATATATAAAATTTATTCGCTGATGCTTTTTCATTCACATCTCTCATGAATTCAAAATATGGGTTTTAAAAGAAATGATATCAAAATTTGAGTGACACCTTGGCGTTAATTTAATAGGACTCTTTTAAAATTCAATTTAAATTATTTTTGGTTTGTCTTCTAAAGTATATTTACACATACAAACAATACTTTTAATTTTTCAATACACTTTTAAATATATTACTTTCACTGAGCCTATATTATGTATTGAAATGTATTTATTTCAATAAATTGATTTATCTTCTGTGCCACGCTATCCAAAATCATAAGTAAAATTTATGTAAATGATTATTTTGCGTCATATTATCCACTTGAATACATTTCCCTTTGTTTGGATACTATGACGCAAAATAATCATTTACATAAATTTTACTTATGATTTTGGATAGCGTGGCACAGAAGATAAATCAATTTATTGAAATAAATACATTTCAATACATAATATAGGCTCAGTGAAAGTAATATATTTAAAAGTGTATTGAAAAATTAAAAGTATTGTTTGTATGTGTAAATATACTTTAGAAGACAAACCAAAAATAATTTAAATTGAATTTTAAAAGAGTCCTATTAAATTAATGCCAAGGTGTCACTCAAATTTTGATATCATTTCTTTTAAAACCCATATTTTGAATTCATGAGAGATGTGAATGAAAAAGCATCAGCGAATAAATTTTATATATTTTTTCATATTAAGATAATAATTGCACCTGTGAATATAAATAAAACTAAAAAGAAAATTATGATTTAAAAAAATAATTATTAACATAGCGTCACTTAAATTTGATATCATTGCTTTTAAGACCCATATTTAAAATTCATAAAGCCAAAAGAAAGTGCTGCGTCACAACTTTTAACCCGTTAAGGGTTTTTGTACTGATATCATTACTTTTTTAAGGTTATTGATGAGAATGTCAATTAGTCGAAATTAAGCATAGGGTATAAATTAATCATTAAAATAAAATTGTAAAGAAATGCTAAAAAAGACCCCTTGGACCCCAATAAAATATGAGGGTGGTGGCCCAGGGAGAGGAATCCAAGACTCAACTTTTAAATTATACAGCGAGAGAGTAACACAATTAGAAGGATGAAAATGCATGGCAAAACCCGTTTGTTCCATCTTCCTCCGCCAAAGGACGCAACCTTTTCTATACAAACATAGCTGAAAATTTTTGGGCCGTCGATTCCGAGTCAAATGAGCCATACGTCGTCGTGATCGGTCCCATAGAACCCGATAGGAAAGTGCCCCTGGTGGTGAAACTTGGAACTAAAATTGATATATCTTGTCGATGTCGAGTCGAATGAATCACACTGCATTGTGATGGGACCCATAGAACTCGAGATAGCTGCAAAATCCGTTAGTTCCATCTTCCACCACCAGGGGGCGGACTCTGTTCCATACAAACATAGCTGAAATCTTTGAGGCTGTCGATTTCGAGTCGAATGAGCCATACCTCGTCGTGATGGGGCACATAGAACACAAGATAGGAAAGCACACTCTGGTGGTGAAACTTGTAACTAAAATCGATATATCCTGCCGATGTCGAGTCGAACGAACCAAACTGCATTGTGATGGGACACATAGAACTCGAGTTAGATGCAAAATCCGTTAGTTCCATATTCCACCACCAGGGAGCGCACTCTGTTCCATACAAACATGGCTGAAATCTTTGAGGCTGTCGATTTCGAGTCGAATGAGCCATACCGCGTCGTGATGGGGCGCATATGACCCGAGATAGGAAAGCGCCCCCTGGTGGTGAAACTTGTAACTAAAATCTATATATCCTGTCGATGTCCAGTTTAATAAATCAAACTGCATTGTGATGGGACCCATAGAACTCGAGTTAGCTGCAAAATCCATTAGTTCCATCTTCCACCACCAGGGGACGCACTCTGTTCTATACAAACATAGCTGAAATCCTTCAGGCTGTCGATTTCGAATCGAATGAGCCATACCTCACCGTAATCGGGCCCATAGAACACGAGATAGGATAGCGCCCCTGGTGGTGAAACTTGGAACTAAAATCGATGTATCCTATCGATGTCGAGCCAAATGAATCAAACTGCATTGTGATGGGACCCATAGAACTCAAGTTAGCTGCAAAATCTGTTAGTTCCATGTTCCACCACCAGGGGGCGCACTCTGTTCTATACAAACAGCTGAAATTTTTGAGGCTGTCGATTTCGAGTTGAGTGAGCCATACCTTGTCATGATCGGGGCCATAGAACCTAAGATGGGAATGCGCCCCCTGGTGGTCAAACTTGAAACAAGTTGAATGAATCAAACCATGTTGTGACGGGACCCATAGAACTTGAGTTAGCTCCAAAATCCATTAATTTCCCCTTCCACTGCCAGGGGCGCTCTCTGTTCTATATGAACATAACTGCCCCTGGTGGTGAAACTAAAATCAGTAAGTTCTATCGATGTCGAGTCGAATGAGCCAAACTGCATCATGATTAGGAATGCACAACCTGTGGCCCGTGATGGATAACTGGTGGCCCGCAGAGACCATACATGCCAACCTATCCAAAAATTTCGAATTTCCTTAATAATTCGTGAGAAAAATTTGCAAATTTTGTCCATAAATCGTAGGAAAATATGAATTTCATCGATCAGGCGCATAAAATCATGAATTGCATCGACTGGATGCAAATTTTGTCAAATGGGCATGGAAAAATCACAAATTTCGCCATTTTGTCGCTAGAAAAAAAAACGCAAATTTCAATAATCGGTCAACAGAAACCAGAGATGCCAAAATCAGTAATTCCGGAGTTGCAAATTTCGTCAATCACTCAAAAAAAAAAAAAAATCTTGAATTTTGTAAATCAATTGAAAAAACCTGCGAATTTTGTCGATAAGGCACTTAAAATCGTGAATTTCATGGATCGAGCAGCGAATTTCCTCGAATGGCGTGGAAAGATCGAGAATTTCAACGAACAGTTGCAGGAAAAATTTGCAAATTGTCCATAGATCATAGGAAAACATTATGAATTTTGTCTATCGGTTCTGCAAAATTATGAATTTTGTCGATAGGCATGGAAAATCGCAAATTTCGACAACTGGGCTTGGAAAAATCAAGAATTCCATCGAATGTTTGTGAAAAAATTGTAAATTTCAACGAACGGTAAAAAAAAAAAAAAAAAATTTGCGAATTTCGCCATTGTCTAGAGAAGAAAAATTGTGAATTTCATTAATTGGCCGATGGAAAGCATATCAGTTGAAAATCATGAATTTTGTCAATCAGGCACAGTAAAAACATGAATTTTGTGGATCGGGAGAAGGAAAATCATAAATTTTGTTGAACACATGCATAAAAATCATGAATTTTGTTTATCAGGCATGTAAAAATCATTAATTTCGTCAAACGGATGCATAAAAATCTTGAATTTCATCGATCAGGTGTGTAAAAAATCATGAATTTCATCGATAAAGTGCATAAAAATATAGGACAAAATTGCCATTCGCCAATCGGCGAGTAATACTGAAAATTTGCCGACTGACTTTACTGCCACCACTGGTCAAACTTAATAGTTCCAATTGCGATGATTCAATGGAAAAAGATTTTTTCCCCACTGTCGCTCGACAAATTTCAAAACCATTTGGCGAATTTCACGATTTTTTCAAAGAAATTATTTGACGGATTGTGATTTTTTTTCTTCTCGAAGCCATTCGACGATATTCGAAATTTTTTTCCCCTGAAACCAGTTGATAAATTTTGTGATTTTTCCACTATCAATGAATTTTGTGATTTTTCTGCTATCGATTGATGAATTTCGTGATTTATCGACTATCGATTAATGAATTTCACGACTTTTTCCATAAACGAACAAATTGTGCACTTTTTTTCCACTGCCATTTGACGAATTTTGCAATTCTGTTCCGCGATTGTTAGACAAATTTCACTATTTTTCTCCCGAGATCATTTGACGAATTTTGTGATTTTTAATTTTACTGACTGATTGATTTATATTTAATAATAAAAGTTAAAATGTTTTGATTTAAAAACAAGATGGCTAACTGAGGGTGAATCCCAAAACTTAGCCGCATCATCAATGAGTTAGCTAATCAAGCATTTAGCTCTTACAGTTTGTTTAAAAGGTGCACACAAAAGCAAAAAATATGAATTTTTTTTTAATCCTTACCATCACTGTTGAAATCCTGAACCAATTAGAATCTAATTGTGACAGTGTATTTATCTTGCAAATATCATTGAGGAGTTTTTTATACAGGGACATCATGATAACATTCAAATTACTAAGCCAATTCAAACCTAATTATGCCAAAGTATCAATCGATGAATTCATTAATCAAATATGTTGGGCAAAATCCTAGAACAAGCAAAACATCCGATTTGGCTATTTTTTTTACGCACGTCAACCAAAAAAACGGCAACTTCCAAATTCTACCCAATCAGAACGCATGCTTTTTAAGCTTAAGCAAGCAGATACTTACACACTGCTTACGGCAAGCTTTTTCACAAAATAAACAAATTTTATTTCATTTTACAATTATTTACAAAGTTTCAGCAAGTTTTTCTTCACGATTTTTCTATTTTTACAAACTTTTAGCAATATTTCGTCTGGATATTTCAATTTTTACATACAAGCATTTAGCAATTTTTTCCTCCAGATTTTTCTATTTTTAATAATTTTTAGCTATTTTTTCCTCCTTGCTAAAACTTTGTAAATTGTCATAAAACGGAATAAAATCAATGTTTACTTCGTGAAAAAATTTTCATAGAAACTGTGTAAGTAGTGAATTCTCTGCTACAAAGAACACAGGTTATGATTGGGGAGAATCTAGAGAATTCTGATTTTTCAAATGCACGAAACTCATTCAAGCACCAGTTAGTAACATGTATATGTACTCTTTGCGTACATTAACAGAAAAAAAAATCCTGGATGCATGAAACTCCCTGTGCAGAAAATCTCTAGAATGCATGAAATTCATCCAAACAGCGGTTAATAATTGATATATATATATATATATATATGTGTGAGTACGCTTCGCGTACATTAACTGAAAAAAAAAATCCTGGATGCACAAAACTTGCATTTCTCTGACTTCGGTTTTTCGAAATAGATAAAATGCTTCAGGGATTCAATCCAGCATCACTGAAATGTTACATAATCACAGAAGATCACTAATTATAATTAAAATATAGATAAAATGCTGAAGTGATTACAAATTAATCACTGAAGCATTTTATCTATACTTCAAAACATATTTGTTTTGTTTCTCATTTCCAAAATAATTTTCATTCATATTTGCTTATTATAAGCATGTTATTTAATTTTACTGACTGATTGATTTATATTTAATAATAAAAGTTAAAATGTTTTGATTTAAAAACAAGATGGCTAACTGAGGATGAATCCCTAAACTTAGCCGCATCATCAATGAGTTAGCTAATCAAGCATTTAGCTCTTACAGTTTGTTTAAAAGGTACACACAAAAGCAAAAAATATGAATTTTTTTTTAATCCTTACTATCACTGTTGAAATGCTGAACCAATTTGAATCTAATTGTGACAGTGTATTTATCTTGCAAATATCATTGAGGAGTTTTTTATACAGGGACATGCAAAATCAAAACGTCATCATGATAAGATTCAAATTACTAAGCCAATTCAAACCTAATTAAGCCAAAGTATCAATCGATGAATTCATTAATCAAATATATTGGGCAAAATCCTAGAACAAGCAAAACATCCGATTTGGCTATTTTTTTTACGCACGTCAACCAAAAAATCGGCAACCTCCAAATTCTACCCAATCAGAACGAATGCTTTTTAAGCTTAAGCAAGCAGATACTTACACACTGCTTACGGCAAGCTTTATTATACAATTTTAACATAAATTTTATGTCGTTTTACAATTATTTACAAAGTTTCAGCAAGTTTTTCTTCACGATTTTCTATTTTTACAAACTTTTAGCAATATTTCGTCTGGATATTTCAATTTTTACATACAAACATTTAGCAATTTTTTCCTCCAGATTTTTCTATTTTTAATAATTTTTAGCTATTTTTTCCTCCTTGCTAAAACTTTGTAAATTGTCACAAAACGGAATAAAATCAATGTTTACTTCGTGAAAAAATTTTCATAGAAACTGTGTAAGTAGTGAATTCTCTGCTACAAAGAACACAGGTTACGATTGGGGAGAATTTAGAGATTTCTGATTTTTCAAAAGCACGAAACTCATTCAAGCACCAGTTAGTAACATATATATGTACACTTTGTGTACATAACAGAAAAAAAAAATCCTGGATGCATGAAACTCCCTGTGCAGCAATCTCTAGAATGCATGAAATTCATTCAAACAGCAGTTAATAATTTATATATATATATGTATATATGTGTATGCTTCGCGTACATTAACTGAAAAAAAAAAAATCCTGGATGCACAAAAATTGCTATATTCCGCACTCCCTAGAATGCATGAAATCCATTCAAGCTGCGGTCAGTAATGTTCGCACAAAAATCGGTTTACAGCAATCTCTAAAGTGCTTAAAATACATCTTATCATATAAAATCAACAAAAATGCACTTACCGTTATTTCTCATCCTTCGTTTTTTTTTAATATTTCACAGGATTTATCCTTTATGACATAAAACACATTTCATAAACATAATTCAACAAATCTGACACACAACAAACCAACCCACAGACAATAGAACTCTAT
Organism: Maratus michaelseni; assembly: GCA_963931845.1. Taxonomy (NCBI): domain Eukaryota; kingdom Metazoa; phylum Arthropoda; class Arachnida; order Araneae; family Salticidae; genus Maratus; species Maratus michaelseni. The sequence goes on along the minus strand of OZ007590.1, from coordinate 268,726,579 downwards.
TATAGAATATTCTAATCTGTCAACCAACCAATCAAATCTAATTCCCTCAAAAACCAGCTCAATTTTCAGAACCATGCATTCTGCTCATGCTAGAACCAAGCACAGAAGGCGTGGAAAAAACGTAAGAAATAAACCGGTAACAAGAAAACTCATTTATTGCTTCGCTAAATTCGATGACGCCAAGCGTCTCGCTTGTTCTAGGATTTAACCTATTTTTCTTAATTATCTGTCTTAGTTTGTGAATAAATTTTTGTAATGTCAGTTGAAACTGATCTCTCGTACATAACGATGCATCACATTTTTTTAATGTTTTTTTTTTCTACATCATGATGTTGCTATTTAACAACATTATTTTAATTTTAAAAAGAAAACAAACAACTAATAAATCAGTAAATATGAACGTTTTGCACTCCTGAAACCCCCCCCCCCCCAAAAAAAAAAAAAAATATATATATATATATATATATATATATATATATATATATATATATATATATATATATATATATATATATATATATTGTTTTAATTTCAGGGTAACTGAAGAAAAAAAAAATCCTTCTATAGCGTTTCTATTTTTCCATGCGCTGTGAAGATTTTTTAACGGGTTCAAAAACAAATTTCACAAATACTTCTAACTTAATTAGCAAATATTTCAAAAATATATTTTTAATTCCATGTTGTTTATGTATGAAGAAAGAAACAAAAGTTTGGTAAACTTCTATCTCTGTTTAAATAGTCTATTTCAAGAATAAAAACATTCGGTAGAATGCATAGCTTTGACAATACATAAACAAAAATGAAGAATACAGTACCTTTTTTTTTTTTTTTTCAATTTCTTATATTTGGTGCAAGATACTACTGAATACTTTGCTACAAGATTTGTTTAAAGATATTACCCTCTCTCATGATTTTTAGGTTTCCAATGCCACGTCTACCATTGCCCCGAGAACTGACGACTGATTTCGTGATTTATTAAGTAAAATCTATATTTAACATTTGAAAATAAACTTTCACTAGAAAAAAAAAAAAAAAAAAAAAAACAATGGTAGAACTTTGCATTTCTCTGACTTAGGAAAATAAATATTAGAAGATAAATACATATTTCTTTATTATTTGTTTTTAAAATGCAAATTTAAGAAATGAAATTGAAAAAAAAAAGGTACTGTATTCTTCATTTGTTTATATAGCTGATCAAATATACGCATTTCACTGAATGTTTGGATTCTTATACTATGAAACAGAAGCTTACAAACGTGTTTTTTATCGTACATAAACAACATGGAATTAAAAATATATTCATGAAGTATTTGTTAATAGAAGTTAGAAGTATTTGTGAAATTTGATTTTCAACACTTCAAAAAATGTTCATAGCAGCGAATCGCATCGCACACGAAGAAAACAAACTGATGATTGATTCATTTTGAATGATTCCTTGTTACGCAAATTAATTGATAAAAAAAAATCTTAATCTTTTTTTTCCTTTAAAAAATCACAAATTAAATATAAATAACAATTAAATTGTATATGTATAATTATAAAATATTTCAATATTTTAATCAAGGAATCTAAATATTTTTCGACTTAATGAAGATTTTGATATAAGAAATTCTTTATTATAACAAAAAAGAAAAATATACAAACAATAATTTAATTTAATACATATATATTACATATTAAAAATTGCATTAAAAACTGTTTTCGTATTAAAAAAAAAAAAATCTAAATAGTTCTTCAGCCAGATATGATTGCGAAATCGCCTTTAACTATAACCGTGATACCCATGAATATCCTGACCGCGCAGGAATAAAAAAGGGTGAAAAGGCCGAAAATCTTTAATGTTAGTCTACCAGAAAAAGCATAAGAAAAGAGTCCGATTTTGAAGCTGGATTATATAAAAAACAAGAGTTTTCCTACGTTAGCTCAAAATCTTACTCTCTTCATCTAAAAGCGATTAATATAATATATTAATTTTAAAAAAATCGTTCGATCCATTTTCGAGATAACACCTCTGTGCCCATTACACCATTACATTTTCCATTTTCGCTTAAAAATTGGTTTCCAGATCTCAAAATCTACTGCATGTAGAAATCTATAAATTTCAGGATAGAGTTAGGCCATAGATATAAGACTAATGTGAAAAAATCGAAACGGTATGCCTCATATTTACTGAGATATTAAATGTCGGCGTTTCGATTTTCCTTTGATGTCCTGCTAGCTGTATATATGAGAGTGACGGAATCTTCGGTTTTGGGCTTACGGTTTTCGGTTTTTCGCTGCGTCACTCAAGAGACTACCGTCTCTTATGATAATTATAAAATATTTCAATATTTTAATCAAGGAATCTAAATATTTTTCGACTTAATGAAGATTTTGATATAAGAAATTCTTTATTATAACAAAAAAGAAAAATATACAAACAATAATTTAATTTAATACATATATATTACATATTAAAAATTGCATTAAAAACTGTTTTCGTATTAAAAAAAAAAAAATCTAAATAGTTCTTCAGCCAGATATGATTGCGAAATCGCCTTTAACTATAACCGTGATACCCATGAATATCCTGACCGCGCAGGAATAAAAAAGGGTGAAAAGGCCGAAAATCTTTAATGTTAGTCTACCAGAAAAAGCATAAGAAAAGAGTCCGATTTTGAAGCTGGATTATATAAAAAACAAGAGTTTTCCTACGTTAGCTCAAAATCTTACTCTCTTCATCTAAAAGCGATTAATATAATATATTAATTTAAAAAAAATCGTTCGATCCATTTTCGAGATAACACCTCTGTGCCCATTACACCATTACATTTTCCATTTTCGCTTAAAAATTGGTTTCCAGATCTCAAAATCTACTGCATGTAGAAATCTATAAATTTCAGGATAGAGTTAGGCCATAGATATAAGACTAATGTGAAAAAATCGAAACGGTATGCCTCATATTTACTGAGATATTAAATGTCGGCGTTTCGATTTTCCTTTGATGTCCTGCTAGCTGTATATATGAGAGTGACGGAATCTTCGGTTTTGGGCTTACGGTTTTCGGTTTTTCGCTGCGTCACTCAAGAGACTACCGTCTCTTATGATTGAAATATAATTTTGAAATTTAATAAAGTGATACTTTTGTATTAGCCGCATGCCAGGAGTTAATGGCCAAAGAAATTGTCCAAGATTTTGCTGCTTACTGCAGGTTTTTTTATTCTGAAAATTTCAACTCTTTAAGCGCGTAGTTCGAGAACATGTCTGTTAAATTTGTATTTTATTTATATTGTATTATTATTTATATTTTGATGAAGTTTTAATTTCTTTCTGTAATATTGACCAGGAATAAATGCGGGACTATTTATATTGTTTTAAATGCAAACGGATTAATCTTTCGCAATCAGGCTGCATGTGATAGAGATAGATTTAAAAATAATTCATGCTTGAAAATAATTTTTAAAACCCTAAAAAATCAGTAAATTCAAATGCAGTTTTCAAAGAAATTGCTTAAAAACTAAATTTATTAGCCAATTTGTTGCTACCATCAAAATGACTTCAGCAATAATCTGACATGTGTTTGGTTTATAATATAGATTATTATTAATATTAAACTATATTCTTGACGACATCATCCCTTGACATGGATCCTTTAATCACTCAGTGTAACATTAGCATCAAAACTTAACAAAAGAATTTTATTCTACATGTTTGAATGAAATATATGAAATAAAAATAAGTTTTGATTTCACCATTTCTATCGTATGCATATTTAAGACTTTTCAGTGAATATAATGAATGTTTTTTTTTTAACCTACATTTTTTTTTTTCAAATACTTGACAAAAAACCTAATCTAATATGTATATTTTTATATTCCCCATTAACATCATGTTCCCTATCACATATTAATGCTTTATTTATTTATGTATTTACTTCAACACTTCATCGTACACAACATTATTTTGATTCAAATCATTTGTTATACAACAAATTTTACTGTTTTCTTGAAATGTTACTCTGGATAATGCAATGTAATAATTGTCCATATGTAAACACTAGTTTGGGCAAATAGATGCCACCATGTTCCAATGTTTGCCCTTGAGCTTTATTTATTGTCATCGCAAAAGATGGCTTGATGAAGTATTGTCTTCTGTTAAAATTAAAAAGGGTATTTATTCAGAATCAGAAGGCATCAAAGTTATTCTTGGAATGTAAACTCGATTGCTTGTATGAGTTCCTGTTATAATTTCAGCTTTGATTGTGCGATTGTTTAGAGCCTTTACAACTATTCTTGTTCCATTGCAAAGACCCTAAGAGGGATTGAGGTTTCTCAACAGCATAATTGAAACTCTGATTTTAAGTCGTAAAACATGTAGTGAAATACTACTTGGTTTTAAATTGTTCAAATATTCAATTGTATATGATATTACTTGAGTGAAAATTACGTAAATTAAAATCAATGTAAAATGGTGCAGATTTAGGAATTAAAATACATGTTAATGATGTAATTTTCAGCAGTAAATGTATTTTACTTTTCTGACATAAGGACCCCATAAATTTTAATCTTAAAATACGTGCAATGAAGTTTAAATCATATTAAGTACATGAATTTATTTTTTTTTAATCGAACTCAGCCGTCGGTGTAATTCAACTCTTCCTTTCCATACCGATATAAATTTTTCTTTTCAAGATTATTGTATAAATGAAGTCTGAAGTGAATCTGTTTATTTTGATTTAATTCAGACAATCTAGACAAAGAAATGTAAAATGATAAAAACGACAAGTACTAACTTTTATCTGCACCCAAGAGTTGCAAATATAGTTTCCAAAGGAAAATGTCTGATTCCAACACTGATGTATGCTGTACTAACATGTAATCAATGGGAAGTGTAATGAAAGTGTCCTTTTACCCAACAAAAATATCCTTTTTAATAATTCTGCCCTTCACTTTTTTAAGAGAAATGTGAACACTATATTGCTGTCACTGCTTGTTTCAAATTTTGTTATACTGATCTCCAAATCTTATGACAACTTGATAGTGCAGATTTTTTATTATTTTGATGATTTATTCAATAATTTCGAAAGTTTGTTTTTTAAACTTAAGGGTGTGTTCAAATCCAAACTGCTTATTTTGAGACACATTTTTAAATTCATTTTTGCTCTAAAATGCATCCAATTGGCAGGTTCTCTTATACAGAAACTTTATAATGTCCGTATTGTCTCGACTTTTTGATAAAGGCAGTATATATTTCAAAAAATGCTGTCAAAGTGGACATTTTGAACCGAATTTCTCGAAGCGATAGCGCTGGAAGCAAAAAAAAAATTATCGTACTGGGGAACTAATTGTTTGTCAATCAATTTCTAATTAATTGAACGAAAAATAAAAACATAGGTTCCTTATAAATCTCTTCATGAATCACGCTGCCAAGTTTCATGTTTTTACTTTTAAAAATGAGTCTGAAAATGTGTCTAAAAATTTTGAGTTGCTGAGTGTGGAAAAAAATATTTTTTTTGAATACCGCCTTAATTTAACAAACACAAAAGTACCCACAGATTAAACTGAGACGTACTTGAATCATTTAAGGAAATCTAACAGATTTGTAACAACATCAGTTGGTGGAGTCACTCATTTGGACAGCTGAAAAGAGGAAATTTTAAACGCAACTACAGAATGAATGTAGGGCTGCGGGTCTGAGCGTGTCAAGATCATGATGGCCCATTCTGTCTCTTTCACATCAGTAGCCAGTTTCAGACTTCAGAATGATAGAGAGGGCAGACGCAAAATAAGTTTTTATACCCATAATCACATTTAGGTCACATGCTTAAACTATTTTTATTATATATTTCTATGTTTATTAAATACTACTTCACAAATGTGAAATTCTCTTGCTTGCATTGCAAACAATCTTTCGAAGCACTATTTCCCTCAGGGTTGAGCAAATTGAGAGGTGAAGAGGGTTGTCGTGCTGGCGCCAAATTCATTCTGTCATCTCGTTTTTGTTTGTTTGCCATTAAACATCTCCCAAGAATTATTTTCGTTCATCAATGTTAACAAATGGTTAAAATTTCCTTAACCTAGTTAATATGTTAATAATACTGTAACACTCTGTTATTAGCAACATGTATTCAAATAATATATATTAATATTTAAAGTAAAGAAACAACAGATCAAAAAAAGTTGCAGGGAAAAATTCCGAATGTTGGGTACTTCCAGATTTTGGAGTTCAGGATAATCTGTCCCATGGTGTAAATATTTTAACTCTACACATTTTTAGACGATTAGTTATTTTAATAATTCAGTTTTATACGATATTTTGGGTACTGTTTGCCGTTCATAATTTCATTTATAGATTACTTTCTGTTGTATAATAGATATTAGTAACTAACTATACTTATTCATGCTCATATGAACATATCAGTTTTTTAATTGATATGTTACTAATGCATGATACAGAAAATAGTAATAGCGCATTAACTTCAATCCAAAGAGCTGATTGAAGTTGCTAAAATTTACAAACATATGGTTTTTATGAACTTTTTTCTTTTCTATAACTTTTCTGATTATCAGAACTCCTGTTATTCCGTTTCAACCTCACTTTAATTATAAAACAGTGTGTTTTGCATAAAAATGTCATTTCTAACTGAAATCTCAAACTCTTTTTATATGTACATTTTTTAATTTTATCGAGTCTTTTGTTTTATTTTTACATATTTATTAATGAAATATTGTTTTAGTGTGTAAAACTTATAAGAATTTTTTTTTAATTATTAATGTTAATCTTAACCTTATATTATTCTTTCTCTTTTCAAAGTCAGATAAGTTAAATTTAACTGAAAATTTAGAATGATTTTTGAATTATTTTCAAATACATTTTCGATACACAGAGCCCTTTTTCTACTAACATAGCAATCATACACCAAAAATCTCTTTTTTTTTTTATAAAATTAAAACACTTTATTTAATGTATTGGAATCTTGAAAATTTTTTAATTCTTTTTTTTTTAATTTTTATTTATGTATTTACATGTTTAAGATGTCCTAAACACATTTTGACTATTTTTGGAAAGTGTCTGTCTGTCTCTATGCAACAACATGACACAAATTTTGTGAGCACTCTATCTCAAGAACTAATGAACATAATTTCATCAAATGTCATTGTCATATTCAGTTAGTTTAGACTTTGGCACATATAGATGCTGATAAAGTTTTGGTGTATAAATCCTAACAGGTGGTTGTGCTGCTGTACTCTGTTATTCACAATTTCTGTGATAGTTATAACTCGGCATCTGTGGAATAGAGTTTGTTTCGATTTCTTATTCAGTTAGACTTTTTCATAAATTGGTACTGATTAGGTTTGGGTGTATCTTGCTCAATATGTGGTGGTGCTGTACATGTGCAGTGCTTTCCATGACTTCTGTGATAGCGGTATCTGTACATCTATTGGGTAACATTTTACCAAGTTTAATAAATAACATTAAAAATTATGTTTTCAATTTTGGCTTTGCTCACTCAACAGGGGATGCTGCTGTGTTATTTTTTACAATGAGCATTCATAGCTGTATCTAGGTTTCTAGTAAGTAAAAATACACCAAATTATACATTTGAGGTTATTAATTAATTAGTATACTGTGGCAATTACAAAACTTTCTTCTATATTCTATATTTATACTAATAAAGTAAAGTTTCACTCTGTGTGTGTCTGTCTGTCGGCGATGGCTTGGAAAATCTAGCCCACCTAGAAGCCTGAAAATTTAGATTTAGGTAATCCAAAACCTGTCCTGGTGCACCTGAGAATCAGAATTTTAATATTTTGGTAATTAGCCTAGATATTAATTAGAATCTCATTAAACATTGCATCGAAAAATGCCATCTTTTTTATCAAAATGGCTAAAGAAAAGCACTCCTGTTCTTGATTTGCAACTGAAAATGAATGAATTTGAAATTCATTTATTAATTAGTGAATTTTAAGAAAACTAATTAAGATATCGATTTGAAAATTTATGAGCATATGTAAAAGAAATTTCTGCATCTGACAATGCAATTTTTGAAAAATTCGGTTTGTAATTTTTCTTAATTTTTGCAAAAATCTGACGGCATCAGTCAAAAAAAAATCCGAGAACTTCGGACAGGGATTAGCTTTCATTAAAAACTGAACTACAAAGAGATCTGTTTCTCTGGCTGATCCCTCCATTTAGTTTGCGAAAATAAAAGAAAATAAGTGCCAATTTTTACTAATGAACAAAAATTAAGATAACTAATTAAGATATAGATTTGAATTTGAGGATGGGAAGGAGTGCCATCTGGCAGCTATTTTAGCGTAGCGTCTTTGTTATGTTCTAATTATCAGAAAAATATAATTCTTTTTTTAATGATTGTGTTAATGTAGGGGAAGGTGGTTTTCTTGAACAAATTATTCGTTATATTTGAATGTATGGGGAGGGAGGAGGTTAACGCCTTGCTCCAATTTACACAAAACAAATTCCATTGAAGAATTTTAACATTTTTAGCTTCTCCTGTAGCGTTTTATAAATGTTATATATAGAGAATAACAAATATTTCAAATGACAATTTTTGTAAATATTAAATTTATGTTCTTAATAAAAGTACACAACCGTATTTACTTGATATATACAAAGAATCAAAGTAAATGATTTGTTGTTGAGTACAATGGGTACCCATGTCAGATGTTCGTATAAAACAAATAGAACCCCCTGGCGGTGGAAAGTGGAACTAGCTTGCAGCATGCCTGCTATACGGTGCCAGAAGCAACGGGGACACATGTCAGAATTTCATTTGGAACAGAGTGTGTATCCTGGCGGTGGAAGATGGAACTAAAAGATTTTGCAGCATGTGCGCTGCCGCAGGAACACGTGTCGTAGGTTCGTTTATATCAGAATGCACCCCCTATCAGCTGAAAGTGGAAATAAAGGATTTTCCTCACATGCGCAGCCCTTTTAAAATAAATAATTTCACACTAAATTGGGTTAAATATATAAAATCATAGAAACTATAGGTTTGTTCAATTTTATTATGGGCCCAGGCAACGCCGGGCGGGTTTTCAAACAAAATTTGGGTCATATCTACCCAATGGGAACTGAAATACAGCTTATAATGTTCATTTCTAAAAATAACATTGAAAATTTCCTATTGAGTGAACAAAGCCCAAATTGAATAAACATAATTTTTAATAAATATTTTATATATTAAATGTGGGGAAATTCTATCCTATATTCCTATAGATGCCAAGATATAGCTATCACAGAAATGTAAAAAAAAAAAAAAAACAGTACAGCAGTGTCCCTTGTTGAGATAACAAAGCCAAAATTGAATCAACATAATTTTCAATAATTACTTACACATTAAATTTTGTGAAATTCCATCCCATAGATGCTGAGATATAGCTATCACAAAGCACCACCTTTTGAGTAATATACACCTTAACCTAACCAATACCACTTCATGTCAAGGTCTAACTAAATGTAAAATTTGATCAAATTCTTTCCCATAGATGCTGAGATATAGCTATCACAAAAATCATGAATAACTGAGCATAGCTGCACCACTAGTTGAACTATATTCACAACAACCTTATAAGCATCTATTTTTGCCAAGGTTTTTTAACTGAATATGATGTTCGATGATATTTCATCACATAGATGCCGGGATAAAACTCTTATCATAGGAACGTTTTAAATACAGCATAGCCATCTCCAAACCTAATCAGCACCAGTTGGATAGACACAGACATTTTCCAAAAATAGTCAATTCATGTTCGGGACATTCCAAAACGTGTATAATCCGTCAAAAAACAAAAGTCGAAGATTTTCAGTATTCCAATATTTACTTCTTGTATATAAAAAAGTAAGAAAAAATATACATGTTTTTCCAATTTTATTTTTGAACAGCCAACAGAGGGCACTGTTAAACTGTGCTTTTATTATTATTATTATTCAGTGATCATTGTAACTGTAAGTTAAAAATTAAAGAAATTCACTATACTTCATACTTGTTGGTGTGTAAAAGCACTATTTAGTTTTAATATAGAATGATAAATTTTGCGATAGCCACAAATGTTAGTTTTTGATGCTATTACTATTATTCTAAATTACCTTGTATTTTTATTTGGTAATTCCCCTGTATTTGAATATTCGGCATCAGTCAGATATAAATTAATGATTAAATATTTATAATTATTCTGATACTAATTTTTAAAAATTAAAAAAAAAATTGTTTGATTCTAAAGGAAAATAATGTATGTTTGACTATGAGAAAACATTTGCTATAACCAGAGTTGGGCAGTATCGAAAATACATGTATTTGAAATACATTTGTATTTTGTATTTTAAACAGATAAAACTAAAGTATTTTGGTAATGTATTTTGAAATGATTTTTTCCATGTATTTTTATACTCAAAATACACTTCTCAATTTTTCAAACTGTTCGTACCAGACTTGAAGTTTGTTTAAACCACAACTTGTGTTTTAACCGTAAATTACTGATTCCCAACAGGAAATACATGCTTGTCTGTTTTGTATAATTTTTTAATTCGTTTCTAGAAGTTAATATAATTTTTTTTTTTTTTTTCAAATTTGGTACGATAAGGATTTTTATCTTCGGCTGAAACATTTTTGCTGAATGGTTATAATAATGCTTTTATAATTCTTAATGTTGCTATGTAAATTATAAAATTTTGTCCTGTGATACACAGGTAGGATCGTCCAGAGTTTTCCTGAGTATTGCATTTTTAAACTATGTTAGCAGTGTAATGCGATTAGTTGTTGCATAGAAGAGTGAAAATATTGAAAATATATACTTGAGAACTTCTAATGAAATGAAATTAATTATTTGTGATGCATTGCGCTATGCAATAGATATAAGTATACTCGAAATATTTCAAAATAATATTTTTTGATGGTAATTGGTGTAAAACCAAAACACTGTTTTCAAGTCAAAACCAACTGAGTCTGGTCATCATTCTTTTCAGACTGGGCTGTGCTTGGGCTTTACTTTTTCCAGCAGACTCGGGCCAGGTAGGGTCAGATTTCTTTTTCACAGACCGAGCCGGGCCTGGACATTCTTCCAAGAGGTCTAGACAGGAAGAAATTTTCAGGCTCGGTCTCGACGCAGATCATATAAAAATCATTGGCCTGGCCTGTGTAAATATCAGTAAAATTTGAGCAGATTTGACAATTTTGGCAAAAAATGCATAGATTTTTAAATCGTCATTATTCTACAATTCAAAATTTAAATTTATACCTTTTGAAGAATAGTACATACATTTCTAGGCAATGAAATTAAAGTACATAAAAACCTGTGAAAATAAACCTGTCTGTGATGGAATCCTGTCTAATGGTTAATTCATAATGATGGTTAATTCAAAATGAATGCAATAATACGCATGAAAATAATATAATGCATTTACAACACCCGATGTACCAGCTAAGGTGGGAACTTATTTATAATGGATTTTTTTCGCTCCTATGCGATTCCGTCTCTGAAAATTTTTCTGTATAGTATTTTTCAGATTTATAAGTCTTTAAGCCATGGAATGTATGAATTAATGATATTAATGATAATTCAAACATTTGCATACAAACAGAAGATTTATAAAAAAAGAATAAATATAGTTTATATGGGCACAGGCAGAAATCTAGGGAGGGCAGTATTTTAGAATGAGTGTGCCTCTACTTCGCAGCTCTGGGCACTTTTTAAACTAGTCGGATGTGCCAATCCCAAAACTTTCTTCTATCTCAGTCATGTTAATACTTCAAAATTCGCTATCACATCGCCAATAAAATCAATATTTTTCGTCATTCTGTTGTACGTCAGCTGCTTGCGAATCGTCGGGTTACAGGGATGTGAACAATCGATGTATACTAAACTACGAAAAGTCCTTCTGGCTTGAACGATAGGAATAGATAGCCTCCCTATTCCTTTGTTTTACGATTTTAGCTAATTTTACTGGAAAACACGAAGGTAAAATGCGTGGAACCTAAATAAAGAAGACTCAATCCCAGTTCTCGTCAACATTGAATTTGAATGAGAATATCGCCAAATTAGTCCTCTACAGCCAAGTTGGCTTCATTTATGGCAATTTACTTTGGTCGCCAAATTTGTCGATATTCCGCAAACTGTCGCCAAGTTTAGCGATAATTTGACGTTGGCGAATATAAATATATAGTGATAAGCATATAATAGGACTAATGGTTACAACAATGAAAGAAAATTTGCCGAAACCATGTTAACTAAAACTCATAAATTAAACCCGTTTATGGATGAATTCTGCTGTCTTGTTTGAAAATGTCAGCCACCGTAAAATTTCAAACAGCTCTATCTCAGCCATTTTTTTAAGGTAGAAGCAAAACAAAAACTGCTCCGGATCAAGGCCGAACATTTAACGAAAAAAAGTTTTAAGATTTCTAAATTTTTTTAATTTGCACATCTTTTTTAAATTTAAATCTTTAAATTGCTATCACAGCGCCCCTTTCGTCGAAATATCCCCAAATTGTAATAGAACCTGCTTACCATAGCCAAAAACAGAGAAAAAAAATGTGGTTCAATTTGAAGCATAACTTCATACACTTTTCGATGATACAATAGTTAAAATGGAACAAAAATATCGATCACAGTGCCCCCTTTCGTCGAAATATCCCCAAATTCTGCTAGAACCTGCTTGCCATAGCCAAAAACATAGAAAAAAAATGTGTTTCAATTCGAAGCATAACATCATACACTTTTAGATGGTACAATAGTGAAAATGGAACAAAAATATCGATCACAGCGCCCCCTTTCGTCGAAATATCCCCAAATTCTGATAGAACCTGCTTGCCGTAGCCAAAAACATAGAAAAAAAATTTGGTTCAATTTAAAGCATAACATCATACACTTTTAGATGGTACAATAGTGAAAATGGAACATAAATATCGATCACAGCGCCCCCTTTCGTCGAAATATCCCCAAATTCTGATAGAACCTGCTTGCCATAGCCAAAAACATAGAAAAAAAATTTGGTTCAATTTGAAGAATAACATCATACACTTTTAGATGGTACAATGAAGACAGACAGACATTTTGTAAAAACATGTTTTTCGGAATCTCTGACCTCTAAAACGTGTAAATCCATTGAAAACCGGAAGTCGAAAAAAATTTCGATTACAATACTTTCTTCTATTATAGATAGAAGAAAGTAAAAATGAAGAATATAAACAGGAAAAATAGTTAAAATAATTTTTTTTGTCAAAATGTCTCGTACAAGAGAATTTTTAACCACATCTGTGTAAAAATTTATCTTTTGAAGAAATTCACTCAGGCAAATTAAGTTTTTGTACCTGCTATGCTCGGACCAAAATTTTAGCATTTAAACCAGGCCGATTAATTTTTTATACGAGCCTGGCCAGACTCGGACCGAACTTTTAGCTTTTATACCAGGTCGGGCCAAAGAATTTTTTGTACGGACACGGTAAAGGGCAAAATTAACACTATCCACCAGCCACAGGTCACCAAATGAAAAAAAGTGGCTATTAAATAATTGCCTGTCAGTGGCCACTTTATGGCCACTTTCCTATAAGGAAAGGGAGAAATTCTTTTGCATTTCATCAAAGATTCTACTTTTGCTGGTTAAAATATGTTTATATTAACATATTTAATTTTAAAGTAATACTAATTGAAATTTTAACAAATGTTTACTGTTTAGCACTTTTAAATGAAAAAGTGGCCACTAGTTTAAAGAAAGTGGCCACTTGTAAAATTACTACTACTGGCCACTGATGAAATTTCCCAGTTTTGCCCTTTAAGGCCCAGGTCTGGAAATTTCGGTCCGTGCAGACCTCTTTTTTGGTTACGGACCTGTCCATACAGTAGAAAAAAATTTATAACATAACATTGCAATTAAAACATTTTTACTTAGTGCAAAATAATTAAAATTAATGTATTTTGTATTTTGAATGTATTTTTAAATGTGAAAATTTGAAAAGTATTTTGTATTTTAGGCTTTAAAAATTATGTATTTTGTATTTAAAATGGTTTTTTGATGTATTTTGTCCATCTCCGTTTCTCATTGTTGTTACATAATTATTGTATTAATATTTAAAATGTTTGAATACTATTGCTTACATTGAATAAAATAACTGTACGCAATAATTGAGATGCTTTGAAATTGACTTTATAATTATGTTCAGATGTGTTTTGCATTCATTAGACATGTTATTTTAGGTTCTAATATTGAAGAAGATTTCTCTGCTTTAAATGATAATAGTGATAATGAACAGTCAGAAAAGTGTGCAATATGTTTAAGCAAGTTCACTGGGCAAGATATTGCTACTCCTGAAACATGTGATCATATGTTTTGCCTTGAATGTTTACAAGAATGGGCCAAGGTAAAAGGGAGATTAATTTTTCTATTCTGTAATTAAAATGTATTCTAAAAGTGCTATTTTTTGTTTTTTATATTTTAAAGATTGTATTGTATAAATGAAGATTTTAAAAGTATATATGTATAAAATGGTATATTACTATAAATATTGGTCATTTAAGTGCCTCACTTAAGTATTTTTTTCTTTTTTAAATATACAAATTTTCATGCATTTGCAATTTGGATCTTTATTTAGTACTACAGAACAGAAACTTTTAAATTTTCAGTCAAAACCGATATCACTAGTTCAAAATATATATTTATACATATGAATTTTATGGAAGCTTGGTAGGCACAAATATGCTTCTGGGTCTGTTATAGAGCATTAAGTTTGTTATAGTACTGTGCATTAAAAGAATGTTTTGATCCTGTGGTTCAAGTGATCTCTGTGTGGAACTTTTTAAAAAAAAAGTAATAAATTCACTATAATTCCTCCTTAAAGTTGAATTAAACATAAACTAATATTTATTATTATTACTATTATTTTCCAAACAAAATAGGGCAAAATACAGAATATTTTAAGAATTGATTTTCTTGTATTCAAAAATATTTTGCACATAACTTTTAAGAGTTGATTTCAATGGAATTTAATTTTAGATTATTGATAGTCCTGTGCCCCATATTGGGCCATATTTATGCCACCTTATTGTGCATGCTGTAGCTGGTTACATGCTTGTAATTTATGATTTTACTAGTGTTTCATGCTTATTAAAACAACGCTTAATTATTGTGATGTATTTCTTTTATGTATACCTTAAAACAAGATGTATACTTTAAAACAAGATTTAGGTTTGCTTTTTAACACTTTCCAACATAGTTAAAAAGTGTTTATGAATTTGGTTTGTCTGGACATCTGTCTGTCTGTTTGTGTCTGTCCATGCTTTAGCTCATGTAAACATACTCAGATTGCCATGTAATTCTTATATGTTATTGAGATTTACCATGGCATGTTTGGTAATTGAAAATGAAGTGTGTACCATTTATGGTTAGTTTACAGGAGCACACAAATGTATTCTGTTGCATTACAGTCAGTGGGGAAAATCTTCCTGTTATTCTCAATAAATCATTTTCATCCAGAAATGGTGCCAATGGGAGTAATCTAGACTGGTTTGACAGCTCACTCGTCAATTTAAGCATGTCACTTCCTGGCTTATAAAACTGTTTCTGCACTGACTACTTAATGCAGAATATTTCTACTTCTTGAATTTCACTCGCACATAAGCGACCATCGATTACAGGTAATTTTCTATCTTTCCTTATGAAACGCTTCACCCATGCAATTGTTCGAAGTAGTTTCAGCATACTACTAAAGTTTCCTTCAATTTTTACTAATTCATCATTCTCAGTAGTGCATTCATTAACTATAATATTTTTACGATGTTCTGACATGTTATTTTTACTTGAAAATTTCTTCAATTGCACAGGCCAATCTGTGAAACACTTTAACCAAGGCAGTCCTTGCCACCATGACGAATTTTCATTTTTAAAGATTTCAATTTTAATCTTCTGGTTAACAAGTCCACTGGGTTTTCCTTGCCCGAGCAATAGTTCCTATTTTTTGGATCTGAAATGTTTGGATTTCTGTTACTCTGTTGCAGACGAATGAATGGTTTCCACTCTTTTCTGGAGCTCTTGATACAACTCAAAAGTATTTCTGAATCGGTCCAAAAAGTTGTATTAATGCAATATAAAGATGAAAATAAGCACTCGCCAGTCGCCACTTGGCGATTAAACTTGAAAAATTGGCAATATAAAATATGGAAAGAACCGGCTAAATGCAGGATTTTTCGATTTGATCTTTCCTTTTTTTTCACACCTCGGACATTTCTGTTTTCACATTGTTGCATCTCTCTGCATCCACTTTCGTTTTTGAAACAATTCTACAGAATTTTAAAATAAATTATTCTATAACATTAATTTTTAATAAAAAGAAATTTTTGAATAAGCATTTTATTTTGATTTTTCTTTGCACGCATGAAACAAGAAACATATTTCATGCATCATTAAATGTTTTTCACATCTTATTGATTTTATTATATAATATTTTCTTCAAAGAAATATTTTCACAAACAAAATGCTAAAATAACAAAGGCTTATTACCCAGTAATGTAGCCAGATTTATTTATTTTATTTATTTATTTTGTTTTTTTTGGGGGGGGGGGGTAGACAACTTCTAATGAAGAAATTTTTGAATAAAATTTTGAAAATCAAATAAATAGCTAAAAAAAAATTTCATTTCTCTCGAAATTTAATTTTAACGTACTTCAAAATTAATTTCAATTAAAATATTTCAGGAGGAAAAAATGGGATATTTTGTTGATAAAAAATCCCCTCCTCTGCCCCCCCCCCCCCCCTCAAGACTTAATTTTAAACATTATTATGAGATATTTTCATCTTTTAAAATGTTGAAAATGTTCTCTAGGCAGTAACTGACTACTAAAAATAATCAACCTACCATCCAGTGGCTACTAAGCAAAATTCCTTATTTTCATCTTTAGTGCAATAGACATTGAATATTTTGTTCAAACGAGCAGGGAAGACTGAGCTATGCTTGGTCAAAATTAGCTTTGAGTTCAAATATGACCCATGATGATACTGACCCACTAATTAAATTTTCTTGAACATGTGACCAAGCCCAACAGTCTTCTGATGCCTGAAAACCATAAGATGTAAAATTTAGTCTAAATAGTCTGAGTCGTTTTTTAGATAAAATTAGCTTGACCCAAAATTGACCCCCTAATCGGATTTTCTTGAGCATGTGACCTAGCCCAATGATTTTCTCGTATCCAAAAACCATAGGATACACAATTTAGTTCAAATCCTCTGAGCCGTTTTTAAGATAAAAATAGCTTAACCCATAATAACCCACTAATTGAATTTTCTCGAACATGTGACCTAGCCCAACAGTCTTCTGATGCCTGAAAACCATAAGATGCAAAATTTAGTCTAAATAATCTGAGCCGTTTTTTAGATAAAATTAGCTTGACTCTGAACCCATGGTGACCCAAAATGACTCACTAATCAAATTTTCTCGAACATGTGACCTAGCCTAATGGTTGGTGCCCCAAAACGGTAGGATACAAAATTTCATCAAAATCGTTAGAACTGTTTTTAAGATAAAATTTGCATATATATATATATATATATATATATCTTACTTATAATAAAATCCGAAGGCAAGAAAGTGTCTGTAACGGCTCCGGGCACGACCACTCGGATCTGCGAATCGACCATAGTTAAACGCCATATTAGGCTTAATGAAAAAGCTATGCTTCATCCGATTCTGCTGTTAAAATATTTGTAAAAGCATATTAGAGCTTTTAAATATTTTAATTTCGTTTAAAACCTTCAAAAACTATTTCATATAAAACACGTATATCAACATTTCTGTTTATATTTTTTTCTGTCAGCACTTTTCTTTTCAGAAATAGCGGTGAATTCTTTCGTACGGAAAATTTCAGTGATCAATCAAGTACATTGGCGCCATCTACTGGCGTATTTTGAAATTTTGCTTCCATCTTAAATACAGTACAGGACCTATTATGCGAAATCCTCTGGACCAAAAGCTTTCCGGATTTTGGGTCCTTCCGAAGTTCACGATTATTAGACAAAATTCATGCTTTTTTTTTCGTGATTCTTTGACAAAATTTGCATTCTTTTCTGCTATTCTTATCTGCTATACAAAATTTGTGTTTTTCGAGATATAATCCACGAAATATAATTTTTTCGTGGTCCTTTGAAGAAATTTGCGTTTTCTTTTTGCGATCCTTTGAAGAAATTTGCATTTTTCTGCGATTCTTTGAGGAAATTTCTGTTTTTTGCTATTCTTTGACGAAATTTACCTTTTATTTACGATCCTTTGACAAAATTCGAGTTTTTTTCTGAGATTCTTTGACGAAATTAGCGTTTTTTTTTTTTTTTTTTTTTTTTTCCGTGATCCTTTGACAGAATTCGCATTTTTTTCTGTGATCTTTTGACAAAATTTGTGTTTTTTTTTTGTTTTTCCTTCGATCCTTTGACGAAATCCCACTTTTTTCGCGATCCCTTAACGAAATTAGAAATTTTTTTGCAGTGCTTTGAAGAAATTTGCGTTTTTTTTTTTCGCGATCCTTTGGAGAAATTCATGTTTTTCCGCGATTATTTGACGAAATTCGCATTTTTTTTTTCAATCTTTTAACCAAATGTGTGTTTTTTTTTTTTTTTTTTTGTGATCCCTTGAAGAAATTTTACATTTTTTCGGAGTCCTTGGAAGAAATTTGCGTTTTCTTCGCAAGCCTTTGTCGGAAATCGTGTATTTTCTGCGATTTGTTAACAAAATTAGCGTTTTTTCACAATTCTGCGACGAAATTTGCGTTTTTTGTCAATCCGACAAAATTCAAGTTGTTTCCGCAATCCTTTGAAGAATTGTGCACTTTTTCTTTGAATGATTGACATAATTGTTTTTTCCGGCGACGATCGCTCAAAATTCGAGATTTTGTTATGTTCGAATCTTTGGACTGAAGACTAAAATTTTCGAAACCGAATGCCTTAAATTTTTAGGAAAATTCGGAACAGAATCGCCCTTGATGAAATAAATATATAACTATTTTTTGTTTCAAACGAATCGTAATATAAATTAATTTTAAACTAAATTTTGAGAGAAAAATGATTTGTTTCTAATTTCGGGAAGAGGGGGGGGGGGGGCGTGTTCACCCGCTACCGAAGTAACAATATTTTAGTGATTACACACTGGAACACAATGGACTGAAAAAAAAATTAAAAATCGGTAAAATTTTCGAAAATTTTCAAAAATTCTAAAATTTTTGTAAAAATATACAAATTTAGAAAATTTTCGAAATTTTTGTGCTGACTTTGGGTTTTTCCGGATTTTGGAATTCCGGATAAGGGGTCATATACTGTAAAATGATTCTTTCTTATCAAACGTAATTAAAATATAAGGAATACATAGTACCACGCAATTTGCATTTAATTTTGCTTATGTAATCAAACAATGAGTTATGTGGTGAGTCAATCGGCTTAGAAACTCATTGATAACACTTTTTTACAAAAACTTTCGCACATGGATTATTTGTTAATATTTAATTTGAATGTTTTGTCGAATCGTTGAACTACTTCCGAAATTTAATACTGAGTAATATATATATATATATCCTCATCATTTTTATTTGTAGAAATCATGTCATTTTTAAAATGTACTTTTTTACAGTACAAACCTTTCAATAATAAAGTCTTCATGCTGTTTGTTTGTATGAAGTCTTATGAAAAAGAAATGCAGATCAACAATCTGTCATTTTTGACGGGGTTATATACTAGTATATATATATATATAGCTACATACACATAAGATTTGCTCATATTAGAATATATGATATTTATAAATTCTTACTGCTATTATTGTTCTCATCAGCTCCAGATGTGGTAGAGTCAGACTTTTAAGAGGAGCAACACGTGATTTTGCTAAGGGATGTATTCCCTTTTTGTTTATGTATCTAAAATATGCAACAGCTCCATAGGCCCTGTCACTAGCATCGCAAAATATATGTACAGTTACTTTATTTGGATCTGTGCCTCCCTGAAAATACTTTCTTTGTACTGATATGTTTTGCAATTCTTTAACTGCAGCTAAACTCCATTTCTAGATTTTTGAGAAGTTTTTCGTCCCATTCTAAACCCTTCAGCTGTATTTTCTACATTATCAACTTAATTCTTATTATATAAGGGGCTATATATCCAGGAGGGTCATAGATTTTTGCTGCAGCATGTAGTGCTGATCTTTTAGTGGATAAACTGGTGTGTCGTAACATTTTGTAATTCCAATGAATCAAATTTTTAATGTCTTTATTAGTGTCCCATTCCTGTCCCAATAACACAGCCCGCTCAGACGGGTTATCCGATATGCCATTTTGCTGCCACAATTCTTTTAACTCTTTTGAATTTGAATTAAATTTATGCAGGTTCATGCTAACATCCTTAAATACAGTGCTAGCATTGGACAAAAGATTATAAGCATTTTCAGCTGTATTTGCCCCACAATAAAGATCATCAACATACATTGAGTTATTTAACATATCAAACACCTCAAAACAAAAATTTTTATATTTTTTAATGTGTACTTTAATTGTGGCAGCTAAGATAAAAGCGCTTCACCAAATTCCAAAAGGTAATCGTGCCATATTCATTACTTTAAAAGAGTCAGAGATGTCATTATTAAACCAAAGAAATTTTAAGTATTTTCTGTCTTCCTTTGCTATCTCAATCATTAAGTATGCCTTCTCGATGTCGGAGTAAAAGCAACCTCATATGTTTGAAATTTAAGTATCATGTCTAATAAATTTGGATTTAAATTAGGAGCTGACACCAAAAAATCATTTAAAGATTTTGAATGAATTTCCTTTGATGATGCATCAAAAACTATCCTCACTCGCGTAACTTCTTTATCTGGCCTTATAACAGCCTTATGTGGCCTATAGTATCCAGACAATAGAGTGTATCATTTTTAGATTCTTCTACAATCCCTTCGCGAAGTTGCTCATCAATAACTTTTTTATACTCTTCGCATACTGTTTTATTTTTATTCAATTTTTCTTTCGAATTATCAAACTGTTTTTTAGCAATGTAAAAATTATTATTAATTTCATTTGGGCTTGAATCCCAAATAAGATTAGTTGCATATCTATCATTTTTGTATTCCAATTTCCTTTTAAAATCTTCAATTAACAATTTATCTTTTTGAAATAATTCGTCTCACTTATCCGAAATGATGATTGAATCAATTTCCTAAAATATTTTTAAATCATTTACCTCAGCTGCATTTTTTATTACGGCTATATTTTGAAAACAGCTGTTTCCCTTTTTCAATGCCTGTCCCGTTATTACCCATCCAAAAACTGTTTTTATAGCTCCCGAGTCATCATTAATGGATATTCTTTCGTTTAAAATAAATTCCTAAAGTAAGTCTGATCCAATTAGTATTTCAACACTCATCAAATCTTTCCCTAAACAAGCGTCAGCCATTTTCATTTTATTATCTCTCATAAATTCCCTAATTTGAGCAGACGGTTCGTACATCTCGGCCAGTGGTGGTATTCAAATAATTTAACAACTGGTTCACCACCCTAGGGCTCCCAACACATTTTAGTCATTTTTCTAAAAATACTTTACCCAGTTTTCTTAATTATACAAGCAAATTTTTAGACATTACTCTAGGAAACATACTAATTGCTCATTGCTCGTCTTTCTTAATAAATATTTTTCTTAATATCTTTTTAAGTTTTGATTCGATTTTCATAAAATTTGAAATGACTCAACAAAATTTTGCTACGATTATATATATTAAATTTTAAACCGTTCGGTTTGATAGTTTTTGTGCTGTTATATGCAGACAGACAGACGTATGGACCAGATGAGGACTATAGGTGCTACGTATTTATATAATTACGAATGCACCTAAAAAGGGAGAACCATTTAACAATGGCTGCTTTATTTTCAAACCGTACAGACTCTGGGAAAACAGAGCCAAATTTTCCCAATTTCGACATTAATTTAGGTCGTGCAGGCCAGAAAAATCTAAGAGAAATAATTTTTACTATTTCTGTGTTACATTGGGTCCCATGGATTTAGAAGAAAAAAAAAGTACAAATTTGCAATTTCTGCGTTACTTCGAGTCCTGGATACTCGAAAAATAACGCCAAAATTTTACAGTTTCTGCGTTACTTAGTGTTAGCAGGCCGAAAAAAAATTGAATAAAAGGTAGGGCAAAAAATTGAAAATTTCACTATTTCGAGTCCTGTTGCCACGTGCACACACAAAGCAGAATTTTACTTTCTTTGGCATTTCTTTGGGTCCCACTGATCCAAAATTATCCGGGCTGGCAGAAAAAAACTGACAATTATATAATTTCTGCATTATTTTGAGTCCTGTAAACTTGGGGGGGAAAAAGCAAAATTTGTTTCCATACATCTTTTTTTTCAACATGCTGTAAAAGTTAATGGTGAAAGTGGTCGTTTTATAACATGCTGTAAAAATTAATGGTGAAAATGGTTGACTTTATAAGATATTTTGCATTTTGCCATCGTATGAGATTTTCGATACCTGCAAATTGAAAAATAGGTGCATACAGAGACAGACAAGCGGCAGTGTAAAAATTTGCATTTTTTGTTAAAAATCATAATATTTGGCAGAATTTCGTATCACCATAGAAACTATGCTTTTTTTTTTTTTGTAGTGGTTTTCAGTTCTGATTTACTCATTAAAGAAGCATGCACAATTAGCATGCATCACAATTTTGCCATTTTCAAAAATAGTAAAAAAAAAAAGATTTTTTTTTAATGAAATTCTTTAAAAAATTTTTGTTACTAAAAACTGACCAAAACACATAAAAACGGACTTTAAGGGGGAAATGGGACTGTTTGGGAGCGCTGCTACCATGACTTTTTTAAGCTTAATTTATAAAGAAAAATTATGCTTCACACATAGATTAGGAAACACTTTCAATTTGAAAGATTGTTACGAAATGTTGATCTACTAAAGGAAAAAAAACTCCCCAAAAGGGGAAAAAAAACCAAATTCAAAAGAATTTGTAAGCATCTAAATATAATAAAACACAGTGTGTTGATTCCGGTACGAACACATCCAAACGATGGATAGGAAACAGGTATTACTTCCATTGTTGCAGAGAAAAGAAAAATAAAAATATTCAGACACATGGTTTTTTGGGTGTATCTTTTAATTTGCAGGTTAAATTTCTGTAAAAATATTTCTGCATGTGTTACTTTGTTTTTATAAGTGAATAAAAATTTATATTTATTGTGATGTCACGAGAATAGTGGGTTTATTTAATCTGTATGTAATTTTTTCATTACATTTAAATAGAAAATATATTTTTATTTGAATTCATGGTGATTACTCATATAAGCACATATATATAGTACGTGTGAAAAGTTTGCACTGGTGAAAATGATGTTATTCTTAGCTTGAAATGTATTTTATACTGATAAAACTAAAAACAAAATTCATATAATTGTGCCAACATAACGTAATTTTCACTCATTTTTCAATTGTTAATTATAAAAATTAGAATTGGAGCTTTTATTGATTACTTCATCTTGATTGTATACCCTGATTACATGTTAGCAATTGCTTTTTAATAAAGAATTCTGAAAAGTAGAGGATTTCAGGAAAAATAAAATTATTAAGAATAGTGTTGTTTAAAAAAAAGACTTGAAACGATTACAGAACATTAACATGTTTACACTTAAAACAATATAAATAGTTCAGTGTTTGTTTCTGTCTAATATACCACAATAAATTTAAGACTTTATAATTATATGAAAATTAGGGAATAGATGTTACAAACGCACCGTTGTTGGAGAGATTTTGTTTTGTGCTCATTTTGGCGAGAAAACCCTGTTTTCGGATACCTCTTAGGCCTAGCTTGCGAAAACAGCATGTTAGTTTTAATTTACTATAATAAACATACAACTTTATTATAAAAAAACATACAATTTTTTTATAAACACATACCAATTATGATACTTTTCCGTTATACAAACCCCATGCCAAAATGTATGCTAATCCACCAATTATTTCAACCGTGAGAGTGAAAAGGGTTTTTATTGTAAACTGTGCCAAACATTGTGATTTGCTATTTATGGAACAATGAATCACTTTATTATTATTATTTAACAGTAACCTCACAAAACATTTTAATTTGCTACATTTTGGATCAAAAATATTTCTTATTCAGTTTAACTTACTTTTACTACTGACTCTGATGTGGATTTGACAATTTGCAATTATGAGATGATGAGAAAGCTGCAATAAAATTGTTTCAGAAATTTGAAATTCTGTATAAGAAAAGGTTTTGTTCAAAAAACCATGAAATGACATTATGGATGAGTTCTGGATTTCATCCATAATGGAGTTGTAGCTTACGATCATGCTGAGAAAGCACAGGAATACGAAAGAAAACATGGTTTAAAGCATCGTGGTTATCTTTTCTCAATGCTTTGAGATTTATGTATTTATGGTGCCAAGTGTTGACATCAATTGAGTTTTGTGAGCTGCAACTCGAAATGAACCACAACAAGACAGTGGACTGGAATAGCAATTTGAGAGAAGTTTGTACCAACGCTTTGTGTTCATGACCAAATGGAAAAATTGGTAGACCTAATAAAATTGTAGAAGCAAATGAAAGTCTATTTACCATACCAGAAGAAAAAGCAATGTAGGACGTGTTCTTCCTCCTTAGTGGGTATTAGGTGGTTTATGTTGTGAAACACAGGGATGTTTCCTTACTCCTATTTTCGATCGTATAGCTAAAACTTTAATGGCTGCAACAGAAAACAATGTAGCTCATGGAAGTATTATCTACACAGATTGCTGAAGAGGATAAAAAACAGATGAACTGTGAGCTGGGTACAATCACTTCACAGTAAATCACAAAGTAAAATTTTGTTGACCCTAACACTGAATGTCATACCCAAATGTTGAGAGATTATGGAACTCGCAAAATGGTGCAGTGAAAGACATTGGAAGACTGTTAGTCATCATTTAGAGTCATATCTCATAGAGGTCAAATGGTGACATCTGCATTCAAAAAAGGAAATGTTTAAAGACATTTTGAATTTCATGCCAGAAGTTTTAATACAAGTTTTATTTTATTAATTTATTGCATAACAAGTATTTGTTCTCTTATTTTAAGTATATATTTGTATTGATTTAATAAAACTGTGCAATTCTCGAACTTTGTATGTTTTAAATGCTCACTTTTCATATCAACAATATTTCTTATTTTATTTTTCAATTCACGTGAATTTTATTTTATGCCAACTATTACTCTTGGCGACAATGGTGTTTGTATAACGGAAAAGTACCCAAATTATTTTATCAAACAATGATTAATTTATTATAAAACACACAATATTTTATTTAATATGAAACACACACAATCTGTTCTACTGGGTTCCCATACAAAACAAAATCTCGCCAAAACCATCAGTTGCCCAGGCATAAAATCACCATTTTGGCACCAAAAAGATACTGTGGTGCATCTGCAACATCTGTACCCAAATATGAATTATATCTGTATCCTCTTGCTAATTAAGAAAGATCTATAATTTCTTTTCTGTTTTGTCACCTTATTTACACAAGATTAAAAATTTGTTAAAACTCCACAGGATCTGAACTTAACGTTTCAGATAAATTTTCCTTATTGTCGATGAATAGTATGTAAACATATCTATATTTCTTAAAAGTACAAATCGGTCAGTAAAAATTATTTGTACTGATATTGCATTTAATATATATATTTCCTTTTACTAATTAGGATACATCTGCAATTTCTCCTCATCTTATTTACATCAAATTACAAATTTGTTGTTAAATCCCAGAGGCCTATGCATTAACCAGGCTCTCAATTTAATGTTTCATGCCAGTTTTTCTTATTGTCAAGGAATAGTATATGAAATTTTTATCAATTATTTTAAATTTTAAGTGAAAATCATGATTTCTACCCACCATCCTAGGATGTGCATTTACACTAATTATTGAGTATGAACAGGAATTTCTTAAAGAAGGTTTTTATTTGAGTTGTGCATTATCAAGATGAACTATACTTAGTATACTAAGATTTGTTTGTAGAATACAAATAAAATCATACCGGGCCACACAAAAAAACTGGAACATGGCCGCCTATAGGTGATAATTTCTGGAAGTGTGATATCAGTAGATTTAAGTGTGTTTTTACCTAAATTAAATTTTAGTTTAATATGCGGCATGTATAAAAATCTGTAGGCAATATACAGGGCTGTACAAAAGAATTCAAATATGTTTCTATCTATTGATAGAAATTGCTGAAGGTGAATTTTAGCATACTATGTAGAATATATGCAAATTTGTAGATTATATGCAGGGTTGCAAAAATAATTGGAGTTCTTTATCGTCTATGGACGGTAATTGCTCAAATCTGTCTTACAAATGTGTTATATATTTTCTAAAATGTTTACTAAGTATCTTATTTACCTTATTAAACAGCAAAGGTTTGTTAAAGTATTCTGAAAGTGTTAGAATGTGTTTCATAATCTATCTTGACCGATGATTTTTCTTCCTTGTTTCTTTATATAATAAATATAAGTCATATGCATTAATTGAGCTTTTATATTAAATGAAAATTTTCATTTCAGAATGTCAATACTTGCCCTATTGATAGATTAAAATTTAATCTGATACTCATTCGTCATCACAAAGAAGAAAAAATTGTTAGACGAGTAAGTATTTTGTTAATAAATTTAGTGTTCTTCTTAGAGATTACAGTAGAACCTCCATAAGTTGACCACCCAAGGGACTGTAACTAAGTGGTCAACATACAAAGGTGGACAACTTGGGGAATTTTTAGAAAAATTTAGTAAACTTTTTTAATATTTTTTAAGAAAAAATTTAGAAAAAAATTAGCATTTACTCATTTTTTTTTTTTTTTTTTACTGAAGGTACAGAACATTTTTACAATTTTTGATTAAGTCCACTTTTTGTTCATTAGGTAGCAGCAAAAAGCACTTTTACAGTTTACAAGTCCATTAAGCATGCTTGGGCATTTTTCTGCAGCAAAATCTTTAAGTTGCTTCATCATGCGCTTTACATTGTCTTCCTTCAGAGTTGGGTACTTTTCCTCTTCGCTGTCCATTTCTTGTACCTTAGAGTCCTCGCTGTGCTTAGTTGCAGAGAGTATCTCATTGAATATTGCCCCTGGGTCTGGTTCAATATATGTTACTAACTCATTCCATCAAAAATTGGCAAGGGAGATAGAGGAAGCTCATTCTCTTGCACCGATGGTGTAGCTGTAACAAATCCAGCTTTCTTGAAGCAGTTCTTAATTGTGGTTTGCATAACTTTATTCCAAGCAGAAGTAATTCAATGAACAGCATTCAAAGCATTTACTGACGCAGCTGTTGACGATGCCAATGCAGAAGGACCACAGGTTTGTTCTTTCATGATTACCCAATCCAGAAGTTGAGCTCTGTAGTGCACTTCGAAGGACTGAATAATGCCTTGATCTAAATGTTGGGTTTTCGAAGTTGTGTTTGGAGGTTAAAAGTTTAGCTTCACATTTGTGAGATTATTCCCTTTCGGGTGGCCGGGGCAGTTGTCCATGGTAAGTAGAATAGACCTACTCTTTTTCCTCATTTCTGTGTCAATTCCTCTAACCCACTCTTCGAACAAAGCACTAGTCATCCAAGAGGATCTATTCACTCTCAAAAAAACAGAAAGGTCTTCAGGTTTTACATTTTTAAATGCACGAAGCTTTGTGGATTTGCCAATCACCATAGGCTTCATTTTTCCCTAGTCATACTAGCACATAGAAGAACAGTAAAATGCTATTTTGAAAGTTTTCCTCTTTTACAAGTGTCACCCTTCATTACTAGACTTCTATCAGGCATTGTTTTAAAGAAGAGACCGCACTCATCAGCATTAAAGATGCCCTCATTTTTAAAACCTTTAGCAAACTCTGGGAATTTTTCAATAAACTTCTCCACCACTTCAGCTGAAACCTCATTTGATTCCCCACACAAAACTTTTTGAAAAGTCTCGTAGCGTAGTTTGAATTTTTCAAGCCAACCTGCTGACGCTTGGAAGTCCTCTATCTCGAATTCAATTGCTACTTCCTGTAGCATATCTCCCGATATTCTTGCATTGATTGATCTTGTCTCTTTAAACCAACGAAATGTGGCTTCGTTCACAGTGTCAAGACACGTTTTTCTGTGTTTTCTTTGGAGTCCCCCATTTTCAGAAGAATATCTTTCCAGATATTCTTCCTTGCGTTTTAAAATGTTTCTTACAATTGTCTTGATCACATCAAATTTTTCCGCTGTCTTTCTTTGGCTGCTGCTTTCCAGAAAATTAAGAAGATCCACTTTCTCCTTTAATTTAAATTCTTTTAGATCTTTTCTTTGCGCCATTTTTAATGAAAATTTGCAAATAAATGACCGATCCTGTCACGACGCAACATCCAGAAAATAAACGGAATATGTTTCACATGTGAGCGATACATGTTGATTTCTAATTCTGCGTATAGCTACACCATTACGCACATCCCCCACTCCCCTGACATTTTAAGACAGATTCCAGGAATTCTAGCATTTCCCTCCCATTGTATCACACTGGAAGTGAATAATGAATGGAGCACCACAAGGGGGGCGAGAGTTGCTCAGATAAGCCGAATGACTGAAACCAGATGGAGAACAATCTGAGGAAAAAGCAAATTCAAGAAAACATCAGTAGTCAAGTTACAGAGAGTAAAACCTACTAAAAAGTGGTCAACATACAACTTACGGAGATGGTCAACATAGAGAGGTAAATCTCCATTGAAAATGCATTGAGACCATTCAAACTAGTAAATTTCGGTCAACATAGAGAGGTGGTCAACTTTGGAGGTTTTACTGTACTTGTAAAAATCTTCCCTTTATCACAGTACTTAAATCTTACTTTAGTTTCTACCATTCCTTAGGCATTAGTATTTATTTTTCTCAAGAGCAGTAGTCATATAAATGTCTTTTTTTTTAATAGTATTATTATTGTTAATTACCATTACACTTCTTTAAAATAAATTTATTTGTATTGTCATTAATGTTAGGGGAACCGTCGGTAGCGTAATACATTTTCTTATTTTTATAAATAGTTAAATCAGTCTTCAAATTTAATATACATTTTCATCTTTTGATATGTTAAAGAAGTTTGTTCAGCTTACCTGAAATTTTCCTTTTTGCGCCGAGTGATATCCACAGTAATCCAAAGTGTTGTAGCGATATTTATCTTATCCATTGATTCACTTATATTGGAATAATAAGAAATAGTATTAGTAGAAAATAACAATTGTGTGAAATGAGCAGAAGATTCATTTTCCATTGAATATAATATTATAATTCTTGGCTAGATGTACATGTTTAAATCGCGTTTTGGAGGCTGCGTATAAGTGCTCCAATTTTACATTATATTAAAATATATTTACATCATATATATACAAGAGCGTCTTAACTGCTCGGATACATTTTGAAAACTGAAGGGAGATTGTTATTTGAGTTCTGTGCACACGCGCGGGACAAACAGCTGTAGATTTAAAGGAGGGAGATCTGCAGTATTTCTCCAATTAGTTAGTTTCGACAGTCTCTTGTTTTATTCACTGTTTTGCATCTGCGGTTGTCACTTAAAGTACTTATAGTTAATTGGGGTCTGGTTTTTAACATGTTTTTCAATCGTTCGCTGCACGTGGAGATTAATTAACTGCATAAAAAAGGTTTCTCCGTCACTCCCCCATAATCTCCTGTGTGGGGAATGGTTGAAGATTCAGTTTCTTACGGTGTTTTTCATACACAGGCTTGGGAGTGGGCTTCGTGAGAGTGTCGACTATCATTTCTTCACTGGGGCAGTATTGTAGATCGATTTTTCCTTCTTCTTTCATAAGTTTGATGTTGTGGAAACGTATGTCGATATGCTTGGATCGCTTAGTATCTTTATCGTTTCCAGTCATTTTTATACAGGACATATTATCCTCAAATATCGTGATGGGTAGTTTTTGTGGAATGTTGAGGTCGCTTAGCAAGTTTGTTATCCAACTTAATTCTTGTGCTGCGTTGCTAGCTGAAACGTATTCAGCTTCGGCTGACGAAAGTGCAATGCAATTTTGCCTTTTTGTAATCCAGTAAATCGGCGATTTTCCTAGCATGAATAGATTTCCTGACGTTGATTTACGTGTTTTCAAGTCACCAGTCCAGTCTGCATCGGCGTATGCTGTTAGGATGGGCTTGCTGTTTGCGCTAAGAGTTAAATTCAAATTTTCTGTAGTTTTGAGGTATGAAATGATTCTTTTTACTGCTGACCAGTCCTTTTGGCGTGGTGTTTCGTTTCTACGACATAATATGTTTACTGCTGCAGATATGTCAGGACGCGTGATTGTTGATATGTAAAGTAATGTGCCTGTCGCTTGTCGATATTTCGTGTTATTAGGTAAAAGATTATCGTCGTCTTCAAGTCTGTTGAATCCAGCAATCATGGGTGTGTAATGAGGTTTCATGTCGTTTAAATTCAGTTTTTTCACTAGTTCCTGTATTTTATTGTTTTGATTTAGGTAATATGTATCGTTGATTTTATTAATGTTTATGCCTAGGTAATTATTCACTTCTCCTAAGTTTTTTAGTTCATATTCTTTCTTAAGTTGGTTTATTGTTTCTTCGATATCACTGTCCTTTCCTGCTATCAGGATATCATCTACATAAATGATGATGTATATCGGATTTTCTTGATTTGATTTAAAGTACAGACATGGATCATTTTTGCTCTGTAAGAAATTATTGTTTGTGAGTGTTTCCGATATTTTGGTGTACCAGGCCTTTGCGGCTTGCTTAAGACCGTAGATGGCTTTTTGAAGTTTACAAACTTTTCTTTCATCGCCGGGTTTAATATACCCGTCTGGTTGACTCATATAAACAGTTTCAGTTAATTCACCATGCAAGAATGCTGTGGTTATGTCAACATGTTTCACGTTCAAATTTTTGTGCAATGCAGAGATGAGAAATGCACGTATTGTAGCGTGCAAAACTACAGGTGCGAAAGTTTGATCATAGTCAATCCCGAATCTTTGACTATATCCTTGTGCTACTAAACGCGCTTTATAGCTTTGAACATTTCCTAAATTGTCCTTTTTTAGTTTAAAAGTCCATTTTGAGCCGATAATTTTTGTTCCGGGTGGTGGATCTGTTAAAGTCCAAGTGTTATTTTTTCTTAGGCATTGTATTTCATTTTGTGTTGCTTTTATCCAATTTTGTTTATCATTAGTATTTTTCATTTTTTCGATATCTTCCCAATTTTCGGGAATGTTTTCAGATGAAGTATTTGTGAGACAAACATATCTGTCAGGAGGAACGCCTCTATTTGTCCTATTAGACCTTCTTGGTTCAATTGGTTGCTGTTTGGGCACGGATGGTGTCTCCTCAGTGTCAAGTTTTATTTCTAAGTGATTTTCATGTCTATCCGATAATTGTGTATTGTCATCTGATGTTTTTGTGGTGTTTTGTATCTCCTCAATGTTATCTGAGTGTACATTTTCATTTTCAAGAAATTTTACCGTTCTCGCTATTATAATTTGTTTTCCTTGTGTGTGAATTCTATAACCAGTCGATCATGTGTCATAACCTACGAACGTTCCGGTTTGAGCCCTGTTATCGAGTTTTCCTCTATTTACTTTATCGACGTAAAATAGCGCTTTACAACCGAATGTTCTTCAGTGTTTTAAATTCGGTTTAACTCCTTTCCATAATTCGTAAGGTGTTCTGTTGTTGTTTGCTTTAGTTGGGAGTCGGTTTTGTAAATATGCTGCAGTGTTTATGGCTTCACCCCAAAAATGTTTGCTTAATTTTGCTTGTGATAGCATGCTTCTAGTCATATCTAATAAACTTTTATTTTTTCTCTCCGCAACTCCATTCTGGCTCGGATTATGCGGGACAGTCAATTGGTGTAAAATTCCGTTCTGTTTTAAGTATTCATCTATCTCTTGATTTACATATTCACGACCGTTATCCGATCTAATTTCCTTAGGTTTTTTACCGAACTGATTGTATATCATCGTTATATACTTTTTTATCTTTTCAGCAACATAGCTCTTTTTAGATAAGAAATATATCGTAGTATATGTGGAATAGTCATCAATAAGAGTCATAAAATAAATTTTTCCGCCTAAAGTCGGTGTATCTAAAGGACCACATACGTCACTATGGATCAAATCCACGATATTAGTAGCTCGGTTTGTTGCTGATTTAGGATACGGCATGTTAGTTAATTTAGTTTCGATACAAGTTACGCATGTTTTATTTTGATGTTTACATTTTCCTATCTTTATTCCATCCGCAAGTTGATTTGTTATTATAGATTTAATCGCGTCATAATCTCTGTGACCGAGTCTGCGATGCCAGAGATCTATGCATTGTTTGCTGTCACAGTTATACGTTATGTTTACATAATTTTGTGGTTCTTCCACATCGTCCATTTCCTCAATAATGTATAAATTTTTCTCATTTTTCGCCCTAATATATATTTCTTCATCAAAGATCAAATCGCATTTATTATCGTCGAAGATTAGTTTACACCCGTTTTTAGCGGCTTTACTAACCGAAATTAGGTTTGACTCTAAGTCTGGGACATAAAGCACTTCGCGTAATTTTGTTAGTTTTTCTTTTCCTTCGGGGGTTAATGTTTTTATAAAAACTTCTCCTGAACCTAACGCTGTCAGTTTATTACCATTCGCGATCGTTACTGAAGTTTTATTATAATCAATAAATTTACTAAATAGGCTTTTATCATTACAAATGTGCGAGGTAGATCCTGAATCGAGAATCCAGTTATTTTTGCCTACTTTTTCGGTGATTAATGCTTTATTTTGCGTTTGATCATTTGCGTATTTTCTTTCGTTTGGAATTTTATTTTCTCTACGAGTTTCGGTCTTTTCATAACATAATGAAGATGAGAAATTCTTTTTATTTTTGAATTGATTGTTACGAGGATTTCCGGATTGTACTGTGTTTCTGCTCTTGTAGTGCCAGCATTCGTAAGTGGAATGATTTTTCATTTTACAGTTATTACAATATTTTTGTTCTCTTCTATTTTCAGTGTGTGTATATCTCCTATTTGTTTTAAATGCTCTCTCGTTGTTGTTATATCCGCTATGTGATTGTTCTGACATTTCATGTCTACGATTATATTCATCCGTTAATTTGTTTTTGATAAAATCAGGGGTGAGCTCATTTTCTGGTCTCGCCTCCAACGCAGTTATCAAAGTATTGTAACTGGGGGGAAGAGAACACAGAAATAGCGCGGAAATATGTGAATCGCTAATATTTTCTCCAATGGCATTAAGTTTATCTATAATTTGCAAGATATTAGTGATATGCGTGATCATGTTTGCACCCTCAGCTAATTTAGTACTGTATAGTTTCCGTAACAGGTAAAGCTTACTAGATAAATTGCTTCTCTCATGTATATTTTTCAGAGCTTCCCATGTTAATTTGGCAGTATCTAAGTTTTTTACATTTACGATTTGAGAATCATCGATGCTTAGGTTTATTAGAGCTCTGGTCTTGCGATCTTTTTTGTGCCATGCGGGATCGGCTGGATCCGGTGGATCTTGTACTATAATATCGTCGAGTTCCTCTTTAATCAGGAACATCTGCATCTTGAACTTCCATGTACTATAATTCGTAGAATTGAGTTTCTCAATAAATTGAGTATTTTCTTTTATCGCATTCATTATTACTTTTTTAGTGTTCTTTTATTTATTATTATATTTTTAGAAATCTTTGTTAAATTATCGTTTTTTTTTTAATACTGGGATATTCTTTTTTCAGTCTTTCATAATCTTTGTTAGGGGAACCGTCGGTAGCGTAATAAATTTTCTTATTTTTATAAATAGTTAAATCAGTCTTCAAATTTAATATACATTTTCATCTTTTGATATGTTAAAGAAGTTTGTTCAGCTTACCTGAAATTTTCCTTTTTGCGCCGAGTGATATCCACAGTAATCCAAAGTGTTGTAGCGATATTTATCTTATCCATTCATTCACTTATATTGGAATAATAAGAAATAGTATTAGTAGAAAATAACAATTGTGTGAAATGAGCAGAAGATTCATTTTCCATTGAATATAATATTATAATTCTTGGCTAGATGTACATGTTTAAAATCGCGTTTTGGAGGCTGCGTATAAGTGCTCCAATTTTACATTATATTAAAATATATTTACATCATATATATACAAGAGCGTCTTAACTGCTCAGATACATTTTGAAAACTGAAGGGAGATTGTTATTTGAGTTCTGTGCACACGCGCGGGACAAACAGCTGTAGATTTAAAGGAGGGAGATCTGCAGTATTTCTCCAATTAGTTAGTTTCGACAGTCTCTGGTTTTATTCACTGTTTTGCATCTGCGGTTGTCACTTAAAGTACTTATAGTTAATTGGGGTCTGGTTTTTAACATGTTTTTCAATCGTTCGCTGCACGTGGAGATTAATTAACTGCATAAAAAAGGTTTCTCCGTCAATTAACATACATATATTAAAAGTCATCATTAAAAACATAGTCAGATATCTACTTAAAAAAACACATAATAAGTTCGACATTTTTAAAAAACAATCCATACCCAGTTCTTCCACAGATATTTCCTTTGACTCTTGTTTCACTATTGTTTGGGCGTAATACCAGTTCTTTATGCATGCTACAATCATTTATTGGTTTATAATTTGATTCTCGTCATAATCAAGCATCACATAGAAAAAACCCAGCAGTTGTTATTGACAGAAAATGATGCAATTTTTTATTATGATGGAAAAACCTGATTTAATTACATTCTGAACTCATAAGAGGTAATTTGTGGTCTTATAATGAATTCCAGATAAATTATTGGTCTATAATGATTTTCAGATAATTTATTGTTTTATAATGATTTTCAGATAATTTATTGTTTTATAAAGATTTTGAGATAATTTAATGTTTATTATTGGCAATAAGTATATTATGTCAACATTATGTTGCAATTTTTTAGATTGATGATGTTTTTTAAATCTGAACCTTCATATGAAAGTTTTTTAGTCTTGTCCTGGCTCTCTTGAGACAAAGATGTAAAAATGAACATGGAATGTTCAGCATTTGAAGCTGAACTAATTATGAATAAAATAGTTCATCGTTATTCTAGAATAATTCTTAATTCTTTATATATTTAATAAAATACTATATTTATCTAATGTGCTCTCCCATCTCCTGACTTTGTGGATACATACACATTTCTTTTGGATACACGTACATTTTTCAACTATCTTTTCACGTTTCACTTGCTTTTTATTCCTTCTAAAAACTCTTAAACTCATTTTTTTTTTAATCATGTAGACACAAATATATACCACTCATTTCTCTCATGAAAAGTACTTTCGCTCCTCTCCGGAGCTGCATCAGTCCATATATGCTTCAATTAGTTTGTTCTTGGCACGAGATTCATAAAGCCTTTCCCTGTTTATTTTCATTCTTCCCTCTTTTTCTCCCTCTCCTTCAACATTTTATGCCAATGACTGTCGATGGCTGCAGTATCATTAGATGCATTTTTTCCCTCCAAGCAAATTTCAATGGATTGCTTTATTAACACACTTTGTAGATTATCGTAATTCGCGATTTTCGATTTGTATTGTATTTAATTGTAGGGGAGTTCTTACATTTTCTCTCGCAATAGCTGTTGTTTGATTATTGTACTT
This sequence comes from Maratus michaelseni, assembly GCA_963931845.1. Lineage (NCBI taxonomy): Eukaryota > Metazoa > Arthropoda > Arachnida > Araneae > Salticidae > Maratus > Maratus michaelseni. The sequence continues at coordinate 268,690,908 of OZ007590.1, read as the reverse complement.
GATATCACGGATATGTTCTTTGAATCTTTCTTCAGCTTTTCTTTTAGTCATGCCTATATAAGTGATTGCTTTATTTTCTATATTTAAACCTTTAATTTTATAAATTCCTGCTGTTTTTAATTTCTCATATTTTTCTACATCATTCATTATTACTTTAAATAGGATTGTGTTGGGAGTGATTGGCATCTGTTTACCTAGTTTAGTTAGTTTCTTTTTCATTTTTAGTGTTAAGCCGCTTATAAATGGGAGGGTGGGGGAGGGGTGTAAAAACTCTAGACTCTTTTGTGCCGGTTAGATTATATTAACTCTCTCTCTGTGGCTTTTTTAATTAGCTGGTGTATTTTTTTTTTTTTTTTTTTTTTTTTTTTTCGGGTGACCTGCATTAAATCCTATTTTCTCTATTTTCAATTCTTCTTCAAGTAATTTCTTTTTTGAACATACATGTATGGCCCTATTGATATATGTGTTTAACACATTGTTACGAATTCTTGCCAGTGATATCAGGCAGATCTATTTGTTTGGAAATGTGATAAACGATTTTTAAAAAATTATATTTTATATTAAAATGAGCTTTTAATTGGAACTGAACAGGTAAAAAAATTAATGCAGAATTCACATATTGAATAAATGTGCCAGAAATCATTTTCGTTAAGTAACATAGGATGACAAGATCTCAGCAGCCATGCAAAATATGAAAAACGAAAAATTAACAGTGAATTATAAAATAACCCAGCTCAAAATCTTCAGCTGCTTGAATGTATCGAAAGATGGCATGAATAAAAAAATATCCAATGGAAACAATACCAAAAAAAAGAAGTCACTTAAACAGTGACACAATGTCATTTGTAGAAAAGTTACTTTAAACAATTTCAAAATGGCATATTTAATAGCTTTCAGATTATCTCTTTTTTTTACAAAGAATAAAGAATTATTGGATAATATTGGCAAGGATGCCAAATTTGTGGTATGTATGAGTGAAACTCTAAAGAAAATCTAAAGAAAACCAAATGGATTTAATCATTAGCTATTGGCCAGACAGATTCATCAAAGGCAGGTGAGAATTTTAAATTCTGTTTTTCTTGACCACTCTACAACCCAAGAGTTATATAAAAAATGTATTCATGGTTCTGCCAATTTGGATTTATCAAATCTGTTGCAAATGAAACTGTTCAAGAGGAACTTAAGAAAAATAAGGAACATTTTAAAATTGATATGGGCACATAACCTTCATATCTTCATTCATGATGCTTTTCATAAAGGTAATAAAATCACAAAGTGGGAATTAAATCAAATTCTTGCAGCAATTAACCACATTTTTAAGGACAGCCCCCCAAGGCAATGCAGACTTCATCTCTGATACCGAAATTAATGGTTTTCCTTTAAAATTCTGTCCATATTGTTTACATATGTGATGCATAAACTTTATTTTTGAGATTACCTTGTTTTTATTTTATCTTATTTTATTTATTTATTTTTTATTTTTTTTTATTTTTTGAGAGATGAGGGAACACAATACTGGTTTAAAAAATGTCCTTAATTGTTGACACAGGAAAATTATTCATCCCGGAAAATACATCAGGGGATTCTCTTTAGGAAAATGAGTATTAACCCTGTTTGCATCACTTTTTAGCACTTTCCAACCTAGTTGAAAAGTGCTTATGACTTCGGTTTGTCTGGCCGTATGGCCGTCTGCCGTCTGTCCGTGCTCTAACTCCCGTAAATATGCTCGGATTGCTCTGCAATTTTTATATGTTATTGTCGTTATCTATAGCATGTTCCCTATTTCAACGGAAGTGTGTAGCACTTATAGTTTTATTACAGGGACACTCAAAAGAATTCCGTTACATTGCGGTCTATGGGGAAAAATAATTTGCGGTTTATTTAAATAATGTTTCAGTATTTTAAACGCATTGAAATTTATATATATCACTAAGGTGCATTAGAAGAAGCTTAATATGGAATAGGGTGTGCATAGCACTTATAGTTACTTTACAGGGACAGTCAAAAGAATTCCGTTACATGACGTCTATGGAGAAAAATCGTCTGCGGTTTATTTAAATAATGTTTCACTATTTTAAACGCATTGAAATTTATATATATATATCTAAGGTGCATTACGAGAGGCTTACTACAGAATAGTGTGTGTATAGCAGTCATCGTTCATTTACAGGGACACACAAAAGAATTCTCTACTGTCTGTAACACTAATTCCTGGAAGTGCGTTTTAAGTTACTAAACGCGATTTTAATTTTAACTCGCTTTTTGTCTATTACATGGTGTGTATAAATTCTGTAGATCCTATACAGAGCAGCACAAAAGTTCGCGAACTCATTTCCGTTTATTGACAGAAACTCCAGAAAGATAATTTTAAACTGTGCTACGCGTTTCCTAACTAAACTAAAATTTAGCATCCTAGCATATACAAATCTATAGATCATATACAGGGCTGAATAAAAGTATTCGGATATTTTTCCGAATATTGTATCTGTTGGAAATTCCTGAAATTATGTTTTTAAATATGGTATGCGTTTTCCAAATTGTTTACTTAGATGTTATCTTTTAGCTTATTAAACGGTATGTTTTGTAAAATTATTTTGGAAGCGTTGGAAAGTGCTACATAATCTATGCTTGACGCATGATTTTTCGTTCTTGTTTAATTTGAAAAGATTATTTTTTTGCATTTATTAATGACTACTTATTTGATCATTTTTATTTGATTGGAGGGGGGGGGGGGGTAAATGCTTGTTACTTGTTTATTAAGTGATTTATAACTGAAATTTCTTTGAAAAATTAAAAATTATTTTTTAGATATTTGTGAATTGTCCTGAATTACCTTGGTTATACGAGTCTGAATCTGATTCAAATATCCAAACTGAAATATCATCTTGTGGATTTTGTGGAGAACATGATAATGAAGATGCTTTGTTACGATGCCGTGAGTGTCACAAAACATTTCATGTTGATTGTTTGATTCCCCCGCCTATACAACTTAGTTCAAGCTCAAGAATATGTCCTTGTTGTGCAAGCATTATCAGGATAAAACGTAAGTTACACTTTAAGATTTAACTTTTTTTTCTCTCAAATGAACAAAATAATATTTTTCAGTGAAAATAAACTTTTAATTTAATTTAAAACTATATGTAATATTTTAGCTCAGAATTACATAGACTTACATTTCTATACCTACAAAATCTCCTGTTTTTAAAGGGAAGCTACTTTATTTTGTGACTGTCTACCTTCTTCTTTATATTCAAACATTTCTTCTGTTTCCAGGTGTGTTTAAATATATATATATATTATACAATATTTCAAAAATTCATAACAAACTATAAATTTGGCAAAAATGTCATTAAAGAATTTTTATCCACATTTGTTGCTTATATCAAATTAAATTTATACCAGTGTTTATTTGTCTTGTATGCCAAGCAATGCCCATGTTGCCAGTAAGTGGAAAATACTTTATGAACAAAAGAGCTTAATCAGGGTACATACAAATCATTTTTGAAACTAGGAATGGCATAAAAACCATGAAATGATTTTTGTTTTCTTTCCATAAAACAGAAAATCTACAATGATAACCACTTTTAAAATTTTTGTATGCTGCCAAGTTTTAAATTTGTTTAAAGTTGTTTTTATAGTTTTAATGCTTATTTTAATAAAATCTTAAAAAGGTATCAGTGAAAATGATACATTTGAATAAAATATATTTCATAGAAAAATTATTTCTGGTTTGATCACTTGCTTTTTGTACCTTTGCCAAGTTGCCATTGTTGTTATATGGCCAATGTTTGCACTGAATAACTTATTATTGATCAAAGTGTATATTAGCATAATTTTTTCTGGTGTAAGAAATTAGACAATGTAAGGGAAAGAAAGTTGTAGGCTTTTGATGCAGTTGAAAAAAAGACAGTAATAAAAAAAATATTCTAGCATTACAGACATAAAATTAAAGTAGAAAAAAGTATTATTCCATTTTACATAATCTGCATTATGTGACAATTTTTTGTTATTATTATTAATAGAATGTCTTTAATATTTCTGCAAGCAATTGACATTAAATATTTTCCTTTCATAAGGTTCAAAGTCTTCTCGTCGTTTAGATCTACTTGACAGTAATTCTCTCTCAAGTGCTCTAGGAATGACATTTTCTGAAGATTTGACACAGCAAACTACAAACAGAGGTTTATGGAGATTGCGGCAGGTATTGCTCCATGATGTTAATTTTATATTTATTTGTTGAGCTTTTCAAAAATGTTTTTCTGCATCAAATTGAGTTAGGTGCATTTATTATGCTAAAAAGATTCAGCATTTATCATTTCTTTTTTATTACTGTCATTTTGTTTTCACTTAAAGTGCAAAACTTATATCTTAAATTTTTACTTTATCCTACATTCATAAGAAGAAAATATTAGATTAATAAAAATTTTGACTTCTGGTTTTTCTTTTATGAATTTAAACATTTTGAATTGTCCTGAGTATGATTTGACTATTTTTGGACTGACATTTATCTGGTATTGTCTATCTGTCACACAAATTTTGTGGGTATAAAAACTAATGCATTGAATTCCACTAAACTTCATATTTAATGGGACCTTAACATAAATTGGGGCTTATTAGATTTTGATGCATATCATCTCAGAGGTTGTACTGCTATGTAGTTTTTTGTTTTGTAATTTTTCACTATGTGTGCGATAGTTATATCTCAGAAATTATTGGATGAAATTGCACCAAACTTAATATTTTAATTTCTTATTGTGAAATTTTTTTTAATTCGATTTTGGGTTTGGTTACTCAACAAGGAGTGTTCCTATGTAATGCTTTTTGCAATGAACATTATTATATTTGCAACTCAATTTCTATTTGTTATGGGATAGAAGTATACCAAATTTTATATTTGATATTATTAATGTAAATTAATATATTAAAATGATATAGAAAAAGCTTTTGTGAAATCCATGTTATTCATCATGTGTATTATGATGTTAATTTAAACAAATAATAATAATAAAAAGCCTTAGGTATTATTAAATCCTAAAATTCATCTGTCCTCTTGAAACCTCTCCAGTCAATTATAGACATTATTCACTTGAAATTTTCTGTAGTTTGTAACAATGTGTTAGTAAGATCTTCTGTTTCTTAATTATGTAAGATTTGATTCTGTATCATTATTTTTGCTATCAATTCTTTTAGAAAACACATGAATTGGTTCAAAGACTTAAACGACGAAGAGTCGTTTCATCATCTGATTCATCTGATGAAGAAACTGAACACTCTAACCAGAGTTCAGTTCGACTCTATCAGGTAATTTCTTTGTTGTTTTTTATGTGTTTCAGCTGTGATACTATTCCAAAAATTTAAGGCATTCAATTTAATTTTTTTTTAAATCTGTCATCAATCCAAAAATTTGGGAATTCTTGTATGGAAAACATGTTTTTTAACATAAATGAATAATGATGTTACTTAATGATGAATATGATGAACTTAATGAGTTTTAACCACAAGTAAATCATGTTTCTGTGAATATTTACATCATGAATTCCCTTCTTCAGAAGTTTTTAGAAAGCTTAAAACATCATATCAACTCCAAAGTTCTTTATGCCTTTTGGTGTTTAATTCTATAAACTCTGTTCTGAAATGACATCACATGAGTATTTAAAGTAAGTACCAAAAACACACATACAAACAGGGCCAGTCTGATCACATTTTATAGATAGAAGATGCGAGGTTTCTGATGTGCCCTTTCCCACCCAAATAAAAACCATGTTTAAAATATCATATACAGTACAAAATCCAAAATCCGGAATCCTCCGGACTTCAGCGTTTCCAGATTTAAGATTTTTTTTTCCGAATTTTGGATCATTCGCAGTTTGTTTATATAAAAAAAAAAAAAAAGAATAAGATAACAACTGCCCCCCATCTCTTCCCTGCTAATTATTTATGAGGAGTGCATTTCAATACTAAAACAAGAACGAAAAATCATGCGTCAAGCATAGATTATGTCACACTTTCCAACGCTACCAAAATAATTTTACAAATTATACCGTTTAATAAGCTGAAAGATAACATATAAGTAAACAATTTGGAAAACGCATAACATATTTAAAAACATAATTTCAGGAAATTCCAACGTATACAATATTCGGAAAAATATCCGAATACTTTTATTCAGCCCTGTATATGATTTATAGATTTGTATTTATACTACATAGGATGCTAAATTTTAGTTCAGTTAAGAAACGCGTAGCACAGTTTAAAATTCTCCTTCTGGAGTTTCTGTTGTTGTGTCGTACCTAAAACTTCCCTAGGCAGACACAAACACGTGGTAGAAAAATACAATCTACCAAATAATTAAATCTTTTATATACAATGAATTTAATGGTGAATAAAGAAGACCTTGATCGTATAGTATTTTGAACTTATTCACACTGAAAAACCTAAATAAGAGACGTAACATAATTTGCTGCTGTTGAAAAAAAAATAGAAAAGAAAATAGAGATTTTCTTTGTAAATTGAATATTTAAGTTTATTGAAAGTGAATGAATATTGATTTAAAGCACAATTAAAATTTTACATAAATATTATTATAATAGTCTTATTTCCTTTTAACATGAATAGTTTAAAATTAAATTTATCAGTAAGATATTACACAGAGAATAATTTACAATAGTCAAATTACTTTTAGCATGCTTAGTTTATTTAATGAAAACACCTTACTCCGGAGTACTAAAAAAAAAAGGCGTAATATTCTCACCACGTGGTTGACCACAACTCTAACTTATATTGAAATTTCTGTCGTGTAACTAGGAACATATTCTACGATTCTGTCTCTCCTTCCATCCCTCATAGTTAAACCTCTGAGTCTCATTTCCGATTTCAATCTCCTGCTCTAGCACCAGAAATCAAAGTCTCCAATTCAGACAGTCATCCACCTCCTCTGGGCTCAGCTTGCTACCTCCTCTGGGCTCGTTCTTTCTGCCGCCTCCGTTCGTCGAAAAAGTCGAAGTCCCCATCTCCGTGAATCGCCAGTCCTTTTATCTTCTTGCCGTCGCACACCTTCGCTTCACGCCACGGTAATTAATCCGATGGCGCGCCAAAGATGACGATGTTTTAACTTGTTGATCAATTTAAAAACATTTCAAAATTTGCTTATCGATGTACAGTTTATATTTTGTATACTTTCTTTTACAGTAATTATTAATTAAAAAATGGAGTAAAAACACATATAAAAACGTGGTCCGATTGCCGCGGAAGAATACACAAAACATCGTTAAATCGGCACCATGTGCTTAGTAAAATATGAAATGAAATTTTAGACATACAATTTTTAACAGAACATCTCTAAAAACCTTTAAAATAATAATATTTTTACATTTAAATACATATTTTCAAAGATAAATTATGAAAGAAAATTAACTTTAGCTATTTTTTTTTTTTTATATATACATTTTGAAGTATTATTAACTTGAATTTTCATACATTATATTCATAATTATTCGAGGAAAAGGTTTTTACATCGGCGGGCGCCGAGCCAATACAAAAATAATCTCCTCAAAATGTTATTGAACACAACAAAAATTAATATGATATAATATGGAGCAATTTGCAAAATATTGTCTGACAGACAAATTAGAGACATCCTAAAGTTAGAAAAAGTAACAACGTAAATAAAACAGCCTAAAGAAATCATAACCCCATTTATTTATTAATTTAATTAATTACTTTTTTTTATTATTTATTTATAAACCCCCCCCTTTTTTTTTTTTTTTTTTTTAATTTATTGTGCAAAATCCAAATTATCAACATAACACTGTCAATAAACGGAAATGTGTTTGTGAACTTTTGTGCTTCCCTGTATATGATCTACAGAATTTATACACACCACGTAATAAACAAAAAGTGAGTTAATTTTAAAATCGCGTTCAGTAACTTAAAACGCACTTCCAGGAATTATTGTTAACAGACAGTAGAGAATTCTTTTGTGTGTCCCTGTAAATGAACGATGACTACACACAATATTCTGTAGTAAGCCTCTTGTAATGCACCTTAGTGATATATATAAATTTCAATGCGTTTAAAATAGTGAAACATTATTTAAATAAACCGCAGACGATTTTTCTCCATAAACGTAATGTAATGGAATTCTTTTGACTGTCCCTGTAAATTAACTATAAGTGCTATGCACACTCTATTCTTTATTAAACTTCTTGTAATGCACCTTAGTGATATATATCAATTACAATGTGTTTGCAATTGGGTAACATCATTAAAATAAACCGCAAATGATTTTTCCCCATAGACCGTAATGTAACGGAATTCTTTTGAGTGTCTCTGTAAAAAAACTATAAGTGCTATACACTTCAGTTGAAATAGGGAACGTGCTATAGATAACGACAATAACATAAAAATTGCAAGGCAAACCGAGCATATTTACGGGAGTTAGAGCACGGACAGACAGCAGACGGCCAGACAAACCGAAGTCATAAACACTTTTCAACTAGGTTGGAAAGTGTTAAAAAGATAATACTGAAGCAAATATTTTAAAAGAGGAATATATTTTTAAAAAGGTAAAATAATTATGATAATCTACACCCTACACCCCTTTTCTTTCTCCCAAGAATTATTTATGTCAGTAACACATTTGCAATGCACTAAAATTCCAAATTTATGTACATATCTACAGACCTAGGAGTGGTAAGCCACTCTTGAAAAAGAAAAAAGAAATGGGAAAAGAAAGAAGTCTGAAAACAAAAGAGACTAAAATGTAATGGGCCTGTATTTACTTTTTTTCCTCTTTTTATTACAGATTGGGGCCCGGCCAGCATTTCTAGAAAAGGGGCACAATATTTTTATTCCACCTGGGAACTCAATACCTATTCTATGTCTCTGTTAGTGGGTCGGGTTGAATGCGGGTAACGTAACTCAACCAAGAACCTAAAGAAAATTGGCTCTTCTAAATTAATAATTTTTAATCTGCAAAATAGAGATTATTTGAGAAACATTAAATACAGCGGAACAGTGCCCTGCCAACTTCCGACAAAACAGTGCGATTGTCAGAGTTCACCGCACTATCATCTGTTTTTTCTTTGAAATAAGAAAACATGCACTTTCCAAATGCATTACATCTTGAGTTATAATAAATCTTTCTTGTTTCCTGACTAACTTTCCAGGGCTGTCACGTTCTAAAAACTTAATGATTAATGAAACACGTTACTCAATTTTTTATATATTTTTTTAAAGGAACTAGGGGGGGGTCTGCCCCCTACGAGCTATGCTCGCCAACCCCCGTTCTAACACCGCAAACTTTCAAAACACTCTGATTTGATCAGCTCTAAAACGATGATGGAAAATTGAATTATAATTAAATGACCAGTGGCGATCTGCTGTAATTGGGTTCTCATTCATTTTCCTTTGACTGAGATAACTAAGGCCGAAACAGCTAACAACTGTTTTCATGATTTATTAGATAAGATCAATTAAACATTTGAAAACTTGTGTAAAATGGTTAAGTAAACGTTGTTGCTGAATCGGGGAATTTCATAATGATGCTATAGACAATTAGGTAATTCTCCATTATCCCGTCAACTACTTTCTATAAAAGAAAATAACATACTACATGATTTAACGCAAAAAGTGCATGACCGTGGCGTCGAATTCTATTGACATCCACAGAGTAACGATAAAGAATAGAGAGGCAGTGAACCGTAAAACCGGCTTGCAATATGAAGCCGATTGTCGCTCAAATCATTAGGCCAGATCATAAAACTTGTTTTAGAAATACCTTGCTCCTGTACACATGTGGTTTGTAATAATGTTGAATACTTTTCTGAGTATATAATGAGACATCTTACAACAAATTTAATAAAACATTGTGACGTTCGCAGTAATATACATTGCTAAAACGAAGAAAAAGAAAAGAAAAACATTTTCCCGCGCTGGGATTACATAACGGAATGAGCAGCCGGCTGAGGTTTATTTTGAAAAAAAATTTTAAGAACACATTTTTCCAACGATCTACGATAGGAATGTAAGGATAAATTTAAAAAAAAAAAAAAAAAAAAAAAAAAAAAATACCTCAATCAATGATTTTTTATTTCCATTTACTCCAGATAATAATCCAAACAATGTAATTATAAAATATTCTTGAGTAACAACCCAGTACCAGACACTTTTCTCCAAGACAGAGTGACGTTGTACATATGTGATGCAAACAGATGTTAGGCGCCAAACATTTTAAGCGGGGAACAAATATTTAAAAGATGCATATTATTTTTATTAAAATGAATTATTCTTGAAATTTTAATTACGTTTTATGGATTTACTTTGAATGAATTATTTATAATCACTTATACGTTATTATTCTTTAAAATGAATGTGATAGATTAATCAATTTTAATTCTGAACACAAAAATCGGATTTGAAAGTTACAAAAAAGCGTTAAGCCTTTTTAATCATTGCATCCAATTTTTAGATATCACAGATTGGATTGACAGTATTTCTTATTGAAACTTCCCCCCTTTCCCCACATTCTCATCACGTAACATGCTAAGCCGACTAGAACGGAAAAGAATAGCGCTTTGTATGCATAAAATCATGGAAAATGCCTTTTATTGGCTTTTCCATTAAAAGTATCCATCAAGAGAAGAAGAGGGATATTGCTGTGCTTGCCGCCCGCATGAGTAGGGGTGTTGGAGAGACAAAATGTCGTTTGTGCTCATTTTTTAATTAAATTTTTGTAAAAGAAAATAAATAAATAACAAAGTCAGATTAAAAAAATTAATGGCCAGATAGATCAAATATTTTAATAAAAATCAAATGTACATTTTTTTTTTTTTTTTATAGAAAAAAACTAAATAAACATAATTTATGTAATAATAGTATGCATATTTTTAGTTAATCAGTATATGTGCTATTTCTAATCAAAATATTTTTTTTTAATTCATTGTTCTTAGTTTATTTTTATTAAATTTTTCTTTTGCTATTTCAGGATCAAATTTCTGTGAAATCTCAATGTCCTTACATTCAGAAAAGGCGGAGAGAAGTTTGTCGTTCTCACAATCGTGCTTTGATTTCTTCAACTGCATCTGCTGCATCAAATTCAGACTTATATTCAGTTGATTCTGATGATGGAATAAATGACAGAAGGTATAGTTTGTGTTTATCATTCATTTCATTATTTGCTAATACATAAAATAATTCAGTATTTTCATTAAGTAAAGAAGGTAGTTTATAGCATCAGCATTAAAGAAATCCCTATTTTGCCTTTGGACAGAATTTCAGTAAACGAAATTTAATTCACAAAATTATTCAGATTTTTTGAAGTGCTTAACACATTCATGTGACCGTCTGAGAAGTATACCCCTATCCACGAGTATTCGTAAGTCGGGTTTGCTAATGTAACTATGATGATTGACAAAGAAAATGGAAGAAATTTTCGAAAGTCACTTCCTTGATAGGTTTATTCAAATCAAACTTTATTTTTAAAAAATTTCTTGTGTTAATTTTATTGAAAATCAAGTCTCTGTCATAACCATGGGTTAAAATCTTCAACTAAGAGAAGTGTATTTATAACCTGATAGGATTTGTGGTGGAAGTTGTCATATATATATATTTATACAGAGCCAACATATGAATTTTTTGCAGTGTGTGTGAAAACATTATTTGGCACTTTTTGAAGGAAAAAAAAAACGCTCACATTATGCATGATTTATTAAACACTTCCTAATATTATTTTTAAGTCTGCCAAAATCAAGGAAAGTGCTATAAAGCTCAAAATGTTTTCTTTTTTTACTGAAACAATTGACGTTGAAAATGAAATGTCCAAAATTCAATTTAAAATTTCATCTTTTGGATTTAACTGCTCAAGAATATTTGGAAATTATTTAAAAGTATTTGCCTCCTTTGGACTTTACTTTTGACCTCCGATATAAAATCATCTATCATATCTGGATCTACTGCAAGGATTTTAACATTCCGAATATTTTTGTTGAAATAATTTTCATTGGTATGAGCAATAAGAAATTCATATTGCTTTCTCATTATAGCTGAGGCTAATATCACAACTGTGTTATCTATCTGATCATAACAATTTCTTTGTACAACTTATTTTGATTAATATCTCTAGCCAGATGACTAACATAATGATAAATCACAAACAAATTTTAAATTGTTCATTTTTAGAAGATCATCAGTAGATTAGTTCACTTTATTCAAATATAATATATTTTATAAACAATCTAGACTTTTTTACTTATGAAGTCTTCATTTATATTCAACCCATTTTCCGCATTAAAGAAATGTTTATGTAAATGCTTCTCAAAAGAGTGCCAACTTTGGTAATCAAATTTACTATTTCATAAAAAAATATTACATTTAATCTTTAAAATTTGAATGAAACTATTAATATTACATATTAAGATTTAAAATTTTAAGTTTTCTTAAACAGTTTTAAATTTTTTCTTAGATTCTCCAAGTGTGTTAACTTTTAAAAAACTCCCTGAAGTGTCTAACGATCTCAAGCACCTGTATGCATTGCACATGCTATGCACTGGGTCTGTGTGTGAATGAATATATATATATAAATTATAAATGTGAATGAATATAAATATTAAATAATATTGTGATGTATTGGTGGTTTGGCCCGGACCCATTTCGTGTACAGAATAAAAAAAATCAGACTCAGTCCCCCCCCCCCCAAACTCTATTTGAACCAAGTAAAACAAAGTTTGGTATTTTTAACCAATAATTAAATTCTATGAAACGAAAATTGTATACATTTTTATGGGGACAATTTTGAATTTCATTTTATAAATTTGCGCTTTGTAATCATATGTTTAATCCTATCAAAACGGTGAAAATGAGATTTAAAAAGAAATATATATTAATAGAATAAAATGAGAGGAATAAGGGATGTACTGTCTTTAAATAAAAGCTTTATGAAAGTAATGGTAATGCAAATACTTATTAAACAATTAGTTTATTTTCTTTTAAATATTTTGTTTTAAAAAAATATAAAATATATAAATTATGTTCTATGATCAAATAGATATAAAAATTTTAATTCATTGTGTTCAATTAGGTTTTATGTTTAAATTGTTGATTGTCATTTATATTTAAAAAATAGCAAATGCTCTTACTCTTTCCCCTCCCCTTTAAACTAGTATTGCAATAGATCTGCAATATCAATATTAACTTGTTGATATATTGCGATATTAAATTTCTGATATCGTCCAGCCCTAATTAAGATATTAGAAATACAGATGTCAAAAATATCCTAAACACTTTCAGCTAAACACTAGCCATAATCAGAGGAGTTAAAATGAGGCAAACACTATAGCTCTCTTAATTTAACTTATTAAGGTGAATAGGATGTTCAATATGTATTTAAGCAGTTTTACTATCAAGAACTGTTTATTACTTTCTGTTACTGTAAGAGATTAATTTTTAGCCATAATACAAGGCATAGAAATGTTTTAACACATTTCCGTTTGGTTATTCCAAATACTCAAAGTTTTCAGTCTTGGCTTGGATGGATTTCTTGCATCCATGTGCTGTGTAGGGGCGAGTTGGTGTTCCGTCACCTAAAGGTTAAAATTCCCGGTCGCCACCGGCCACAGGGCGATTAAATGTAAAAAATTGGCGACTTTATGTTATGCATCTGATAGCCAAATTGCGATCAGTCATTTCCGAAAATTAAAAAATAATAATAATAAAATAAAATCGGTCATAAATCCAAAAATCAGGACATAAAATGTATCGCGAATTTCGACAAATGGTCACCGAAAACAACCAATTTTGTCAATTGTTCGAAGAAAAATCACCAATTTCGTCAAAGGATCGCAGGAAAATGCGAATTTAATCAGAGGATTTTGTCAAAAAATCGTGAAAATACGACAAATTTCATCAAAATATTGTGAAAAAAAGGCAAATTTCTTTAAAAGATCGCGAAAAAACGGCTATTTTCTTCAACAGATCGCGAAAAAAGGCAGATTTCACGAAAAAGAGGAAGATCTCGTGAAAAAATAATCGCCAAAATGGCAATCATTTCCGAAAAAAAAGGTCGGTCATAAATCCGAAAATTAGGACATAAAATATATCGCAAATTTCGACAAATGGTTGCCAAAAACAACCAGTTTCGTCAATCGTTCGAAGAAAAATCACCTATTTCGTCAAAGGATCGTGGGAAAACACGAATTTATTCAGAATATTTTGTCGAAAAATCGCGAAGAAAAGTCAAATTTCGTTTAAAAATCTCAACAAAAAGATACATTTCATCAAAAAATCGTGAAGGTACGATAAATTTCGTCAAAAAAATCGCGAAGATAGGGCAAATTTCGTCGAATGATTGCGAAAAAACAGCAAATTCCTTCAAAAGATCGCCAAAAAAATCATTAAATCCTTTGAACAATAGCAGAAAATTTTTCAAAATTCATCAAGTGGTGAAAAAAAAAATCATCATTTTCATAGTCAGTGATGGGGGGGAAAAATCATACATTTGAACGAAGTTATGGTTTTCTGTACATATAAAATAATTGTTAACTATTTAATATTCCGAGTATCTGCTTCTAATTAGAATTTACATGAAACCAAATTCTATATTTGGGCAAAATAATGTAGTATGAAATTGTACATATTGACAGGTAGCCAGCCGTTTTCACCAACTCAACTATGAAAATGCAGTGTATTTATTATAGAAAAAGCTATAAAACATTTTAAGGGGGCACAGTACCTTTGAAGCTATCTTCAATGAGAATGGTGGCTCAATACTTAGTACTAAAAATTAAATAAATTCTTGTAGAACAACCTATTTATCTAAAATTTAATTTTCTTTTTTAAATTAACTTTTTAAAAATCCCTACTACGTTTACAAATATGAATATTTTTGCTTCAATTTTTTACCCCCTCATTCTTTAGAATATCCAGGGGGTGATTCTGGTCCGAATTTTCCGAAAAATTAAGGCAATGATTTCCAAAAATTAAAAAAAATATCGGTCATAAATCCGAAAATTCGGACATAAAATGTATCGGTATTTCGGTATATGATTGCCGAAAAAAATCAATCTCATCATTTGTTCGAAGTAAAGTCACCAATTTTGTCAAAGGATCGCGGGAAAAACGTGACTTTCGTCAAAACATCGCAAAAAAACGGCAAATTTTGTCAACAAATCATGAAAAATGCCAAAACATCGCGAAAAAAAACGCAAATTTTGTCAACAAATCGTGAAAAAAACACCAAATTTCATCAAAAGATCGCGAAAAAAAAGGCAAATTTTGTCAGCAGGTCTCGAAAAAACGGCAAATTTCGTCAAAAACATTGCGAAAAAACAGCAAATTTCGTCAAAAACTGCGAAAAACGACAAATTTAGTCAAAAGATTAAAAACAAAAAAACGGCAAATTTCGTCAAAAAATCGCGAAAAAAACGGAAATTTTATCTCGAAAAAAAACGGCAAATTTTGTCAAAAACATTGCAAAAACCACAAATTTCATCAAAAGATCACGAAAAAAACGGCAAATTTCGTCAAAAACATTGCGAAAAAACGGCAAATTTCGTCAAAAACTTTGCGAAAAACGGCAAATTTTATCAACAGATCTCGAAAAAAGTACAAATTTCGTCAAAAACATTGCAAAAAATGGCAAATTTTATCAACAGATCTCGAAAAAAGTACAAATTTCGTCAAAAACATTGCGAAAAATGGCAAGTTTTGTCAAAAGATCGCGAAAAAAACCGGCAAATTTCGTCAAAAAAAGCACAAATTTTATCAACAGATCTCGAAAATCTGCAAATTTCGTCAAAGGATTGCGAAAAAACGCAAATTTTGTAAAAGAGACGCAAAAAAAAAAGTTGCGGTAGTGGACACACCCCCCTGTTGAAACTTTTCAAAAAATTTGCTGTTAATTTCAGAATTTTTTTTTTTTTACTCAGAATCACCCCTGTGAATATACTACATGAAACTGTATGGATTTTTAGATGTATGGGATTTTACATTTAATATATTTTTATTTTCTTGTGTATATCAAACAATTAAAGAAATTCAACAAACTCTCAATTAAAATATTTTTTAAAAAATAACTATAAACTTGAATGTTAAATCCATACACAAAAATATTAAATACACAATAGAGAACAAGTAAAGAAAAAAAAAAAACTACTTCGAACAAGCAAGTTATTAAAACATAAACAGGGAGAAATATCAGTTTAAAGTTTTTATTTATATGGGTAATTGTGCTGGATATATAAACAAAATTTACAATATCTCGCAATATAATTGTCGTATAGGTCATTAATTTTAAAAGAAGAAAATCTATATTTTGACCAATTTCAAGGCACTGTGTCCCCTTAACATAAGAAATATGTCTATGTATTTATTTTATATCCAATACAATATAATTCACAAAATCTAAGCATAAATGTTGTGAAAAATGTCATAAATTTTTCCTGTACGATATTTTCTCAGTGGCATCCCTGATAGTAATTAGTGGCCACTAACTTGACAATAGTGGCTACTAAACATGCAGCCTCTACCGGCCACTGGCTACTAATACAAATATTGAATTTTAACCTTTACCGTCAAGTTTACTGATACGAAACAGTGTTTCTCAGGGCCTTCTCTGAAATTGATCAAACTTCCATGACTATGATTATATCCTAGAACTGTGAATAAAATAGTTCGGTCTACAATGAGGTCCTGAATCAAATGTTTTCCACCAGCCAATACATTACATATATCAATGTGAAGTACACTTAATCCTATAGGTCTTTTTATGGCTATGAATCTTTGTAACTTTTTTAGTAATTTGTAACATTTGAAGTGTGATTCCTTTTTAATTTTACATGCACTATATTTGTTCTAGGTATGAAAATTACAATTCTTATGATAGGTTAGTACTGCATCATGGACATCCTTCCTCTACCAGCAGAACTTTTTCATCTGGTCATGCAAGAAATAAAATGTAATGTATTTCTTTTTATGCAATATTCATTTGTTTTTATTATATGTAAAGTTTAAATTAGTATATTGTATTTTACTGTTGCTTATGCATAAATAAAATACTATTAATGGAATAAAAATAATTTTAATCAAAACTTTTATAATTTCTGATGGCTAATTAGATTGATATGGATTTTCTGTTGTATTTTTATCTGAAAAGTTATTTTATAATGCATTGTATAATCCTTACATGTTTCATATGTGAACAAAATATCTAAATTATATCAAGCAAATCAATGAATATAAAATTCCTCTATTGTTCCTTGCTTGCAAATATTTTTTCTGCCAAGCTTGCAAATATTTTTTCTTTCACATTTTCCCCTTCTTCCTCTTTCAAGTATAGAAAAAAGAAATAGGAATATGAATTCAAAGAGAAAGAAATGTCACATTCATCATAATAATAATTATTATTATTGAAATGTTTGCTCTCTGTGCAAGTTTTTCAAGAAACTGCTGGACACAGAGCTACCAAATTTGTGCATGAAAACAGTCCTAGACATGAATTTATGTACCTCAAAGACCGATTTTTCAATTTTAATTAGATTTTTGAATTAATTAATAAGCAATTTCTGCATTAAAAAATGTCAATCATCCTTTTCGATTCACCCTGGTCGTCTGGGAGGTGTATCTTCGAAATTCTTTTATATCCTGTTCACATATTCTGAAATACACCATCCTTCAAAGTTTAAAATCTTAATATATTCTACAACTAGCTAACCCGTCCGGTGTTGTCCGGGCACATGATAATAAATTAAAACAAACCTCAAGTTTGCATGATATATAAATCTTTAACCCGATTCTGTATAAAATTATTTTTTTAAATGACATTTAAAACGGTAATGCTTATTTATTCATCAACAAAGTAGTGTAATCCATATTCTTACTCATTAATAAAACTTAAAAATTAGTGTATTTATTTTTTAATAATTTATATTCCATTAAAATATTCCTTAAAATTTATTAACATTTTACATACCGTAAAATCCCGTTAATCTGCCCCCCTAAATGCGACGGAAAATCGTAAAATAATCAGGGGGGGGGGGGCGCTTACATGGTATTAAAATTGTAGTATATGAAACTTATAGGTGGGGGGGGGGGGGAGATGCTAATGTCAGATCGTCGCAAAGTATATATTATTTTAATAAAGTGACAAAAGAAAATATTTTGAACAAAAAAATGATATGCAAAATAGAAAAACAGTATAACTTCACGATTAATAGCGATTTCAGATTATAAAAAAATTCTGGATTTCAGAAACTTTAAAACTGAAATGCATTTAGATAAATAACAACACTAATATCTGTCATTAATATAGTAACAGAAAAATAAAAGGAACTTAATAATTTAAAATAATTAAACACTGAGAAATTGCAGTTAAAAATGTCCTGAAATACTTTCTAGAACTAGTAACATTTTATGTGGTGTGTCGCCATCTGTTGTAAATTAGGGAGATTAAATAACCGTTTTCTTTTTTTTAAATCATGATTTCGTATCTATAAATGCTAAATAAATACAAATCACAAAAATTGAGAACATACAGAACAAATTGGTAGTGTTGCCAGATTTTTAAAACGAAAAACATTGCTACTATAAAGATAGCACAAAATACGCTACAAATTCGACTGTGGCGCCATCTACTGATCAATCAATCGATAATTTTTTTGTGTTTGGTTTTCATAATAACATTAAATGCAACTATAAATTCTTTGATAAAATAAATAGATTCTTTTTTAATCAAAATATTACACACACAGCATCAAATACACATTTTTAAATTTATTTCATGAGAAACTTTCACTATCGATATTTTTATTACATTCATATCGCCATGGAGATAAATTTACAGCAAAAGCAGTTTGGTTATATTGCTTTTTCAGATTGACAATAGTTGAGGTTGTGTATGTTACTTTTGTGTTGTTTGTTATTTGAAATGTTTGCGATATATCAAAGAATCGTCGGAGGGGGGGGGGGGGGGAACGTGAGATAAAATTTTTGCTGTTGATCTTGACGTGCATGGTATAATTTCTTTTGGGGGAGGGTGCTTTCTCGAGATTTTTTGAATTTTCCAATTTGTATACAAAGTGGGAGGGGGTGCTTAATCAGGAAGGGCGGATTAACAGGATTTTACGGTATATGCCCCTGGCGGTAGATTGTGGAACTAAAATCTCTTAGGCAGTCAATATCAAGTTGAATGAGCCAAACCCTGTTGTAATCAGGCCCATAAAATCCGAGGTATTTTCAAATGAAGTTAATATATATATATATATCTGAAATTATTACTTGAAAAAAGTGTTATATACAACTCATACATTTATTTTAATGTTATATAGGGTGATTATGAAATAATTGTTTGGAATCAGTTTCGTTGAAATCTGAAAGATAGTTGCTGGGTTATGGAAATGGGTCATAGTTAGAGTAAAACCTTAAAGGGAGGAGGGGAGATGACAGTTTTTTATTTATTTTTTTTATTTATTTATTTTTTTTTTTTTTCAAATAATTAATGACTACCCGGGTACTTGTTCAAAGAATGAGACTCGTAAAAAGCTTGGAACTTAAAAGAAAAATTTGCTGAAGCTACTATTCAAAAAGAGTGGTAGTTATCTATACATAACAGCAATTAAACTCTACGGATGAAGCTAAAAATGTTAAATTTGTTAAATGGAATTAGATCTGTCGAAATCAGAGCAGTAGATATAGATATATTTATTTAAAAGGGTGTCAAATAACGAAAAAACTGCCCTCGGGGGGAGGGTGAAGTACAATAAATGCAATATTTAATAAAAGTCGTTTACCCCTCCACCCATTCCCATAAATATAACAAATAAACAGTTGAGGAAAACTTCAGTGTAAATTAGAGGCCCGCTATTTTGGTCTATCAATAATATCTGTCATGTGGACTAAACACGATATTTAATTTAAAAAAAAAATAGTACCCCTCCTTTCTCCCCTTCTGTATTAATAATCCCTATTCACACTTGGCAACGTTTCTTAATTAATTACATCATTGTCCATTAGCATTTTATTTTTTTTTTCTATACAAAAATCAGGTTTTAGTTAAATTGAAAAATTACCAGCCGATTTCCAAAAGTTTTAGAAAATCTTAATCCTTAGCCCAGTTTAAGCAAGGATGCATTATTTTCCAATCCAATATATTTAATAATTTTATATACCCTGTAATAATCCCACTCAATTTTTAATTCCATATTTTATATTTCGCTCCCTTCAATCAGGCCCGCTATGTCTGGAATGAAATGACATGTTAAAATCCATTCTTTTTCTGCGATCAATTTAATGTAATATATTAATCTGTTTGTAATTATATGATTTTTGTGAAAATTAGATTTCTGGGTTCAGTATTACATTCTGTTCATAGATGTGTAATTTTCAAACTAATAAATGAAATAGTTTTATTAATTGTATAGAAATGAAAAAGTGCCTAGTCCGCCATTTTATATTGTGAAAAAGATAATATTCTGTAGTCTGGAGTTATCAAAACATGTGCAAGTCCAGTCCATCTGTCCTGTTGAAATAGAAATTAAATAATTTTTCATTTTCATTGATAAGTTTTTAATTAATATTTCAAAAAGTTTTTAATAAATTTTTTTTATGAATTTTGATTTTTTTTTTTTTTTTTTTTTTTTTTTTTTTTATGTCTATACGCCTAATATCAAATCGATAAAAATAATACTTTTCAGGGATCTGTTTAGGAAGAAATTGGGTCCTTTAAAGGACCCTTCACAGAATTTTTCATTTCAAAACAGGACCCTTCACAAAATTTTTCATCTCAAAGCAGGACCCTTCACAAAATTCTTTGTCTTTAAAATAGGCTTTTTACAAAATTTTTCCATCTTTCAACTGAACCTTTCACAAATTTAATTATTTAAAAGTAAAATCTGACCTGTCACTTTTACATATATAAAGAAAATATATGTATTTTACATCCATATATCTTCTTAAAAATGTATAAACAAGAACCTGAATATAATGATAATTTCAAATTCACAAAATTATGACTAGATTTTTCACAAATATAAAAAGCTGTTCACAATTTCACAAAAACAGGACCCTGGGAAAAAAGTCTGGAAAGACCCCTGGTTTTATTTATTTGAATAGGTCCACAAAACTGTGAGTTGACTTTCAATCTGGCAACTCCCATTTACAGTAATCCTCTTTTCTGTCTGGTCAGTTTTTGGCTGAAATTTAAAAAAAAGTTACAGTCCGATTTTCCCAAAATTTGCATTTTTTTTTTTTTGTGGGTTTTCTGGTGTCCCTCTTGTTGACAGTAGTGTTAAAACCCAAGGTATCATTTTAGCAGAGAAAAAAAAACAAGTGAATTCTTGAAAAACTGTGCAATGAACTTTATGAACCAATTTGATAAGCATGCAATCTAAAAATTGTAATTAAGATGTGTAAAATGTTTTACTTACATAAATATCCAATAAAGATGCGAGGAATTCCATAGATAACTTTATTAAGCAACAACCACATGTTGGAACATTCACTTGCTGTTCCAGAAATAAAAATAATGAAGACAATGTTGAAGAATTAAGTGACCTGAACTTAGCTCCATTGATGATTTTTAAACATTATAAATCAAACACACCATATTCTCTGCAAAAATTCATCCAAATTGGGGGAAAAAATACGTCTTAGACTTGACTAAATGCATCCCGAGAGCAGCTAGAAACTTCATCGCACCTCACACCCCGAAAGTGAAAATCGCTATCCCTTTAAACTGGAACGAAAACCTATCGGCCAATCAGGAACGACCATGCGATTTGCATAAGTTTAAAAATAATTAACATTTTTACTTTCATTTACATAAAATTTATTAAATATTATCAAGAATTTAGAAAACTACTTTAAGTATAAAAATGACTTTAAAAAGGGCTTTTTACTTATTAATTAAATTTAAACAACATTTTTAACTTAAAGGAAAATGAATGCGATCGCAAGCAAAAATGCCGAATACGATCCATGACCGAGAAGCAGCACAAAACAGCTCAACCAAGCCGATGTTGAAAACGTAAACAAAACGGCAGCTGGTGGGAAGGAAAACGAAGAACGGTAGCTAAATTCAAGTCACTCTTACAATAAAATTAAATGAAACATTACAAAAAGAAAATGCTTGGGAAATATCTTCCCCACACTTTTTAATCAGAAAAATAAACTGTGTATATTATCAGTTTCGAATCGATGCCTCCAATAGTTTTTTTAATATTCGAGGATAATTGAAAATGAGAATATTTCATTGTTTGATATTAGCAAAATGGTACAGTAGAACTCCAATTATCCGAACTCCGACTATCCGAATCGCTTTCAGAATTTCAGAAAAAAAATTAAGTCGGAAACGTACTGAGATTTGCAAAATAATGATTCTGTCTATGCGCGAAGATATAGTAGAGTGGATGGTGTGTGATTCATCAGACCCTTGGTTTCAAATTCTAAATGATGATGAACATATTGAAAGTGTGAGAGAAGAAAGTGTCGAGGAAGAAGATGACCTTAATGTCGAATTTGAAGCAGACACGAGACCATCAGCTAGTGAAGTATTTGCCGGCCTTGAAACTGTGTTGAAGGGGATGGAGCGTCAGCCCGAGTGTGACCACATGCAACTTCTCACTGTTATGATGCCTGACTTGGCTGCCCGAAAACGGGTGAAAACTGTCAAACAGCTTACTTTGACCAAGATGTTCAGCAAGCAATGACTTTCATTTACTGTACGGTAAGGACATGTTGTACTGGTGTACAGCACTTGTAAGTACGCTTAACATGTAAAAGTGTTGCCTTTTCATTTAATTAATTAAAAGCTCTTTTTCTTTAAAAATAGTTTTTTCCCCATTTTCAACATACATACAGTAATATTAACTAAAATAGACCCTTTTTTCGAAAAAAAAATCCAATCATCCGAATTTTTGATTATCCGAATGGGGTCCGGTCCCAATTGATTCAGATAATTGGAGTTCTACTGTAATTTCTTTTGTGGTTACGAGGAAAATAGCGCATTTTAATGAGGTTTTTTATACAATGTTTAATGAGTTTCTAATTAATATCTAGGCTAATTTTTAAAATATTAAAATTCTTATTCTCAGGTACACCAGGACAAGTTTTGGACTATCCTCACCTAAATTTTCAGACTTCTATGCATGGTAGATTTCGCTAGCCATCGCTCACAGTTACCAACTTTATTTTATTAGTATAGATATGATTTTGATCCTGATTGGTGACAGGAAACGAAAGATTAATTTTTAAAATATCACCTGTATTCTGTGCCTGTTTCTTGAGACTCACCGTCCAGTAAAGTTTCTTTGCAAGGTCCTGATAGATTCTGAGATAAAATTTTGAGAGAGCAAGAGGGCTTAACTTTGAATACATCTTCTGTATTCCATGCCTATGTCCTGAAAATAATGACAAAGTTTCTTTTTAAAATTAATTAAAAATTAGGTTGCTATTTTGGACTATTTTCTAAATTCTGCATACAGCAATCTCTGCAGAATTGTGCACGTGTACAAAATAACATGTAAACAGTTTATTATATAGATACAGAACTACTATCTTTTTATTTTCTACAAACTATACACTTACATTACACAAAATCAGTTTATCTAATTAATTTCTGTCACAACTATACACTTACATTACACAAAATCAGTTTATCTAATTAATTTCTGTCACAAAAGTATGACTTAATACTTCACCAATGAGAAAAATTAACATTATTTCTACTGGTGTCAAATGAAATATTTTAAAGATTTTGATTTATGGTTATTTTACATTTGATTTTTTAACTAAAATAATCTCGGATCAGGGTTAGAAATTAGGAACTCTAAGTAAAGCGTCAAATGACTACTACAATTTCTTCTCTAGGTGCTAAACTGCATTTCATGGTTGCAATTTTATGTTGTATCATATTTTCTCACTTCCTTGCACAATCATGTTAACAATAACATTGTTTCTATTTTCATGTGTTAAAAGCAAGGGGGTAGGGGCTGTAAATATTAAACATTGTATCTCTATATTATCATTAAAACAAAATAAAAACTGGCTTTCCATAACAATGTAAAGCCTGATTCAAATGTTTACTTGCAAATGGTATGTAAAGTAGGAAGATATATCATGTTTCGCCATTTTTAAATGCACTCCAAGCTATAAATCTGCACTTTCGAACAAAGTGTGCAAGAATTTTAAGGGCGTAATCTCTAAGATCGGTTTAATCAGTCATTGGTTAAAGTGAAGTCAACTTAGAGATGATTGACTGGTGCAAGGGAGTCTAAGTTACGTGCCGCTGTCTCTGATCTTTTATCGAAAGCATGTGCTCTTGTAGTGAATGCGGCGGGGACTCAGGCTAAAGTATGAATGTAAGTGTTAAACAAAAATTAAAGTGAAATTAAGCAAGGGGTCAAATTTGGCAACTAGACATAATTTTGTGGTCTTGAAATGCAATAATTTAGTTGAATTTGACAACTAACAACTGTTAATTTCTAACACTGTCTTCTTTTTAATGCACTGAATGCTTGATTTATGATTGCCATGGTTTAAAAATCTACACTAATAAAAGAAGGTTTTGCTCTGTGTGTCTGTCTGCGATGACTATCGAAAATCTAATGCACCTAGAAGTCTGAAAATTTAGATTTAAGTAGTCCAAGGCATGGCCTGATGCATCTGAGACTCGGAATTTTAATATTTTAATAATTACCCAAGATATTAATTTAAAACTAAATAAACATTGCTTCCTTGCCATGAAATTCCAGCTTCTTTTTCTGAAAATGGTACAAATGTCCGTTTCTGACTAGAATAAGACGTCAAAGTGAGGCTAGAAATATTCAGTGGAAGCGCAGGGTTGCCAGAACAATTCAGCGACTACAGAATGGAAATGAAATCACCTTTTTGGAAAAACATCGAAATAATGGGTCTACAGACTCAAAAATCGGTACACAGTTAAAATGAAATTTCAAAAAATGAAATTTTTAAAAAATCCATTCACAACTAACGAAAATATTAATTCGAAATTTTTTATTTTTTGAACGATTTAATCTTGCAAAGCAAGAAAATTTGAGCAGGGATGTGTGTCTGCGATAATGAAACCACAAAAACACCGTTCAAATCCTCTCTGTTTCCACATTGTTTGTAAAAATTAAGATTATCCGACACTTATAACCCAAGATATTAATTATTTTGCATTAATTTGAGTGCAGAAAAATAATTTATTTTAACCCGTTTTTTCATGAGCAGGCGTAGCAGACAAGATGTCTCTTTTCTTGAATAAAGAAAGATTCGAAACAAGTAATAAAAGTTGGAGTGGTGTTATAATGTTGGGGTGGCTCTATAAAATTATGAAAAATCTTCGTTTTTTTTTTTGGTTTTTTTTTTATTGAAAAATTATGTGTCCTGACTTTTAAAACAGGCTAATGATTAAGATTTTATAAAAATCCTGATTTTTATGAAAAAGAATTAAAAGCTTATTTGAAAATGGGTGTTATAATTAAAGAAACGTTTGCATCAGGGTTTTCTTGAATTACTGGATTTTTGGTTTTGAAAATTATGCATCCTTACTTAAAACAGGCTGGGGATTAAGATTTTCTAAAAATCAAATAAATCCACCTATAAGTTTTTATTCTGGAAAAAGAAATAAAAGGATATTTGACAGAGAGTGTGATAATTACAGAAATATTTCTAATTGCTACATTTGCACAGATGGGGAGGAGGGGATAAACTACTTTTTATTAAATATCACATTTAGTCCACATGGCAAATCTTATTCTGATTCAGACTAGCGGGCTTCACCAGTTATCAGGACAATGGATGTAATGAATAAAGAAATGATTGTATTTCTTATATTTCCAGCAATGGAAAAGGGGAGGGGAGTACTTTTTAATAAATTATTGCATTTAGTTCACATATCAGGAATTATTGGACTTTGCCCACTATGTTATAATTTTTTACATCGAAGTTTTGTTTAATAGATTATTCATTACATTTGTGTGTAGGGGGAAGGAGAGGGGGTTAACGTCTTTTTATTATATATTACATTTATTGTATGTACCCCTTTGCAGTGGAAGTTGGAAGTAAATGATTTTGCAGCGTGCGCACAGTACCTCTACTATACGGTACAGCAGGCAACGGGGACACATGTCAGAGGTTCGTTTTAGATCATAATACACCCCCTGTCAGCAGAAGGTGGAAATAAAAAGGATTTTCCGTCGTGTGTGCACAGCACTTTAAAAAAATAATTTCATACAAAATCGGGTTAAAGATATAAAATCATACAAACTTGAGGTTTGTTTTCATTTATCACAATCCCAGGCAATGCTGGGCTGGTCAGCTAGTTATAAATAAAATAACCATAAATTAAAATCTTAAAAGGTGTCATTTGACACTGGTAGAAATAGTGTTAAATATTAAAGAGCTAAGAAAAATTGATTCTTAAGTAAACTTAAAAAATAATGATTTATTTAAAATAGTCTTATTAATAAAAAAAAAAAAAAAAAAAAAAAAATCTATCTTATAATAAAATTTGGATAAATAAAATGCATAATGGTTTCATGTGCTGACTGAAAACTAAAATTTAAACCTAAAGATCTTTTTTATGGGGGAAGGGGGGGGAGGGTAGCTAAGTAATGAAAAAATCTTCTGACATAAAAGGTTATATTCCACTTTGTATTCTGTTCCAAAATTATAGACTTAGCATTTAAAACCAGTATAGACTTAGCATTTAAACTGTTCCATATTCATCTTATCATCAATTTTCTCCCCTTTCTATCAATCTGTGTGTCTGTTAGTCATTTTGCATTATTTTGTAAATAAGCTTTAAAAATCTGAAATTTACAAGAGATGATAAAGAATTTTATAAGCAAAGAAAACATTTTAGAAATCTGGGCTGTAAAGTTTAAGAGGAAAATATAATGACAGGTTGTTTAACCACTTCAACGGCCGCATAGATAGGGAAACAATGTTATTACCCCCTGACTTAACTCGGGGCAGCCGTTGAAGTGGTTAAGCTTTAGTTGTTTTTTTGTTTTTTTTTTCAGAAAATGGGAGAATAATTTTAAAATTGTTTTAGCTTAGTTAAATTAAACAGAATTTGAGATAATAGATTAGAGTTAGGAAATCATGTATGCAAGTTATGTAAACTGAATGAATTTAATGTAGCCAGTAACTGCATTTAAATATTTACCTAAATCAATTTGACATTTTTTTAGTGTTTTTATTTCAATTTTTTAGTTTGATAATTTATTCTTCTTTTTATGTTTAGGGTTGCATCAGATTGTCCACCTGCTAACTTTGATCTTGTTGGTAGCATTTTACAAAGCCAAACTATTCTTCATCGTTCAGATGTACTTACAGTAAAAAATGATGGAACTTTGTTATTAAATTCGGACATTAATTCAGATTCTCCACTTAATTCACCTTCTGCCACTTCATCTATAAGCAGTGCTGAGAAAAATGAAAATAGCCAAAATCCTATTTTTAAGTCATCTGTTTTTGATAATAAATCATCTTTGCCATACACAGATGGTGCTGTTTATAATCAAAGACCTATGAATCCATCACAAAATACCACTTCAAAATACAGAGAAGCACCTAGAGAAAACCATTCTTGTAGTTCATCTACTACAAGTATGTATTCTACTGTAGATTTAGACAGTGGGAATATTTCATCACGAAATACGGTAGACAACAGTGGCAATGAAAAATATAACAATGACAACTCATGTTCATCTATGATTCATAAGAGTTTTTGTGGATCATCTGCAGTAGATGAAATTAAGAAGTCATCTTCAAATTTTAAAGAATCTAATAAGGGACATCATAGTGAAGATGAAGTCGACATATACAGTGATATAGAATCTGTGGGGGAAGATGAAGGGGTGTGTAATACAATAGATACTGTCAGTGATAGATTAGAATCGATGAAAATGCCATATAAAGGTGATGAATCTCCAACTATCAATCCTGGAGCTGCTAGCGATTCAAGTGACAATGAGTTAATTATTGATGAAGATATGGCAGCTGAAGAAGAATCTGATAATCGGAAAGAAGTTCTTCAAGTTAACAACACAAATAGTAAAAACGAAATAGTTAAAGATGAACAAGTAAATGAAAGCGATGACAGTAATATTAGTTACTCAGAATCTTTTGTTCAAGATCAAATGAACAGTGGTACTCCTGATGTGCTTGAAGGAAATTGTTCTTATGTTGAAAAAAGATCTGTTGATAATAATCAACATGATGAAGAATCATCACAAGAAGCTTATCAAGATAATATTGATCCAGAAGGTAGTAAATTAGAATCGGAGTTTTGTGGAAGCAAAAATGAATCTGGCTATAACGAAAATAAAGTATGCTCTGAAGATGATGATGATAATGAGTCAGATGACGAAGTGAAAAATGGATCAGATGATGAAGAAAAACAGAAATCAGAAGATGAAAATAAAAATGAATCTGAATACGAAGAAGACAAAACTCATTCTGGATGTGAAGATCAAGAGAGTGATATGGATGTTCAAGAATATGAAGAAAATTCCATGGACAGTCCTAAAAAGAGTTCTAGAGCTGGAACTAGTACCCCTTGCAGCACAATATCTTCTAAACAATTTGATGAAGAAATGAAGCCAGAAAGTTTAGAAGGTCAGTGTGATAATAGTGTTTCCAGTGAAAACCAAGATTTTTCTGATATTGCTTACAATGATGATGAAACTGGGAAAGATAAAGATGTAAATGAAAATACTAATGATTCAGTTTCTCAGGTTGGAGATAATGAAAACTATCAAAATGAAGCTAATTCTAATTTTAGCTTTGAAAGTATTCAACATGTAAGTGAATCTGAAGAAGCTGTGGATTCTAATATTGATGCATCTCAAACATTTTCTGAGATGGATAAAAAAGACTTTCACAACATCTGTAATGATACTGATAAGAAATCGGACTGTCCTGAAGACGATGACAATCTAGTTAACATTGATAATATTGATATATCTGAAAATGCTAGTACACCTTGTTTAGATGAAAATTTTGATGATCAGATAGAAAATTCTCCTGTCCATGATGCTTTAGGAAGCATTGAAAAAGATTTTAAATCTGAATATGCAGGAAAGAATGATTTTGATCAAAAATCCGATAGATCTCCTAGTACAGGCGAATATGAAAAAGGTGAAAATAATATAAATGAACATTTATCTGAAGAACATTTTGAATATAATGCTGAGAATGCTCCAGATAATTCTGTTGATTTAGGAATTGAAGACATTTCTGAGGCTGGGAGTGGAGATTTAGATGATGATTTTCCTGATGAAAATGTGTTATTTTCTGATAACAAGAAACATTTATATGCTAATGATAGAGAAGATAGTTCAAATCTTGAGAGTAATGATGTTGGTGATCCCAAAGTAACTAATAAAGGTTCCGCTGAAGATGTGCATTCTCAGAATTCAAATCAGTCATATGATGATAGAGAAGAAGGAGAAATTATTGAAGAAAAACCATTGAGTCGTTCAGATAGAAAACATAATTCAAAATTTGATTGTTATCTTGATGAAACTGATGATTATCCACCTCGTATAAATATTTCTGATCTACCTCGTATTCCTAAAATTAAACGTGATCGTGCAAAAGATATTATTCCTCGTGAGCTTCCTATTGAAACAAAAAGAACTAGTGTTTTGGGACGAGTTGATCTTGGTGGAGGTGATATTAGTTGGAAAAGACTGTCCAAACATACTCGGGACCGAAGTTATCGTGATGGCAGACCTAAAGATGATAGAGTATTATATCGTGAAAGAGATTCAAGAAAAAAAGACAAAAAATATGACCATGAATGGAGAAGTGATAGCAAAAGTAGTCGAAGAGAAGATAAAAAACAAGATTCTGAAAAACTTAGAAATGAATATGAATCTAGATCTCGAAAAAATGACAAAAAAGATAAAGGATCAGATTGGAGTTATTTAGATCGTGATAAACGAAGTAAATCTCATAAAGATAAGCATAAAGATAAACATAAAGACAAAAAAGATAAAAGCAAACATGACAAAAGCAAACATACAAGAGAAGAAAGTAAATATGGGAGAGAGAAAATTAAAGATGAAGATCATTATGATAGAGAATTAAGGTTTGATAAAGATCAGCGATTTGAAAGAATTGTATATGAGAAAGGTAAATTTAAAGAAAAAGATCATAAAAGTAAGCACAAAGATCGAAAAGGGGATAATAAATCTTCAAAAGATCATTCACGTGAAAAACATAAGCATGTTCATACTAATGATCATTTCTCTGAAAAGCAAAGAGAAAGAGAAGTCAGAAAAATTGATGATAAAATAAAAGTTGTTGTAGAACAAAAAGAAGGGAGAAAAGAAAAGTCTAAACATAAAGATAAAAAAGAATCTAAGCATGACAAGAAACAAACTCATCATCATGAACATCGTAAAAAAGACATTGAAAGAAGTCCTTATACTGAACTTTCTTCAATAGAATCTAAAGAAATATTTGCTAAAGGGGATAGTATTATCATTAATGTGAATTTTAATCGTACTAACTCTCCAAAAGAAATGAGTACTGATAATAATGATTCAAATTTTAAAGACAGGAAAGTAATTGAAGAATTTGAATTAGAAGAATCTGTTACCACAGAAAAAAATAAAAGTAAACATTCAATAGGTGAGAAATTAAAAGTCAATGACTCATCTGTTGCTAAAAGACCTTCAACACCCCCTGAAAGAGTAAATCAGGTTATGTCTGTGAGTGAAAGTTATTGGCAAGATGGAGAAGATTCTGATGTTAATAATTCTCCAACTTCTGAGAAGTCTGTAGAAGAAATTCCTATTGCAGAAGAGGAAAATGAAACTATGGAATCAGTTGATGCATTTGAAGGGGATAATTTTTCAAACAGTTGTAATAGTACTGATGTTCCTGAATCTCATTTAACAGTAAAAGAAAGTGCCTCAGGAAATGAAGAAATAGCAGATAAACTTGAAAAAGTTGATGTTCCATTTTCAAAAGAAAATGAAATCACAATCCCTCCTAAGAGAAAATCACCCCGTTCACCATCTCCACCTTCTCCTGCAGATAATGATAGCTATGATCCTTGTGAACCTACTAGAAGCCCTTCTCCTCCTCCAGTGCCACCAGCTCCACCTTTACCATTAGGTAATCCCAAACCTCCACCATCTCCAGAGTTGCCTCCACTACCTCCTGAACCTGAACCTATTGATAATATTAGAGAAGAAACAACTCATAAGCAGAGTGTTTCGCCTGAATTTACTGTTTCTTCAGCTGCTGTTTCCAGCAATTCTCAACCAGTGACTGCTATTCCTCAAGCATCTGTAGCAAATTCTGTTTCATTACCAAGTATTCTTTTACCACCTCCTACTTTTCTTTCACATACTCCTGCAACAACTAATAGTATACCAACTCTTTCATCCTTGTTACCACCTCAAAATTTCAATTTTCAGGTTAATAGTCATCCTAATGTAATTTTCCCACCCAATCATGTACAACAAGTTTTGCAAGGCATTGTTCCAACTCAATTACATTCTGGCACTGCAATTCCACCTCCTCCAAATCCACCATCACTTCCACACATGGGTTCAGTGCCACCACCCCCTCCTCCTCCCAGTGCAATGGCTTTAATATCTCAGGTAACCCATCCTCAGATG
Source organism: Maratus michaelseni (assembly GCA_963931845.1). Taxonomy (NCBI): domain Eukaryota; kingdom Metazoa; phylum Arthropoda; class Arachnida; order Araneae; family Salticidae; genus Maratus; species Maratus michaelseni. The sequence continues at coordinate 268,659,274 of OZ007590.1, read as the reverse complement.
AATGTACGTCCTGCTTTACCACCTAATTCACTGTTACAAAATTTAACATTGGGACACACTGTGACATTGCCACAAATGCAGATGTCTCATTTACCTCACATTCCCCCCAATCTATCTAATGCTTTGAGTCAGTCAATGTTAATTCCTTCACAAAATCAGCCTGTAAGCCTTTCTCTTTCTATTCAAAACCAAGCATCTAGAGTTATATTCACTCAAAACCAAATGATGAATCATTCAGCTATGTTACAGAATCAAAATAATATGAATAGTAAGCCCTTAAATAATATTATATTGCATCAACCTTTAGCACATAGCACTCCGCAGAAATCTGATAAAATATCTGCTGCTGAAAAGCAAGAAGTTGTTGATATGGAAGTTGATTCTCCATATTCTCCTGGTGATTCTCCTTCAATGGACAGTGTGTGTGATTATTCTCCAACTTGTTCACCTCTTCCTTCATCACCTAAAAGCAAAGATTTATTTGACTCATTATTACCTACTGATCATAGGACTAACGATAGAAAATTTCACGAAGCATCATTCAAGGCAGAAAAATCAAAACACTTTGACTCAAAGAGTGATGTACCTTCAAAAAAAGCTAAGCATGAGCACAAACGGCATTCTGTACGAATGCAGATTGCTGACAAAGGAAAAACTCGCAAAGAGCAAAAAACAGAGAAAAAACTTGACGATTCTCAGTTAAAAATACTGGATGAGTTGCCAAGTTCTGCTGTTGAGATGCAAGTAAAAGAGAAGGTAAGTTTGTGTTCAATAGTTTTAAAAATTGTGCTTTTATTTGAGGTTAAAATTATTATATAACTGTATTTTTTCTTTTGGAATCCTATTTTCTGCAGCCAGCCTGTTTTCAAATATGTGTATATTATCTATATCTTTGAAAAACAGATGTGGCTTCTACAATTAAAAGTTGTTTTTTTTTTAATGAAATACGAAAAATTAAGTAATATTGAAATATCTTTTTAAAAATTAGTTAAGTAAATTTCATCTTATAAAATGGTAAAAGGTTTTTTTTTTTTTTCCCTTAATCATCTTATTATTTTATATATTTCTTTTTAATTGCTAAAAGGTGTAAAATGAAAAGATTTTTACAGTAAAATAGGTTTTATTAGACAGTTGACATATGTTTAAGCTCAGTCTGAGCCATTATCAAAATTAAAAAAAATATTCAATAAATGCACGGTCTATGAAATTAATTGAAATGCAATCATTAGATTTTTCACATACTTTTTTAAAAAATTACGCACATTATTTTAATTTTTAACTTGGGTGTTTATTTCCATATTTGTAGAACAAGAACACTGGTGATGGCATTAAGTACTCGTGTTCTTTGGGCAATTTTTCTACTGTCTTTCAGGCTGAAGTCTTTGCCATTCTGATGTGCTGCAGAATTTATTTAGACATTGGCTGTAGGAAAAGATGTGTTCACATTTGTTCTGATAGTCAAGCGGCATTACTTGCTTTGAGTAAAACTGTTATTTCCTCCCATATAGTTTGGGAATGTTATATTTTACTCTGCCAACTGGCAATTGACAACAGGGTCACTCTCTACTGGGTACCTGGGCATTCAGGTGTTTCTGGTAATGAGTTGGCTGATGAATTGGCAAGGAAGGGATCTGCTACCCCTTTTGCTGGTCCAGAACCAGCTATTGGGATTTCAAGTAATCTTATTAGGACTACTGTCTTTAAGATCTTTAGAAAGAAGCAGTATTATGACTGGCGTAACATTAAAGGACAGCGGCAAGCAAAGAAGCTTAACCGTGGTTGTCCTAGTGTTAGGCATAAGGAACTTTTAATGCTGAGTAAGAATGGCATTAGGAAAGCCATTGGTCTTTTAACGGGGCATTGCCCTTTGAAAAGGCACCTTACAGTTATGGGTGTAAAAAATGATCCAACGTGTAGGGGTTGCCATTGTATGGAGGAAACGACCATGCATGTTTTATGTGAGTGAGGGGTTTTCTGCCTATAGGTTTGAGCACCTTGGTCGCCATATAATTGAACCTTGGGAGCTTTATGACATTCCTTTGAGATGTCTGCTGAATTTCGCTTCAGCTACTGGCCTTTTTTAGGACTATTTTCTAGGGATAGTACAATAGACATCTGGTCGCAGTGCTAGGTTCTTCGAACCCCTCATCTTTAAGTCCATATTTGTAAACATGGTATTACTCAAGCCACAATTTTGGTAAATTAAATGATGCTGCATCGTTACATATTGTATTTTTACATGTTATAATCTCTATGATTTCTCTTATAATGGATTGATAGTATAGAATGCGGGAGAAAATTATTTTACTTTCATTGAAATTTATTTGTATGGTTTCTTCTTGATATAATCTTGCCAGGTTTGTGGTTTTTCTATTATACTTAATCCCTGTGGCATAATTGCAGCGATACTGCGATAATGTCACAGAATGAAAAAGATTTCTTGCAGAAAAAAAATTTTATTTGCAAAAAAAAATTATATTTTTGGGAGGGAAAAAAGATTTATCAACAGCAAAAAGATCTTCTGTATATGTTTCAATTCTGCAGAATGATATTGGTAAGAGGTGAATCGCCTTTTTTAGCAGATTTTTGTCCATTCACCCTCCCAGAAAAAAATTTGCCCCCTTCCTCACTCTGCAAACTTTAAAGTTGAAAATCTTGATAATTGTTAAGCTCTAAGATCTGCCTAGTTTTTTAATATTGTTTTACTTGTTACTTTAAAACTCTAAAAAATTGACCTATTTATTACTTTGAAGTTACAATAAATGAATGATCATTTACCTACCCTCAAAAATTTTAGTTTTTCTCTTTTTGCCTCTCCCTCTCTCCCACATTAACTCTTAAGAGTCTACACTAGCTCTTGTATTTTAATATTTTAAAATTATTTTTCTTGCATTGCATAGCTAATAGAAATATCTAACGTTGAGTGTTTATATTTTTTTTTTTTTTTTTTCAGTTTTGATTACAGTTCCTTTTTATATGAGGATAGTTTCACTTTCAGAACTGGTTCCAAAAGTGAAAGTGCCCACGTATAAATAAACTGTAATCAAAAGTACAAATGCACAACATTAGATATCAACGTCAGGTATCCTATGAAAAAAAATAATAATAATAAAAGTATTAATTTACAAAAGAGAAATCTGTAAAGATATTGCGTTCTCGTTTCTTTGTATGACTAGTGTAGGCTCTTAACTGCTGTGACAAAAACTGTTACATAGATATTGTGAATGGTCTCTGAGACCACTTGATCTAAAGATGATAAGAGGATCGATTAACTCATAGGATACTGTTTCTGTAATAAACTTTATGTACAGGACTATTGTAATTAAAATTCACCTATTTAGAAGTCTATAGCGATACTAGGGCTCCAAACAAAACAAAATTTCACTATAGTTAAACCACTGTAGTATCTATAGTTAAACTGTGAAAATTGAAAAAAAAAAGTCTGTGAGACTGTTAACAACAGTTAAGGGTTAACATCGTTAATCAAGTTTTGTTTTTGTCCCTTTTTTTTAATATTGTTTTGCCTCAGTTATTTTATTTATTATTTTGAAATACTAATACATAAATATCCATCTAAATTTCCCCCCTCCCCTCAAAATTTTCTATCACCTCTCCTTTGTTCCATTATCACAGTTTAAAATCTTTTAAAACAATTTGATTTAAAAAAAAAAAAAAATCTGCCCTATATATTACTTGAAATAACAATGAGTGAATGACCCTCCAACTCCCCCCCTAATTTTTTGTTTCTCTTCCCCCTAACACACAAATTTTAAAATATTTAAAATTCTTTCCTTATTTTTTATTATATTTCCATTGTCCTATTTGTTACTTTTCATAAATGATAAATATATTTTTAAAATTATCCCCTGGAATTCCTACTTCTTTCCCCCCCCCTCCCCCAACATACAAAGTTAAAAATATTTTTTAAAAAAATTTGCCAACAAAAAATAATTTTTATAAATTTTCCAAAAGGAATTTCTAAATATGAAGAGGCAACAAAGTATTTCAACTTTTTTGTAGACGATCATTTCCTATCATGAGAATGTTGTTTTGTTGAATTCTGCACACATAAACTGAAGATATAAGCATCACATAAATCAAACAAATCTCGGGGGATTTTGCCTAAAAAGTAATCAGCATCAGTTCATATAAAGATCGAACTTCATATGAAATTTCATCCTATTCAGCGCAGTAGTTTGTGAGTTAGAGCACTTACAAAATTTGTGTCACATACAGACTTACGGACAGATTTTTTTGGGGGGGATTGTGAATTTCTTCAATTAGTTGTAAAAGAAATTTCGAGAATCGGTGGCAGAAGAAAAATCAAGAATTTCAGATATCAGTGGCGAAAAAAATAGTGAGTTCCATTAATTGGTCTTAGAAGAAATAATGAATTTCGTCAATCGGTCACAGAAAAAGTATTGCAAATTTCGTCAAACGATTGTGGAAAAAATCCCTAATTTTGTCCTGGAATCGCAGAAAGAAAATCAGCAATCAGTCATGAAATTTTCAATTTATTTTCTCCACAGGGATTTTTTTTTTTTTTTTTTTTTTTTTAATAAAATCCTTAATAACTTAATGCCAACATAAGTCTCAATGAGGCTTATAGTGTTCAATTTTTCTTCATCCACAATTAATATGAACGTCATAATTTGTTAAATTTATTTTATTAAAATTTAAAACCAAAAATAAAATAAAACCTCGCCATATTTCTTTCATATATATTTTTTATTTTTATAGACATCTTTTCTGTCATAAATGGAAAGTTCATCATTGAATTGAGTTCATTGAATCTATAGCTGGGTTAAATCAAATGATATAAAATACTCTGAACTAAATGTTTATTTACTACTTATAGTATAGTTTTCATGCATGGTGCATTAACAGCTTAAAAATGCAGAGAATAACAAGTTTGAGGAGGACTGTTTAAGGTTTACCAAAAAAAAAGAAAATATATATCAGTTTTTGTTTTCTTTCCTGTTTTAAGCTAGTTGAAAAACAGTTTGTTATATTTTGTTTATAATTTTTTTAATGAATTATAAACACTATAGTTTACAAAATTCATGCATAAATGTTGTGAAAAATGTCGTAAATTTTGTTTCACATGTAATTTCCTCTTTTTTGTTATTTTATGAGTGGCATCCATGAATAGATAGAAGAAAGTAATAAAAATGTTATTCTCTTGGCTTATATAAAAATTTTGCCCTATTTCAGGAAACTGCAGCAATCAAGAAATAAAAAAACAAAAAACTCTGTCTAACTTTGCCTATGGTACCTAAATAATTACTCTGACTGCTATGAGTTGTTGAATTTATATTATTTAATAAGTGTTCCTTTTTAGATGCGTTCGTAATTATATAAATACGTAGCACCTATAGTCGTCATCTGGTCTGTCTGCATATAACAGCACAAAAACTATTCAACCGAATGATTTGAAATTTAATATATATAATCGTTGCAGAATTTTGTAGAGTCATTTCAAATTTTATGAAAATCGAATCAAAACTTAAAAAGTTATTAAGGAAAGTTTTCTTGATTCTGTTAAATCCTATCATATGTAATCTATATAATAAAAGTGCAAGTCCATGTGACTGAGGAAAGCAAATACGGACTAATCACATCTTTTTTCATATTTCAAGCAGCCATTTTTATTCAAAATTATTTTTTCGAATTAAATTGCATAAAAGTTACATTTTTAGAAAAATCATTTTAAAAAAATTGTTTGCTTGAGAGATGAGTTACATTAAAAAATGTATAGATTCTGAGATAACTCCAGTAGAAATCAAGTTAACAGCAAATAAACAATAGAGATTCATTCATTGTGAGTCATAGAAATATTAAACCATGGAGGTAATCAGTCGCAAAGCAAGATCTCTATTGTGAATTTTGCAGTGCTGCCTGGTGTCGAAAAAAAAAAATTGCATCTGTAAACGTGGCGTACGTAATAAGAAGAAAAAAAAAGGCATGCTCATTTAGCTCATAACAGACGATATAATTCATTTCACTGAAATAATAACAATTAATTTCACCCCATGAAATCCGACACAACAGAATATAATAAATAAGTATGTTACAATTTAAGCTTATGAATAAAAAAAATAATGTAATGAAAAAAGAAAGTGACTCTGCAAATTTAAAGCATGATATTCACACAAACATGCTCAAAACTGTGCACATGAACACCACATTCCATTAACGTCCTGATCTCAGTAAAAATCTAGACAATTACGACATTTAACTTTGTAAAAATAGCAATTTGTTTGAAAATGCACGTTTTAAAAATGATATCATTTTCATAAACAGACAATTCAGCTTTTAATTTCAGAGTATGTGGAATAAAAAACTTGAAAAATAAAATCAGTTTCATGAAAATATATAGGAAAGTATTACTATAAGAGTCATTTAACCAATTGCTTTAAAATTTTCATTAAATATTTATTATAATTAAATGGAAATGATGTAACTTTCAGAAATATTTTATTTTATGCATATCAAGGAAGTAAATAAATAACAGAAGTTCTTTCTATTTAGATGCAGGAATTTGACGGATTTTGTCAGTAAATATGACATCATACTGACACAAGATTAGTAAAATACTTTATATTCATGGAAGAAAATTCATCTTTTGTTTTCCAAATGACGTCATTTTCTTCAACAGAAACATTTTGCTTTTCATATTACTTCTTATGATAGATTATTTACTGTTATTTTATTTACATAGATTACTTAATATTATTTTTCAACAAATAATCTGTATTCTGTTCTTCTGTCATTACTGCATAATTAAACGCAATCATTTTACTATGCTTAAATTTTATGAAAAACCATTGAGATTCTTCTTTTAAATATGACGACATTTACACTGATGGAATCCTGCTTTTGATTGGTAGAATGTGGTAAGGCAAATTAATTTTATGTTGTACAGATAAAATCTTATCCCAATTGCAAAGAAATTTCGTAAAAAAAACTTTCAGAATTAAAATTAAAATATAAAAATTAGAATACTTAAAAAAAATAGCTAATGCAATGCACATCTGCAAATGAACAGTTTTCATTTTAAAAAAATAATTATCAAAATTAGTTGAGTAGAAAATTCAGGGCAGATGACTAAAAAAACAGCCTTCTGTTTTAAATATATAGATGATTTTTTTACATTGTAAAACTAGTTATAGTTACGAATGCACCTCATTTGTAACGTTTAACGTACAATTTCCAACTTTTTATTATTCTTTGCAAGTAAAGTTTATTCTTTGTTTTTTCTTAGCAATAAAAAAATTTTCTCTGACAGCAACATTTTTTTCTTATTAAATTTAGCGCATAATCCCTATGTTTTATTATTTTTGATACTACTTTGTTATAAATTAGGGTCTTACAAGTATTAGTTATCATTTTTCAATGAATAATAAAATATTTGTTGCTATATTATTATACTTGGTAGCCATTTTTAAATTTTGGACGAGATAACTTGATTGTAGTGATGAGGAAAACTTTGTATTTAAAGTAAATAAGACCTTATATGCAGCTTATTTATCTATTGTATAGCATAAAAATCATATTCATTAACTTTTTGCATTTTTTATTGCAAAGAAAAATCTATGTGGGGTAAAATAGTTATACTGTTGGGCTTAGTAAACAAATAGCTATTATTATTATTTTACAATTTTATTATTTTTTTATGTAACATTTGACTTTAAGACAATATAGTGCTGTAAAACTATTTACTATAAGTTTATTAAAAATGAATTTGATTTGATTAAAGTATGAATGTAAAAGTATGAAGAAAAAATGTAACTTTCAGCTATATGCTTACTCTGTACTAATTGTTCTACAAGAAATTTTTTAAAGTGACAGGAAAAAAGAAGAAAAATGAAACCCTGAAATTAGTAAATCATGGCTAAAAGTCTTACTGACAAAATTGTTGATGATTTAGAAGTGGTTTTGTTTTTTAGAAGAGAAAAACTTATGTAAGTTAAATAGTAATAGTGGCAGACAAAATATCAGAATTAGATTTAAATCAAGAGTTTTTGAACAAGACAACAAATTAGATATTTCATGTTATAATAATCAGGAATACATAGTTAAGTTTGCAAAACAGAGTGGAGGTTTTATGTTTCCTGAAAAAGATGACATGTTTGATGTGTCTTAAATTGTAGCTGTCATTCCTGATCCACCAATAAACCATAATTCAGACTACTTCTTCTCTTACATCTGTTGTTTAATATTTTCAACATTCTAAAGAACATTTTTAATCAGATTCATGTGCAATTATTTGCTTAATTTAAGAAATAGAATGCTTTAAATAAGTATACCTATTTTATCCTAAGGCATGGGATAAATATATATTTTAATATTTTTAAATTTTTAATAATAATTTAATATTATAAATATTTTAATAGTTAATTGGCAATGTGTTTTAAAATACCATTATCACTTATCGGTAATAATGTGAAATTTTATTATTGAAATTGTCCTTGAAATGATGGGAGCGATGTTCATTTACATGTTCTATGTAATTTTCTTGTAGATTAAAATAATATATTTTGTGGAAACTAACAAGGGAACCACTTTTGGTGCAGCTCGCACGTAGCATCGGGACCTGGTGCATTTTGTAGCCCTATACATAAAAGTTAGAGAACTGATAAAATTTCTCTGTTGAAGTTATATTTTATATATTTTTTTAGACTTTTAATTTTTTATTCTTGGATTTTTAATTGTTAATTTTACACCAAAAGCGAGTTAAGTACCCAAATATGATGCTATGAATCCAAACTACTACTCATACACAGCAGACAACTATGACATTTGTCCAGGGTTGGCGAGAAAAATTCTACAGTAGCAAATAAAGCTAATTTTGCACTGCCAAAAATGCAATTATAACATATTTTTTCAAAATGAAATTTGTAGGTTCTTGAAGGATCTTTTAAACTTTTTTCAATATTTTATACTTATTATTGATTAATTTGTATTTTTAACTGCTTTAAAAAAAAAAAAAAAAAAAATCTGTATTAATAATCCAATAACTGGTCTGGAAAATTGCCATTTCAGAAAGTTATGCTGCTGTAAAATCAATAAATATGATTTTAACAGAAATGTTTTATTGATTATCAAACTTTGTAATACAGGGCTTTAAAATGCATCAGGTCTCAATGCTAGGTGCTAGCTGCACCAAAAGTGGTTCCCTTGTAAGTATGATTTTTTAAAAAAGGACTGTTTTTATAATTATTTTACCCCACTTGGCCCTATATATGTGAAAAAAATTGGTTGGTAGTTGTTGAAACATTGCCTCTTATGGAGAGGTACTAAGCAGAATTTACAAATATATTACATTTCTCCTCTCCTTTTATGTGCAGTACATACGCAACACTTTTGATATGGATACTTTTGTTTTCCTTTAACCAATAATTTTCTCTATACTGTGATGTCAAATTTTACCAGGTAATCATCCTGATAGGTCACAGTAAGGGATACATGGAATAAAGCTAGAAGTACCAGGTGTGACCCTTGATCCTAGTCTTTGACCCAATTTTTCCCCAATTCAAGCAGGAAATTTTTATATCCAAGTTTTCTTGTAAGGTTTAACTTCTTGAACATTAACAAATGAATTAAACAATGCACAATGACTAACCAAAAAGCTACTTTCTTTGACCATTTTCCAAAGTATAGAGTAGTTAAGTCTCTACTCTATCCATGCCTCTCTTCATGAAATTATTATAATTACCGATGCAAACAGATATTTTCTTTATTTCGCCATCTTTATTGATTGTGCCGGCATTGTGAATGGTTGAGATGATATGTACTGGTCGCTTATCCTTCCAAGATTGAAGGAGAATTTTACCATTTCTTCTGAAAGTTATTTCATCTTTTTTACTTTTGTTCTTTTGATTATAGATCTGATGGAAATCCTCTATTTATACTATAGTTCCCCATACTTTCACATTTCTTTTCATGAGGGTAAATAAGCACAGGAGATTCCTTCATTATGAGTCATCAAAATATTAAACCATGGAGGTAATCATTCGCAAAGTAAAGATTTCCATGGTAAATTTTGCAGCGCTGTCTTGAGTAGAAAAAAAATTCGCATTTGTAAACGTGACATACGTAATAATTAATGTACAATTTCCAACTTGTTATAATATTAACTGTTATTTATATAATTTACATTTGAATATAAAAAAAATTACTCCAAAAATGTTATTGTACACTTGAAAAGACACCATTATTGTGAACATACATTATTGTGACCGATGTCACATAATGGTTATGCCTTTTTTTTGCTTAAAATAAAATTGTTTGGCAACAAAAGTAAAATTAAAATCTTAAATAAACTAATAACATATGATCCACAATTACAATCATTTTTTTATAATTACATCTGCTAGTTTCTTCTGTCACATAATGCAGGAGTTAGATAAAAAATAAAGAACAACTCAAAAATAAATTTGTCACTCAGATTTTATCTAATCAAATTTTCAGATGCATTTTTCTTAACCTGACGCAAACGATAAATCACCAAATATGGTTTCAATTGCAACATTTCACAATGAATACTTTTTTAAGCATTACAAATATTCCCTTTCATGGATAAATTAAATATTTTCGTTTTATAACTTTATGTTTTATCAAAACTGTTTTGCTTTTTTAATTTAAATAAAATTAGCAAGTTTTTTCTTTTGTTTTTGAGGTGTTTGTATTATTTTCTAAATGATATAGCCATTTCAATTACTTCAAGAACGATAGTGGTCACCAAAACATGACAAATGGTAAACTTTTTGCCCAAAATAACAGAACTTTCCCTCATAATTTTATAATTAATCTACGTAGGATGATATATTATATATTAAAATCTTTCTTGAAAAATTATCTATCTAACACTCTACGTTCCATGAAAATCCATTCAGCAGAACTCAAGTTATAAGCAGTCTGAACGAAATTTTCGTTTGTATTTTATATTTATAGTAGATGTTGTGTATTTTGCTCATAGCTTGCTTTTAGTAACTATGCTTTCAAGGTGCTAATAGAATGTTGAAAAGGAATTCTATGCAGTATATATTTTTTTAAGCGTTCCTTGATTTAATAATTGCTTAGATGAACTATATAATTGCATGGATCGTAAATATCATAATATTTTCTAAAATATCCAATATTTTCAAAATAGTCAACAGTCAGCTCAACTTATGGTTGATTATAAAAATTTTCAAGCTTAATATGAATTAGAAACTAAAACATATTATGCACTTAACAGGAACATTTAATAAAACAATATTCTTCTAAAAATCTTTCTTGTTTTTTTTTTCCTTTTCTCCCCCCCCCCCCCCCTGTAACAAAATTGAAGATCAACAAATTGTTTTCTTAAAAATTACACAATTTGCTTTTTACACTCATGGAAAAACAAACTATAGAAGTCAGTTTCAAGAAAATTTTATGTTTTATACAACAAATTATACAAAATATTTTTTTTTATTGAAAAATTTGAATATAAATGTAAACCTGTCTGCTTTTTATTCCCTAAACTGTTGTTCAGTTTAAATTGAACTGAACCAAAACCAGAAAAAAAAAAAAAAAAATTATTGATGCCATAAATAACTTATTGTCAGAATTAGACAGTTTATCTTTCAATGGCTGTTATATATAGTGGCTGAGAGGTTGTGCTCTCGAAGCTGGTAGACGGGAGGTGCTGGGTTCGATCCCAATCGCGCCCGTCGGCCTAATCGTTCGGAGTTTTCGTGGTTTTCTTCGAACCGTGGATTTATCCATGCGTAAATACGGGTTAGGTTCCCTTAGAAAGACCCCCACGAAGGGCACTCCCCCCGGGCCTATATCCCTAGCGTAGATAATTGGCCGTCAACAATCAACCCAACTCAATGGCTGTTATAAGCTAATATAAAAAAGTCAATGCCAGAGGCAAAAGTTCTTTGTCTACAGAACGACATAGTCAATAACACTTAAAAAATTCATTTACACTTGTTTTGACTGAAACTATAAAAAATATCAAATATTCGAAAAAATCAATCATGATATTTTGAAAATAAATACTGGATATATATCACAATATATATCCATTGATATATATCATCAAACCCTGATAATTGTAACAGAAAATAGAGCTCAGATTGTGCAAATTTTGAATTTAAATGAATCTGAGGGTGTGTGGGCATCTTGTTCCTTAATTTTCAAAGTATTTAAACTTAAATTGTTAAAAAATTATTCTTATTTTCTGATTTAAAATTGATGTTGTCTTACTTCATCCTTAATTGAGGATTTTATGCTTAGTTAATGAATATCTTCTATATTCAATAGTTTTTAAAGAAATTAAACCGTCAAGAGCGAGTTGTTGAAGAAGTTAAATTATCTCTCAAACCTTACTATAAATCTCGTGATGTGACTAAAGAAGAATACAAAGATATCCTTCGGAAGTCTGTACCAAAAGTAAGTTTTATTGATGCAACTCTTTTGTTAAATTTGTTTGTTCATTTCTATGTTAAATATTTTTCTAATTTGATAATAGGATTTGAATATTTAATTCATAATGACTTTGTTTTGAGGTGTTATCTTTAACTGTGAAAAAAAAAAATAATAATAAATTATATGCGAATATGTTTAAACCACAATTTTTGCTCTTAAAAATTTAATCAAAAGTTTTTTCTAAAAGGAAGAAAACAAGAAAAAGTCGCATGAAAAGTTCAAATTGATTATTGATTTAAATTTAAATATCAGTTGCTAACTGTCTTATTAACAGCATAGCTTCCGACCTTCCGTTATTTTTTAAGTCAAATAAAACCAAAAGTTTCATTAAATAAAAAACTAAGTTAAATAATAATCACATCGAAACAAGAAACATTTCATTAAATAATTTTTCTGATTCAAATTATGTTTGACTTGGGTTGGGGCCTTTAAGGTTTGCAGCCTATGGGTAACAGAAATTTATTAAAAATACAAGTTTATTTTATAGTTAAAAAAAAGAACCTAACGTAATGGAAACTTCTTTTAATCATGTTATGTAAAATATAAACATGTTGTAATGATTTAATTTTACAAAAATAATTATTGTACTGTCCTCTAAAAAAAAAACCCAGAGTGAAATGTTTCCTAAAATAAACCCACCCTAGTCATCAAATATTTCACTAAAGTCTTTTTTTTGTTGTTGTTGTTGTTTTGTTCTGTTTTTATGTGCCATTTAGAATAATAAAAATATTTAAAAATACCTAAGGAGTGCTTATTTAGTTTTTAAAAAAATTAATCTAACAATTGCAGAATTCTGGCAAAACATGAGTTTCATTTTTACAGGTTTTCTTGTTATAATAGAAGTTTAGAATGAGCTACATAAATTTTTAAATGTTTTTATGTTAAACCATTAATGCTTAATAAAAGCTTTGTTTTCAGCTAATTATATCAGGTGTGGGTTTTTTTAATTCTTGCTTAATTGGCTGCCACTTTGCAATAAAGTGACAAAATGAAAAATGCTCAACATTAAAGTTTTATTCAGAACAAGCTTTAAAGATTTAGCCATGTTTAATTTTTTTGCATTCTTTATTAGACTTTTTATAGAATTTTTTTTTTTCTTTTTTTTTTTTTTCTTTTTTTTTTTTTTTTTTTGTTAAGTATTACTTTCAAAAACAAATTTTATTATAATGCATAATGTGAGCCTAAATGCGATTATTTCTACCATAATTTAATTATTGATTTAGAAGTTATTGAAACATCTTAGCAGTTGATCTCTGAGAAAATTCATTATTAAGTAGTTTTGTGATATTAAAAGTTCTTTTTTTCTCCTTCCCTGTTTAGTACTGTTCTTTTTAACAACAGGTTGTTTATTATTTATTATTATTGTTATTAGTTTTACAATTTATTTTTGTTGGGCAGTTTATAAGATATACTATTTTCCAGTTCATATGTTTTTGTTGTTGTTGTTGTTTAATGCTCATTAATTAGAAGTTTTAAATATGTAGAATCACCATTTCATTGAATTCAAGATTGTGTTGTTGTTGTTTATAAGTTCCCAATTATTACAAATATCATTGTTACATTGCATAACAGCCAGATGGGGAAGGGGGGGGGGGGGGCAGTGTGAAGGTCTTATTGAGAAACCTAAATATATTGACAATGTATTGAAAAAAATTTACATTTTACTCTGGAACATTTTTTTTTCATCTCTAGAAAAGCAGAGATTTCATATATAATGTTCTGCATTACAGCAATGTTATTATGAAAAAATTCAAAATCTTTTAAAGTTATTTCAAATAGTTGTATTTTTTTCTTTTTCTATAATGTATTTTAAATAATATGCTAGAAAGTAATAAAAAGTATAACACCTACAGCAGGGGCAGCGAACCTATGGCATGCAAAAGAACAGTTTTGGCACTGTGTTGATCAAGGCTCTAAACCAAGATACAGCAAGATTACACAAAATATATAAATTTACATGATCTGATCTTGTCTAAGTTTGATTGATTCAAAATTAAAGAATTTTAATTGCAACTTAATAAATTCCAATCTAGTTTAATATGGGATCAAAAATGTATCAAACAAAAACAATATTTGGAAACAAAAAAAAATAAAATAGAAAAAAAGAAAGATAATTAGACATTATAAGTAAAAATGCTGATGATAAAATTATGGCAACTTGCAATCTAATTCCGGAGCTTTTTAAAGAAGCTTGACTTTTTAACATTTTTTCAGTGTATCTATACCTGTGAATCATTTTTTTCGCAAATGAATAATATAAAAAAACTCAAATAAAGCACTTGTCAGGTAACTCCAGTTTAGTTTGCATTCTGATAAAATTATAACTAAGTATGAACCTATTATTAATTACACTAAATGGAACCCTTTAAAACTTGACGGGGAAAAAAATACTATAGCAATATCAGTAAAATAAACTTCTTTTATTATTTAAGAGGGGGAAGAGTATGAAACAGTGTTTCAAAAGTTTTATTTAAAATTTTCCCCCAGTGAAATACAGTACTATTTTCAATTCAAACTCCAAACAAACAATCCATAAACAATTGTATAATGCAAATCAGTTCGACATTACTGCCATGTTCACCACTGCCAGAAAGAAAGTTTCATGGACCTATGAAGTATCATACCAACATGGGTGCAAGACTTCAGTCTCAGGGCTGATTTCAGTCCTGGAGAGATTCTTGACTGATAATAAATTATACTTTATGTACTTCAACTATATCAATTTTACTAGCAAAACTTTTAACTTATTTCTTTTATTGTAAAAGATAAATTTTTAGCCATAATGCAAGTCATAAATACCCTGTAGCCATTTCTATTTGGTTATACCTAATACTCTGAAAAGTTTTCAGTCTTGATTGGAATAGACTTCTTCATACAAAGTATATTCCTATGTCCATATCATATTCAGTAAATAAAAGAACATAGTAATTAAAGCCCACATCTATCCCCCTGTGATAATGCAACCGAGTGAGCTCCTATGCGCATGTACATTCCATCTGCTCAAAGGCACCCTCGAAATTCGACGCTAAAAAAGAGTTTTAAAATGCTCAAATAACAAGTCTTAAAATGTCCTCTTTAATCATTGTTTCAAATCCATATCTTCTATAACACATCCATTGCTTTATGCTAATCAATTTTTATGTAAATATGGAGAATTTTTTTTACAATAATAATATACAATCTGCAGGCAGATTTTTAATGTTTTCAAGTGTAATTTATTTGTATGGTTTCTTCAGTCCCTTTTCATAATCAGGATGATTATCACTTTTTCCACAATCAGGGATCTTTTCCCTCTTATACAGTGAAATACCCAATGGATCTTTAGAAAAAATAATAAAATACAAATTCAACATAATAACTTTATCTTCAACATAAACTAAAAATCTTTTTTTTTTTTTTTTTTTTTTTTTTTTTTTTGACAGATTTCGGTTTAGCATCAAAATGCTCTATCTTATGTATAATCTTATTTTTTTACTTATCAGATGTTTTAATTTTTTTTTTTTTTTTCACTTTTTATGTTGGTTAGAAAAATCAATTTCCAACTGTGGCAGCTTTCTCAGGGGCTATTTTAAAATTTTTCTAATTGATGATGTAAGAATTGTAAAACGTAGTAAAAAATTGAAATTTGTAGTATTTAGAAGTTATGTAAGCGCGATGAAAGCTAAAGCGATAGTGCTATTTGTTGCCACAACCGTTATACATTTCTAAAATTTTCTGCGACTGTGTTTTGGCTGGCGTCCAAAAGTAGACTACCATTTTTTGACATTGAAAGAGAAATCCACAGTGAAAGAAATAGGACTTTGCCGCTAATAAGGAACTGTTAAATGAACTTATAACAAACCTACCAAAATAATTCCTATAAAATATTAGCCTTACATTGTTTATTCTAGCTAAAAATACAATCATCATTTCAAGTTTTTTACAATAACACTATTTTTAATAATTTTAATTTTCCTGAAATCCTTTACTTTTGTGAATTTTTTTATTAAAAAATGAAATCTTCTAACCTATAATTTAAAAAAAATAATTGGTAACATGTAATCAAGGTATGCAATCAAGATGAAGCAACCAATAAAGGCTCCAGTTCTAATCTTTAAAATTAAAAATTGAAAAATCAGTTAAAATTATGTCAAAATCATATACATTTTTCTTTTTACTTTTATCAATGTAAAAATGCATTTCAAGTTATCAGTTAGATTATCATAATCATTTTAGTCCCTTCAAGACCTCCTAGTCTATCTGTTTCAAATAAACTACTAGCTTGAATTCATTATTATTGAATGTGTGAATTTCTAACATAGCTTATAGGCTTAAATCTGTTTTGGTTCAGTTATAATTGCAAAATCTTTGTTCTTATTTATTAGCTCCAAATTATAAAATGTTTGTTAGATCTTCTGTTTCTTTACCCCCTTTGTTTGCCTGTACCATTGTAAAAGTCTTCTGAAAATACCTCCCCCCCCCCCCCCCTCTTGTGAGAGAAAGAAAAAATAGAATTATGCAAATTCAGTATAAAATGTTATATAGATGTACATATTTTAATTCTATGTATAAATAATTTTATTAAAAATTCTTTGTTTACAGATTTGCCATAACAAATCAGGGGAAATAAATCCAATGAAAGTGAAGACTCTTGTAGAGTGTTATATAAAAAAGATAAAACATTCAAGAAAAAAAGCTGATAAGAAAAAATCTTCAAAATTATCATGATAGCTTATAAACATAACATTTTAAATCAGTTTTAAGATTACATGTGCTGGACTTGAGTTGCATAGCACAAAAATTTCATCCGCATTTACTGCTGTATAGTTTTCAAACTGGACTTACTGCATTTGTGGAATGATTGGAACATTCTCTGAAAACACATCATCCTTGTCATACTTTTCTCTCTTAAATCTCCAGCTCATTATTTGAAAAATCTGTTGGCATTCATAATCATCATCAGAGGGATCCATTTTGTTATGTTATTGATTCAAAACAAACAACAAAAGAAAAATGCTTGCCATATAACAATAGAAAATTGGTGATAATTGTTGTAAATGTCATTGTATGAAAAATTTTTAGTGATATCAAATGAATTTTAAATTAATATAATCTACCAAAAATTCTCCAAGTTCCTATGTTTAAAAATGTATAGAATATTTTCTTTTATCCTGTAGGAATCCAAGATGAGTTTTTCTTTTTTTTTTTCTCTCAAATTAAATGCTTTGAGAATAAAAGTAAAAAGTCATCTTAAATTGAAGTAAATATAATATTTCACAAACTTTTATATATATATAAATAAAAATTATTTTCCATGCTTGTGAAATAATTTTTGCAATTGTTACTATTTTATATATGAAAAAAACTTCTAGAAATGTACCCATAAATATTTTTAAATCTGTAGAATGTTCATATCGGTCTTTCAATATGGTTTAGAATTTCAATAAGTTATCATGCAAATAATATTTGTTCAAATCACAAAGAAACTATTATTCAATCTATTAGTTTTCTTCTGCTAAAATTTCTCATTTTCTTTGGTTTCTTGAAAAATAATTCTGTAAGTGATGTCAGAATTAAAGTAAAGATTGTTTATTTATAACTAAAAAAAAAAAAAATGAGTATAAGAAAAGTAAATAAATGTTGTATAGTTCTAAGGATTATCCCTTTTCTTTTAATGTTTGTAAAAAAAAAATGCAGTCAATATACATTAACAAAAATTAGTCTTTGATATTATCAGTTTCATGGATCTCTGCTGTGTTTGTGAATTATAAATTTCCCTTCATGATTTTTAATGAATGCTTCAAAGTCACTTATATTTTTTAGTTTGTGTACAAATGCATAATTGTATATATGAAAATCATAAAATTATATTAGTATGTTTAAAATGGATCAAAAAAGAATCATGTACATAATATGGCTGCATAAGTTTACATATTAGCGGTTTATTATGTAATAAAGTAATTAGATGTAAATGAAAAATTTAATTTATATATTTTACATTTTAAAAAGCTGGAAACTTTTGTAGTTTTAATGTAAAAAAGATATGTTTTTTTGTTTTTGTTTTTCTCTCACCATTCTGGGGTAACATCAAATTATTTATTACTATTAATATAAGATCTTTTGTAAAATAAATATTTTATCTTTCTGATCTAAGTTTTTCCTTTTTATACTGTATACTTTATTGTTCACTTGCAGTTTAAACATTTTTCAGAAACTATTCACTTATTTATATAAGGGTTCTATTTACAGAGCTGCCAACTGACTTTCTGAAATTTCTGAAATTGTTAGAATTCTTTTCCCAAAAAATTAGAAGCATGTTCATATTTGAATTCTAAAAATCTGATCATGTTATATAACTGAAATTTTTTAGAGAGATTATTGAATAGTCTAGCTTTTATTACTAAAAGAACGTCTGGAAAATCAGAACAGTTTGCATCTCTGTATTTATAACTATAAAGATATGTTTTATTTCATAAAACCAAATGTATCATTAAAAGATGCTTAAACTCTGCAAATAAATTCTTAAAATATTTCCCATTTAATGTTGAAGGAGTACAAAATCAGTTTATTTTATTTTTATTATTATTATTATTGGCATTTTACATTCAAAACTTATTTTTTTTTATTATTATTATTTATTTATTTAAGTTTTTAAGTTTGCATGTTAATTTTCTTTCTCTCAGCTACATCAATAAATTAAATTTATTTTAATTGTGTTTTAACATAGTCTTATGTTGATTAAAATAGATTTCAGTGTTCTTTCAAAGAAGAAAAAAGCGAGAATCCTATCTTGTGAGATTTACTTGTTTTGGATTTTTAAAGAAAGTATAGAAGTTATCATGTGATAAGATAATATAAATGATTTCCCTATCAAGATATAATTTAGAAAGTAGTGATACAAATGTTAAAGCTTAAATATTGCTGTAGGAAAAAGCATTTGATAGTTATTGATTGGATAGTCGCATTTAATCAAATCTATTAACATATTTTCTTTTGAGATCATACTCACAGCAACTTAACATGAATATTACTTATTGTGATACTTAAAATGATTAACGTTATGCATCTTGTCTTGTACATTTCTCATTTCATACTTTTATACATATATCAATGAACACCCTTTTGATTTCGAATAAATAATGGGTTCATAAATGTATATGAACATATTTAATATGAAGTCCAAAACACACTTGGTGTGCAGTGCAGGTAGTATATCATTTTGATACAAGTTAATACCATGCAATAAACTTTTCTGAAAAGTTATTTATGTTAATAAAAAAAGAGAGAGATGTGTATATCAATTTGGCTTTACAGCATTATGAAGAAAACAATTTATCAGGAAACTTATTTATTTATTTATTTATACTGATAACAGAACTCTCTCTACATTGAAGCATATATTTGCATCTCACAGTTTTTCAGATTTGTGTATATATTTTTTTCGTTAGAAAATACAAAACTAAGCTTCCCTTTAAATCTTGTTTTCACTCAAAAAAATAAATAAATAATAATAATAAATTGAACACTTGACAATGTTGTGCACAGAATAAATGTAATATCATTTAACTCACTTATTTTTAAGCATAAAATATTTATTTTAATATGAAGCTAATAACAGTTCTACAGTTTTATTCTATTATACATATTTCTTTAAAAATGCACTCTATTATAAAATTTTCCAAAGAAGAAAAATAATGAGTTATAAAATTATTATAAAATTTTTCCTCTTCATGTGCATTCCTAAAATAACTTTAATGTTATCAATAATTCGGTTTTTTGGATCTGGTTTTAATAATTCTGTTAAAATTCTGTGATTAGTTTTCACAATATTGAATGCTGTGAAATTAATACTATGATGCTGCAAATTCACTACATATTTATTTTTTTATTTCTGAAACCATTATTTTATTCATAGATTCTTTTAATTAAAAAACTACCCTCTTAACTATATTTTAACTTAAAAGAACCATTTGAATTTATTTGGCTTGAAATATTCTTGCCATAATGTTTTCAAAAGTAGTAATTATATTAACTTGACATGCTTTTGAGTTTGATTGTCCAAAATACATTATTTTATGTACTTACTAGCTGACCCGCCCAGCGTTGCCCAGGCTCGTGATAAAACCTTAAATAAACATCAAATTTGTATTATTTTATATATTTTACCAGATTTTGTATAAATTTATATCTTTAATGACAAAATCGTAAAAAAAAAAATTACCTATTTTTTCAGGTAGGGTCGTTGTATGGTTTAAAAAAAAAATGGCTTTTGTTGTACAAACCCTTTCAAATTTTCAATGGTCGTAAATATAACGGTTTTACAACACGTGTAAAAATTACGTCAGAAATATTGTTATCTGGTTGTAAATTAAATATTTTCTTTTCGCGTTGGGTCTGTTAACATTAAAAAATATATATAGCATTCGTCATCCGATCTCTCTGAAATTTTAGTTGTTTATAACTGTTTTCAAGTCCTCTATAAAATTATGTGAAAATATATTCATTTTAAATAATGAAAATGTTACCCGAAGCCGAGCGTGACTGCGGAAAACATCCCGTTATTATGGGTTTTCGCCGAAAATATATCAGATTTTATTTTTTGAAAAAATACTTGTTCTCGCCTGAACGCTTCGAAATTGTTTTAGGTGATGTAAATCTGGTTTACCGAGATGTTCTAAAAGGATTGTGTCAAAATACGAACGTTTTGTAACTTTTAGCATAAGAAAAAAACCTTGTGAGGTGCGAAATGACCTGTGTTTGCCAGTGTTTTTGAAAGGGTTAAAATCCGTATTTAAAAAAAATATATTTATACCGTCTATTAGAAGAAGATTTCAGCTCTAAGAGCATATGTTTGGTTTGTCTGTAAAGAGTTAACATAATTTTTTTTTTTCGAATTGATTACGGGATTGGAGATGTAAGAGTGTAATCTTTCAGAATATGCTTTTTGTTTTCTTTTTAAATAAACCATACAGTTTAGTTGATAGAATTTAAAACACAATTGCGAAATAAACTCATTCTTCATGTAAATGGTTCTTCATTCTCATACACTGCGATAAATCAGGTTCTGTGCATGCACAAAGTCTGAAAGCCAGCTCAAAAAATAAAAGATGAGTTATTGATTAGTTTTTAATTGATTTTTTTGTTAATTTTCAAAGTATTCAAATTCTGAGACTCAAGTGCACCAGGCCAGGTCTTCGGCTATCCACACCTAAATTTTCAGACTTCTAGGTGGGCTAGATTTTGCTAGCCATTGCAGACAAACAAACACACACACACAGAGCGAAACTTTTTTTTATTGGTATAAATGTCAAGAAGTAAACTAATTTCATTGCAGTTTGAAAAAAAAATAATAATAAATTCTCGCTTTTTTTTTTCTTTTTTAATGAACATTTTGTTTTCTTTGATATGTTTTAGAATATAAGCTACAATTAATGAATCAGCATAGAGGAGATAGCAATACAATAGCCCTTTTGTATATTGCACTTCTAAACAGTAAATTTGTGGTTTTTGTTTGCTGGTGTAGTCACTTTAAAAAGGCATGGTGTAATTTTACATTTTCAGCAAGTAGTGAATGAATGAATAAGACAATGCATAGGAAAAGAATATTACTAACATCACAGGTACAGGTACAGGCAGAAATTTGTTCAGGTAAAGGGTTTAGAAACATACTTAATGATTAAAACTTTATTTTATTTTTATTTTATTTTTTTTTTGTGGGAATGGTTAAAATAATTTTTAACCATTATCTCTGCACTGTTATAGCAAAGAGGAAAATTTGTAGTCAATTAAGTGTTTAGAAATAAAAAATATATACCACATATGCAGTTTGTGACTATGTCTGCATATAATGTAATATTTTTGTCATTGGGTCAAAGAAAAGAGGCAATAGTGATGTACTTTAATGTAGCATATTTTTACATATGATCCTATATAATGCATATTTTTGCATCATCAGTTTCAAATAGGTTAAAGAAACCAATAATAGCATATAATTATATTTTAAAGAAAATAATAAACTTTTTTTTTAGCTAATCTCATTTCTCAAATTAATAAATTTGTATAGTAGATCCTGCATAAAATGTAATGAAATAATGCAATTTCAACAAGTTGAAGTATAAAATAATACATAACTAGATAAAGTAACTTGTGTAACATTACCAAAAAAGATAAATGCTTCATTTGTGTAAAATAAACGCCTTTCAGGATGCATATGTATCTAGTGCTATTCATTTTTTGATATGATTAAAAAAAAAAAAAAATAGTTTCATGATTTATCAGTACTTGTTTACTTTCCCATGAACCATTTACAGTTAATAAAATATCTGTCATCAAACAATGTAATTTAAAGCCAATAATGAATAAGTGGGACACTGTTCACTGTTGTCAATTGTGATGCTGTTCATAACATGCAATGTACATTTTTTATTTATTTTATTGATAAGCCAGTGTAGTTTTAAGGATATAAAGATAAGGAAGAATATAAAAAAATTGCTGTTTCTCTGTTTTTATCTTGCATTTAAATAAAATTGGGATTTAAACATTTCTACGGAACAGAATGCCATGAAGTACTTCTAAGATTACAAAATTCTGTCATCTACAAATGGAAAAACAATGGCGATACAATATGAAACACTGCAACAAGCAAATATATATTTTTAAAAATAAAATAAAGAATATTTTAACAGCTCCAAAATTACATTTGCGATTGCATTAAAGTTCATTTACAGCAAATAGGTAAAAAAAATAACATTGATTAAATGGGGGGAAAAGCAGTTTCACTTGAGCAACAAGATAAAGATTGCAAACGCACATATTAAACCTTTACAAATATTGGCTTGTAACACACATTGGCAACAGAAAGAAGTCGATGAGAAAGTAATCAAGTACCGATTTTATTTATTTATGTAGATAATCTGTGGTAATAGTTAATTTGGAAACATAAAATATTGTATTTTTCAAATCGGGTGGGTTTCAATGCCTCAATGTTTTGATCCTTTCAATCAAAGCAGATAACATGATTAAGATGAGTTGTTTTCTAGATTATCTATGTTATGATTTATTTTGTTCAAGCATCTCAAGTTACAGGAAATTAAATGAATCCAAGCAAGAATATTTACTTTAGCAGTACATAAATTGCAATTCATGCACAATAATAATCAATCAGCGTGTTCAATATAAGTATAGCAATGGTTATCACTTTAACATTGACTGCAATACTTTAAACTTTTACAAAGAATGCAACTTATATAAGCCACAACAAAGTAAATATTCTTGCTTTAATTAATTTTTAAAAAAAAATCATTTCTCAGTATGCTTAAATTGTAATATGAAACAGGCTATTATGGAAGAGGAGGAGTGGGGGGGGGGGGGTGTTAAAGTATTCAATGATAACATATTTAATTATAATATGTTATATGAATTAAAAGAATAAAATATTCAACATAAGATTTTCACAGAAAAAAAAAATCTTTATTATTTTTAAAGGAAATATATTTTTTCTTAACAATATTATTCTATATTTATGGAAATTTAGAATATCAGAATCAAAGGAAGTAACATTAACTCACTAAACATTTGAATATTACAACTAGTTATGTATATTCTCAGTGGAAAAATTCTTCCTATGGCACTTAAGTGAATAAGTTGTGATAAACTTTATATCACAGTATCTAGACTACACTAGAGCTCTTATACTACAGGCTGAATCATACCGTCATTTAATAACCCAATGGACCAAAACCAAGCTAAAACCGGTGAGCTTACCATAGTAGTGGTCAGACAGGGGCAGCAAACATTTGTCCGGGCGGTTTCCTAATGCTGAGCTGGGTTGCAATATGACGGTTATTTTTGGCAACAAATTGGATATGCGTCAGCTCCCCTTATAGAAGTCTTAGACTACACTGTAGGGATCACATGCAGGTTCCTTCTCTGTGATGATGTCAGATGGACACCAATGTTTCTTTCTTGACCGTCGCATCCCAACTACTATTGAATCAATTTTGAAGCTTTTGCCTATTAGTTTTCGATCATTTGGTCACTTGGTAATCTTATACCGAGTACATTGCGATATCAAATGATATTATGCCAATTAGTTAGTGATATCATCATATAGAAAAATTTGTACAATGCAAAAATAGTATTTAAAATGTAAGAAAGTTTGTTTTAATTCAAATGTTAAATATTTCTAATCGGAATTTTTTTCTTTCCTATAACATGCAAAAATATTTATATATCAATTATATGACTAATTTATGCGTAAAAAAAAAAAAAAAAATCATTTTAGTTTTTAAAGTCTAAATATTGCTGTTAAATGTGTTTGTAATAAAAATTAGAATTACAATTAAAATTTAAATTGGAATTAATTTTCCATTGTAAGATGCAAATAACATTAAGTTAAAAATTATATTCTTACTTATTAGTAGCTTATACTATTGATATATAAATATATTTGCATCTTTCAAGGAAAATTTGATTTTAATTAAATGTAATTTTTATTGTAAAATAATTAAACAGCAGTGTTTAGTCTTTAAACAAAATTAAATTTCTTACGATTTAATTAGTTACTCTTGATAGGTAAATATTTTTGCATTTTATAGTGAAAAATATTCCCATTTTGCAAAATTTATTATTTGAATTAAAATGAGCTTTCATATATTTTAATTAATTATACAATATTTGCATCTTAAAATGAAAAATATTCTCACATAGCATTGTTTCTCAGCTGTAAAAATTCCATTATTTAACACTTCTAATTTTACTATGGTTAAGTAAGAAAATATATATATATTTTTTTTTTTAATATCTGAATAATTGTTTTAATAAATATTTTGTTCAATTTTTTTTTTTTTTAGCTTAAGTATAAAATTAAATTTTCTCTATTTTGGAGAAAAAAAGATGATCTGTATAAAACAATTTATATCATAACACATAGAGAGAAAAAAAAAATCTCAAAAACTTTTCCAAATTTTCCTTTAAATATCCATCTTTTATTTAATTACACTTCTAGTGATGTATTTTCTTAATTTCCAAAATTATACCTAAATAATTTCTAAAAAAATTACTTTATTAACTCCTTAATATCTAATTCATAATTTAAAAAAATGCATTTAGAGCAAATAATTTATAGTTCATAATTCCACATATTTTCTCATATTTGTGTTTTTTCAGTTTATTTATCCAAATCAATAAAACAGCAAGTCTTTCTAACCACTTATTACAAATATATCGGTGAATTTATTAAGTTCCATTTATTAAAATATATTTTTAATTATGGATGACTATAATTAGTTATTTGAGAATAAGTTTCATAGATAGATAGATGTAATAATTCGCTCTTTAAATCATGTAAGTAATCATCTTCATCAATATGTGCTAAACACATGTGGGCTACATGCGCAAAAAATTGTCTCATCTAAATATTAATCCATTTAGATCTTATTTTGTTGTATGGAACTTAACACTCGATTTCTTCTGCTATCTGTTATGACTAGAACCAGCTATTGCACAGCAAACTATGGTTAGCCATTAAATGATTAAATACACAATTGAAGAAAAAAAATGTGCTGGTGTCCAGATTAAGACTCCTATAATAGGAGCTGACGCATATCCATTTTGTTTCGTATTATTCATGCTCAGTTCAGCATCAATCTACTGCAGCCGGAGTTGGGGTTGCCTAAGACTCGATTCTGATTGGCTGGGCTGAACCAGTGCCGAAACTAGCCTTTTTGGTGCCCCCCCCCCCCCTCCGAAAAGAAAATTTCCAAAGCGAATTTTTTCTAAGTTTCTAAAATTTAAAGTATATAATCAGATAATCTGTAATACTGAACTAAGTAATCAGCTTTGTCAAATACTGATTCATTAAAACCTTGAAAATGGAATCGAAAGGAACCGAAAAATATTCCGCTTTATACATGTTTTCATCTTAGGAAGTATAATTATTGATATTCTCAGGGGCGGAATTTAAGGGGTCGCGATGGTCTCAATCGCGAGGGGGCCCCACATCCAAAGGGCCCCCAAAATCCTCTTTTGAGTTCAACGAGAAAAATTATTTTTTGATCAAAGGATTTCCTTAGCACTTTTTTTTAATTAGTATTACTACATAATTTTCATGTAATTTAAATAGAATATTTTTTATACCATTTGCTATTCCCAGAAATGTTTTAGTTATGTTTAAATGTTTTTCCTTGGTCTTCTTTTCTATTAGCAATTATCAGAACTGTGAATGGTTGGGGTGAGACTCAAACTTGAATCTGAGCTGAAAGGAACCCTGTTACGGTTAGAGACTTTTATGACGATTTAATTACACAGATTCAGAGTCTAATTAAATCAGATCTGATAAATCTAAATCTGGATCGTGACACTGGGGCCCCTGATTTAGGGGTGCCCCATACTTGGTATGCTGTTTACATAAAGCTGATATTTAGAATGCATTTGACTTTGTTACTGATTATAATCGATATTTTGCAATTTTAGAGTAGGATAAGATTAAAAACAAAAAGAAATTCAGCTTGACTATTACAGGGGCACACGATGTATTTGTCCCGGAAATTTACATCTGGATCTAAAAAAATAATTACAGCAAAAGAATGGGGCGGCAAAACACGTAAAAATGGGTAAAAGACGATTTTATTATTATTATTTTTTTTTTTTTCAAAGATAAAGGCAGAGACGACTTTATTATCCATGGCACCCTGTGCGAGGTTCTTTTCTGCGTCTCTACAAATGCTATATTCTTAAGAAAGAAAAAAGGGGAGGAGAGGTTACTATTTTATCTTGCATATGTTTCGTCCCCTTAGTTTTTAGTGTCATTAGCAATAGCCAACTTCGCGCCCTTTAAAGCCGGATCTGTATGTAAAAAAAGTAATTGTAACAAATGGTATGGCGGCATTTTTCATTTATCTGGAAATGGCTAAAGGAAGAGAAAATAATTTGGGAGGAAGGCAGAGGCGGCTGCGGTTTTATTAGTCATAGCAACTTGGGTATGGTTTTCTCCCTGCACCCCTACAAATGACAATTTTTTTTTTCAAAAAAAGTTTTAACAAAGAGTTTTATTTTGCGTATTTTTCAAATTATTCTTTCAAATATTATTTGTGTTTAGTATCCAAGGCAGTCGCCCAACTTTGCCCCCTCTAATAATACTAGATTGGATCTGGATAAAAAAGTAATTTCATCAAAATTAACAGGCCGGCATATTCTAGTTGCCGCCAAGGGTGGCAAAACGCTTAGAAAACTTTCGCAAAAAGACGAGTAAAAAACTTTTTGGGAGATAAAGACAGGGGCGGTTCCGGCTTTACTAGCCATGGCGCGCTGTACGAGATTTTTTACTGTACCTCTACAAAGGCTATACTTAAAAGAAAAAGATTTTACTGAGAATTTTACTTTGGGCATTCATCCTCCAATTTGTGTTTATTGTGCAGGGCGGTCACCCCTCGCCCATGACAGAATGTAAAAAGAAGAAAGCTCCACACTCGGAGAAAAGGGAAAAAATAGAACAGCCTTCATGGAATATTTTTATCTAATAGAAAATCAAAGTGAGGGAATCGTTTGCCAATTATTCATGCTGGACAGTACATTACCGTATCCAGACGATGTTGAACAGTGTCATATACAGACACGAGTAGGGACTGACCTTGAAAAATGTTAGTGATTCTCCTAAACCACAGGAAGAGATTTAAATGATAGACGGCATAGACATGATACATTTGGAATGGGAGGAAGAAAATAGCCTAAGAGACCAGTTCGTTTTTTATTCATTTGCTATCTTGTATTGTAGACGAATCTTTTTATCTATTTGTCTATTTTAATGCAGTTGGTTCATTTTTCTTTTAGATTTTCCGGCTGCAAGACTTTTTATACAAATTTCATATATATATATATATACATTTCTATATCAAACAACAAACAAAACCTGCATTTGGCGCCCCCTCCGCCTTCAGTTCTGCTGGCGCCCAGGGCACCTGCCCCCCCCCCCCCTTAGTTTCGGCCCTGGGCTGAACCGGTTCTGATTAGCTTGGTTTTTCGACTGAACTTCAATTTGAGCCCCAAATTTGCGAGGATGCGTCAGCCTGTATTATAGGAGCTCTAGTCCAGATGACGTTAGAGGAGGGGGGGGGGGGCACACATTTTGGTGATCCCTACCATGTAGACTAGATACTGTGTTGTATAATCATCTATCATTTCAGTAGTTTTTGAAAGGCTAAGAAAAAAAAATTATGATCATTGTTTAGTTTAGAATAGGGGATAATCTCCTTTTGGTATTAAGAAATGTTATATACAATAAATTATTGTGCTTGTGGGTTTTTTTTTTTTTCCCCTTTCTTTTTTTAAATCCTTATACAATATAATTCAAAGGAGTTCATAAAATGAAATAAATAAATGCACCTTGCTAAAAGAAGGTGAATATTTGATTAAACAAAGTATTTTTGTTTTAGATAGCAATCATGGGATACATGTTTATTTGCTCCTACTGGAGTTACTCCTATGGCAAAATAAAAATTCATTTTGTTCTCAGTGAAAGAATTCTTTAAAATAGAAAACTTATTGAAAAATCCTTCTTTTTTTATTATTACTTTTTTTTCATTTAGCTTGTATACTTTTACTAGGATTTTTAAAAAATCAATAAACACTGTGCTATTTCATACACATCTCCTTTTTTTTTTTTTTTTGGTCGTGTGGTTTAATTAAATTGGAAAATATGAGAAAATAAAACGGGGAAAAATAGCTTGATAATACTATAAAAATGATTTTCTGTATTTTCTAGGCTACACTGTGTATATAACAATTAGATACATTTTTTTACATATAGCTACCAGAAGTTTCAAGCAAAGCTGTTGCTGTGTTATAAAATGTATGAGAGCATGCAAACTGACATGAGACAACTCTCATGAGTTGTCGAAAATACTAAACTTGCTTAATTAGTTCAGTTTAAACTTTAATTAATTTCAAATTTAGCTCTTAACTGGAGAATGTCTTCTATTTCTCAGATAGTAGAAATTTTGGGAAAAGTTTATTAAAATCACTCTTCAAATTCATTATATAAGTTGTTCTATATCCATAATCAAAAACAGTTATTGATCATGTATTCATATGTGCACCATAATGTTTACTCCTCTGAAAGTTTGTATTATTTTTTTTATCCCATTTTCTGTAGAGGAGAGAGTTATACAAAGTACATTAAATTTACTAAGTTTCAAAAGTAAGCTTCAAAAGTTTTTTTAAAAGATCTCATGGTATTCTATAGTAGCATAGAATCTTGCATAATATGATTTATGTGAAAAACAGAAATCACACATCATACTAAAGAAGCTCTTTTCCATAAACCAAACTTTAAAATATAGTCTAGCTAAAACTATATTTTAAAGCTTTGGGGATAGTGCCAGTGATCCACTAATTTTTGCTAAGCTCTTAAAATTTAAAATTACCAATTTGTAGCTATTTAAAATAGTCCAAACTTACAGGGCAAGAGTTTTATCTGTGAAGTGCAATATGCAATAGGTTAAATGTATTTTGTTTATAATTTAAGTTTTTCACTTATTTATGTATATATTTATGTAAGATTGATTTGTTTATTTTGATTTGTTGTGTGAGATCTAAAGATTTTATTATTTGTGTATAAAGGGTTGTACAGGTTATTTTCCCTTAAGCGCTGCTACTGTGTTGTTATTTATGTTCAAATATTTATTTATTATGTGCTTTGTAAGTACTGCTGTGTTTGGTATTTTAAAGTCTGCTTTTTTTTTTCTTTATTCTCAAGTAAATATGTATTTAATTGTAATTCATTTGCTCTTCTAATTGTGGAAATTGGTAAATGGTGATAGTCTGAATTGTACTATACTTGGTTTAAATCTGCAAAATTAAATATATAGCTGACTTTTTTTAATTAATATATTTAATTTTAATGTGTTATATATATGTTAGTTTATTTTGATATTAAAATATTTTAAAAAATAAATTTGGCAAGTGAATTGAAATACGAACATAATTGTTTTAATTCCTTTTAGGTGTTTATCAATCTCTAGTTTAATAAATTTGTAAAAAAAAAAAAAAAAAACTTTTTTTTTTTGCAGGAAAGAATCTGAATTGAAGTAATTTATCCATCTTAAGTTTTCACTGTAATTTTTCTTGATACAATTACTTATTTATTAGGTTTAACAAATGTTTCAGACAAAATTTAAAACTCCTGATTGATTTTAATTTGATTTCTAAAGCTAGAACGGTGAATTCTAGGCTTTTAATCTGTTCAGTTTCAGATAGTGGTAGATTTTAGAGTGCCTATACGTAGTCTTAGATTTATTTTTTTAAAAGTTTTGTTATAGTTTTTTACAATCTCCAATAATTGTATAAAGTTAAAATATATGGAAGCACATTTTGGTGCTTGCCTTTCTTTAATAAAAAAATAAAAAAAAACTCAAAATATAAATCTTTCGGTAATTCTTGATGCTAACTACCATTTTTTAAATTTTGTATTACTTTAAACATAGTTGCACATATTTTATTTAATGTATCAAAAAGGCATGGGAAGAATTAACAAACTATAATTAATTTGTTGAATGCTTATTCATCATTTATCCCAATTTGAATTTCCTTGTTCTGTCATGTGTGGTATTGATCCATGCTGAAGTAACATTACCTACCTCATATGATGTCTCACTGACTATTGCTAAAAATTGTTGAATTTTTTCCCTCAAACAGGAACAAATTTTTATACATATTAAACTAATTAAAATATGAGCATAAACATATCATAGATACTATATAAAACAAAAATATTAATTTAGAAATTGAAAAACAAAGGGCAAAACTAACCATTGTTGGGTATCTGATTTGAAAAAAGTCCTGAATGTGAGTTCCATTCCTTAAAACATGCATTTATAATTTATTCTACACTTTTTTTTTTAATCAAATGTACAAAGATTGTGGATTAGCATTTAACAATTTCAGTCATATGAATCAGCGCTGTAGCAATTCCATTTGACAATTGAACTCTTTTTTTTAAAAACCAATGATATTTGCATTGATATTGATAATCTGATGACATCAATGAAACACTTGATGCTGGTGAGCCGTTCACACCACCTTTGCTGTGACTCTGATGTGTATCAACTATTTTTAACTGTAAAATTCAATTGAAATTGATACTTTTTACTTTTGGTTTTTTAATGTCTAGTAAGAGAATTATATTGTGAGCAAATAACATTCTTTGCTAATAATTATTTTTCTTTTTTTTAAAGATATTTAAAATTTGTCCAATTAATTTGTTACTAATAATCTTCTTGCAGTTTTTTACTACTATAATAATATATGACAAAGAACTAAGGAAAGTGCATATGAAGAAAGAAATACAGAAAAAATAGGAGAAAAGTAAACAAAATTGCTTTAAAAAGAGCGGAAGAGGACTGAAAATTCTAGAAAAGTATCTAAAAGCTGAAAATGCAGTTATAAAACAATTTATGTTCAAAACTGTCAAATATGATGTTTTTGTACTGACAAAGAATAAGTATCTATCTGATAAATTGCAAACATACCAGAGGTTCTAAAATGCAAAATTAAATACTGAGTGGCATAAATTAATTTCAGTCATTGCAGGTATGCCAGCTAGCTTTTAATGTATGCCCCGGTGAAAACAGATAGGTGAGGTTCAAATATTCCTAAGCCCTACAATTTTGTATGGAAGTATGGGGTTCTATAATATTATTAGTTGTTTGGTTAATGATTTATGATGACCGATTATATACACAAGGGATATAGGACCGATGGGGAAGTGCCCTCCATGGGGGTCTTTCTAAGAAAACCTAACCATATTTATGCAAGGTTACCCAAGGTTCGAAGAAAATCATGGAAAACTCTGAATGGTTAGGCTGGTGGGTGCGATTGGGTTCAAACCCAGCACTCCCATCTTCCAGTTTTGAGAGCAGAACCTCTCCGTCACTGGTGGGGCATATTATTAGTTGGAGTATATTTTCCAATTGATACTGTAGCGCTGCAGTGCAGATAATTTTTTTTAAATAGCCTTTTTTTTAAAAAAAATCTTCCAAGCTTACTTTTTCATGAGTGGAAAAATAGTTTTCATCATCTACTTAAAAGATCTGAACAAAACATTGAAATTTTTATTCTTTATATATATATATATATATATATATATATATATATATATATATATATATATATATATATATAATTGTAGTAACCATAAGAGAACTCCACCAAAATTATTAAATTTTACCAAGTCATATTGCATTTCAAGTCACAAATGCCAGTATATAAATAATATAAAAATTTTAAACTGGCAGTTTAATTACATTTTGAATGTGTACACAAGTTACATGAAACTCACTTTTATCCTATTTAGACATTGAATCTGGAGGTAGGTGTTTAAGTTAACAATGGTCCCTTAATGTTAACCCTTACAAAATATGGAAAAAACTCATCCACATTTTCAGCAATATTTCTTTATTTAGAACCTCCATCAATAAAAATATTTGTGTTGGTACAAGAGATGCTGGCTGTATAAGAAATTCCATTTGTGTGTTTTTAAAGTTCTATTTATCATTTTGAAAAGTACATTATACCCAACATTTGTGGGGAGAAAAAAAAATTCCAGTGAAAGTTTTTAACACACTTAAAATAACGATATAAGCATATTTTTACAAGATATAATAATCATAACCTAAGAGAGAGAAGAAAAAGTAGGGTTGTTTACAATTTGGATCAACAATCAATCATGTTTGCCTTAAAAAAAAAAAAAAAAATGGAATTAGCTATAAAGACCAGCAAATAAATTGCAGTAATCGAGTATTGTCAATAAGCATCAATTGTTCTTTTATCTATCTTTGGGGATTTCCCCCTTTTTAGTTTGGAAGAATGGGGATCCTAAATGTAGGGAATTCTTTAGAATTTGCTAAAAACTTTAAAATGTTAAGCAAAATCCAACTGTCTATAGGGAAATCCAGTAGATTTGGCAAGTATGTAATACAGTTTTTTTTTTTTTGTTTTTTTTTTATGTTAAAGTTAGATAATCAAACCTTTTAAAAAAAGTTGATTAATCCACATCATTCTAATTCTTGATAATTATGCAAAGTTGATTTCCTGCTATGAATGAAATGTATTTTTTTAATACTTTCTGATTTGAATATTGTTAATAAATCACGCTGCTAATGTTTATAGAATTTTACTACATGTAAAGAGATATTTTCTTTATTTTTCTGGATGTAATTAAATGACTAGAGTAATTTTGCATTATTTATGTAAATATATTTGATGTTTGAAAACTTCCACTATCAGTAATTAAGATACTTTTAAATATCAGCATTTGCTTGGTAAAAAAAAAAAAATTAATCTTTTATACCCCAGCTAAGAGGTGCTAAATTTTAATGTTTCAGAAATTTATTTGATTTGCTTTTTGGGGATAACTTTCATATTGCATTAATTTTTCCTTTAAATGATGGGGTGGGGGGAGTATGTCTTCTATTTTTTTTTAATTATTATTCTGATTATTTCAAACATATGAAGTTTTTGATCATGTAAATAAATCTTTTTAGAGAAATAATTAGTTTTATTATTTCTATTCCACACACAATTTTATTTACATGTTTCCTCGCTGCACATTACAGTCTTGGTAATAATGAAGTGCAAATGTTCTGTTTGTGATTGTGACTCTACAACTCTCATTGTCATGCTTATAAACCTTTGAAGTCAAGCATATGTCCCATCATCTACCCCTCTCCCCCCCCCCCCCCTGGCCAAAATTTTAAGGGTCCTAAAGTAAAAAATCATACATTTTATACAACTCTAAATAAAAATAATGATTATATAATATGAATTCATAATCCAAAGAGAACTGTCTTGTTCATTTTTATTTATTTAATAGTCATAAGGACACTTTTTAAGTTTGAATAGATGCAATTTTTATAAGAAAAATAACCACCTTATTTTGAATATGCAATTTGAAATGCTTGGTTCAAATTTTGATGTGGCTATAGCTGCCCAGGAATTGTGAATAGTTTCCTAGAGGTCTGTAATGCATGTACATTGCTTGCCATTTACATTTTTTAAAAAGTTCACCATTGCACCCCATTATTTTTTTATAATGTTCATATTGTGAAATTTAGGTGGCCAATAAAATAATGGGACATTGTTATTGTTGAACCACTTTTTCGTAGCTTTTCATGTATGGCACGATGCATTATTTTGTTGGAAAATAAATTTTTCACCTCCTAAAAGCCACTATATGCCAAAATTAGTGATTCTAAAATGCTGATGTGCACTTTTGAGTTCATCTTCTTAGAAACAATAACTTGATTAGTTTGCCTTGAGCTCACACAGCACCCGAAGCTATGACTGATGATCCATTAATTTGACAGGCCCACACAAATTTCTATTCCTCCTTAAATCATATAACTCCACAAGATTCAAGAAAGACCGTCAAGATTGAACTATATTTTATCCATCTGTAGTCATACATTAATACTGGCTCAATTTGTGGAGGAATAGAAATGTCACATGGAGCTGTCAAAATAAAGGAAGATCAGTCATGGTTTAGGGTGCTGTGTCAGCTTAAGATAAGATTAATCAAGTATTGTTTCTAAGAAAATAAACTTAAAATTGTACACCCATATTTTAAAAACAAATATTGGCATGTGGTTACTCTTAGGAGAGAAAAATTAATTTTCCAGCACAATAATGCATCATGTCATACCTCAAAAGCCACGGAAAAGTGGTTCAATTATAATTAGTGTTCAACCAAAACAAGTTTTTAAACCAAACCGAATTTCGGTTATCTTCTTAGTTTCAAACAAAAATGAAACTGTCTTAAAAATAAATTTTAAGTAATTAATATATATATATATATATATATATATATATATATTATTTATTAATTATATGTGTATAGAAACACATTTCTAACAAACATACATATGTGTGTATAGGTTTCAAATAAAACATAAATAATACAACTTTTATATTTTATTAGTTAAAACAACCAATAATTATAAGCATTTATCAATAATTAATTAGAATGTAGCTAACAAATTGAATAATGAATATTTAATCTTTAACTATACACAGATTTTCAGTTTTTTAATATTTTGCATTTAAATTAATTGAAATAAACTACTTAAAAGTTTTTCCTATCTGGCCTTTCAAGAAAAGATTCCATGTAAAAATAATGTAATCCGCTAGATGCAAAACATTTGTCTAAATTGATGTGGAAAATTGCATCTGCTTTGCTTCTATAGCTCAAAAGACAAACATATTATATATGTGCATGTTATCTGAAACATTTTGCGTAGAAATGGCAGTAAATAATTATTAATTAAACATTAATTTGTTTTAAAATTAAATTAATAAAAAATAAGTTGTTATAAGCAAGTAAAATGATTAAAAATTAATTTAATCAATATTATTAATACCTTCTAGATTTATTCCCCCCCCCCCCACTCTCTGTCTCTCTCTTTTATGTGAATGCATATGTGCAGCTCTTTGGAAACAGAAGTTCCTTGGGAGAGGCTAAAGAATGAATGTATCTGTCATAGGTCAGACTTTTAAAAAAAAAAATGCACAAAAGCGAAAATGACATGTCAAATTTGACTAAAATAGGAATATCAGCATTAAAACACCACAGAAATGAATAATTGTCTTGTTTTCCCCCCAATTTTAACATTCTCAAAGTGAGACATACTTAACATTATTGAGTACTTTAACTGATTTTTAAAATATATGTGAGAATAAAACTGTATCAATTTCTTCTCAGATGTGCACAACAGGATCAAAATACATGTTTACTCACCTCAAATTAAAAACTCCCCGCCTCCAAAAGAAAGTTTTGAAATGGCACCCATGTTTGGAAACTTTATCTGCGGGGCCCAAGTATGTTCTTTGTACCTCTAACCAAAACTTCTAATTACAGTCAACTCTGTGAAATCCGCAAATGTCTATTATCCACACTACACGTTGGAATGTAAGCAGTGAAAATTGCAGCTAACAGTAAAACGCATACATAAAGTTAAATACAGTGTTTTTTCATGAATTAATTTTCTAATGAAATAAATGGTGATTTAAGAAAATTCATACATTTTGTACCCTCCATTCATAAATAATAATTTGAGCTAAGTAAAAGGCACAACCAAATCGAAATAGCAATTTTTATTTTAAATAGACATCGATGTTGGGTTGGTTGGTTATGCGTAACACTTTGCTCAAACACCGATAAAACTATAATGTTAAATGACTTCATCTCAACGTTGTGTTTGTTTATTTTACAATAGAGGTGAATATTTTTTTTTCAGTAAAATTTCCGTGAGTGTATTTATATCTACTTTTGCAAGTCGCATGTGATTCTTCTTACAAGTTATTATTCATTGATACCAAAGGTAGCCAAATTCAAGACTTAAACTAGGGATGCACCAAATAGTGATTTTGCTAGCTGAATACCGAATATTCGGCTGGCGGTATACTTTTATATTTCAGAGTTTAAAGGTATTAAAAAGTTATTAAAACAATTTTACATAATTTATAACCAGGGCTTTACAAATATGAAAAAATCTGGTAGCTAGGTATAAATTCTAGTCGCCAATAAAAAAAAAATACCCCCCCCCCCCCCCCTGTTATTGATTTTTAAAAAGCACAAATGTTTTTATAAATTAAGTGAGAAAAAATAATAACAAGCATAGTTTAGAATTAGTTACATAATTTAGAATAGTACATAATTAAAAAAAATAATAAAACAAAGTTTTCCCAGGATACTTATCAAAATCATATATCTCTGAAAAAAAAGAAATATTGTAAACTCTGAATAACCAACATGTTCGGGAAATGCTGATTGCAGAATGCTTCAAATGTCCGAATAGTTGAGTGCTACAAAATCAAAATCTGATAAGAGGACATCGATAAAATAGTGAAACCAGAAAACTATTTTTTGCCTATTTAGCCTATCAAATTCAGTCAAATAATTCTGATTTTATTATTTCAAAATTTGCATTTAATGAACTCTCTTAGTTTTGCCAAATTAAAAATAAACGTTTGTTTTGTTTGAATATAATTTCAAGTTTGTTTCTTTAATATTTTGTAACTTTGCAGCATCTATAATGAGACATCTTACAAGAAATTTAATTAAACATTGTGATGTTCGCAGTAATATACATTGCTAAAAAGAAAGTAAAAGAAAAGAAAAACATTTTCCCGCACTGGGATTACATAATCAGAAGATTTATTTTGATCCAATGATCTACGATAAGAATTTAAGAATAAATAAAGACAAAAAAAATACCTTACCCTTCTGAAGTGCAATCAATGATTTTGTATTTCCATTTACTGCAGATAATAATCCAAACAATGTAATTATAAAATATTCTTGAGTAACAACCCAGTACCAGACACTTGTCTCCAAGACAGTGACGCCGAACGTGTGTGGTGCAAACAGGTGTTAGGCACCAAACATTTTAATCGGGAAAGAAATATTTAAAAAATGCTTATTATTTTTATTAAAATTAATTATTCGTGAGATGTTAATTAAGTTTTATAGATTTATTTCAAATGAATTACTTATAATCACTTAGATCTTATTATACTTTAATGTGATAAATTAATCAGTTTTAATTCTGAACACAAAAGTCTGATACAAAAGAGTGTAAGAGTCTCTTACAAAAGAGTGTAAGCCATTTTTATCATTGTATTCAATTTTTAGATGCTACATAGGTAGGGTTGACAATATTTCTTATTGAAACTTCCCCCCCCCCTCTCTGCACATTCTAATCACGTGCCATGCTAAGCCGACTAGAATGGAAAAGAATGGCATTTTATGTGCATGAAATAGAAAATGTCTTTTAAACTTGGCTTTTCCATTAAAAGTACGAGAAGAGGAAGATTACTGTTCTTGCTGCCCACATGAGTAGGGGTGTTATGTTGGAGAGACAAAATGCCGTTTATGCTCATTTTTCAGTTCAATTTTTGTAAAAAATAACTAAATAACAAATTGGTCGCCAGTGGAGACCTGGTGACTGCATTTGTAAAGCCATGTATGTAACACAGATACTTCCAATTTGATAAACAAAACCTTTTAAGTAAACTTTACACAAATATATATATATATATATATATATATGCTTTGAGTTATAATTTAAGAAGAGGATAATTTATGATTCTGACACTGAATCAAAGGATGAAAACACCAAGACAACTTATGTACAGAGTTGACAACAAAAAAAAACTTAAACTACCATTGTGTCAATGTACAATGACAAAAAAATGAATAATCAGTCAAATTTGTTTTGAATATATTAAATCAATTTTACATAATATTTTCCTTTTTCATTGTAATTTTTGTGTAATGTTTCAAAAAATAAATAATCAATAAAATTTGCATTGTATATAATTTAATTTTTCTTTATATTAACTTAGTTATTAAATATATTAAACCAATTTGCATTATATTTTCCTTTTCTATTGCAATTCTTGTGTAATTGTTCCTAATTTATAGTCAGACTTTAAAAAGAAAATGTAAACAAAGGGGTTATCTATAATCTGCAAAACCTAAGATCCCTAATTGTGCGGATTTCAGAGTTGACTGTATATGAATTTCCTCCAATTAAAAAATGTTTTAGATATACATATCTCATTTTACCTTTTATAATGGCTTTTGTAAATGATCATCAGCTGTTTTATTCTCTACTTTTTATTCTATAATTTTCTTAGAGCACATTCGAAATACTTCTGTATTATTCAAACTAAAAATTTTCTATCATTTTTAAATCAAAAGATTTTAATGAGCATGTGAAAAGTGTTTTCGAAGTTTAGTCATATATGCATTGCTTATAATTTTCATTCGCGTCTTGAGTTAGTGATAACTGATAATTATAAACAGTGAAGTTCATAGCAATAAATAAACTAGTCGTTGGAGGCCACTGTAATACTTACCCATCATGGATATGCACAATATAAAATATGAAAATAAAACATGTGTAAACTATTTATAAAATGCATTGTAATTCAAATAAAATCCTGGCTTGATGACGGCATAAACTTTAAATGCTCTATTACTGAATTGCGTAAGAGAAACACCCTTATAACTCCAAAATTGATCATCATATTAACTAACAGTTTACTGCGTCAGATTAAGCGTCTCATTTCCAATTAAAATATATCTTTGAATTGAAACTTGAATGAAATACAGGGTCATGAAAAATCGAAGAGTGTGGAAAATATGATTACAAATATCTCGGCAACTAATTATCTGATCAACTTCATTCTTTATGCAAAATTTGTTGTTTTATTGTCTTTCACTCCTTAAAATAAACAATTTTGAAACTTTTTACATACCTTTTATCAGAACGAATATTTCGAGAGTCTGAAAAAAATAGTTCCGGATAATCGAGGTTACTGAAATTCAATAAGTTTCTTCCCATTATTACATATTAAGTACATACCAAATTTCAAGTCTCTATCTCAATTTATTCGGGAGATAGAGCGTTTACTAGACACACACACAGACAGATGGACGGTAAAAAAAATTTTCTAAAAATATGTTTTTCGGAATCTCCAGTGTCTGAAACGTGTAAATCCATCAAAAAACTTTTACCATTTTTAAAACGGTTACATGATTTACCCTATACTACATATGATGGGTAAGTAACAAGGTCTCATTTAAGCCAATACATTCAAATTGATGAGTATTGTTGAAAATTCCTGAAGGAAAAAAACAAGATTTTAGGAATACAGATAGTTTCGTTCCTGGTTGAGTATTTGGCAGCATTTTCGCCGAAACTCAGATTTTGAACCAAACATTCGGTTGAACTCTTATGATATCAATATCCCATTATTTGATTGGCCACCTTGATCGTGTGTTATGATTATTATTAAAAAAATCAATGTGACACAAGGGCGAACTTTTTTATATAAATGGCAAACAACATTCTTCCATTACAGCAGACCTGTCCAACTTTTCAGTAAGCAGGGGCACACCTCAACTCTGAGTAAACAATGAAGGTTGCCATTATTCACATGACTCAAAACATACAACAATATTATCTCACAGTATTAGCAGTGATAGACATAAGGCCCCTGTGATTTAGGAGCTCCATGTCAAAATAATTTTCGGAAGAAACATAAATCATAGTAAATTTCAAACTATAAATTTTTCTTTAAAAAATTTGAAGGTGAAGGTGCCAGAAACTTTAATCTCGCCTAAATAAAACAGTGAAAACAGATATTGCTCAAATTTTTAATATGTGAAAATACTCCTTGACTTATTTGGGGGGCGTGAATTTAGCATTATAAAAATTACATAAACATATAAGCATGGTAGTGACCAATTTATGGGTGGTTCCAGAAAGATAGCCTGGAAGAGCTTTCATTGGCAGAAATCATGTCTCACAGTTTTATCGATTTTTATAAACAAAATGAGAACTATTACCTAAAGGTCTGGTAGGGTATATTCCCAACCCATCCTTTAAACTCTTTTAAAACAGCCAATGTGCCACAGTGTAAGGAAAAAGAAAAAAAAGCTGAGCTTTCATGCATAGATGGAGAGGGGAAGAAACTCTTTATTATTCTAAATTTTACTTCTTAACATATTAAAAGAATTATTGTCAGTCATTACAAATTTCAACCATCATAATTACACAATATAAAATTTTATGAACAATAACTACAAACTTTGAAAATACATATGATTAAATTTTTAATGTATATATTTTTTGTTTTTAATGTGTGAAATACATACATTTTTAGAGGTTTTAAAAACATATCTGAAGCAAATATTAATGATTTTATAGAAAGCCTCCTTTAAAATTGAATTTTACTTTTTAAAAAGGTTAGTAATAGGAAACCTTCAAAAGGACGGCAAGAAAATCTTTAAAGGGCATCGCATTGGACAGCCCTGCATTACAGATCTTGGGGAAACTATTTACAATCCCTGGGTAGCTAGCTATACCCACATCATGATTATTAAAACTTCTTCCAAGCATGTCGAATCGTATGGCTTAGTGTCTCCAAAGTAAATGTGGTCACATTTCTTATTAAAATTGTATCTATTCAAACTAATAAGCAATGTTCTTATATTTATGACCATTAAAAAATTTTAATAATTTTTTTTATTTCTTTTTTTTATAATATTAAAAGGAGCAATAAATTATATTCTTATAAATGCGTATATATTCTATAATGTTTGTTAATACTTACAATTGTATAATTTTTTATTCTTTATATTTTTTATGTCCTTATAATTTTGGCCAGGGGTGTATAAACTGCGCCAAAAATAAATATTAAATCTATCAGCTGATAAGAGTTGTGGAATGCTTAGATAATTAACAACAACCAATGTAGCATTTTAACATTTTATATCAAAAATGTTAAACTGCTAACTCTGAAGCAAATTCATTCTTATAAATAATAAATTCAGATCAAAATTGATTCTGAATGGATGAGCGATATAAACATAGCGAGAGCCTAATAGCAGATTTCAAGAATTACAGCAGTGGCTAAAATTGTGGAATCCTTTTTGAAAAGGTGTATTTTTGTGGTTTGATGGCTCATAACATCATTTTCTGTTTAAATAATACTATATAATTATACATCAGTGGAAAGATAATTTAATCAAGAATGTAATGAAATATTTTTTGTTCAATTATTAGAATTTAATGAAAAGTTATAGACAAATATACAAAAAAAAGAAACACAACTTACTTAGTTTAACATAAAGTAGCTTTCCTTTAGTATTTGAATGCAGCCAATGAGCATGAGTTAGAGAGCCAATCAGGTGTCATCATGGGTGCAAGACTTCAGTCTCAGGACTGATTTCAGTCTTGGAGAAATTTTTGACTGATAGTAAATTCTACTTTATATACTTAAATAATACCAATTTTACTATCAAGAATTTTTAATTACACTATATTATTTTGTAAGAGATCTATTTTTAGGCATAATGCAAGACACAGCAATCTTCTAGTCCATTTCCATTTGACTATTCCTGATACTCATAAAAATTTTCAGTCTTGGCTTGGATGGACTTCTTGCACTCCTGGATGTCATCCTGTTTCAGCAGTGATTCAATTGGATAGCAGTACGATTCAACTGTTGTTATGTTTTGGGGCTGTGAGGTCATTTGTCAGTGCTTTGTGATATTAGAGTTGGGTATAAGACATAAGCAAATTAAAGAAATGGCACAAAGAGTTGATTGGTCATCTAGAAAACAATGTAAAATAATACTATTAAGTGAACAAGGTTACAGTTATGAAGAAATTAGAAGCCAAATTGATGGAAATGTAACCAAAGGTAGCATTTCTAAATTTTTGAAGTGGTATAAAGCGACTATGTCACTACAAAACCAAACTGGCAAAGGCAGGAAAAAGTGTACAACAGCAAGTGATAGAAGAATTAAGAAACTGTGCATGTAACTGAAAAAAATCATCTGGATGTATATGTTATGGCTAAAACAAGAATGAAGGTAAACCTAAGTTTAACCGGTTAAAGTGGGGATTACCAAGGCTTTGCGGCTAAAGCCCGAAAAATTCCCAATGCTTCCACCTTTAACCGGCTAAAACTGGGTCTAACCAATCTAGTCGGTTAAAGCCCGAAGTTAAGTTATATATGTTTATAAAGCAATATATTATAAGGTAATGCATAAATAAAAGTAAACCATGAATAAAGAGAATAATTTATTAATATATTCAAGCAGCAGTCAGTAACTTATGTATGTGCACTTCGCGCACATAAACCGAAAAAAAACATCACTGAACAAATGAAACTTGCTCTGCAACAATCTCTAGAATGCACAAAATTCATTCAAGCAGTGGTAAGTGACTTATGTATGAGCACTTTGTACACATTCACTGAAAAAAAACATCACTGGACACACAAAACTTGCTGTACAGCAATCTCTAGAATGCACGACATTCAAGCAGCAGTCAGTAACTTATGTATGAGCACGTCATGCACATTAACAGAAAAAAAAAACATCTCTGGACAGACACGAAACTCGCTGTACAGTAATCTATAGAATGCATGAAATTAATTCAAGCAGTGGTCAGTAACTTATGTCATAGAAACTTGATTTGAACACATTTTCGATCTCCATTTTTTAGATAAATTTGTCAACACGTTGCAAAACAAACACACACAGGCAAGGGATGATACAATACTAACCAACTGTGTAGCTAACATGATCTGAATTTGCTCCTGAACCGGTTAAAAGTGGAAACATTGGAAACGCTTCAGGGTTTAACTGACGAGAATTGGTTAGACCCAGTTTTAGCCGGTTAAAGTTGGGAACTT
Source organism: Maratus michaelseni (assembly GCA_963931845.1). Taxonomy (NCBI): domain Eukaryota; kingdom Metazoa; phylum Arthropoda; class Arachnida; order Araneae; family Salticidae; genus Maratus; species Maratus michaelseni. Next base: position 268,615,570 of record OZ007590.1, on the reverse strand, counting down.
TTTGGGCTTTAGCCGCAAAGCCTCAGTAATTCCTACTTTAACTGGTTAAACCTAGGTTTACCCTTAATTCTTGCTTTAGCAGTAACATATACAAGGTGTAATGGCACAAGCCAATGTGATGTTGAGTGCAAGGACTGTTCGGTGCAGGCTGTAAGGATTTGATTTAAATGCTAGAATTACACAAAAAAAGCCATTTCTATCTTCAACAAAAGTTGAAAAGATTAAAATGAGCTAAAACTCATGTTAACTGGACTGCGGAACAATGTTACTTGGTTGGACGAAACCAAGATCTCACTGTTTGGTAGTGATGGCATAAAACATGTAAGGTGAAGATTTGCATCTTAATTGCATTACACACACCCTGAAGAATTCCGTCAGTGTTATGATATGGGATTGTATGACATCAAAAGATGTGAGTAGAACTTGTGTGATTAATGGGAATATGAATGCTCAAAAATAAATAAATGAAATACTTCAAAGCTTTCTGCACATGATCCTTTCCAAGATAATGAAGCATTTATATTTCGACAGAATTCAGCTCCATGTCATGTTGCTAAAGTGTGCAAAAAGTGGTTTCAAGAAAATCATATTCTAGTGTTGGAATGGCCCGGAAATAGTCCAGACCTTAAGCCAGTTAAAATTCTAATGAGCCGATTAACGAAACAATAAAATCAAATTAATAGAAGCACTAATTCAATCTTGGTATCGCATTATAACAGCTTCAGAACTAAAAGACTTGGTTCACTCCATGGGAAGGTGCTGTAAGGCCAAAATTAGTAATAACTAAGTAATAATTGACATTGTGATAATTTTTGTCTAATTTTTTCAATACGTTTAACTTTTCTTTATAACCAGGGCTGTGGAGTCGGAAAAATTACCGACTCCGACTCCTGAAATGTTAACGTATTCGACTCTGACTCCGGGATGGCTAATATACTAGTATTGCCTGTTGGTTCCTATTATTCAGATTGCATCATTGCTGTCATTTGTTATGAAATAGTAATAGTCGCTTTATTAAATTTGTCATTAAATAAAGGAAATATTAGTGTTTAAAAAAAGTGGCAGCAATCAGAATAAAAAGAACCCCTACTGGCACATTCCTGTTTGACCTTGAAGCATATAATGTGCATATCCACCAATAATGTTTTTTTTTTTTCTATTTGTTTGGATGAATCATGGGTGTAAGCTGTGATATTTAGTCAAGACTACGACCCAGTTACTGCAGTGCCAAACTTCCAACAGTATTTTAGTATAAAAAATTTCACTTTTTTTAAACACAGATTATTTTTTTTTTAAATAAGGCAAAAATACTCATATAAAATGCCTGTAGAACTTTGCCTCTGCATTAATCAGCTCTGGTCAAGAAAGAAAATATTTTGAACACATATTCTCCCCCCCCCCCCTCCTTCTCTCAGATACTCTATGCACACTCACACAAAAACACAATGTGCATTAGATGTTATATGTGGTAAAATTTAATTATGTCAAAACTATGCAAAAACTGTATGTAAAATATTTATATGCATGTAAATTACAATAGAAGAGTTAAATTTGAAGTTTTTAGATAGAAACAACTGTTAAAATCTAATAAATCTCAAAATTTATTTAAAAAAACACACACAAAGATCTATCAGTTGTATCCAAACAACTAACGCGGCTATATATTATGTTGGTATGTCATTTTAAGATAATAACCAAAATATTGTATGCCAAATATGGGAGTAATATCAAATATATATTATATCAAAATATGGGAGAAAAGTTGTTTAATTTTGTTTTATATCCATTCCCACTGACCCCAAAAAAATAGAAGGCAAAAATTTTACAATATAAGCATCATTTAGGGTTTCCAGAACCCAAAAAATTACGAGGGACTGCAAGAGAAACAGGGTTCCCAGCAAAATATGTCGGGTAATTTCACTGACCAAATCCAGAAAAATTCCATCACCAAACGGGCATATACAAAATCTGCTTCAACTAACACAAAATAACAAGCAGAATAAAAAATCAGAAATTTTTATCGTAATAACAGAGTTTATACTCTTTTCTCAGGAGAAAAATTGAAGCACCTTTCAAGAAAACTGCAAAATGAAATTCTATAAAATACTATAATGCAAAAAAACTTTACCTTTGCCAGTTTTCAAATGAATGCCATACAACAAAGTCTACAATGCGAAATGTCATGAAAAATGTAGAAAACTTTTGTCCATATTATGGTTTTACTGCATTGCATTTGGAGGAATTTCTTGATCTTGAAACCGACAAGAGTCTAGAGATTTTTCAGAGGTGCTATGTAACGAGAAATATAGTAACACTTTTCGGAAAAAGAAATTATTTCAAATTCAAATCCCCCCCCACCTCCATACCTTTCCATGACTTTTTAGGAAATATTTGTAAATTCCCTGACTTTTTGTATATATTTTAAAATTTCAGGACTTTTCCTGTCGCTGGGAATCCTGAAAAATAAAAGGGAAAATTTTTCTACTTTCGCATTAAAAAAAAAGAGCAAAAATTTTATATTTTCAGCATTATTAATTGTACAATTTTGGGTCATGCAGACCCAAAAAATCCAAATATTGAAATCTAAAGAAATAAATAAAATGGAAATTTAACTATTTCAGATCCCGCTGACTTGAAAAAGAAAAAAGTTGCAGTTTTGTTTTTTCCTGACCCAGAAAAGTCCGATGTAAGGGAAGAAAAATAAAGATGAAAATTTTACTATTTCGGAAATAATTCAGGTTCTGCAGATTCGAAAGTGAAAATTTTATATTTCCAGGATTAATTTTATTATTTCGGTCGAAAATCGAGAGGAAAAAGATAACAGAAATTTCATCATTATTTTGGGTACTGCATACTTGGGAGGAAAAATTACAATTTAACTTTTTTCCCCTTTTTAACTCCTGGTCCCACAGACCTGAAGAATCTGAGGGGAAAAAAAGGGGGTTTTATTGCAATGATATTTCTGGTTCTGTAGACTCCAAAAATAGCAGAAATTTCCAATTATACCATTACCTTGGGTTCCAAAAACCGAGAAAGGACTATATACTAAATATAAAATATCAACTAAAGTTTTCAATTAAAAACAGTTTTCATATATGCTGTGCACTAGACAGTATATTAGACCTGTTTAACCTGGGTTGCCTGGTATATATAGTCCAAAAATAAAAATAATTCAGTTTATAAATTTAAAATTACATAGAATTGGTTTAATTTCACTTCAAGCTGAAGTCAGAGTCGGCCTGTTTTTTAGTGACTCCAGCTCTTTTGCCCCAAAATGGCTCTGACTCCATAGCCCTGATTATAACTGCTGTTCCAATAAAGATTCCTTCATGAAATTTATTGCATTATATTGTTGATTAAATTATCTTTCTATTGGTAGGTAATTTTCTGGTATTGCTTAAAGAGAAAGTGGTGGTATGGACAATAGATTAACATACAGGATAGGACACATCATAGAGCATAATGGTAATGTGATGACGATCATAGTGTTGTGCAGAGGTTGTAACAAATATTTAAAAAAATTTAGGGAGGAATTTTAGGGATTAGACAATGAAATTTTAGGGCTAATTTACGTCCACCCGGTGATTTTTCAATGCACTTGTATTATAGCACAAGTAATTTAATTTAAGAAACACAGCAAATAAATTCTTAGAAAATTCTTCATTAAAATTTTTTGTCATTTTCAAAATTTTAAAGTAAACATTCAATTGTTCTAAAAATGTCTCAAATACAGAACAAATAATAATAACAACAATAATGTAAATTGTGTTACCTTAATTTTTCTATATCTAACATCTATATAAGATGTTTCTTTAATAAATCTTATATGATTTCTTGCAATCTTGTTCAGTATTTTCACAAAAACCTTTTTTTACTTGAATTTTGTATATTTGAATGAAAAACAAAATTATTTAAATTTGGCTGAGGCTAAATGCATTCCTTGATAAATTTTTAACATCTCAAAGGCATAGTTAAGTAAAATACAAAGAATATTCAATTGTAAAAAAAGAAAAAAAAAAAAAAACAATGAAACATTCATAATATGTTGTATTGTACCATAGAAAATAAATTTCGAAATTTTTTTTTTTTTTTTCATATTTAATTCTCTTCATCAAAAGTTGAGCTTTACTCAATTTCAATTACTTAGGGGATAAAGGTATTCCTTGCTAATTTTTTAGCTCTCAAAGGCAGTTAAATGAAACACAAAGAATATTCAATTGTTTAAAAATAAATAAATAAACTGCTGTGTTGTATCATAGAAAATAAATTTCGCTTTTATTTAGTTGCATATTTAATTTTCTTCTTTAAAATTTGGGCCTTCTCTATTTCAATCTCTGAGCTTTTTTTCTTTTGACTTTCTGTTTTTAAATGTACAATGCTGATAAGCTTTATGTGAATTCTTAATATCATTTAACAAGGAAGTTGAAATAGGTACTTTACTCATACCTCCATAATTTTTAACGACATCTTTTTACAAATTTCAAATTTTTTATTGTATGTTCATTGAGACCACCTTTTAGCACACAATTGTTTATACAAAATCCCCTCTCAGGATCAGCATTACCATGAGGTAAAACAAGTGCAGTTTTAATTAAACTTAAAAGTTACGATATTTTATTTCTTTGTTGTTATTTACCACTTACTTTTGAACAACCAATGAAAATGTTTAACAAGAATTAGCTTTGGTGATCACAATACAAAACAAAACTAACTTTGTTTACCAGTCATTTGTAAACGGAAATAGTTATCAGAAGCAAATTTTAGGGAAACAAGAAAAATTTTAGTAGAATTTTAGGGCTATAAGAAAATTTTAGGAATTGTAGGAATTACAGGGCGAATGCGATCCCTGCTTGTGTTGACAAGAGAGAAGTAACTTTTCATACACTAAATATTTCTGATTTAGAATGCCTATCTTATGATCTTTCTTTTTTTAAATACTACATGTTTACATTTTCAACTTTGTAATAAAAACGAAAGTTTTGAATTCTTATTTGCATACAAACAAGATTCTACCTGACATATTTTAACATGTTTAGACATACTAAAAAAGTTCTAAAAAGAACTCTTGTTTCAATAATCATAAAAGAATGAAAATGAAGTTGTGTAAAAAGAAACTTAACGCACCAATGGTCAATGTGAAGAGAACCTTCTGCCTCAAAGGGAAAAGAATAGATATTAAAAACAGAGAATATACATAGGTAAATTTCGGAAGCTTGGTAGTTTTTCTCCCTTGTCACTAGTATTGCTGCCATTACAGATTTTGCTGTAACTGTTCTATCGTATATGTTAATCTATGTTATGCTATGAACCATCAAACTTCAAAAATACACCTTTTCAAAAAGGTTTTTGCAATTTTGGCCACTACTGTTCTTTCTGAAAAATCTCACATGAGACTTTTTTTTTTTTTAATTCTATTCCATGATGCACCAATATAGCATCATAATATAATAGCATCATAATTTTTTAATTTTTAACAGGACATGGCTAATACTGTTGATACTTCATTTTCTAAAGAATAGAATCAGCAGATTTCCTTTAGTTTGTTAGCCATAGATGCAAGGCCTTCAGTCTTGGAGAGATTTTGACTGGTAGTAAATTATACTTCATATATTTAAATAGCAATTTTATAAGCAAAAGGTTTTAATCACTTTCTTTTATTGTAAAATATTCATTTTTATCTATAATGCAATCAAATAAAAATCTTCTAGCCCATCTCCATTTCATTATACATAATACTCAGAAAAGTTTTCAATCTTAAGTTGGATCATTTCTTGCAACCATGAAATAAGTAAGGCATCTTAACTTATCCAGCATTTCCATTCAGATTTAAGAAAAGTTTTAATAAGTTAAATTCTGCAATAAATTCTAAGCAATGTCATTAAGTTTTTAACATTTAAGGAGCCATGTGACAATTTCTCAATAACAATCTGTACTTTCTAAGGAACAGATCAACTTTTTTCCTACTATAGTAAATAATTATCAATTTTGCATTTAAAACTTTGCCATATTTTCAAAATTAAAAACAATGCTCTCAAAACTTTAGTTACCACCCTGATCTGGAACCAGGCCGATGCATTTACTTTTATTTGCAGTTCATGACCTGGCCCAATTCAGTTTTTACGAAAATGCTATTTTTTAATCATCATCCTAGAATTCTGCCTAGTAGACTTTGTTATGATCGATTTTTTTACAACATTAATAGTCTTACTAAAAAATTTAGAAGTTTTTGTTAATGGGACAAAAACTGTATGTACTACTAATGTATACAAAATGTTTTTTAATCTTCAATTTTAACTATACTAAGATTCATATTATTTAATATTACTTTAATTTATAATAACCAATCCATCTATGATTAGAGTCCTATTCACAGAGACGTATTGACTTTAATTTTAATATCAAGTTTTGTAGATATTATTATTATTAGCATACAAAATTATAATACAGTGTGTGTCAGAAGTTTAAACATAACAATTTTTAAATAAAACTTCAAATATTCACTTTATTTTAAAATCTGGCTTATATGTGTTAATAACTGCAGAAACTTAACAAAATAACTTAACAAAAAATAATAAATTATTTCATCGTTTAAGTTCATTAAGTATTGCGCATTCGAATAACCATTTTATAAGCAATTTTAAAATGCATTAAAATCATTTGCTTTTGGCTAGGAAAAAATGTTGCTAGCCGAATCGTGTTTTTTTGCGCCAAATACTTGAAAATATTTCATTTTTTGCAGATTTTCTACTGGGATTCCGCAGCTAAATTTCACTGTTCCTTTATTACATACATGAATGGCTTCATTAGCATTTTTTTCAAAATTTTCTGAGTATGCACTTTAAGGAGACTTTCCTTGTTAGAAGAAAATTTTACCAAATGCTTTAAATAATTTGCATCTCTGAAATTCAAAATTCTTTTAAATAATTTAAAGTAGGATATTTTCAGCTATATTTGGTATGTGGAGGACAATTTTATTTAAATTTTGTAATTTTTTTTTCCTTGTATGAAAAATAATCAAAAACAGCAATTAAAAGAAATATATACATATTTATTATTATTCTACAAATTTTAATGGCTTAAATTGGTATAAAACAATATCTTAAAAGTGTATTTGTAGGATGACTACTACAATAAAGATTTTTTTGTTTGTTTTTCCAAAATACTGTATTTACTCACATAATTTGCACACCCCATACTTTTAAAAAATTTGGATTAAAAAAAAAAAGAATTAACAGAATTTCTGCATCAAGATTATAAGATAATAAAACTGTATGTATTCTCATAGTTTCATTTTTCAATATTTATTTGGTTGTTATTTAAGTTTTAGTTTTTAGGTAGATTTCGTAAGAAATACTACCTATTACATTCTCACCTAAGTTGGAAATTTTGAAAATTTTTTGCAGATCTACGCCGATCATGACTCCCAGAACCCAAAACCACCCCCAGTTCAAAACTTTATATATATATATATATATATATATATCTATGTCACTTTTTTCTGACCACGATAACTGGAAAAATTCTGCATAAATCTCTTCCAAACTCATACATAAAATCAAGGGTCATAAAATCTCGGTCAAGTTCGTTAATGGGCAAAATCGAACCAAGGGGGGGGGGGGGGAAATGGGGGGGCTTTTTGTGAAAACAGAAAAATCCTCATAATTTCTTTATTTTTATACGTATCGAATCCGTTTAAAGTTATTATTACTTCTAGGTTGGTTGGTTGGTTGGTTGTATAAGGTTTAATGGCACACGGTCCCATTGGGGACAAGCTGCGCCAATATTACTTCTAGGAAAAAGGCTGAAAATTTATGTATGACAGATTTTTGATATAATTAAAAATGGCTCCAAGGGGGGAAAAAAAGGGGGTTTTAGAAGAAAAAAAATCATAGCTTCGTCAATTCACAAGATATCAAATCCGCGTAAATTTATTATTAATCCTCTTACTATTACCTAAAACTTTCATATTGACAAGTTTTTTATAGGACCAACCGTTATAGTAAAAAATAATTAAAAACAAAAAAAATCCCTGCCGGCTCCGCCTGCAAACAAGTTATTTTTCGAAGTAGGCGGTTCCAACTCCCGCATCTTTTCGATACTGATACATAAAATCAAGGGGCATAAAATCTCGGTCAAGTTTGTTAATGGGCAAAATCGAACCAAAGGGGGGATGGGGGGGCTTTTTGTGAAAACAGAAAAAAACCCATAATTTCTTAATTATGATACGTATCGAATCCGTTTAAAGTTATTATTACTTCTAGGAACAGGGCCAAAAACTTATGTATGACAGATTTTTGATATAATTAAAAATTGCCTTAAGGGGGGGGTAGGGAAGGGGGGTTTTAGAAGAAAAAAATTCAGAACTTCGTCAATTCCCAAGATTTCAAATCCGCTTAAATTTATTATAAATCCTCTTAATATTATCTAAAACTTTTATATTGACAAGTTTTTTATAGGACCAACCGTTATAGCAAAAAAAAAAAAAATTAAAAACAAAAAAAACCCCTGCCGGCTCCGCCTGCAAACAAGTTATTTTTCGAAGTAGGCGGTTCCAACTCCCGCTTCTTTTCGAAACTGATACATAAAATCAAGGGACATAAAATCTCGATCAAGTTCGTTAATGGGCAAAATCGAACCAGGGGGGGGGGAATGGGGGGGGGACTTTTTGTGAAAACAGAACCTCCCCCCCCCATAATTTCTTAATTATGATACGTATCGAATCCGTTTAAAGTTATTATTACTTCTAGGAACAGGGCCGAAAATTTATGTATGACAGATTTTTGATATAATTAAAAATTGCCTTAAGGGGGGGGGGAGTTTTAGAAGAAAAAAATTCATAACTTCGTCAATTCCCAAGATTTCAAATCCGCTTAAATTTATTATAAATCCTCTTAATATTATCTAAAACTTTTATAGTGACATGTTTTTTATAGGACCAACTCTTATAGCAAAAAAAAAAAAAAAAAAAAATTCCTTGCTGGCTCCGCCTGCAAACAAGTTTGGTTTCGAAGTATGCGGTTCCAACTGCAGCATCATCGCAAAAAGGTCATTTCTTCTGCAATTCCCGACAGACAGGTGCCCCACGGTCGGCGTCTTCGAAATCTGCCTGTGCCTGTAGGCCGAGCCGTCAGGGATTTTTTATTATTATTATTATTATTTCTTCACATGCACATTGTTGATTTGTTTAAATATCTCTATAAATATCTCTCTTACAATCTGCTCCATAACATTACTTTTAAATGCCATCAAGTTGTAAGACTTAGGATAGGCTAAGCCTAAAGGGGACCACCATAGAAATCTATTCAATAAAGGGTCTATACAAGTCAAAAAGATTGAAAACCACTGAACTAGATGTCCAATTGCTGAATATTTTGAAACCTTTTAAATAGTTATAAAATAGGCTGAATTGCAAAGTAAATAAGAAATTTGAATAAATAATTCACAAAACAAGTATAGAAAAATAAATTTTATTTTTACATTAATATAATGAACTTTTTTTATAAGAGGGATTATGATAAATAAATACATGAAAAGACCTGAGTACACTATTTAAAAAAAATAAGTTGCTTGAGTGGATCACAGCTGGATTTCAAACCAAAATATATACAAATCATCAAAAAACAATCCATATATTTTATATATAATGAAGTGGAGGAAATAAATATTGAAGAACTGTATATATCTTCAACTAAGAAAACAAAACATGATCTCACTAGTTCAAATCTTTGTGAATGAAGGGCGATACTTAAATAATTTCAACACTGTATCCATTTTCTTTAGATTCATGCTGAAAATAGACATACAAAATAAGTCACACATTTAAATATTTTAGTTATACCAAGCAATATTATAAAATAGGGGTTATTAAATAAGAGTACTTCCTTGCTATAGTAGACTTCGAGGAGCCAAGAGACCAAGATGTGTCACCAAGTTATAGTCACATATGACGTATAAAGAATGTGTATTAGAGATGAGATGGGCTTCGATTTTTATACTTGTCTTCGGGCTCTAAGTAAACATTTTATTTATACACAAATTGAAAAAAGAAAAAAAAACTTTGTATTTTTGAGAAACAAGAATGTTGTCTAAGTTTCTTAAAGTATTTTACAATCTCTTAAAAATCAATTAGAAAGGAAATTTAATTGTTATTGATGGGATATAAGGAGAAATATTCTATCTGATTCTGAAGCCTTTGCATGGTCAGAGTTAGTAACGTAAAGAAGCCATGCGATATCCTCATTTATTCTTTGGATATCTCTTGATTATCCTAGATTTTAGTTTGAAGTCCTTATCTAAAATTAATGGAAAACAGAACTCATACCTTTTTACCACAATTGTACAATATTTTAAAAAATAATAATAATAATAATTGTGACTTTTGCAGATTTTTGCCAGTGGCTGGGTATAAATAAATAACAAAGGATCAGGGTCCATAAGCCGTGTTTTTGGCCCATGAAATATACAAACTCGATTTTGTTATACTGACTTAATTATTTCACTTTTTAATATTAGAAGTTTTATCCTGTACGATTTCAACAATAGGTTTTGCATTTTGTTCGGATTTATATGATTTACACAAGCTCAAACTTCGTATTATTCGTAGTTTTTGATGAAAAATAGGCAATTTCTCCTAATTTTACCTCAATTATTTATATGAGCGCAGTCGTGCAACACTTTCTTCTTTACATTACATCAAAATGTACAATATATGTAAAAATAAAAGTGTTGCAAAGCTGCGCTCATAGTAAAATATTAAAAACTATATTAAAAATTGAGGTAAAATTAGGAGAAATTGCGTATTTTTCATCAAAAACTACGAATAATACGAACTTTGAACTTGTGTAAGTTATATAAAAATGAACAAAATGCAAAAAATATTGTTGAAATCGTACAGCATAAACCTTCTAATATTAAAAAGTGAAATAATTAAGTCAGTATAACATAATCGATTTTTAGTCTTATTTCATGGGTCAAAAACATGGCTTATGGACCCTGATCCTTTGCTATTTTAAACAGATTTTCAGGGATAAACATCATGATTGAGTGGATTTATTCTTTTTATGTAAGAAGAAATGGAAGTAGATGCGCTTTAGTATCTCTTGATACTTTGTTGAATTTTGTTTCCCATGGAGAAAGGCCAGGGGGTATGGCAATTAAAGCCAATTGTTTCTCCAAACCATCAGATTTACAACCTTTTGCCTACTGAAAAAAATATGTGGCTGTTTCCTTGAGTTCATGCCATTAGCAATTCCAGCCATTAAGGCCATCCAAATACCATTTCTTTTTGTTGCTGAATAATATGGTGGGCCATTTGTTGTACTTTCTAGCACGATGCAACCTGGGCTGTTTATGGTGTGATTTTAGGTGCGGTGTGCAAGACATTTTTCTTGCATTCTTTTATATGTCTATTATATCCTTTAAGACATTGACACTGAGATTATTTTTAATTCACCTTATGGACATATTTTGTTTTGAGATCAGTCTTCCAATTTTTTTATCAGTCTGAATACTTGTTACTTGTGGCCACCCACATTTTGGTTTTTAGTCAAAATTGTTCTAGCAAGCCCTCTGCATTTCCCTCACTTTGAACATTTAAAAATTCTAGAAATTTCTGTAAAGGTATTATATTTTAGTTTCAATTTAAAATTTCCTCTATTGTAACCATTTCATAGTCTTCGGCATCTTAAATAACCAATGGAAATTGAATATTCGTTGTTATGCTGCTCGGGAAAAATGGTTAGTTGAAATCAATCTAGCATTTAACATTTGCATTATGTACCTAAACTTTTGAAATGGTGCTTTTGTAACAAAAATATAAAAAAGCGTCATTTTTTAATAAATAGTGGTGATGTAGCAATTGCAATATCTAATATGTTTCATTTCAATTACATTTTGAGTGTATTTATTGTGAAATTATTCCATAAATTTCTCCTTCTAATTATATTATCATATTTTAAAATATGTCTAAACTTTTGAGACAGACTATATATAAGATTGGTGACAACGTTGGCAAAATCGTAACTACAACCTTGGCATAATCATAACTGTGAGAGCCACTATAACAAGGAAGTACTAAATAAAGTGAGGCAAAATTTAAGATCACTACTATATTTACTCGTTTATAATGCACACCTTGCTTTTGATGAGTGAAAGCAGGAAAAAAAATTATAGCTTGTGTATTGCGCACACTATTTTATTTCAATGGCAGAAAATCCAAGAGTTTGAAAAAAAATCTGTAGAAATCCTGGCTTATTTTTTCCCCCTCTCTAAAATCTAACTTACATCACCCACATTTATTTTACCTTGTATTTTAAAACAGAATAAAATTAAGGTTTCTGCAAAATGTACTTTTCTCTCATTTGGACATTTTCTTTTAAAATATTTATCAACACCAGAAATCAATATAATATATTTACTCACATTATACAAACTAAAGCACGTAAAAATGCAACCATTTCACTTATTTTACTTACTACCTCTATATTTGTACAATTTTATCACAATATCTACACATTGTATTCGGGGACTTAACAAAATCAAAACTGGCTAATTTCTAATACTAATTTTTGGTAAAGGCAGAAGATTTTCCGAAAAATGCTGTGAAAGTTGACATTTTGAACTGAACTTCTGGACACCACAGTGCAGGAAAAGAAAAAAAACTGCCATCATGAGACAAATTACTTAGAACTCAAGATATAATACACCTATGGGAAAATTAGAAAAACTGTTCAATTCCAAATCACATCAATAGTCATGACTACAATTCTCATACTTTACTTTAAAGAGTCCATAAATGTGTCAGAGAGTTTCACATTATTGAGCGGGGTAAAATATTTTTTGAGAACAGACTTAAGGCTGTTTCTCAAAAAATTATTTTCTGAATTTTTCAAAAAAATGTTTTTTTTAATCTGAAAATATTTAGTGCATTATTTTTTATTTCAGATCAACCAGAACTTTATGTAATAACTTTATTCTTCTTTGTAAAATTAAAAGACTAAAATTAAAACATACTGTGTGTTTAAACATCCATAAAAATATATATTTTTTAAATAACAATTCTTTTTAAATATTTTTTTTAAAAGGAATCTTGTCTTTCCAATTTAAAGAACTGCAATCCTTTTCAGAGCAACTGCTTACATTTAATTATGTAGACTTGCAGGTGATATTCACTATTGAAACTGTAGAAGAGAGATTAAAACTAAAAAGAATAAAACATTCTAAAGTTTCTACTAAAAATTTATTGTGAAACTGGTATTCGATTTTAGAATTTTGTGGTGATCAAGCTAGTTCTTTAACATTGCACTGTATTTAAACACAAAAAATAAAATTCTAAAATTTGTCAACTTGTGACAAAGTTCTTAGTTATCATCAGAATTGAGATCACAAAATTCAACCATGTATTAGGAAAAAATTACATCATAAAAAATATACTTGCATGTAAATATTAAAAAGAGAAATAAAACTTAAAAATAATTCAATTATTACACGTTCAAAGCACTAAATGGAGAAACTTACACCATATTTAAAATGCTCAAATAACAATATTTCTAAACAGTTTCAATTAAAAAATATATTTACACTAGCAGGCTTCGCCCACTACGCTGGTCGGTTTCTCCAAACGAAATACACCCGTGAATTTGATCTTGTGTTTTAAAGCAGTATGAACCTTTATGTTGATTGTCTTTCCGCAATGCTGTAAAATGAAACTAACGCCATTGTGTAGTATATTTTCTAATTTTTTCACAAAATTTGGGCTATTAAAGAGCAACTTGTTTATTTATTCTTTTTCAGTAGGATATGCTAAAGAATGATATAACAATATGCAAACTATCCCTGGAAAATTAAGAATGTAAGTTCCATCGAAATCCATTCTGCAGATTTTTTTAAAAAGGCTAATGTTTCATGTGTTCCACTGATTATAAAACTTTCCACCCTAATTCTATAAGTAAATAATGTAGAACAATTATACGATAATCATTAAACAATATGCAATATCTCATGAACTATGGGACTTAGAAGAATGTACTTGGTACCATTCTATTCAGCATACAAAAATACATTCAAATATGTTATAATTTATCACATAACTATAATACCTGATTTTTAAGAAATTTCTTTTAAAGTTTGTTACCTTTTTTACTCCCCTTAGGGGTGAAGTTTTAGAAAATCCCTTCTTAGTGCGCCTCTACATACTAAGAAGTATTTTTTCTCCAATTTTCGTGTTTGTAGGTTCAGTAGTTTGGGCTGCGCGTTGATGTTCTCCCCAGTCAGGACTTTCATTTATGTATATATAGATGAGAATAAATTTATTTTGACAAAATCTTTTACCTATCATTGCAAATTTTAAAAGAGCATAAATAATACTTCCCTTCAATTAAAATCTATATTTTTAAGGTTTAATAATAGGAAGAAAACTTTGGTGAAAATTACGTTATATTGGAAACGATACATTTAAAAAGTCTTACTGAAAACAATTTGTTATGGTATCATTATAAAATTCCTTGATGCAGCAACATTGTTTACTTAGCCCTTTTACACAAGTTAATTTTGAAATGCTTAATTGATCTTATTTAATCTATCATGAAAACAGTTGTTAGCTGTTTCGGCCTTAAAATCCCTCAATCACAGGAAAATGAATGGAAACCTGATATGGGGAGATCACTGCTGGTCGTTTCATTATAATTCAATCTTCCATAAATGATTTAGAGCCGATCAAATTAGAATGTTTAGAGTTTGCGGTGTCAGAACGGGGTTGGCGAGCATAGCTTGTAGTGGGCAAAGCCCCCTGTATTCATACAAAATAGAAATATTGAAAATAGAACCAATGTCGATATCTATTTGCACTTATACTATTGCATGCATAGGGTTTTTTTAAAAAAATAATACATTCCCTATTCTTCCTATTTTATGCATATTTATTAATAACATTTTAAATATTTAATTTCTTTGTGTATAACTGAGAATATTATACAAAATAAAATAAAATGTTCTTAAATTTAGTATGTTGCTGATTTTAATATGATTAAAATAAATGAAAAGCAAAAACTGAAATTGATTTAATGCCACATATGATGCTAATATACTTCTAATTAAATAGGTTGGAATGGTTGACAACTGCAGCAGAAATGTTGTCTTCTAATCTTTCTCTAAGGTATCAATGTATTATTAACAGAAAAAATTACACTGTATTTATACCTTCCTATCTATTTACTACATGAATACAAAACTTAAACCTTTTTTGAAAGATAAATATTGAAATCACATTTGGAAATAATTTTATACTAATTAAAATTTAGTTTTATGATAAATATTCATTTTAAGCTGAAATATCAAAACAGGATATATTAAATGTACTCATGAAAACTTCAAACTACCAAACCTTGACAGAAAAGATAATATGAATGAGCATTGAGCACACTGTAGGCAATATTGGATGTTAGTAGCTGGGAAGCTCAGCTCAAAAGCAACTAATCCGAGTGAATGAGCGAAAAGGCTTCACAAACATGATAATGACAAAAAGGGAAATTTTACCATTAGTAGACTCTGATTGGTTGCTTGTGAGCCGAACTTCCCAGCTGTTAAGCTTTAGTAATGCTATCGGCTCCACAATAACCAGCACATATTTTAGCTCATGTTATTGGTCACGATATATCAATATCTTGATATATTGCAATATATCAAAATCAATGGCAACGGTGGAATTAAAACACAGACAATAATAGTATTATTCAGTAAAGAAACGTACATTGCAGTTTGCGAGAATAACAAGGAACATAGTGAATGTATTGGGATATTAACAAAAGAGAGATATCACTGGAGGGAGATATTCTGGTTTGAATGAAGCAGGATAGTGAATAAATGCATGGATTGGGCTGCAGAAAGGATTGCAGATATTGCTATTGGGGAAATATCAGTAGAGTCAGAGCTTAGATATTGTTATTGCAATAATTAAAATATATCAATATCTGACCAATATATTGATAAATAATCCAGCTCCAATCATAATGTGGTGGGCTTTGGTCGTAAAACAATAGAATTTTTACAGTTGGACTTGTCAGAGCATGAAGAAAATGTTTCTAAATATAGAAACAATATAAAAATTTAAAAAGTAAGTTTTTTGAAAATTAATGGCAAGACTATGATTGTGAACTTTATGCATCCTCCATTTTTTGATTTCAGAGGTAAGTATCATTTATTCAATAAAAATAAGTTTTTAATTCATATTTTAAAACTTTTTTAGAGATATTTACATAGTTTCATAACCTACACTAAATAAGCCTGGCAGTATAAAACAAAACATTGTGTATTTGTATCTTCCTGTACAATATTAGTTACGAAATTAACCGCTAAATCCTTATAAAATAAAGAATCAAATAAGGAAAAGTCTATACGATCACCTACATAAATCTTTAAAAAGATGAAAGATGGACTATATTAAGTATCAAATTTTTTGGATTAAATTTATTTATTGAAATTATTATGCTCAAAAAGTAATATTTTCTGTAAAATGACTCTCATGATCTTAAAATTAAAATAATTTGTAATGACAAATTCACAAGTAGGACATTATTGCTCATTATTATTTTTTTTTAATCCTGCAAATTCTACACAAAATTGTGTTGGCTCCATAACTCTATCTTATTCAACAACAGTTTCTCTTTTTAATTTATGACAGTTTTAATTTACTGGTACAGATTAATAATAATGACATACATATTTTCATTATCAAATTAACATAAAAAAAAGGTAACAAAATATTGTATTTGCAATTGAATTAATGTGTATAGTCTTTATTGCTTACAAAGAAATTGCATCAGTTTATAAACATTTTTTGCTCACTTATTTAGTCTTGCTTGCAATATATAAACTCACTTATTTTTGTCTTACAATAATGTTTTTATCACGTGCTTTCATAAAAAAGCATAGATGATAATGAAATTTCAATTTATTAAATAGTTTTAATGATGAAAATTTAATATGAATAGGTGAGTATAATAATAATAAAAAAAGTTATATGCAGGATATCGTTAATAATAATTTAAAAAAAAATACCAACTTCTAAAGCTTTTTAATAATATCACTATTTAAACTATTATTTAATTTCATTGTTATTCACCTGAATGACCAGTGCATGAACTGTTTTATACTCCTGCAGCCTAACTTAGCCAGGTTGTTTTCAATGGCTTTTCTTTGGTTGTTTTCTCTTATGAAACTATGCCGGAAGTGTTTAAGTGCAATGCTGCATTGAAATTTCCAGGTTTCAATCAAAATTACCAGACTTTCGAAGGTTTTAATAAAAGTTCCCCAACTTTTCCAGATTAGGCCAAAGGGGCACCTTGAAGTTCAGAACTTCTACTGACTTTTTACTTTAACTATTGCATTATTTCATTTTGTTAAGATAAAGGACCTAGGAAAGTTTTTTAAGACAACTTTTGTAATGTTAGAGTATTAAAAAACAGTAAAAAATAGCTATGAATTTAAAATCAGATTGTTATGCAATTCATGTATATTCAGTAAATTCCAAAAATTAGAATTTAAAATTCTAATTTACAACATTTATTTACCTTAAAAGTGAGCTCATCAAGAGTCTTCATTTTCTTCTTCCTTTATCACTATCTGAAAGATAAAATATACTATATTTCACAGCTTATAGAATATATTTTACATTTAACAGGCTCTATTTCTACTAACCTCTAAATTTCCAAAACTGGATGAAGAGCATGCATCATTTGAAGATTCACTTAGATCAATGCCATTTGTTAAATCTTCATAATCAGAAAGTGGTTCACTCTTGATAACTGAAGACTCAATGATTAGATCAGACTGAAAAAATAAAAATTTGAATCTTGATACAAAATAACAATTTTTCAATTATCAAACAAGCTAATACTTTTCATAAAAATGTTAATTATATTCAATACAGATGAGATGAAAAATGATTTCATTGAGTACTAATTATTCGATTTAAGGATAATGGTTGAATACAAAATAGTTACTGCCTAAATACAAACTTTTTTTTAAATTGTTAAAATTGTAAATAAAGTTAGTGGTTTAAATTTTAAATTAGTTTTATTTTTCTATACAAATTTTAGAAAATATTAATGCAATTCTATTTATAATCAAATTTAACAAAATGATATATAGTATTTCTAATCATTTAAAGCACAAACACTTTCTGAGCAGTTAAAATATTTTTAAAACAAATTAAATACAGATTAAACATTTTAAAATATATTTTTAATTTCTTCTAACAAATATTTTTCTTCTTGTTATAAGTTTATAAAGTGAAGTGCATTTAGTTTATCTACTTTTCCAATAATAAAATAAATGTTCTTCAGAAGATCAGAAATTATTAAAAGAGCAAGATGCTTTGAGTATTTTTAATTATACAGATATATTTTAATTTTTTGAGGGATAAGAAGGTTAGAGATTTAAACGTATCATGAGAATGGGACATCTGGGAAAGATTTTTGTAAATTTTATACTTAGTTCAACTTTTACCAAACTTACATATTACACGTAGCTTGATCCTTTAATTCAGCGGTTCCCAACCTTTTTTCTCTCTCACACACCCCTTGTTTAGACTTCTCAATTATGCGTACCTCTTTTCACATAAACCCGTTCCCAATATTTTTGTTTTCGTTCATTAGTAATGTTCTTAAGCTAATTGCCAATGTTCGATACGGTTCTCTTCAGAATTCCAATTTTCAATCATTTATCCATTTTAAACCACAACACAGTATCAACATAAAGTCACACGAAACACTAACTCTTAGTTAAAAATTTCAAAATATGCACTCAAACAGGGCCGCAACTATTGGTCAGCACAAATGTACTGACTGGGGTTTAGAAGAAATAGCAGATTAAATTTACAGCAGAAGCGTAATAGCTGATTTTAATAACCCCAAAAAGTTAATTTAAACTATTAAATTAAGATTCAATTTTAACATGAAATATATGTCCAGCTAAACTAACTATTAAAGTAAATGTATGAATTCCATGAAAGATTAGAATTAAAGACAATTATATTTAAAACAATCAATATATTTATTCAAACTTAACACATATAAATATAACAAATATATATATTCACCTACTTCAAATAGAAATAAACTTATTTAGATAAACGATAACCAGACATCATGACGTATAATTAAACTTCATTAAATAAATCATATTCCTTTTCTGGAACCCAAAGTAATTGAACTAAACTTTCAACTTTATTTGATTTGTGAAAAACTCTAATAAATGAAACTTGTTCCAACGTTAAATAAACGGCAAATAGATATCCAGCACATCTTTAGTTTAAAAAATATCACATGAAAAGGAAAACCACTTGAAGACATTTAAGCACAGAACAGTGAGCACATCGACTAACACAAGGTTAACACTTCGATGATATCCAGCCAGGTTGACCACACGTATTTCACTTTAAAACATACGGGGAAAAACCATCAGGTTGCACTACTATCGATCATTTCCGAAAATGTCCAGAGTTCCAAAGAAATCGCAAACACGGCACTACGATCTTATCTTGACAATTAAATTAACTTATGTGAAACTAAAACAATGCTTTAAAAACAAGACTCCATTCCAATTCATAACTTATTGCATCATACTGAAAAGATAACAAAAACAGCCTTCATATTTCTCCAGACATCTCACGAGGATAACAAAAAACAACTAAAACGGATTGCACTGAATGCCGGTGACCTGTACTATTTATTCTCACGACATCCTACTAAAAGAGCATCCACGCATGTCCCATCGCCTCTTCTCTCGGCTTCTCGAATACCGTATGCAAATCCGACAACATCGGCACGAGGCAAGGAACGAACCACGGCTGCGTTGAAACGCACCGCCATCTATGAGTATTCGTAAGAACCACTCAGAAAAACATGAGAAATGTGGTTGATGTGACGATACGAAGTTATCCGGAAACGCCGTGAGTTAGAGATTGAAATGTGAAGTAAAAGGGCTTTAAACATTATAAAATATGAAACGGTAGTTTGAAAGAAAGTTTATTAAAAGTGACTTAATGTTATTTTAATAAAAACATTTATTAAAGATGTCACTGAAAGATATTTATCAAGTATATTTCTTAAGGATAAATTAAATAAAAGGTAAGCTTTAAAGTAATTATATTTAGTATATTTAAAGTATTGTATTATATTTAATGATTAAATAAAGAATATTATATCATGAAAGTATATTATATTATGTATTATAAATGACTTTAATGAAATGTAAATGAGGTAAGGGAAAGAATAAGCATGGTGATAAGAACTAGGGACTGCTTTTTCCTAACAGCAACAAGGGTGGTGGGTGGCGATGCCTCGGCATTAGGCGCCATTAGTTAGAATAAGCAATGACAAGCTTAATCGACATCGACACTAATCACTACTTGTTCATTTACGATCAGTAGAAAAACTAACAGTGGGTTTTGTACCAGATGCCAAGTAGAATTGTTGTGGTGCTGAAGGGATGAAGCTACATCCATTAATACACGTTAATGAGTTTATGCTAATGCTGACCAGTCGAACACTAAAATGATGACCTGGTTTTAAATGTAATCGTCGAAACCAGAAGCTCTACTACGATTCATGTTTTTTCTAGATATTTCTAGAATTACTAGAACAAAAAGAACAACAAAATAAAAGGAAAGACATATGCAAAATCACAAGATGTTATTACGAGTGGGTGGAGATAATGGAGACATATTATCAACCAATTACTAAGTTTTTGAATTTTCATTCCTTTTATACGAATAGACTTCTACATAAGTCTTTCTTTGTAAACGAAGAGTTGAGAGTTTTGTTTTTCTGTTTTCATTTTAAGTTATAATTTTTGTGTTATCCGCCATTACCAATGTAATTTTCACGTACATCCCAGGGGTATGTGTACCCGAGGTTAGGAACTGCTGCTTTAATTGAATAAAATTTAATAAGTGACTGAAATAGATGGCTTAGAAAAAAATTAATTTATAGAACTGTACACCTTTTTAACTGTCTTAAACCTTTGAAGGGTGAGGTAAATACAGTACCAGTTTGTATGCTAAAATTTTGCCTTTTCTTCATTACAAAATATATATAAATTTTAGCCCCTTAACCCTTTCACTCATGATTTTTTTTTTCAGAAATCATTCTTTGAACTGGCATAACTAAAATGCTATTCAAGATTGCATTAAAAAAATTATTTATGCCATAAATGAGGCATGGGTGTTTAAGAGATTATTACTCAAAATAAAATTGAATTCAAAACCATTTTTAAAATACTGTGTTTTATCATTTAAGTTAGGCTCAGAGCAAGAGTTGAGCAAGAGTTAAGCTCAATCCTGAATAATAGTAGCTCACCAATAGCTGACAAATTCAATAATGTTTTATATCAAAATAAACGAAGGAGTTTTGAAACTTATCTTCATTACCCTATTTCTTGAACACTGATTTATACTGCTTTCCAAAAGTTAAAAACATGATACACATTTTAAAACGTGTGCTTCAATTTCAATGAATGAAATTCAGTACGGCTGAACAAGAGAATATGCAAATATCATATAATGATGTGCCCAATCACACTTTACTCTCAAGAGACATGCAAACCAGATATCATTTGAAGATAACTCCTTTCAAAGATTTCAGAAGATAGACAGGTGTTGAATGAAAAATAATTCCAGACCATTTTAGGCTCGGTATAAATTAATAGCTATACTTCACCCTATGTATCTGTGTAGCCCTTTTTTGTGATAAATCATTTACAGGTCTGGAAATTCAATTTTTCCAAGGACGGGAGTCTCCCTCCCAACATTTATAAATGGAGGGGCATTAAACTGTTTGGGAGGGAGAAAAAATATCTTTAAACCCTACTATTATTCTATGTGCTATTTTAAGACTTACATTAATACAGACAAGGAAAAAAAAAATTTAATTAAAATCAGCAACTCAGAATAATTATGCAAAATGTTTATTTTTATTTAAAAAAGGGAAGAAAGTGTATGTATATACAACATCTATTTTTCAACTTTCAACAAATGTTATGTACCCTTAACAATTGGGTTGTTAAATGAATTTCTGAATTTAGAGTTTATTCAATTTTGGATACTCAAGCTTCTTTCACAAGGTAAGCTTGTGACAGGCAGTAGAAGTGCAACTTTTATAACTTTGGAATTAATCGGAATCTAATGTTATACTCACTTTAAAAAATTTCACTTTGCAAAATCTGGTGTACTTTCATTTTTAACTACTTGCATGAACAATGCATATTTGGGCTGGTAGTATTATCAATATCCATTTCTGAACGGAATTGCTTTAGCCCAAATATGAACAAAATAAAGCCAAAACTGGAATCCCTGGTATTTCCTTTGATTGAACTAAGTTCTATTAATTGAATTTTCAAATCCATGTCCAAAGTTTGAAAGGAAAACCGTCAATTAATTTCTTCTATTACACGAGAAATGTAGGTTGACTTTAAAATGCCAAGTCCTAATTTCTGTAAATTGCAAGGATCAATTAGTTTGTTGTTTCTAAATATGCTTCTTTGGAGTATGGGAAACGTTTTTTTTCATGTGCACCACAAGATTTTTGCAGTTTTAATCTCATTTTTGTTTAATGCATACTCTAAGGCAATTTGGCAGGGTGCAATGCCCGGTGGATCTTACAGTCTTTTTGGTTCTTTCCTTTATTTGATCGCAGGAATAAATTTCGCAAAACCCGTTCATCGATCTTAAATTTCACTAATCGTTCGAGGGGAAAAAATCATGAATTTCATCAATCTGTGGCAGGGAAAAGAAAATGCAAAATTTGTTGTTCTTTTGATCGAAATTAAACCCCTTAAATTTCGCCAATCGATCGCAGGAAAATATCGTAAAATTTGTCAGATGATCGCAGGAAAATGATGAAATTTGTGAAACGGTCGCGCAGAAAAATCTCAAAAATTTACAATCGGACGAGAGGAACAAATCATGAATTTCGGCACTCAGTCGCGGGGGAAAAAAAATCATGAATTTCATCATTCTGTCGTGAGAAAAAAAATCGCAAAATTTGTCAAACAGTCAAAGGAAAAAATCGGGAAATTCGTCAACCCGTCGCAGAAGAAATTCTTCAATCAGACACAAGGAAAAAATCATGAATTTCATCATTCTCTCGCAAGAAACTGTGAAATCAGAAAAATAGGGTGCAGAAAAAATCGTGAAATTTGTCAATTGGTAGCAGAAAAAAATCACAAAATTCCTCGATCGGTCTCAGGAAAAAAAAATCGAGAATTTCGTTAATTCATCGCGGAAAATATTGCAAAATTAATCAAACTGTCACGGGAAAATATCACAAAATTCATCAGTCATTTACAGAGGAAAATCGCAAAATTATTTAGTCGGATGCAGGGAAAAATCGTGAATTTTGCAAATCTGTTACAAGAAGAAACCAAGAAATTCGCAAATCATTCATGGGAAATATAGCAAAATTTGTAAATTGGTCATGGGAAAGAAAATGCGAAATTCACCGATCTGTCGCGAGACAAAACTCCACAAAATTCGTCGATCAGTCGCAAGAAAACATTACGATGTTCATCAGATGGTCGCAAGACTTGATCGTCGTTTCAAAAAACTAAATTCTCTGGAAAAAGGTGATATTTTTGGGGCGTGAGACTCATACCCACGATATTATTTTGGACGTGCGCGAATCCCGTCATCCTGCCCTGAAATTCAAGCCCTGATTTATCACACAATTGACATTGGCTTGACATTTTGACTTTATAAGCACAAAATTTAATTTATCTTTACCTCATCATGTGTATCTGGAGTATGGTTTTGGACAAAATTACAAATATTTGGATGCAGAGCAATCTGAAGATTTTCACACTGTTGTACCTAAAATCAAATAAAGATTAATATGGTAATTAATATGAATAAATTTAAATATACAAAATTAGGATGTCATAATTCAGTAAAACTTTTACAAAAGTTGCTTAAACACATTCTCATTCAGAACAAATTTTCAGAGTATTTTTAAATACGCCAAATTCTGCTTTTACACGTAATAGAAATATATGTCCTCAAAGAATGTGTAAAACAAATTCATGTAAAATATACATTGTATCTATGGAGAAATAGAACATTGATTACACAGATCTAAACAGTTAGAGAAAATAATATACAGTAGTCCCTTGATATATCAATCAAAAATTTTTGAATTTGGGTTAAATTTAAATTTAAACAATCATATATATTATTTCTCCTGTCAACATCCCTTTTTCTAAGAAAATATGAAACACAGAACAACGAATGAGATACCATATGAAAGGTTTTTGAACCGGCTTCTGACATAGTACTTACATTTTTTTAAAACATGTTTTTCGATTAAAAATTGCTGTTAATTGAAAATTAAATCGACATTGATCTCATAAATGAAATGAAAGGTTTTCTGAAATCAGTGTTGCCACAGAAATAAAATACTGCATTATCGTATGACGTCATCCTCTAATGCAATTAAAATATGATTGTCAATGCTTTTCTTGCTTTTTGAAAAAATATAGAGCTTTTAATCGGGTTTTTAATTTAATTTTTACGCATGCATCAGCTATTGTTTATTTGTTTTCTTTGTTTAATCATGGCTGTTTATATGCGTACTGTATCAGAATCGGAGTACCAGTAGATTACGTAATTTAAGGATTAACTTCCAAATATAATTTCATTAGGATTTACAAAAATTGTAAATATTTATTTTTTAATATTTCATTAAGCTGTTAATATTCCAGCGAAGTCTGATGTCACTTAAATGGCTGCTGGACCACAAAGTTTGAAAGCCCCATGGTTAAGTTCCCATAGGCTTTCAAAAACGTGGTGTACCAAATATTGATTTAAGTATTTAAGAAATTTCTTTAACAGTTTTGCAAAATCTGAGGAAATGCTTTCGGCACAGATGTCATACACGCACAACATTGGTGCGATTTTTCCCCCGTTAATTTGGCGAAAACTTCGTTTATTTACTTTTGTTTGTTTACTTTGTTTATTTACTTTTGTTTGTTTACTTTGTTTATTTACTTTTTAAACGTTGTTTATTTACTTTATTTCGTATTTTAATTCTATAAATTATTGTTATTACGTATATCCACATTTATTTATATCAAACTATCATTTATTTATTTGTATTTCCTTTTTTAAAATAATAAAAGCTATTTTATTTATTATGTTATTTTACTTTTATATTGAAATAAAATATCACATGCTATTTGTAACTAATATTCAAAAACAAAATTTTCGCCAAATTGGCGGGGGAAAAAATCGTGCCAATGTGGTGAGTATATGACATCTGTACCATTCTGGCATATAAATTCCCTAAACATCTGATTCAGTGTTTAAATTTTTTTATAATTCTTTTTCTTTTTCAGTATAGGGGTCTTGGTAACCTAGAGAAATAACCTTGGCGAGATAAGAAAATTTGGCAAAATATTTTCTGGCAATTTATTCACACAAGCAATCATTATATATATTATTTCATTTGTCAACATCCTTTTTTCTATGCACATACAAAACATACAACGATGAATGAGGTATTCGAAAAGTTTTTGAACAAGTTTCTGAGAAAGTACAATTGCATTTCGTTAAAACGCAGTGATTGAATAATAATTTAAAAAAAATCAGTTAATTAAAATTAATTTAAATCAGTTAAATAAAATAATTAATTGGCGCTAAAACGTACCAGGAAATAATCTCAAAGATTGCAGTGCGAAAGTTTTGCACGGTTCCTTCTGGTTTATGAAATAAAATAACAGTAAAAATAGTCTTTTATAAGCATTCAATGCTTATCTTAAAAATTACACTTAATTTCATGACTACAATTTATATAGTTTCAAAACATTTTGGTTATAACACGTTAATTTGTTATACAAAAACCGAGTTAAATAAAAGAGTCTAAAAAGAGAAATTGATTATAAAATTCCATCTTTACATACAAAAACCAAGTTGAGTTAAATAAATAAATGTAAAAAGAGGATGATCTTTTAAAAAAGATTTGTGGTAAATCAAAATCTGGCCAATCTTTCAGTAAGCAGGACACACACCTCAGCTGGTGGCAAACAATGAAGGGTGCTTATATATAGTTCAAGTGATTGGAAATATGCAACAATATTATCTCACTATTAGTAGTGGTAGCAATACATAAGTACTGTATTTTCCGGAAATAACGCCGCAGCGTTAAACTAGATTTTTCTGGTTTCTAAACAAAAATGCGGCCAATAACTAGGTGCGGCTTGTAAATAGGACCAAATTAATTAAAAAATTTCAAAATCTGTTTTTTTTTTTTTTAAATTAATCCATGATGTTACGCAGACCCATGCAACTTCTCTTGTTAAAAATGAAAATTCATGTGCAAAATTTATTTCAGTAATATACCGAAATTCAATATAAAATTTGAAACGCATTTATTTTTATTGGGTGTTATAGGTGAAAATTAGCGGTCGCCACTCGCCAAGTGGCGATTAAAAAATCTGCTATTGATCGCCAAGTGAAATACACCATTTTTCATGGAAATATGCATCTCTACATTGGTTACATCTAATTAGAGAACTGGTTCTTTCTTTTTCGTACCAGATGCAAACAGATTTCAATGACTTAGCTGTATTTTCAATATTTCTGCGTTTTCTCATGTGCTTACTCATTAGTTGGATTATTTTTTCAAGAAATACAGTTTTATTCTGCAAAACATATTCATCAGCTTTGATACCACATGCATTTCAAGTAATTTAATTCCTTTTTCCCCGACCGGATACAAGCGGATTTTAAGGACCAGTATCTGAATATTTAGATCTTAATATTTATATTTCGACTCCTTCCGCATGCTCACCAGTTGGATTATTTTTCTTCAAGAGATACTGTTTAATCATGCAAAATACACTCATACTCATACAATAGGTATAAAACTCTTATAGAAAAATATGTTTATATACAACGATTATAATTTATCTAGATGTCAAGAAAGGTTGAAACATAATAGTGGCCACTAATGAAACTGAGTCTACCAGCCACTGGCTACTAACTAAATTTCCCAGTTTTCACCTATATTGGGTGTTAGTCATATATTGGCATAGCTGCGATTTTTCATGTAATCAGATAATAATTGCCAGAAATGTTTAACTAATTTCAGAAACAAGTTATTTTCTAATAACATGCAATTGAAATTATTTAGTCTTTTTAAGCTTTTTTTCGCTTCTTTTCCTTTTCCTTAAATATAGATTTTAAGACTTGTCTATTTTTTTTTAATATAAATGCATACAAATAAACTTTGCAACGAAAATGTAAATTTTCTGATAAAAATTGTTTTCAACTAAATATTTCGAAGTATTAAAAAATCCACCTGTTTTATAAATTTCATTAAAGAAACATACATATATATATATATATAATACTTTCATATTAAGAATCTAAAACTTAAACTAAAACCAAAACATAGAATTGGTTTAGGTTTAGACTGGAAAGCTATACCAAAACTAAATACACAATAAATGAAAATTCTAATCATATGAAAATAAAATTGTAATATTGTAAACTATTATCAATTTTTAAGCAATTGAAGATATAAAAATAATAATACAGTCATCTCTCACTTATGCGCGTCTCAGTTATACGCGTCTCTCAGTTATACGCGAATTTCATAAGGTCCCGGCACGAGGAATAGGAAAATAATGCTATAGATCTCTCACTTATAAGCGCCTCTTTGAATTTTCTCTCTCAGTTATACGCGGAAATAACAACGCAATTCACATTTTTTTTTAATCGATAAATAATTTTCTGCACCTGTCAAGGTCAAAAGACCGTTCCGAAAAGCGGGGTGGAGAGGGTGGAGAGGACGTTACAGTTCGATTTTACACTCACCCCCTCAGTTCTAATGGTTGCTTCTTTTCTTTCTGTTTTAATTTTATCAAGTCACCTGCGTGTTACATTTCGTCATTGCCTTTACGGTAGCATCTAGATTCTTTCCTTTTTTTTTGCAATAAAAATGAGCAAAAGAAAGTTAACAATTTCGTTCAAAATGGAAGTTATAAAAGCAGCAGAAAATGATCCTAGACTGTCAAAAATAAATTTAGCTCGAAAATTCGATTTGCCAGAATCAACACTCAGAGGGATTTTAAAGAACAAGGACTCGATCAAAAAAACTAATAGTGAATATTCTGCACAAGCAAAGAAACGATCAAGAATTCAGAATGGAAAATTTGAGATTTTAGAAACCACTTTAATTCAGTGGTTTAGAGAAATGAGAGCTTCTAATTTACCCATTAGCGGTGAGTTATTTAAAGAAAAGGCACTCACTTTGTCATCCAAAATGGGAATCGAAAATTTTTCGGCTTCTTCGGGATGGTTAGAAAAACTTAAAAAAAGACACAGTGGAAGCGCAGCCGTTTCAGATTCAACTGCTAATGAATGGATCGCAGACCTTCCAAATTTAATTAAAAACTTTGATCTTAAGAACATTTTTAACTGTGATGAAACAGGCTTATTTTATCGTCTTTTACCAAACAAAACAATGGATTTTAAGGGAGAAACATGCCATGGTGGCAAACACAGCAAAGAAAGACTGACTGTGCTTATATGCTGCAATGGGGACGGATCAGAAAAGTTACCGCCAATAGTGATTGGTAAATCCAAGAATCCACGGTGTTTAAAAAATGTCAAGAAATTGCCATGTTCTTACGCAAGTAGCACCAAAGCCTGGATGACATCGAACATTTTTTTAGACTTTTTGAAGGAATTCGATATGAAGATGGCTAAAAAAAAAGAAAGTTTTGCTATTTATGGATCAGTGTCCCGCCCATCTTTCAGATCTCCCATTGCTGACACATACACGAGTTATATTTTTCCCTGCTAACTGTACTAGCAAACTCCAGCCCTTAGATCTCGGTATAATAAGGTCGGTTAAAGCGCAGTATAGGAAAGATTTGGTGCGAAGAATGTTTATATCACTAGAGCAGAAAAAGGAATTTAAGAAAATTTCGATTCTGGATGCCATGCATATGTTGGTTTCCTCTTGGAATAACGTAACAGCCATGACAATTTCTAACTGCTTTAGGAAAGCGGGTATTTTTCATTCAAATAATGCTGAAGTTATTCCATTACAGAAAAATGAAAACAACAGCAATGATTTTAACATAGACGAAGAAGAATGGAATAGAATAAGCCAAGATTCTCTTTCTTTTCAAGATTTTGTCAGTGTTGATGAAAACTTAACATCAACAGCAATTAGAGATATTGAAACTGTGTTTGATGATGTGATAGCTGAAAGAGAAGGAGATGATGATGATAATGATGAAACTGATACTGTAATTGACCCATCTTATGCTACTGCTTTAGGAGCCTTGGACACTTTGAGATGTTACCTACAAAATGCTGATATAGCATCAAATACAATGACGCACTTTAATGCATTAGAAAAGGTCGTTGTACAAATGCGACCTAAGCAAAAACAAACTACCATTGATGACTTCTTAAAAGAGGACTAATTGGCTTTTTTTTATGTAAGTATATCATCTTCTATGTCAAATGAAAAAATTTTACTTTATTGTATTTTTTGAAACTAAATTTTATAGTGAAAGTGTAAGGATTTTTTTTTTAGTACACTATACTAATATTACACCCCTTTTATTTTATAAAATATCATTAATCATAATTCTTATATTTCAATATGTTTTTCTTTCGAATAATGTGTATAATGTGTATAAAGAATTACTACATACAACGTCCTCTCAGTTATGCGCGATTTTAAGTCAGTCCCTTCAAACGTGCATAAGTGAGAGGTGACTGTATTTATAATGTCACAACTACAATAATTTGTTTCTTTAAAATAGTGTCATACCAGTAAATACAAAGCAATACCATGGAGAGGGGATTTAAATTTGCTTTCAAACTGCAGTGATACTGGTTGAAACTCATAAGATTTTTTTTTTTGTTATTTTTTATTATTATTATTATCTCTACTGGTAATAGAACAAATGCAAATGAAAAATCATTTCAACAGAGACATGATATATTACAAACAATGGTGTTAAATTAAGCAAGAAAAGCTACTGTGAAAATTCTGAGACTGAAAGGCTAACTTTTAAAATTAGACTTTTTTTTATCTTTTTTGTAATATATTCATGTGAAGTGAAAAAAATATTTTCTTTAGTATGCAGAAATTTAAAAAATGTTTATTATTTTATATCTTTTAAGAAAATGTAACTTATTTTTGAGAAACATTTGTAAGAAATCAATTTTTCCAGAAAAAAACTGGCTTTTTTCCACCACTTCAAAATTTCTGAAAATTTTACATCTCTAATCTTAATGAATAGAATAATCACCAATTAGACTACAGTTATATTTATCAAAGGCAGTAAATACAAAAAAAAACATTTCTTACTATATTAAATAAATTGTTATTTTTCTTTGTTTACTTTATTTTGCAGTTAAATAACTACTTTTAAACAATATTTCTTTATAGTAAATAAGCAATTATTAAATGTTTTGAACATTCTGCATTACAGGAGCAGAGTGGATTGTGGACCACTGTGCCCCAGGAGTGGGTGGTCCACTGTGCCCCATGTTGAAGTTAAATAATCATATTAATATTGTTTATATAGCTTTCTTTTAAACATATTAACTTTAAAGTTAAATAAAAACAAGTATCTTAGCTTTGCTAAAAAGCTGTTTTATCGGATTTATCTACAACCTTTAATTACTAAAAAAATTTAAATATGATGATGAAAAATTTTACTTTTAGAAGTTCAAAACAACCAGTCAGAATAAAATAGTTCAATCTGAGCTAAACATATTTTCTGAAGGCTATAAATAATCAGTGCAGTGCTGTTGTCTATTAGGATAGAAGAGAAGCTTTAAAAAATTTTAAATAAATAAAATATTAGGGGGTGGTCCACTGTATCCATAGGTCCAGTGTGTACTGGTCTCCCCTACAATAAAGTCTGTCTGACAGTACTCCACCTTGGACAAAGTTTACTGTATCGAAAATCGTTCTGCAGGACTTTAAAATCTTTCTGCATTTTACACAGATTTTTGTTTTACATAGAGTTTAACTTTTTTGCAATACACAAACTATGTTAATCTAAAGAAAACAAAAAGAAAATCTTAAATTCATTTACTTAAAATCTATGCTTATTTTCACTACTTGTTATTCACACAGTACATAAATTTAGCTCTAAATAAATGCATATTTTGCTTTTAGCAAAAGGAATTAGTGAAGTCTTTTTTTATTAGACCAACAATATGCAATCAAACTTTCAAAGAGACTGTTAGTAGTCCACTGTTACTTTAGAAGGGACTACTAAAAAAAAAAAAAAAAAATACTTCCTACATTAAAAAAATGAAATCTACCATGAAATAAAATAATAACTGCACCTTTTTCTTGTGCAAAATAAGACTATTTGTTTGGTTACACTACTTGTATAAGAGGTGCACAAGACCTCAAACTCGGTAAATGAAAAAAAAAACATTGAAAACTGATGCCCTTTTTTAATTTAATTTAAGATTAAAAATTTTTAATAAAATCAAAAAACAACTTTTAAAGCAGAAATATATATATCTTAACAAATAAATTA
The DNA here is from genome assembly GCA_963931845.1 of Maratus michaelseni. Classification (NCBI taxonomy): domain Eukaryota; kingdom Metazoa; phylum Arthropoda; class Arachnida; order Araneae; family Salticidae; genus Maratus; species Maratus michaelseni. The sequence continues at coordinate 268,583,998 of OZ007590.1, read as the reverse complement.
AAATTTATAAAATTACAAATACAAATGAATTTCACTGATTTTAAAACTTTAAGATTTATCATTTTGTCTTACCTCTGTTTGTTTGTTTATCAAATTCATCAATTCATCTTCTCTGTTTACTTGTTTCAGTAAAGCGATGTCTTTTTGAAATAATGTTTTTGAATGCATAGATTTTCCAAACAAACATTCATAAGGGCTTTTAGATCCATTTACTAAAGCAGTATTTCTCCTTAATTGAATGAACTTCAAAGCAGCACTCCAGCGTTTTGAGTTATTTTCAGACAACCAAGACTTTAACAAGGAATGAAGCTCAGAAACACAATTTCCAGCTACTTCTTGAATTTCTAAATAACTCAATGTTCCCGATACAATAACTATTTCAGGCCATGCCTGTTTAACTTCACTAATAATTTGAAGCATAAAAGATTCTTCAAAATTACTGTGCAGTACTTGAGGAGGACCTAATAATGTAAATATATTAAGCAAATGTGATACTATTTCATAAATGCATTTGCACCTAACTGGATGAAGCACACAAAAGTTAGTTTGAAGATCAAGGTATAAAAATACAAATCGGTAATCACCATCCGGTGCAGAACTGAAATCAATAAGATCAATATAACTTCGATTTAAACTAAAATATGTTTCTGGGGATTTCAAGTCGGAAGAGGGAATGTCAATTGCATCAGACATGGAAATATTTTTTATTAAACAAAATCTTTCCGGCCCTTCACTTTCACTGCTGATATTATTTATAGGACTGTCACAAGCTCGGTTATTCACAGAAGGAATAGTAATTATTTTTGTTTTGCGGGTCACTTCTTTCTTTAAAGGTCTGCACACTTTACAAAAGGAAAGGTATAGCTCTACAGTTTCACGGGTAATATTTACAACTCCTTTTTTCTGAATACTACGCACTATTCTATCTTTTCCACCGTGTATCATAGACCTATGAACTTCATCTATACAGTTATATATTTCTTCTAAGGCCACATAAAATTTGAGATCACATCGAGCGCTATCAACAGTTTTTTCTGAAACAGAACAATTTTCTGGTTTGCAACATAATCTTTCTTTTCCATTAATATTTGCAACAACGAACTTTCTTAATAAATAATATTCTCCAGGTGTATTGCATGGAGGATTTTTTTCCATAGTTTTGATTTTCTCGACTATGTCATTATATTTAGCTAAGGGATAAACGTTTCTTATCTTGCCACCTTTAAATCGCTTCCATAAAGCAGCATTAAACTCTCCGGCTGAAACATCAACAGCCATAACTTCCTATCAAATAAGAATTTTAACCATTACATCCACAAAAATAAACACATTACACATAAAATCAAAGATTATTTGCAAGAATAATGAATAACAAAATATTAAATTAGTAACACACAGTTAAAGCGCCACCACTCCTAAACACTTCCTTGTTGTCATTTCCGGTATGAGTATTGGTATAATTATTTGACGAAACCCAATCAGAAAAATGTAAAAAAATAACTAAAAATTTTGAATTTCAATTAAAACAATATACTTTTAAACGTTCTGTTTTCCCCCATTATTCATTATTTTTGCTTCGTCGGTGGGTGGGTGGGTTGGTTGGTTGGTTAATCCTGGTTTCGACGTTGTGAAACATCAGCTGATTGAGATGCGGAGATAACAACAAACAACATTAAAATTGTACAGTTTATGAATTTGAAAAATGCACAAATCATTTGTATTCTGAGTACTGCATTACTGAATACATGGGACGACTTTACCTATGCTTGACCCCGCCAAATAGAGTCGCCAAGCATTGGCTAACAACACATATGGTTGCCAGAATGATGTGTGTGATATTGGCATATTGTGCCATTGTGTTAAGCCAATCGTGATTTTTCGGCAGTGGGGTCTTTTCAGCAACCCCAAGATATCCATTCGTTACTGTTATCAAAGAATGCATGGTACTTACTGTACATTCTTTGTTGTTATCTCCGCAATAGGGCAGTTGCAATCAGCTGATCAACCATTGTATTCACTTGGAGGTAAGGGTAATTCCACCAATCAGAACTGCCTATTTGTACTGTTTACCTCCAAGGTGACGTAAATTGCAACTGCCCTATAGAACATTTTTTTAACTACAGTCTGTGGTTTTCGCTTTCGCTTTATTTTGCGTTTTGCAGGGAAGATGAGAATTTGAGACTACTAGAAGATTTCTCTTGATTCATCGTCATTTCGCTTATGCGCTTGATTTTTAGACAATAAACCTAGAAAGGATATATATATATATATATTAAAGTATCTTAGTATAACATTTAAATTTCCTGTGTTTGAAATGTAATGCATTTATTTACGCAGATATTTCACGTAATGCCTATAGTATTAAAAAAGAAAGAGAAATTAATGATAATTTACGTAAAATATTTAAAATAAAAGTAATTAATGCATAAAGTTTTTATTATAAGTATTTTGGTATTTAAAAAAATGTATTTATTTATATACCAGTGTCTAGACGGAGGGGGGGGGGGGGGGATGTTGAATGTTTTAATGTGTTCAATACTGTTTTCTGTTTGTAAAAGAAAACACAGACCAATTTTAAAGATCTCAGATATTTAAAGCAGAAATGCGAATACCTTGTTTTGAAGATCATAATTAAAATATTATCTTAGCCAAAACAATGGAGGAATATTAATAATATTATTTTATCTCATAAAATAATAATACATTTTTAAAGATTAATATTAAAAACTTTGCGCGTGCGAGTGTTTCATCATTTTTTATGTTCCTTTTCCTTTCTTTATTTGTGTTTCGAATTCACGAAAAATTTAGATTTTTTTTTAAATCAGCTCTTTAAATCTTTTAATCATTGCATTGTTTGTGGTCCCGTTAAACTTAGATTCTCAATAGAAAAAAAGTCCACTTCAACAAGGTAAAACTTTCTGACACGTTCACGAATTCATTTTTAAACGTAATAGCATGCAATTGGCCGGCAGGACTATTACAATGATTTTGAATCGAATAACGTTTTTTATTTTTCGAAAACTGCGTTGATCGGAACAATGTTAATACAAGGCTTTTCTAAATAATTTGAGCGTGAATTAATATTATTTTTTATAATCCAACAGTTCCCCCCCCCCCTCCACACACACTATTTATCTAAACAGGCCCTTATATCCACACAGGCAGACTGCAGACGGAATTTCAAGATGAGTAAAACGATTTAGAGAAAATATAATTTCAAACACCGATATCTAAGTAACAGGTACCAAGGTACCTGTACTTGACTACAGTTCTCTGAGAAAAGCTTAAAGTAGATATGTTGTAGACAAAATATTTTTACTATAATTATATTTAATAGCATCAAACAGCAAAAGAAAATAAGTTAACCTGGAGATTTTAATAAAATGCAAAACAAATAAAACATAAGGTTCATGATTGAGGGGAATTGGGGGGGGGGGGGGAAGCTTGAAAAAGTCTGGGCTGCATATAATCAGCATCCAAATAAAATATGGCTAAAAAAAGTATTTTTGTGAAACAAATTTTTTTAAATCATAACTGAGTTTTTTTTGTGTAGTTCGAATGTTATTTAAAATCTAGTTTTAAATAAAATAATTATGGAGATTGCAAAGTGCATATACGAAAATTTCCGTAACGGACACTTCTTAATAACAGACACCTCTTTGAACCCATAACACATCTATATTTCTACAGTTTAACCTTTAAAGAACAGTGGACAAATCCCGCAATATACATTTTTCTATATTGTAATTATACTTGTAAAATTCCCGGAAATGTTTAAATGATGGAAAAAAAACTTCGGCTTTGTTTTCTTTCTGGATAATTTTGCGAAAGTGAAAGGCTTAAAGGAAAAAATGATGATAGTCCATTTTTGTGAAATTTAAGATAACAGATCTGTGTAATGGTTTGAGAGGCATATTAATATACCAGCTGAAGATAGGACATTCACACTATTTGTAAAGGGAATTAACTCAGAATATCTAATTTATGACTATTACCTTTTACCAATTTTTCAATTTTTTTTTTAAATAAAAAATAAATATTTGTACAGTTATCGTTTTTTAGAAGATAAAAAATAATAAACATACTTACAATTTTTACACTCTATTTATATATTACTTTAAATGAATATATTAAGAAGAAATAATGATAGTTTTAACTATGTTTTCCTTTGGAGGCTTGCTGCCAGCAGTTCTCAAGATTATATTTTTCCTCTCAACAATGCAAAACTTTTTGACACATTTAGGAATTCATTTTTAAACATAAAAGCTGCCACTTGCAGCTTAATTTGTAATCTAATAGACTTTATCCTTTATAGGTAAATGAGTTACATATTGAGTTCTAAGCGATTGTTGTCTCATGACGGCAGTTTTTGTTCCTTTACCACACTGTCGCGTCCGGAAATTCGATTCATAAAGTCAAATTTGATATCGCTTTCTGAATGATCTTATGCATTTACCAAAAAATGAAAAAGCTGTTTGATAAAAAAAATTTTGAATAACAGCTTGTGGTAATTTAATGCTTTTGCCACTTTTGCGAATTTTATATTGAGAAATTTGTTACTTGTTACATTAAAATCAGAATTTTATAATATTTTCTGTAATAAATAAAAATGATGCTTAAGCATAAATAGTAAAAAAAAAAAGTAAGTGGTTAAGTGTGATCGAAAATCGCTCAAAGGGTTTCGTTTAATATTCCTTTCAAAACACTTTATCCTTTTTTTAAATCCGAATAAATTTCATTCAGCAAAAATCTTTTTTATAAAGTAAAATTTTACCACTCTATTTTTTCGTTTTTTCGAATATCTAAACCAGCCCGCTATTATATTCTGTCATAATATCTTTCATGCGGACTAAATGCGATATTTAAAAAAATAATTTCAAAATTAAACATGTTGTACACCTTCAAAATGTTAAAATATAGGCGAATATTTCCCTAATCGAATTTTTATCATGATTCAAAAAATGTTTCTCAAACTCATATATTTAAATATTCTCTATTACTCATATTGATACTCGCTTTGTATTATTCTCAAACATTTGAAAAATTCGTTAAACTTCCAATATGACGTCAGATTTTCTTTTTAATTCTCTTATGACGTGATATTAATCTGCTTTGTGTACATACACATACTCACACTCCTTGCATTATTGAGAAATCTTAGACAATTTCCGTTTTATTACCACTATGACGTCAATCAATTTATTTCATATTAATCTTTTTTTTCAATTGGTGAAACATTTTTTTTTTCCTTTTTCACGTGGAAATCGTTCAATAGAAAATTAATTATTGTAGAAAGAATTTCATTGTGGATTTTTAATTTTTGGCAACTGCTGAAACGAAAAATGTTTAAATGAAATAGGAAAAGACTGTTAAAATTTTGGTTTTTTATCTCTATTTATTAAAATAATACGATTTTTTCAAATTTTAATATTTTGGGCTTCTTAGCTGTCAGCTAAGTTAAACGCAAAGTTTCAACTCTGTGAGTTATATAGTTTCTGAGAATGGCTCTGTGACGGACAGACAACAGAGCGGGAGCAATAGGGTTTCGTGAGATGAATGAAACCCTAAAAATCATCCATCGAGCATAGATTATAAAACAATTTCTAACACTTTCAGAATACTGCAACAGAACCATTGCTAAGATTTCAGCCACTTATTGTCTAGAGCCGAAAAGGTATTCGAATTCTTTTATCCTTTCTTGTATATGATTTATAGATCTGTGTTACGTAATGTGCTAAAATTTAGCTCAGTTAAAGTATAACTCAATTGGACATTCACCTTCAATACTTTTGTACAGCTCCATATATTATCTATCGATTTAACACTCCTCACATTAAACTAAAATTTAATTCGGAAAAATAACGCACAACACGACTGATATCGTATTTTCCGAAATTACTATCCATAGACGACAATGTATTCGATTCTTTGGATAGCACTGTACATCAATTTGTTTATAGTTTACAAAACTCTCTTCTGCTGGAAAATGAATAACTCAATTAAAAACATCCTTAAGATGGTTCTCGAATGACCTGCTCAACAACGCGGCTCATTAAATTGCAAAGGCATTAAATTGGCTGGTCTGACTATTGAAGTGATTTGGAATCAAAATGAGTTTACCTTATTTTGATAAATAAATTACTTATCGAGGTATAAGCGATTCGTGTCCCGTGATGGCACATTTTTTCTCTTTTCTCGCGTGCTGCTGCATTGGGAATTCAGTTCAAAATGCTGACTTTGGCAGTATTTTCCTTAAGATCTTCTGCCTTTATCAAAAAATGGAAAACGTCTTTCGATTACATAGTTTCTGAATAAGAACACCTGCCCATTTCATGCATTTCCCAACAAAAATAAGTTCAGAAATGTGTCAGAAAGTAGCTCTTTGGATTTGAGTACAGCCCTAAGCAAATCATGCTCATACATTAGTGATACTTACGAATTATTTTGTGTAGCCTACATAAATGATCTATAGATTTTTTTTTAACATTTGTTCATGATAATACATTACATATATGTAAATTATATACAAACTAAAAACAGTTACATATTACTTTAATTTCCTTATTTTTTATCAAGAAAGGGTCGCGGAGATTTAGTTGCAATAGTTAGTATATTTGTGTGCCACAAAATACAAAAGGTCGAAAACTCTGTGTGCAATCATCAACTTAGACATTTCTTTTGTCTAAAAAATATAAAAAAAAATGTTTTTTAGAGTTTTATAAAGCGTATCCTCCTCTCCCCCCCCCCCCCCCCCCAACCTCCCTCTTTTTTTCTTGATGTCCTTTATTCTTCAACTGTACAAAATTAAAATACGACGTTATTTCCTAAATATACCCAAATATTATACATTTCCGTTAAGGAATTTGGAATGACAAATTAGCAATGGATATCAAAAAACAATGAAACGACATTATTAGCTTTGAAATTAACCGCCTCATTGCAACCTCTTTAAAACATAATTAAACAAAGATTCAATATATAAACAGATCGTGCTCCTTATATTTCAGTTTTCAATTAATTTTCTCAGTGAAAAAAAAACGTTCTGTGGGGAGTCTGATTCTGAATACCTCCCTATTAAATAGATTTCGTAAGCAATACTACCTATTACATTCTCCCCTAAGTTGGAATTTTTAAAAAAAATTTGCAGATCTACACCGATCCTGACTCCCAGAACCCAAAATCACCCCCCAGTTCAAGACTATATCTATCTATCTATGTCATTTTTTATGGACACGATAACTGCAATAATTCTGCACAAATCTCTTCCAAACTGATACATAAAATCAAGGGGCATAAAATATCGGTCAAGTTGTTAACGGGCAAAATCGCACCAAGCGCGGGAGGGGGGGGGGGGAATGGGGAGGCTTTTTGTGAAAACAAAAAAACCCATAATTTCTTAATTATGATACGTATCGAATCCGTTTAAAGTTATTATTACTTCTAGGAAAAGGGCCGAAAATTTATGTATGGCAGAATTTTGATATCATTAAAAATGGCCCCAAGGGGGGGGGGGGGGGAAAGGGGGTTTTAGAAGAAAAAAATTCATAACTTCGTCAATTCAAAAGATATCGAATCCACTTAAATTATTATAACTCCTCTTAATATTATTTAAAACTTTTATGTTGACAAGTTTTTTATAGAACCAACCCTTATAGCAAAAAAAAAAAAAAAAATCCCTGCCGGCTCCGCCTGTTAACAAGTTAGGTTTCGAAGTGGACGGTTCCAACTGTCGCATCATGGCAGAAAGGTCATTTCTTCCGTAACTACCAACAAACAGGCGCCCCACGGCCTGCGTCTTCGAAATCTACAAGTGCCTGTAGGCCGAGCCGTAAGGGATTTTTTGTGTTAATTGGCGTCTTGTAATAGGGGACGTTAAACATAATCCAGTTAACATAAACGTAACATAACATAACGTTAAACATAATCCAGAAGAATCAGGAAGTTGTATAATACTAAAAAAATGGAGTATTGTCATAGTCATAGACCTTTTCCCTTCCCATATGTACATGCAAACAGCCTTTTAGAATGAAAGATGAAAAATATATTCTACTTTTGTGCAGAAAAGAAAAAAGCAGGGAAATATTTTTACTTGTATTTCGATTATAGTATTAAAGATTTTGTTAAAACGTGATGGAAAAAATATACTGCTTTGAACAAATATTTGTGTGTTACAATATAACGTAAAGCAACATTTGCAGTAATAAAAGAATGCTGTTTTTCTTTCATGTTGCCACTTGCCAATTGCCATATCTCTTTAAGGTAATCACAAATTCCTTGCTCAACAATGTGAAACTTTCTGACACATTTTTAAACGTAAAGGCATAAAACTGGCAGGCCTGATTGTTGAAGTGATTTGGAATCGATGATTTGGAATCGAAATCCTGGCGCGACAGCGCCAGGATTTCGATTAAAAAGGTCCATTTTGACAAAGTTTTATGAAAAAATCTTCTGCCTTTTCCAAAAAATGAAAAATGTCATTCAATGACATAGTTTCTGAATAGGAACACTTGTCAATTTCATGTGTTTCTGAACGAAAATTAATTCAGAAATGTGTCAAAAAGTAGCTCCTTTGAATTTGAGAACTGCCTTAAGAAAACTGCGCAAAAATTACCTCACCTTTATCCATCACCTTTAGACCATGGCCGCCATCTTGAACCTCGAACCTGCTGATGATGCAGAACACCCATTTCTCTTCTACTTGCGAAATTAAAAAGAACAATTGTGCTACTGTTTTACCCACTCATTATTTAATATTGCCCACCATTTCTAATGCTGTAAATCAAAGATATCTTTGTTGACCACGTATGGAGTTGGCACCTCCCCCCCCCCCCCCGCCCCCTCAATTACGATTTAAGATTTACAAATTACATAGAAGTTTTGCCCAACCATTATATAACTTTGTCCACCTTTTATAACGCTGTAAATTAAAAAATATGGTTTTGACCACGTGTTCAGCTGGCACCGCCCAATTCGAATATAGCTACACAAACTACGTAGAAGTTTTGCCCACTCATTATTTAATTTTGACTATCATTTTTAACGCTCTAAATCAAAGACATCTTTGTTGACCACGTGTGAAGTTGGCACCCCCCATTACGAAATAAGCCTTACACACATAATTTTTTCCCACCCATTATATAATCTTGCCCACCTTTTATAACGCTATAAATTAAAAAATATGGTTTTGATTACATGTGCAGCTGGCACCAGCGAATTCAAATATAGCCATACAAATTACGAAAAAGAAAGGCTACCGTGGTGCTTTACCAAGGCTACACTACATACCGGGCTTGCTCATTCATTATCATGACATCACAAAAGGTGGCTGGCCGCGACCAGTGATTGGTGCAAAGCGACGAGCCCGTCTTTTGTGCCAATCACTGTGTGTCTTTCATTTTGTCGATTCGCTTTGTACCAATCGCTGGTAGCGGCCAGCCACCTTTTGTGACGTCATGATAATGAATGAGCAAGCCCGGTACCTAGTGTAGCCCTGGCTTTACGCGTATCCTTGTTTACAGACCGCGGAAGTCACGTGCTGCTCGAATGCACCAATGCAGGTGTACGAAAAGAGCTTTACGTCACTCTAGCGGTCTGCGAGGCTAACGAAAAAGACAGGCTACCGCAGTGCATTCCACTTATCTTTTTTTACAGACCGCTAGAGTGACGTGATGCTCTTTTCGTACACTTGCATTGGTGGATTCGAACATCACGTGACTCCCGCGGTCTGTAAAAAAAAGATACGCGTAAAGCACCGCGGTAGCCTTTCTTTTTCGTTAGCCTCGAGCGGTCTGTAAACAAAGATAAGTGGAATGCACCGCGGTAGCCTGTCTTTTTCGTTAGCCTCGGGGCAGTTGCAATTGACGTCATGATGGAGGTCACACACTACAAATAGGCAGTTCTGATTGATGGAACTATACTGACATCCAGTTGCAGTACAATGGTTGATCAACTGATTGCAACTTCCCTATAGTCATCGAAAAACTTTCGGAACATCAGCTAAATCCTGGCAAAACTTTAAGAACGCCCGATAAATCTCGAAGAACGCTTGGCAAAACTCTGAGAACACTGGAAAAAACAGGGCAATTTTATATGGTCACGAGCAAAGCAGGTCAAAAATTTAGGAACGGTAGGGCAGGGATTCTAGGATATTGGGAAAAAAACGGCCAAAGCCACAAGAATGTTGAACAAAGCTGGACAAATCCTTAGGAACGCTGGACAAAACTTTAGTAACGTTAGGCAAAACTTCAGGAAGGCTGTGCAAGACTGGGTAAACGTTAATAATGCTGGACAAAACTATAGGGGCACTGGACAAAACTTGACGAAACTGTAATTAAAGAGGAAAAACTGGGCAGTGCTATAAAAAAATTTGGGCTCAGCCGGATAAACCTTTAGGGACGATGGACTAAACTAGGATTGTTGGGCAAAACTCTAGAAACAATGGGAAAAACTGGGCTATGCTATAGGATTACGGGTAAAAGTCACGACTGCTGAACACAATTCTAGGAACGTTTTGAAAAACTTTAGGAATACTGACCAAAACTTTGCAATACTATAGAAACAGGGGCAAAGCCAGACAAAAAATTAGGAATACCGGACCAAAAATTTTAAACATTGGCCAAAACTAGGCTAATTCTAGAAACACTGTACAAAACGGGACAATGCCATAGGAACACTAGACAAAACCTGGGAATGCTATCAGAACACGTGAAATCCACGTAAAACTTTAAGAATGCTGTTCAAAACTGAGTAATGCTAAAGGAAAACGAGTAAAGTCGGGTAAAACATTGGAAATGCTAGGTTAAACTCTAGAAATTCTTGTCAAAACTCTGGAAACGCTGGATAAAATTCTATGAACGTTGTGCAAATCTGGACAAAGCTCTTGTGAAATACTGAGCAAAACAGGGCAATGCTATAGCATAATTTAAAAAAAACGGACTATGAGCTCGTTCAGAGACCGAAACGCGGGTTACTCGTATAATTGGGGAATGACGTCATCTGATTTTGTCAGGGTAAAGTTGGGTTAAAACGGCTGTGAACGCTTTTGGGTGAAGTTATGGGCATGTTTACGATCAAACACTTCCGTCAACCAATCTACCATTACATTTTGATTGTACGAACGTTGCAGGAAGCATCCTAGCCAACGTTGGCCAATTATATCATAGTCCTGTTAAAGGTAGACCAATGAAATGGTCAGGACTCAAGTGTACAGTAGGAGTCATAAAGAACAACAGTTGACAATTGCAGTTAGCTATAAAGCAAACAAACAAATAAGATTTCCCAACCACGTGATCACTTTACCCAACAAAATTCTCCAGGTAATGTGGGTTACCCGAAGTCCCGGCTTTGAACGCTACTGGAAACCCTCAAAAAGTCACTTGATATTGATATCTGAACGCTTCGGGTTTCCCGTGCGTTACTCTATGTAACTCGGGGTTCGGTTTGTGAACGCACCCAATGTTATATAAAAACAGGCAAAGTCTGAAAAACTTTAAGAACGTTAGGCAAAACTTTATAAATACTTGGAAAATGCTGCAAGAATGTTAGGCAAAGCCGTGGAAGTCTCTAAAAAAGCTAAACAAACATAAGACTGTTGGGCAAACACTAGGAACAATGGGCAACACGTGGTAATGATATTATAGCATCACTTTAGTAACGCTGAACAGAACTCTAGACGTTGGACAAAATTCTAGGAATACCGGACAAATCTGAAAACCCTGTCAAACTCTCAATCTGGAATCACCCTCTCCTTCGAAACATACCGCAAATGGGATGCTGATATAACTTTAGGAACTTCGGGAAAAAACGCTTCGGACACTCTAAAAATCCGGGCAACGCTATGGACTTTACCCACGAGTGGCAACAGCTACGTCTCTGCGAGTACATGCTCTCCGAAAAAGACTGTTTATTGAACGAAGGGAAAGTTGTGCTAAAATGTTCTTCACGCCTATTGCTGTTTTTCTGTTATATACCCGCAGATGATCTGGAGGGTCCCTCTTGGTGGTCCTGACTCGGCCCCTTAAGTGGGAAAGATGACCGGAAGCCAAGCATTTTGCGACTCTCCGTCGGGTTGTTCCGACTCGACCTCTTAAGTGGGGAAGAGGACCGGACTCTCGATATAGTGAGATGTTCGTCGACAAAGCAGGGACAGGAGACGGACGGACTACCGCCTCATCGTGGTCCGCCGGTGAAAAAGGGATGTCCGAAAAAGCCGGGATACTCAGAAGACCCGTTGTGGGACCTCAACGAGGTCCCTTAGGACCTGGGGGTCTGGGGGTTCCCCTATCGTAAGCGCAGATTCACCGCGGTGCCAGGACTCCGTCAATGCTCGGAGTCTCTTCCGTAGGTGCTGGAAGGACATCCCATAGATCAATCCGAGTTGCTTGGGCAAGGGGCTCACTAAGGAGACTAGTCCTTCTCTTTTGTGCCGAGGTAGGTGACACTGGGCAAAGGCAAGCAAACGGTAGCTGGACCATCTCCACAAACTTATCCAAGGAATTGACGGCGGCGAGATCGGGTTTCGTAGAGCACGATGCGTGGTGACTCTGTGGTGCGCTGGGAGATACGGCATGCAAAAACTATCTGCACCGTACCAGCGGCAAAGGTGGAATAGCTAACGGCGTGAGTGCGTATGGGGCGCGCATGGCCCGCAGCCACCACGTCATCCACTGCAGCTGAAGCAGTTGGGAGCCAATCTCAATGGTTGGGCAGCGCAGGAGGTTTCCAAAACCAAATGGGGTTTCAATCCAAAGGCGGCCCATCAGGTCGCTGCGGACGAAAACCATATCTTGGTGAGGGGATCACCCACTCCTCGTGTTGTTCGACTACGAGAAACCTGGCCGGAGACTCGTCGACTAACGCGACGGCGATCAAGCCAAAACTCGGTCCCTCGGGTCGAAAACCAATCCAGCGTGTCTTTGCGTAATTGGAACTTTCCGTGCCCGATGGTTGGATTAGCGGTAGTCTTCACCTAATTTTTACGCAACTAACCTCGACCGGTACTGCTTCTTTAGCGTTCTTGAAGGAATTTTCCATGCCCACCAGAGTTCGGTAGGGGGTATAAACCTAATTTTCCATTGTTTCTAACATTTTTGTGATATGTTAAGTTTTGTGTTTGCATGTGTTGTTTTTACATGTGGATGATCCTCTTGACAAAGGCGGATTAACCACCTACCGGGCCCCTAGGCTTAACACATTGGGGCCCCCTCCTTCTCTATATGTATATACATTGATATACAATACACACACACACACATATATATATATATACAAACGTACACACGCGCGCGCACACACACACACACACACATACATATATATATACATACATATTTTTAGGACAAAAAACAGGTTACAAACTTAGCGCCGGGCCTAGTTTGTCGTGCCCCTAGGCTTCAGCCTACTCAGCCTATTTGGTAATCCGCCTCTGCCTCTTGATGGAGTCCATCGGATACCATCTGTGTTCTGACCGTAGGGCTCACCGGAAGCAAAGCCATCGAGAGAGGACAACCTAAGGCGTGTTTATGCGTCAAGGGCAAAATTTCTTTGTGGTCCCGGGTTGGCGAGAAGTTCCTTCTATCGCACAAGCAATAATCGCGGCAGAGGAACTAGTCGTTTCCTCCTTCCCTAGGACTCGATGATCGGACGCCGCGAGAAAGCAAGGGTCGTCGGGGGAACTCGGCATTATGGCTTAGAACCCGGTTCCCCTAATAGGGTTCCGGCGACGAAGCCGTCGGCTGTCTTCGTGGAGGTCTCCTGATTATGGGAGCCTCCACGTAACGACCTATGTCGTCACCACTTCGTAGAATCGGAGTGATGCGTAGGTGGTGGTGCTCCGACGCCGTAGCGCATACGGGGGCGGACCCTGTTCGTGCGCGTTATATGTCCTTCAGGACATGGGTATGGCGGTTGAGACGCTGACGGTCACGCAGCTCAGTTTTTATACCCGCAGATGATAGACTTGGGGTCTATGTAGGGCTACTGTTATCGCGACCTACGTTACGTTATACACGGCCGGTGCATGACGTTTAAAACGTCACATGGTGTGGATAATTTTGAAACGGCGATTGGTGCAAAATGGGGGGCGCGCCGGTTTGCGCCAATCGCGATATAAAAATGATCCACTCCATGTGACGTTTTAACAGTCATGCACTGGCTGTGTATAACGTAGGTCGCGCTATAATACAGGCTGAATCATCAAGCATTTTGATGCTCACTTAAACCAATCAGCGATTGTTGCCACGCTGCGTGGCCAATCGTTCTCCTCCTGCTCCTATGGGCAATTAAATGACGGTGTGAGTCAGCCCGGATTGTATTGTAGTCCTACTTTACACATGTGAGTGGAAAAATGGAAATTTGTAGGAACGATGAGCAAATTTCCAAGGACACTGAGAAAACCAGTTACTGCTGTAAAAACTTAGGGCAAACCTTTAGGAACGCTGGGTAAATTTCTGGAAATATGGTCAAAAGCTACATATTTGATTATAGCGTTATAAAACTTTTGGCAAAATTATTTCAACTTAATTCGTATTGGAAGTGGGGGGGGGGGGGGTTGAAAACGTAGTCACACAGGAGTCAACAAATTTCTAAATCGGATAAAAGCGGGAGTGAGACAAAATTGCAGTACATACAAATTTTAAACTTTAAATAAAAGTTTGTAAAAATTTGATAAATATTTTTTTTTTTGTTTATGTACATATTGAAACTAATAAAATTGTTTTAATATAACTGAACCACACGGCTTCGCCCGAGTTAACCTTGGTCTTCCGGGTAACATAAGTAAAATTATAATATCCTAAAAACACGCCAATCACAACAACGCACTCGCGTCCATAAACCGTCAAAATGATATTAAGAAAAACTTATCTTATTTTGACGCAATCATACTAAGTCCCTCGGCTTTATAAATAATAATTAAAAAAAAAAAAATATTTTACGTAAAATATTTATATACCTTTTAAAAATATCTTACGTAAAATATCTAATCAAAAATCAGCAATAGTTGTCTTATTCGTCTAACTTTCCATGGTCGTGTTCATATCCGATGTTTAACGCCTTTAGTGGGGGAATTTCTAAAATCGCTGACATAAGTGCATAACTATTTTGTTTTTTAGTAGATTTGTCATTCTGAATTTCATTCTACTAACTAACACTTCGGCTGAAATATGACGAAATGACTTAAAACGTTCGACCCTCCATTTAACCCCCTTAGTTGGTGAATTTCTAAAATCGCTGAAATACGTGTTTAACTATTTTTTTTAGTGGACATGATATGCTGAATTTTATGTTACTACCTAACTTCTGCTAAGATACGACGAAAAAAATGACCTACAACTTTCGACCCCACTTTAACCGTTTTCAAGGAGGAGGGAGGGGGGGATTTTAAAAAATCTTTTTTTATTGCTTGCTTAGATAATAATAGCAATCTATTACTTTCCAGATTTCGTGATCCTGACTTCAGTCATTTCAGCTGGGCATTGATGAGTTAGTCAGGCGTTCTCTCTTTATATAATAGTATAGATATAGATATTAGATAACCAGGGCTTAATATGCGCCGGAACCCACCGGAAACCAGCTCCAGTACTTCTTTGTTTTTAGTAAATATTTAAATATTGGCCATAAATCAACGGAGCTATAAACACTGCGCTCCGGAGCCCAGTCCAATAACGCTTCCGAAAAACGAATCCTAAATGACCCTTTTCTTTCCCTCCTATCTCAATCATTTGCTTTCTTTTGTATCAAAACACTTATAAGTGACATAATGTGCTGCTCACGTAAGAGATAGAGATGAAACAGGCTCGGTTTTTATATCAGTCTTCGGGTTTGGGCAAGCTCCAGCTCAGGGCTCGGAAGTAGCGCGCTACAAGTAGCGAAACTACAGTAGCCGCTACTTTTTCTAGTAGTTTGTAGTGTAGCGCGCTACATTTAAAAAATTGTAGTGTAGCGAGTAGCGCGATACAAAATATGAGTAGTTTGTAGCGAGCATCGACGCTACTTTTCACGCTACTTTAGGAGGGAGGAAAAAATGCCAATCTTCAAGTCACGTGATCATAACTCGTTTCTTTTGTGCGAAATATGTTCTCTGCAACAATTTGCGAATGTCAGCGACAAATCTCACTTGCAGTGTCATAGATTTTTCCATAAACGACGGGCACGGTCACAAATAAACTGTAATTTTTATAGTTTGGGTGTCAGAAACTTCGTGTATTGTCATTTAAATCCATAGAAATCTTCTTAATATAATGTATTTTTATACGACTACGATTGTTTTTACCAAAATATAGTCGTCTGGCTATGTTAAGTCTTTATCTAACTCTAATTTCTTCTCCCTTTTGCCTCCAACCCCCAGCAAGCAAAGAAATATAAAATCTTTATTTAAAGGGGGGGAAAAATGGAAAAGAAATAGAACGGATTCATCTAATCATAAATCATCTAAATTATCCCTAACCTCTCAAATTCACGCTTACCCCTTATAACCTGAAGTTGCACATAGCGGTGTTACCATTTTCTTTATTAATAATAATTACTGGATTGCTAACTCGCACCGAATATCTAAATCATTATTCAATTGTAATTACTGTGTAACCGAAAGACCTTTCCTATTATTCTTTATTTTATTTTATTTTATTTCCTGGTAAAGACAGAAGATTTTTCAGAAAACACTGTCAAAGTCGGCGTTTTCAACCGAATTTCCGACGCCGCAGAAGGGGAAAGGGAAAAAACGTGACACGAATCGCTTATAACCCGAACCCGATAAGTAATTTATTTTTCAAAAAACGGAAAACTCATTTCGATTCCAAATCGCTTCCATAGTCAGACCTGCCAATTTTATGCATTTGCGTTTAAAAATGAGTCAGATAATGTGTCAGAAAGTTTCGCGTTGTTGAGCAAGGAATTTGAGAACCACCTTAAACGCTACTGTGCTATATCACTCTCATAACTTTGTAAGATTATTACAATTTTTGTTTTCAAATTTCCTCTATTTAACACTTTCCAACATAATTAAAAAGCGTCTATGAATTCGCTTTGTCTGTCTGTCCGTGCTCTAACTCTTGTAAATATACTCGGATTGCCGTGAAAGTTTTATATGTTATTGAAGTTTACCATTGGATGTTGAGTATTGAAAATGAAGTGTGTAGCATTTATATCTCGCTTACAGGGACATTCAAAAGAATTCTGTTACATTATGGTCTATGGGGAAAAATCGTTTGCGGTGCATTTAATTAGCGATGATAACTAAAGTAGCGAAAAATAGCGAAGTAGTGACTACTTTTGAAAAGTAGTTTGTAGTCGCTACTTTTTAAAGCAAGTAGTTGTAGTTAACTACATTTTTCATAAAGTAGTTGTAGTTGTAGTTCGCTACAAATAAAAAGTATTTTTTCCGACCCCTGCTCCAGCTTAATATGTCTTAAATTCAATTTTTATTTATTTCAAATCATTTTAATGCTATTTTGATCAGAATAAAGAGTCAACAGAAATAGTCTTTTTCTATTCTGCATAGCTGCGAACTATTCATTTTTTGTATTAACACTATTTCTGAATCATAATCCTGAGCTTATTGAATCGCAGAATTCTCCAATTAATTAACATTAAGATTAGGCAAAGGTTTCTATTTGGAAGTAGTAATAACTAAAAAATGGAATAGTGGATTGCTAAGTTATACGCAGATAGATGTATTTAAAAGTTTTATTTTGCTAAATAAAAAAACAATGCTTTGAATTTTGAAAATAATGTATGAAATATAAATATGCAAATTGGAGTGACGGCATAGAGGGGGGGGGGGGGGGTAGGGGGGGCTGAGGGGTACGCTACGGGTGTTAGTACTGCAGAATATTATGGCTCCGGTACTTTTTTCCTTAGAAATTAAGCCCTGTAGATAACAGTAAAATTTTAGGCTGTATATGCTTTTTTTACTTTAATCTTTACACATTATAATCAATCTTAACACAAGGTTTTGTATACATCTGGTTATCTTTAAATGCTATGGGAAAGGCTTTAACTCAGAAATCACCCTCCGTTTAACCCTACACTTCTTCAGTGCATATAGCCTTAACTCTGAGGAAAAATAGATGCTTGATTTTTTTTTTTGACTTTCTAAACTTTTTCTATACTACACATAATAACATTTAACTAAATTACATAGAGGAAGACCCTGCAACGTCTAGCCCTTTAAAAAAATTGAAATTTGATAAATTTTAAACTGGAAAGAGATTGATAATATTAGCTTGATGCAGATTGTTGACTGTTAAAATTTTAGACAATTAAGTTTATTTACTTAGAAAAGCAATTTTTGTATATGAAACATGGCCACAATGAATTTTTTCAGTCAAATATACATGCATACTTTTTCACTATGTTGGCTATACTCCTATATAAGCAATTAAAATTTGAATATATGTATACAGAGTGTTTCGCTCCAACCAAACCCTAATTCTTGTTTTGTTAAAATGATGAATCTATTTTAGCGAAAATCTCGAAGAGACTTACCTTGTTTAGCGACAAATGTAACAATATTTACGTATCACGAGAATTGGTCAAAGTTATTATCACCCGCATCCAAACAGTGCTGAATTAGGTGCCCCATATTTCGGAATGTAGTTGACATTACATACTGTGTCATTGACTGAATTACTGTGCACATCCAGCACTTTTCTTGGTATCGCATTCCGCATAAAGCAATGTAAATCTGTTGAACTTTTCGTTAAAATAGCGTCATATTATTAACCTCTAAATAAATATTTGGGTTTGGCTTAAAGTCTATACCCTATATTTTTGACTAAAATGCATTGCGACCTAGTTTACTACGATACAAAAATTGTTAATTGTAGCGTGCTCTACCACCTCTTACAGTTTGTCCCATCTTTTTTGAAGTGCTCTGTATATGCATATATATATATATGTTTTTTTAAGAGAGAAAGTATGGTTGCTTTTAATATTTATTTTTCATTTGTAATAATTTAATAACAAAATGATGAATAAAAAAATTTAAGAGTATGTTAGCATATAAAACATTGTTATTGACTCTTTACAAATTTTCCCCTAGTGAAAATATTTTACAAAATCACATAACACTTTTTTAATAATCATAATTTCAATATTTTTAACCTTATTTTATTTTAATACTCATTGAAGTCTTTTTGTAATAATGCATAAGATACACAGATATAAATATCCGGCGATTGTGAGGTACTTTTTAGCGCAAGCGTTGTGACATTTTATTACTTTACAATATGATTTCTTTGTGCGCGCCATGCAATTTTTCACGTATGTCATACTGATTTTATTTATTTACCCAATAAAAATTGCCCCACAGTCTCAGTGCTGTTAACATGTTATAACAATACGCGAATAATACTAGAATAGTCACATATTAAGCATAATCACTAAAATATGATTTATTTGGAGTTCCGATTTTCCTTGATACATATTACATAAATTCACTTAAATTTTCTTTAGTACCACGGTGTTCATTAGTCTGCATCGAATGGAACTAAAAAAAAAAAAAAAATCTGTGTAAACAGAACCTGCGTATAACAGAAACTTTTACGTTCTTTCTTGCCGAAAGGAATATAGTACAAATCTATACCTGCTAAGACGAAAACTTGTCTAAAAACAACATATTTTTCCTGTCACTATCCCTAACGATTCAGTTATTACGCAAATTTAATGCACATGGTTCAATAAAACCTGGGATAACGGAAGCTGTTTATAACGAAATCCTGCATCTTAAACGTTAAAAATAATAATAATAATAATAATAATAATAAACTTTCTAGTGCAGGAATAACCATACAATTATAACTTCTCAATAGAAAACCTCTCCAAAACTGAATTTTGTTTCGGGCCGAAGCAATTCCACTATCACATATTTTAACTGTGCAAGATTAATATGTTTATTTAAAATAGTAAAACCTACTAAGAGAAAATCTCAAATAATCATCAGAAAAATATTCCGTTTTGGAGAGGTATCCATCTTAGAAAGTATAATTTTGGGGTATTTTTTCGAAAGAGAGTATGCATTTTTTACGTTTAAATCAGAAATCCATTATAGACAGGTTCCGTTCTCGTAGAATTTAGTGTATTTTTATGTGTTGATTTAGAAGCCGCTGTCCCGCTTTATTGTCAAAGTGGAACTGCCAACACTAGCTTTAAAATACAATTGCAAACAGTGTCCATTAATAACTGCTAAATTAGTCGCTCTCACAGGGAAAGAGGGCAGGAGAGGTCCGTAATTTGTTGTATATTACAGCCTTCTCTCTTATTTGGCTCAAAGTCCTCCACTAGTACGAAAGTGCATTCAAATATTAATCTTAAAAAGTAAGTCTTTATGACATAATTATAAGAAAAGTATGATACATCATAAAGCGGTCCTCAAATTCACTGGCAGATGTATTTATAATCGAATACGTTTTTCATTTTTCGATAAAGGCACGGGATTTTCGGAAAATGCAGTCAACGTTGGCATTATGAACTGAATTTCCAGATGCAACAGTCTGAGAAAGGTCGTCATGAGACAACAATTGCTTACAACTTAAAATGCAATACATTTATCGAAAAATGAAAAACCCTATTAGATTTTCCATCATTATAATAGTTCAATTTCATGCTTTTGCGTTTAAATGAATCGGTGAATGTGTCAGAAAGTTTCTTGTTCATTTAAGGCCGTTCTCGAAAAAGAAAAATCTGCACTTAACAAAGTGCAGATTTTTCTTTTTCGAGAACGGCCTTAAATGAAAAATACATTTTATTCAACAATTTAATTGGTTTTTCATAGATTCGTTTGTATTGAAAAGGAAAAAAAACTCCTATTCAATCAACAGACTTCCATATTTCCGAGGATGTGTTTGCTTTATTTATTTTAGTAATGTATTTTCAACAAACAAAAATAATAGCTAAAAAAAGAAATTTTTATTATATTAAAAATTGTTATTGTTTGAAAATATATTTCCCGAATACAATAAAAAACATATATAAATTAAAATTTAAAGCAATTAAGTGAAAAATGTCTAAAACAGTGAGTAAGCTGGTTTTAAATTATTCCACTAAACGAAATGAAAATCATTTCTGAATATTGATTGTCTGAAATCTTTTAGCACATTTTTATCATAATTACTTTAATATAAACTAACTTTTAAGTGCTTTGTTCATCTAAAAGTCGCATTTCAAAATAAAACGAAATTCTTCTGATAGTAAAAATTGTCGTGCCTAAAAATCTGTTTATTTAAAGGATTGTAAAACATCTCTCTTATTTCTCGCCGTCTATCAATCAAAATCCAACACCCCCTTAGATCTGAAATAACCGCCCTTTCTGTAGAAATTCACTATCACTTCCAACAGATGTTTCCCTTTACCTCCCTCAGACTCCTGGAAACAGAAACACAATGACGTACTTATCAGCTAGCATTATTCAACAACCAGCCAGAGCACGTTATCGCTCTTGACCATCCCCAAGACTTTATCGCTTTCTTAAACCTGTTTTATCGCCATATTTGGCGGGGTCAAGCATAGGTAAAGTCGTCCCTTAAGCTTCTGTGGCTCGGATGGGACGACTTTACCTATGCTTGACCCCGCCAAATAGAGTCGCCAAGCATTGGCTAACAACACATATGGTTGCCAGAATGATGTGTGTGATATTGGCATATTGTGCCATTGTGTTAAGCCAATCGTGATTTTTCGGCAGTGGGGTCTTTTCAGCAACCCCAAGATATCCATTCGTTACTGTTATCAAAGAATGCATGGTACTTACTGTACATTCTTTGTTGTTATCTCCGCAATAGAACATTTTTTTAACTACAGTCTGTGGTTTTCGCTTATACATTCTACATAGATCTGAGCAACGAAGATATTTTTATTATAGCTTAACTTGTATATGTTTTTGTTGTTGCTGTTTTATTCACACCAGAATGTTAAAATCACTTGAAAATAGATGATATCCATAAAATTCTAATTAAATTTTTTTAATAAATAAAGTTGATAAAATTTATTACAGTTTGAATATGTTTTCGTTTCATAGTTTTATCATTAATTTCTTAATATTTCGCAACATTCAAATTTGATTTTTGAAAAAATATTTTGTATCAGATTTTTTAACTTTCTTGTATTCTATGGGACCTTCACATAACTTTTAGGTCTTAGCGAAATGCGATTTCTTGTAAAATATTATAAGCAAAAGCAGTTAAGAAATGGAAACGGCGGCCACTGAAAAAAATTCTTATCTTATATGGGTTATTTATAGTATTTTAAATAAAATGCTTCTAAATGGTAAAAATATTGAATAAATTGCTTGTGAGTTTCATACATTGATAGTTATTTCATAAAGATATAACAATTTGATGAGATTTTAAAATGTAAAAAGTATGCTAGAAAATGCAATTGCAAATTTCGCTTTTTTTTTGCCAAATTCAATTTTGGCGTTTTCTGTATGCACCAAGGCCTCTATAAAAAGGAAGTGCTCAGATTTTATTTATTAGAGATTAGAGATTTTTTAAGTACAATATGCTTTAATTGTATCATTAGCCTTATTTTTGCACCCTTTTTTTATGAGTGACATGTATGATCAGCAAAAATTTTGCGAGTTCCACTTGTAAACAAACAAGCGCATTTTCATTTCAGTCACTATGGGGCTGTTCAGAACAGAAGATCAGGCGGCGCGCGGTCGATGGAGATTAAAATATCGAGTGAGTCTATACTGTGAATGAAATTGAAAGGCCTGCGTTCGTTATCATTGATTTGGACATCCAAATCAATGATAATGAACACAGTCCTTCATTTGACTAATTAGCGTATTTTAATGATATTTTGTTAAATTAAGAAGTGAACTTGGTGGCCGAATGGTTAGAGCACTGCTCTTGATTCTGGAGGTAGCGGGTTCGATCCCCTAAAATTTCTATTTGATTTTTCTGTTTTTTTTTCATTTAAAAATGTTTAATCGGTTGCTTTGTATTTTTCATGATTAATGGAATATATTTTATAAAAGTAAAATTTGATATTATTAACAATTACTTATTTAATTAAATACGACAAATTCAGCTATTTTACGATTAAAATTTTACATTACAGTGTCTTTTAATATTTAAACATTATTATTATTTTTTTCTTTTTAGCAAATGTAAAATAAGAAATGAAAATATAGTCAATTTGCACGAATTTCTCCATGTTTTAATAATGAGTACTTCAACAGTGAATTTTTAGTGCGAATAGAATGCAAAGCATATTTTACAATGTAAAAAATATTATAAAAATAAAATGTAAAATATATACATTATTTAAACTAGAAATATCAGTACCTATTTTTGTAAAGAGGTAAAATACATGTGGTTTACCGTCTAGTTTCGTAATGAATATAAATAAAATATAGTTAGAATGTTTATAAATTTTCTACTGAATGTACAAGTATTTTAGCATTTGTTTCTCGTGTTTTATGATGTTTATTGCAATGTAATAAATAATGCAATTTACATCGAAAAATGAATTTCAAGAAAAATAAATTTTTAGAAATTAATAATTATGTTTCAACAAGGTTGTTATCGAAAAATATATTTTAATAAAATGTTTAAAAGCTTTTTTATCAAATTTTAACAAAGATTTTATTTTGCTATTATAAATAAAGAAATAAATCTTTTAACATATGTTAAAAGATTTATCGTAAATCAAGGTCGTGATACCAACATATATGTTGGTATCACGACCTTGATTTATTAACATTCTATTTATCCCAAAAAATATAAAGCAACTGATAAATAATTTTTAAATTAATAAAAATAGGGGAAGAAAATCGGAAATAAACGGCGAGCATTCACTTTGTATCCATACTTTTCAGGTTCATCTGTGTAGGACAACCCAAACGTCAGTAAAGTCATTGCCGACAATGGTAAAGTACGTAACAATTTTTGGTACTTTTCGGTTAGCCGGGCGCCAGTGAAAAAAAAATATAAATATATATCTACATATATGTTTGTGTATATATGTATGTATATATATATATATGTGTCTGTGTATATATTTATATTTGTTTCACTGGTGCCCGGTTAACCAAAAGTACCCTTTTTTTTAGA
Source organism: Maratus michaelseni (assembly GCA_963931845.1). Lineage (NCBI taxonomy): Eukaryota > Metazoa > Arthropoda > Arachnida > Araneae > Salticidae > Maratus > Maratus michaelseni. Next base: position 268,559,948 of record OZ007590.1, on the reverse strand, counting down.
GTTTACATTAATTTTATTGAAACCACCAATACCGTGTTTCAGGAATTCGGTGATCCGAACGTCCTCTCCCTTGTTAGTTAAAGGTGCACTGGTTATAGAAAATTAAACTTTATAATATTATATGCATTGTTTTGTACAATATATATATTTATGTAACTGCTATCAACTAAACTAATATATCAGTTTTAGTAGGTGCTGTAGTTTTAGAGACATATAAGTTGACAGCAGTTATGTAACTATATGATGTATATATATATATTATATATATATACATATATAGTATATATATATACACATCATACTTTCGTATTCTATTATTTTTATGTTGGATCAAACAGGACCGTGCGAAGACAAAACTGCGCCCGGGGCAAAGTTTCAATTTGCCCCCCCCCCCCCTATTCACTTATTTTTATGACAGCTGTCAAAAAAATTGACAAAGTGCAGAAATACAAATAAATTTTATTGAATAAATATTTCGCGTTTATTTTACAAGATTTAATTATTTTATTTCAGAAATTCCAAACAACTAACAATTGCACTTATTTCCTACAGAAATCATGATGTTTTGCGACAGAAAGTAAGAAAATGACAAAGAGAGAAACTGAAATTCCCCGGAAAATGATCGACGGTCAAAAAATGAATAAATAAATAAATAAAACTGTGGTTGGTAGTATAAATTTGGCGCCCCCTCAATGCCTGCGCCCGGGGCGACGGCCACCCCTCGCCCCCCTCTTCGCACGGCCCTGGGATCAAAGGCTTAAAAAATCATTTTAGAATGTTAAAAATTTTAAATTTTTCAGATATCCAATCATGTTGCTACAGCTGTATCAATCAACCTACCAAATCAAGTAAGACACAAAAAAGCCCAATCACGTGATCAAATCGCCCACAGAATTTTTGTGAGTCACCCGCGCGCAGCCCGCGCTAAATATTTGCAGGTTATGAACGCGGATCGGGCTATCTGATCACGTGATGCTTTTCATGAATGTTTCGGGTGTTTATTATGATGAAATAAAAATAGATATTCCTACTATAAGATCCATTTTTTTTTTGGAGGATAAAGATGTGTAGTCGCTAGTTTCACCTAATCCGAGCCACAGAAGCTTAAAATAATTGAAATAATTAAATTATTTAAATTTCCGATAAGACCTACTCCATAACCCTTCTCTCCATCACGCGCGCGCCGCGCGATCTTCTTTCCTGAACACAGCCTACAACATCGGTAAATTTTTGTTCACTGACATTTGATAACTTTTCTTCAAGAAATTACTAGTGTTTTTGTTTGCCAAAAGACTATTAAGCAATTTAAAAGAACTAAAGCATGTAGTTTTATTATTATTTTTTTAATGGTGATTTGGTTAGGCATGACATTATTGTTATAAAAGAGTCCATTTTTTGAAAATGCATAAATTTTAATATATATTATAATTCTGTAAAAGTGTAATTGTCAATATTTTTTTAATTATGTCATACCACTTACATTTATTTATGCAAGAGATACTATATGCACATTTAAAAATTTGTATACATAATATATTTTATTGAGAATAAATTTCTCAATTATTTTATAGTAAATTCTAAAACATTGATTTTTTTTTCTTTGGTATTTGTGTATTATCTGAGCCAGGCCATCTTCACTGCCCAAACATTTTAATTACAGTAACCTCTTTTTTTTTTGCTTTCTTCATTTTAACTGCATACTTAATATTATATTAGTTAAAAGCAGTGGTAGAAATATTTATATAAGTATTAACTATATACAGGGTTGTTTGATTTAAATCAGCTTGATTTAAATCGTGATTTAAATCAAATGATTTTTTTTTTTAAATCTTTGATTTAAATCAGTTTTTTTAACATTCATATTTACTGGCTGAATAAGGATCAAATTCCTCATTTCAGATTAAAAATTACCTTTTAATAACATTAAATAAAACTTTTATAGATTAAAAATACTATTATATTCTGAAAGTAAATGCAACACTGCATTAAAAATATTATCTATCCGTAGTACATTCTCCAAAACTACTGATAAATACTTACTAATTTTTTAAGATTTTTTTTTTCTTAGTCACTTCCATTTTTTGAAAGCAAGATGCTGAAGCTAAAGTTAAATCTATTTAATATAATAGTATTTTCAGTGGAGAGTCACTTTCTCTAAAGCAACTTATACATAATTCACAAGTTTGTTTTACATTTACCTGCAAATTACAATATCCCATATGTTGATCATATAATGTGATCAATACATGAACTAATTATAACATAAATATTTGGACTGTTTGTCTAACATAGTATTAATTCCAGTTTCATGTTTCTTCTATAATTGAAAATACTTTAATCCCTGTAACTGTAACTGATTCCTTTCCTCTTTCTTTTCCTAGAATTCATTGCTTATTGCAATGGAAAAAAATAAGAAATGTTATTGTACTAAGCTAAGCACTAAGCAGTCATTCGTATTATCAAATAAGCAAGATTGTTTTCTAAAATTGACCATGGCTGAGTAAGGTTGGGGGGGGGGGTGCAATAACACTGATAATTGATAGCTTCACACTTTTAGTTATAGGATTACCTTGCATTTGGTGCCTTAGAATAGTATAGTGTGAATTTGACTAATGATAAAAAAAAGAAAACCTTACTTTTTGCTAAAGACAAATACAGTTCACATTTTATATCCGTGATGATGAAATTTCAAGGAAAATCAAATCCCTTTTCTGAATTTTTATTTGATGAAGACAACGTAACAAAGATTTCTCCCTTAGACTGGTGGAAAACACACTTTGATTCAGAAATTTGTGTATCAAATTTGTGTATGTGTGTGAAATAGTGAGGGGAGCGTAAAGAAAGCCATAGAGCAACTGTTTACAGCAACAGCTACTTCTTCCTCCGTGGAACGGATTTTTTTAACATATGGTTTAGTTCAATCTAAACTTAGAAATAAATTAGGAAATGGTAAAGCAGCCAAATTGGTGTTCTTATACAAAACCTTAAATGCATAAATAGTTAAAAACATTAATATAATTACATATATGTAAATAATTACAAAATAAAAACCAGATTTTGTAAGAGATTGAATTGTAATCTAATATTAAACTATAATTTTATATTAATGAATTAAACAATTATCTATTTATAGATATTCACCAATGTTAAACTGTTTCTATTTAATATTTTGTCATAACTTAAAAATTAAAGAATTGTTCTTGCATGATGCATAATAAACCCCATATGCATTTAGCATTCTTTGTTGTATTTATTATACGTTGTTATATAAAATATGTGTTATTTGGAGTAATACACGAAAGAAATACATATAACACACATATTTATATGTATAACAATTTAATATTAGAATGTTTTAAATTTTAAATGAATCATCTAAATTTGTTTGCAACAATTTTAAATTTAAATTATTTTGAATTCTTATCTATAAATTGTAATGAAATTAATAGAAATATGTAAATCTATACAGAAAATATAGATAAATATGTGCAGAGTACACAAATATTATATTATAAAAATATTTAAAAAAATCAAAAAAATCCGATTTTTTTTATTTTTTAAAAAAAATCACGATTTTTAACAACCCTGAGTATATAATATAATATAGATCTATTATATTCATTAAAACAGTGTATTTACATTACATAATATGTATTTACATTATATTCATTCTGGTGGGCATAACAAGCTACTGGAAATTGTTAATATTGTTTATTGCTAAAAGCCATCAATTTGATGTTATGTATTTAATAAATGTACTATATACCAAATTGGTACTTTTCCAGTATAGGGGACTTGACGTTTCTTTAAAAAGCTTAGCGCAATTCAGGTTTCAGAAAGTGAGATTTGGTACCAAATGATATAATTAGCTGCGAAAACAAACCTGATAAAATTTTATGCTTGTTTATTTGTTTATATAATATACACACACATATAAACATTTTATTTATATATATATTATTGATTTTCATATATATTTAATTTCTGTTTGTATATAAAAATAAATAAATGGCTTCTTTATGTTAAATAAATTGTATAAATATTGAGAAAATTGCTTGTGTATATGAAACATTGATTGGATTGCCAGAAAATATACATGAAAAATTTTGGTACTTCTCTATTATACCGTCGACCACTTTTAATAACATAAAACTATCGCCAAACTGTAAGATTAAATGCCAAAAATGCAGTCCCATTTACTTGATGTCAGAAGCATTATTACGTGTTTGTTATGTCATCAAGTGGTTTTTAAATCGACATTTGAGTGTATTTTTCATTATGTTTTACTGATTTATTAGTTATTTCATTAATTAAACTAACAATTGTGTCCTTAAATTCTTATATTTTATTTTATTTATTTTGATATTCCAATGGCAACGTTCTCCCGTTTATTTGGCGATATGTTTTTGTTATGAAAAGTGGTCGATGGGATAATAGAGAAGTACCAAAATTTCCTTCTATCATCAACGTCATTTTCTCTATCTCACCAAGGCCCCTATGCTGGATGGAAAAATACCACTAAATTGCTTTTTTCTATTAATTTAGCTTACTTTTATATTATTGACTGAGTTACTAAACATTTTTAATAATGTTATGTATTTATTAAATATGTGTTAAAGTACCATTTTGAATATGATTGGCTATTGACAACAATAAACAAAATTGGCAATTAACAACCATTTTGGCGATTTATCTACCTGGCCCGTGTAATATGTAAGTATCTTTTTTTTACCACTATATTCTGCCTTTCATGCAGTTCTCATAACTGTCGAAAAATCAGCTCACTATGTTTGTAATATAATTGTTTGGCATTTTTAATATAACCTGATTTTGAGTTTGAACAAGAATCACAAAATTTTGCTTTGAGGAAGGAATCTAAATCTATTGTACATGTACATCTTTGATAGGAAATAGGGAAACCTTGTTTGATTCTTCAGCATATAAATAGTAATTTCTGCAAATATCATGCATTTACTCATAAAACACACTTCATTAATGTGTGTAGCAGATTTGCATGTTGGGGGAGAAAAATGTGAGAATCCTTTTAAGGAAGTACTGTAAAATCCCGAAAGTAATATCCCCCTCCCACTTTTAAGCAATTTTGATTTTCTTTTCCATTCCCAAATATAAGAGCCCCCCCCCCCCCCTCCGGGCTGAAATTTATTTTTTTTTTAATACGTCGAAATGCGGAAGATTCTCGCCCTTTTTTTTAAATTTTACAATTTTACAGATTTTAAATGTTACAAGATGCATTAGGAGGGGGAGAATCTTCATGAAATAAGGTTGGGGAGCAGGGGGAGATAAGCAGAGATTTTAGGAAGAGGGGTTAATTTAGGTGGTAGGTCAGATTTATTTATTTTTAATATAGAGTATTTAATAAGTCTGAAAATAAGCTTAAAATTAAAAAGTTATAAGGGTTAAACTATGCATTTTTGGTAGAAAAGAGGGGGGGGAAGGGGGAAACAGTAATTTTGAGAACAGATTTAGATGATTGATTATTTATTGTTACAATAAAATAAGAAATTTTTTTTTTTTTTTTTGGGGGGGGGGGGGGAGGCAGGATTTTTAAGGTTGAAATTTATTTTTATTTTATTTTTATTTTTTTTAATCTGACGAAATACGGAAGATTCTTGTCCCCACTTTTACTTCTAAATTAATGATAAAAACAGGTTTTTAAATGGGTTTTTTTTTAAAATCCCGATTATAAGCCCCCTCCCAAATTTAACCTTTTTTGATTTTGAAAAAAGGGGGGCTTACAATCTGGATTTTACGGTATATTTTTATTTTATACCAAACTTTCTTTCCATAAGATTGAATGTAAATTTCCAAAAAAAATTATGTTCATAGGATTAACAGTTATTTTCATGTAAGAAGATGTTTAAAAATGAGAGCAAAATTTTTACACAAGCAATGGGGAAGACATCATTTTTATTTCATAACTAGAAAGCCCAATGTGTAAACTGTTACTTAAAACAAAAAGAAATTGGAATTTTCAATTGCCTTTTTGTGGAGAGCATTTTTTGTAAAATGACAAAAATAACCATAACTTTACATTTTGGCTCAATTTTTTGGCTCTAAAAATTATAAATAATTTTTTTAATATTTTTTTATTAGAATCTGCATATTTTGACGTACTTGCAGTGATATTTTTAAGCTCATTCGGATTTTAGATCCAGAGAAACAATTTTTTGAAGATGAACTGCAATCTAAAAATACAGACTTAGAAATGCGCGATTTGAGGAAAATCCAAATTTTTGACCCCCCCCCATATCTCAAAAAGTATTAGGTCTAGGAAGACAAAATTTTTTATGGGTTCATATCTAGGTAGGGGTAGTATGCACACAAAGTTTCCCCCAAATCCCAGTCAGTCGGGTTAAAAGCCATAAAAAAATTGGTTGAATTGACATGGAATGACCCTTATTTAAAATGAAGTCTCATAAGAATTGAGACACTTATAAATTTATACTATTTTCTTTAGAAGTCGATATTTTTTCGGCATATTTTTTAATGTTATGTAAAAATGCAGCATAGAAATGTATTTAAAGTTTGTAGTTAACTGTTCTTTGGCAATTTTTAAGTATCCAATTTAAAATAAGTAAGTTCTAATCTGATAATAAAGGATTATAATGCTGGTAAATGTAGTAGCAGTTATGTTAAAATTTATTTGGTACTTCTTTGTTATAGCGGCCCCCATAATTATGATTATGCCACGATTAAAGTCAATTTTGCCAAGCTCATGAAGCGTAAATGTAGCATACATGTATAATAGAGATATATAAAAATAAATATCATGGCATTAAATATATTTTGTTAATAAGAATATGTTAAAAGGTTTCATAACAACTTCTTACAATGCTTCACAAGATTAACAACTTTTGAAATTATGCCTTACATTATAGGCCATATTTCCAAAATTACTTTAATTCATCAAAAAAAATTGTCCTAGGTATTTTCTCCACATAAATTCTGTATGGCGAACTGTGCCTCATTGCTTTTTATTGCACCACTTAGCAGAACCCCATGTTTTTTTCAACATTGGATCAAAAAAATTGTACTTAAGGTTCACAGTAAAGTGTTTTTATCCTGCTTTTTCAAGCTCTTGTATCCTTTCCTGCAGTCAGTGTAGGTTGTTGAACACACTTCTCCCCTGTAACTATTCCAATCAATTGCCGTATTTTCACCAATATTTGTTTCTTACACTATTTAATGGATATTAATTCCTCTGCCCAACAGTATATAAACCTTAAAGCAGTTATAAATGGTATTACTGAAGCACTAAACCAATTTTCAACATGGAAAGTACTTTTTTTTTTTTTTTTTACAACTTTTTATGTTGCATCTCCATATAGTTTCATCATTAGTAACATACAGTCCATTTTTGTATGTTGTTTGCTGGATAAAAACCCCTGCTTTTGAAAAAATGAGATTGCATCCATCTAAGTACCAAGTAAATCAAAGATTGTTTCCATATTTATAAAAATAAATACTACAGGCATTTAAAAAAAAAAAAAAAAAAAAAAAAAAAAACCAATACAACGTGCAATTTTTAAAAAAGCATGTGATATACGGTTCTGGAACATCAACTGAAAAGCAATATGACAATAACATAAACACATGCTGTTTCTTTAGGACTGCAAACCATTTGATGAGATTTTACAACCTAACTTGATGATATATCTCTATCACTTGACACTTGATTCTCAGGAACTGCTACAAAGAACACCAATGAGGAAGAAAAATCAATTTTTCTTTATAACATTCAACTTTGTTTAAATGTAAAAATCGCATGAAATATTTGATACTTCTTAACAAACTGGACTACATTTGAAGTTATACTAAAGACATTAAACATTTATTCTGATAAAAATCAAGCAAATTCCAGAATTTTTCAGCAGTAAAACCTTTAACTCAATTAAAAAGTCTTGGAATCAAAGTGAAGCCTGACAATATCAGACTTACCATCTAAGCATATTGATACAATGGACAAGTAAAATAGTCTCCCATTGGAAAATTCATAACACTTTTTCATACTGAGGTTCTTACTCTCAGTGATAAATTGAGACAAGAATAAGCATATGCTATTGAAAGTTATAATCTACATAACTGCTATCTCAGGACTAAAAAGTTAGAACCACAGTTAAAATGTAGAAATTTAGAAAGAAATTAAAAGTTTCCATTTATTTTGCATTTTAAAGAGTTTCTTCTCCATAAATTTAATCAAAATAGCAAAAAAGTTACTTACCTAACTGTTTGCAGTTCAGGCCTGTTCTTTTCATGATAATAATCTTCAAACAACATATTTTTAGAGAAAAAGTCTGATTTTTTTTACAACAGATGTTTCTGTTGTCTTCAAGAAACCATACTTCACTATTAGAGACTACCAAAAACGATTAGTCCCATGGGTTTTGCTTATATTTTTCTTATATTACTTCTCAACATCACATAATTTCAATTTTTACATCATCAAATAGGGGAGGAAATAAACTTTCGAATGAAATTTGTTTGAAAATTATAGCTCAATTTAGTGACTTTTATGATTTTTCAAGTATAATTTTTTAAAAATCAATATCAACAATGTTTGCTACAATAAGAAAACCAGTTGGCAACAGATGAATTTCCACAATTGGCAATTGATTGCTCAGAGCAAAAAGCACTTTTTTTTTCTTCTTTTACATTAATCTTCAGTAATTGGGTCCACTTCTAAGCGTTGCCATCAAACAAAGTCTTTTAAAACTGATATGAATACCACTAAATATTTTAAACAACACTTTTGTGAAAAATCACATTTGCTCAAATATGCCATTTGGCTATGGATCCGATTACGGAAGTAATCATAAGATCAGATTATCCATAAAGTACGACACTTTGGTACTAAACTGAAATCTGTCAACAAAAGAAAGACAGATTTCAATTTTCTAAATTAAAAATATGTTTTTAATAAAAAATAATGCCTAGATTATGTTTGAATTCATACATTGCATATATTTTTTCTTAAATAATTTTGCTGATAAAAAGAATATGCAAGAATTTGGTGTATCCATGTTTTTTTCTTTCTATATTTATATATTTTTTAAAGTTCTTTTATGTTGCATATGCAAATAAAGATATTGAAATTAAATTGAGATACAAGCTATATTTTTGAGGATGCCCACTTTATTAGCAGAAAATAAAGGAGAGGGGGAAAGCAATACACTGAAGTATAAGTTTACAGAATATTTTCAAAGCAATATTTTTTAATTTATTTATTATTATAGTTTTTTTTTGTTTTTTTTTTTAAATAATCTTTTTTTTCTGTTTTCACTATAATATTTAAATAATTAATGTATAAAAATTCTATAGGACCATATGGAAAATGTTTTAAAATATAATAATAATAAATTTGCACATCTTGAAGTAATGTGCAGACACACATAAACATGCATATGTTGTCCTGAAATAATGCAGTAAATTTTGTAACGAGTACTACACTTATAATTATGAAAAAATATTTCATCATTGATTGTTTTATCTCTCAATAAACCCATTATATTTTGTACTTTTGCATTTTTCAAAGTAGAATTGGTAGGATATAATACAGTGAAACTTCCATTTAACGAAGTCTCTTCATTACACTTAAAAACTTCGTTATGAAGAAAATTAGTTTAATAGAAATCAACTTAAATTCATGAAATTTTCCTTCAGATATTAAAAACAAGTATTTGATTCAGAAGCATTTGATTCAGTTTCAATTATGAAGCCGTCTTTTACAAAACAGTTGTGTACGGTCGATGAAATCACATCACATTACCAAGCTTTGACTCAAGCTTTCATCGCTCTGTTATACACGTTCTCAAACTAATGTTGTCACTACAATGTCTTTTTTCTGTCTTTGTCAATGATGTACGTCAATATTATTTGTTATTCCTTAGACTAACGGCTGAAGTTTAAAAGTTGTATTGGCAGGAACAAAAATAACTTTGATGTTTTTCGATTTGCATTTTGGAGAACATTCTTGTGGATGTACAAAGCAATAGTCTATCAGCAATGGAAAGTCAGAATGATGACTATCTGACTCTAGTTGATATTTTTTTGCTTTAATGCATCTGACGCCATTGCGTCACTGTATCTGCTATATCACTGAATGTAAAAAGGGAATTTTGACTTCCTCCAACTGGAGTCTCGGTGTGGGAGAGTGATGATAACTAGTGTTTTTCTTAGTGTGAAAAAAAAATGTTTTATTTAGCCCCAAGCAAAGTGAAAATTATTTAAATATGTTTATTTCCATACAATACGCTGAAATATATTCGCATATCCATCGCAACATCTTAGTTTGAATTTTGTACACGTACAAAAGTGGAGTAAACTTCATTATATAGAATATATTTTTCGTAATATGGAGATTAATCTACACGCTAATGGTGCTCAAAGTCAAAGTTCTGCTGAAAATTTCGTTAAGTAGAAAACTTCGTTAAAAGGAAGTTCTACTGTATTAGTAAAATTAAGGATTGCAATGTTGATGACATATGTCAGACCTTAATGCATTTTTAATGTTCAAGGCAAAAAAAAAAAAAAAAAAAAAAAAGGAGGAGGGCAATTTTATATTAAGAAAAAGGAAATTGGGAGTGAGGGGGGGGGGGGGGGGAAGAAAAGCAAAAAATACTGAAATTACTGACTAATTTTACAAAATACTGACTAATCTTAAAGATACTTTTTAATGACTATTTTTTACCTCTGCACTTAATTCTTTTAGTTTATCAATAATTTTAAGTTTTAATTGAAAGTGCACACATGTGTTGCTTGTGCAGCAAATAAAAAGAATATAGACTATGTGCAAAAGCTTGTTTACACAAGATAACTTAAATCACAGTATATGTGTGTGAAGCATCCCTTCTGTGGTAGCTATGTAATGCAATTCACATCACATTCCTCCACGTAAAAACGTAGAACTGTTACTTAGGTATTAGGCCCATAGCCAGAATTTCCCTTCGGGGGGGGGCTCAATCTTGGAAAAAAAATTTTGATCAGACAGTAGTAATTTCATAACTTAAAGTGTAAATTACAAAAAAAAATAAACAAAGCAAGTTAAAGTATATTCCTACATAGGATACTTGATGTCCATGTCAAAAATTGTTATTTCGTATTTTTTCGATTTCGGTTCAATTTTTGCTTTCAAGAGCACGTCTAGTTTCCAAGCCGGTTCGGAAACCGGAAGCATTTTTAGGGGGGGGGGGGAGACTGCAACGGTGTGCAATATGGTGTGCACTTATAGTTCCTTTACAGGGACACTCAAAAGAATTCCCTTAAATAACGGTCTATTGAGAAAAATCGTTTGCGGTTTATTTTAACAATGTTTCACTATTTTAAACATATTGAAACTGATATATATCACTAAGGAGCAATACAAGAGTTTTACTATAGAATATTTTTTGTATAATATTCATCGTTCCTTTACAGGGACACACAAAAGAATTCGGTACAGTCTGTTAGCAATATTTGCTGGAAGAGTTTTTTTTTTTTTTTTTTTTTAGTTGCTGAACATTTTTAATTTAACTCATTATTTGTATAGTACGTTGTGTAATAAATTCTATAGATCACATACAGGGCAGCACAAAAGTTCTCAAGTACATTTACGTTTATTGATGGGAAATTCTTGAAGGGTAATTTTAAACTGTGCTACGCAATTTCCTAACCGAACTTTAATTTAGCATCCTATGTAGTATATACAAATCTATAGTTCATATACAGGGTTGCATAAAAGAGTTCGGATATTTTTTCCGAATATTGTTGGTAATTCTTGAAATGTTTAAATATTTTATGCGTTTTCCAAAATATCATCTTTCACTTTGTTAAAATTTAAGGATTTCTAAAATTATTTTGGAAGTTTTAGAAAGTGTTACATAATCTATATTTTACGCATGATTTTTCGTTCTTGTTTTTATTTGCCTCATGATATGGCGATTCTAATAATTTTTTATATGCTCCTTTTGGCCCCTTAAGATTTAAAGTTTTAAAAATAAATATCCAATTCATGCATTTCCCTCCAAAATACATATATGTTCAGATTTTTAATTCTCTAAGTTAAAATAAAGTAGACGGAAATTGACTCTGAATATTTGAATACCACCAAATGCCACAATATAGAACATAATTGTAAGTTAATAGAAAGCAAAGTTCGTAATAAAAAGAATATTTCTTTTCAATAACAACAATAACAACAACAACAATAATAATAATAATAAAGCCTTACTTACCAATTTCATCATTTCTTTTAAGCTTCTTATTAAATAATGATTCAATAGTAGGCTGAACTTTTTTTAACCGTTTCATTTTTGTGATTGCTTTGTCACTCTTAAACAATGCTCTATCAAAAGACAGGCGTTTCCAATTAAATTTTTATTATGCTTCTACACACAGCTCAAAATGTCCCTATATCTACTCTAAAAGCAGCGGTGAAAAACTGCCAAAAAATCCCTACATAGATGTATCCATCCCTAAGGTTGATAATTCTACAAAAGACAAAGAAAATTTCCCAGACAAACAGACTACTCTTAGTACACTTTCTTTCTAATATTCATATGCAAACAAAAACAAAACAATTTAAAGCTAAGTTGTTCAATGAAGAGCCTGGGGGATGCCGCCATGGCGCCTTTGACGATTTCTCGATGACCTATCAATTTTTTTTTCTTATCGAACAAATTCCTTTTCAATATTTCTTGCTACTATTTTTTTTAAGTAAAAAACTTTTTACAGTTATAACACAATTTTCAAAGATACTTTCTTTAAAATAATTAATTTTCACACGAATTTACATTATAGATAGCTATTAAAGATTTTGACTCCTTTTTCTACAAAATATTTTAACATTGACCACTCTAAGTTTTCATTGTGATTCCTAAAGTTAACGTATATGCCATATGCATATTACACTTACTTTTTCTGAGTCAAATTAATAATACAGAATTACACATATCGAATTTTACTGTGCATAAAGATAGTCAAAATTGTGTTTTAAGAACTTATATTCTTAGTGGTATATACCAATAAAAAACACTATATCCGAATGAACAATATAACGAGGATTACTGTAAGTGTAAATGAATAATTTTATATTTTTTCAAACGAAATGTGCGTAGGTTTAATGTAACGGAAGATAAAAACAAAAACATTGTCAAATTTTATCATTAAAGATAATTTTGTAAAATCTTTTTTAATTTTCGGGGGGGGCTTCAGCCGCCTTAGCCCCCTCCCTGGCTACGTGCCTGTTAGGTATGCTTCTGAGGCTGTGTTTATATTCATACATCACAATCAAACTGTAGTATATGTTCTATGTAATTTTTAGGACTAGTGTGAAATATCACATAACTTCACTATATCCACTTTCAGTAGGTAGTAACTTTTAGTAGTAATGATATTCTCCCAAAACACTTAACAGGTACAGCAGAAATTCCGGAACCGGTATCTAACTCCATTTCAGCTTTAGCTTTATTCTCGATTAAAATACACACTTCTATTGGAGTAATACCTTTATCATGACTCAAAGATAAAATATCAAGTGTATGAAATACATTAGTTTGTTTCTGAACATTGTTATTTTTACTTTTACACACCTTACTCAACTAACTTTTTTTCTTACATTTATTGCAAATTGTATTAATATATCTACATACATTAGCTAAATGTGATGCATTTCCACATCTATAACACTTAAATTTATTTTTATTTACATCAGAATTTCCCTTATTTATGTTATTTTTAATTTTCTGTTTTTGAAAAATACTTGGAAAATTATTGGGTTGCACATTTTTAGAACACACAACTTATTTACATTCAAATTTTTATGATTCAATTCAGAAATATCAGTTTCAGCATTTCGTAAAATAATTGCTTTTTCAACGGCTTTATTAAAATTTAAATCATCAACTGGTGTAATTAATTTACTCTGAATATTTTCATTTTTTAAACCTCTAAGGCAGAGGTTCCCAAAGTGTGCTCTGCGGAGCCCTTGGTGCTCCGCCTATACTTTTCAGGGGCTCCGCGGCGTTCCAGGAAAATAAACAAAACATGAAAGAAATTAGGAAATTCCACGGGAAAATTTTTCAAAAGTATCTAGGAATTTTTGTGCGTGTGTGTGTCAAAAATAACTACATCTATCACTGGGTTGAAAAATACTATAATATATATTTTTAAATAATATAAAAATTTGCATTATACATGTATCTATTTTCTATACAATATTTTCGGTTTGAACTACTTTATGTTTCGGCATTTAATGCGTTTTAAATATTCGATTCAAAATAAGCTACAAGAAATAGCATTCTGAATCGAATGCACAACGTGAATCGAAAGAGCGAAGGCGCTGTTTATGTTATTTGTATCAATTTTTAATTATTTAAATTTTCTATACTGTTTTTCATAGTAAAACAATGTTTGTCGCTTAAAGATCTTTTTAAAACATCTTGTATCATTTAAAGACCCGCATTAAATTCATTTTACATTTGTGTATATTGTGTAAACGAGGAAGGGTCAAAAAGTTCCCAGAATAGGTCAATTACAAATTATTAAAAAAATAGAACAATAATTGTACCTTATTGGCCTTCTAAGTACTTTCCGCCTGCATCCATATACGTCTTCAAGCGTTCGTATAACTGTTCAAAACACTCCTTGAATCCATCTTTTGAGACATCCTTCAGTAGCTTCGTCGCATTTGCGATCATCTCATCTGAATCCATAAAACGGTGTCCCTTCAATTTAATCTTCAGCCATGGAAACAGGTAAAAATCCGCTGGTGCTAGATCAGGAGAATAAGGAGGGTATTCCAGAGTGGTAACATTGTGTCTGGCAAGGTAATTTTTCACAATCAGAGCGCGATGTGGTGGAGCATTGTCTTGTAAAAAAAACCAATCATTTGTAGCCGAATTTTCAGGTCGTTTTCAGATTGCATCTCGTAGTCAGTCAAGAATCTTTAGGTAAAGTTCTTTATTGACAGTTTGGCCTTCAGGAATAAATGCGTAGTGAATGACGCCCTCGTAATCAAAAAACACCTCCAACATCACTTTCCCTCGGCTTTTGTCCAAGCGAATTTTTTTCCTTCCTTGGTGATGTTTTTGCTTTCTATCCCCTTGACTGACGTGTCTGAGGGTCGTAAAGAAAGCACCATGTCTCATCACCTGTCACAATTTTATTCAAGAAGCTGTCATCTTCATTAGCCATGTCAATCAAATCCCTGCACATGTTCACTCTCATTTCTTTTTGTTCAGGTGATAACATTTTATGAACCATGTGCAAACAAACACGATGCATGTTCAGACCATCATCAAGAAGGCTGTGAACACTCCCATGTGAAATTCCATGTTCAGAGGCAATGGCATCAATGGCTATTCGTCTGTCCGCACGCACAATTTCTTGAACACGCTCAAAATTTTCATCTGCTGTGGAAGAGGAGGTGCGCCCAGTCCGGGGTCATCTTCGATGTTTGTGCGACCTTCACGAAAATGCTTATGCCACTCGTAAACAGCCATTTTTTTCATGACATCATTTCCGTATGTTCTCTTCAGCACCTCGAGTGTCTCAGAAGATGATTTTTTGAATTAAACGTAGAATTTGATGTTTGCACTCTGCTCTAAAAACGACGTTTCAAAATCCGAGGAAGGAAAAATTCGCTTTGTCAAAAATGGTCCGCAGCTAACGCCGACAGTACTAGAAATAAATTCCAGATGCCTGTGTGTTTCCCTCATCAGTGCTGCCAACCTCCAAAAAAGATATTTCCCCTACAACGAACACCTGCGTGAATGCAGCCGACCATTCCGGGAATTTATTGACTCTACCTCGTATATACTTCGTTTTTTTATAGCTTTAATTTCTTTAATCTGCTTATGTTATTTGTATATTTAAATTTTCTATACTGTTTTTCATAGTAAAACAATGTTTGTCGATTAAAACGACTCTTTTTTTTAACATGTATCATTTAATAAACCCCTCATTAGATTCATTTAATATTTGTATACATTGTGTATACAGTTTTCTTTTTTCTTTTTGTATCTTTAATTCCTTTAATTTGTTTCTTTATTTTTATTAATTATTAGTTATTTAAATTTTCTATGCTGTTTTACATAATTGTACTTAATTTTTAAAGCAATGTATGTTGCTAAACACACATTTTTTAACATCTTGTATCACTCTAACAACTCTTTAAAATTTTGTTTTAATTGGTCTCGGCATTGGCTAAGATTCTCATGTTATAATGCCACATTACTTATCTATACTAATATTATAAAGGAGTAAAGATTGTTTGTTTGTTTGTTTGTAGGGGGTAATCTCTGGAACTACCGAACCGATTTCAAAAGTGATGGTGGCAAATTGATGGTGACAACCTCTGCTCCAACATAGGCTATATTTTATGTCGGTGCCACTACCCCAGGGGGGTGCAAGAGCGAAAAACGTTCTAAAATTGCGATCTTTTCTATACTGAAGCAGCTGGAAATTTGAAATTTGGCGTTGTAGTTACCACAGAATAAGACAGAGATCCAACTTCGCCTGAAAAGAGCGACTGCGGCGGATGACATAAGAACTAAATCATCGCTTTGGCGATTTTTATCTTCGTGATTTCTGTTTAAGTGTAACCCTATTCTGCTTGGCGTCTTTCTGTTGTCATTTGCGCATGTGCAAATTTTCGGCGTTCGCTAATTGATTTTCGAATCTTGTTTATTACTTACTATTAAAATTATTCTTTGAAGATCAAATAGTTGATTATAATTATTATAATTCTTCAAAATGCTACGAAGAGAGGAGTGTATTGTTTGCAAGAACAAGACGTCAAAGTTATTTTTTATTCCTAAGAATCGGTAAGTTGTGGTTTATTTCTATGTGTTATTTTTGTTTTTATTTTTCAAGTTCCATTATGTATGAAATATTTTATATATATTCAGTGTTGGCAGATTTTTAACAAATTTTGACTTTTTATTATCGTTAAAATAACTGCCATACCATAAATCTCATTCATGTTAAAAAAAAATTCTCTATATAAAATTTTATTCATATACATTTTCTATCGCAATGTAAACATGGTACTAAGTTTTTTCCTATACTAGTAAATCTGCAGATCATTCTTTTTAAATATCATTTTAACTTCGTACAATCCGCAATTATTATTTTTTCAATTGCATGCATGTTTATAAGCATATAAAATTGTTCGAATGTTCCAGAAATTAGAATCCATAAATTAAAGTGGTAAGTAAAAATAAATGATTTTAAAAATTGTAAAAAATATGAAAGTAATATGTTTATATTTCCCGAACAGATGCAAAAACATTTTCAAATATTTTAAGCAATTAATTTCTAAATTCTATTAAATTTATAAGCAAAATTTTAAAACTATTGGAAATCCATATAAAAAATTTAACATTCATAACATTTTACATCTAAATCCATTACGCAAATACACTGACGGAAAAAAAAATAATCCCAACACCAAGAAAAAATTATTGTAGAGCAATGAAATTTGGACAATGCATTTGTCTAGTTAACATGTTTAATTGATTAGATTTTCAAGATCACAGGTTAATTTAAGCTCAAGAAAATGCATTTTAAATGTGAAATGCTGTTACATTAATAGGCGGTGTAACCTTCAGAATTTTGAGTGCAAACCTGCAAACGTGCATGCATTGTGTCATACAGGTGCCGAATGTCACTTTGTGGTATAGAGTTCCATGCTTGTTGTACTTGTTGTGTTAATACTGGGACGGTCAGTGCTAGCTGTGTATGATGCAGGAGTTCTCGTCCAATTATATCCCATACGTGCTCAATTGGAGACAGATCTGGTAATCTCGCAAGTAAAGGTAACATGTCGACACTCTGTAGAGCACGTTGCGTTACAACAGCGGTATGAGGGCGAGCGTTATCATGTTAGAAAACTTCCCCTTTAATGCTGTTCATGGACTGGCAGCACTACAGGTTGAATTACCAGACTGATGTACAAATTTGCAATCAGTGTGTTTGGGATAACCACTAGAGTGCTCCTGCTGGCATAGGAAATTACTCCCCAGAATATGACTCCAGGTGTAGGTCCATTTTGTCTAGACCGCAGACAGTTTGGTTGTAGGCGTTGCCCTGACTTCCTTCTGACCAACACATGGCCATCAATGGCACCAAGGCAGAACCTACTTTCATCAGAAAACGCAACAGATCTCCACTCCGTCCTCCAATGAGCTCTGGCTTGACACCACTGGCCACGCAAACGACAATGAGTTGGAGTTAGTGGAATGCACGCTACAGAACGCCTGGCTCGGAGCT
Source organism: Maratus michaelseni (assembly GCA_963931845.1). Lineage (NCBI taxonomy): Eukaryota > Metazoa > Arthropoda > Arachnida > Araneae > Salticidae > Maratus > Maratus michaelseni. The sequence goes on along the minus strand of OZ007590.1, from coordinate 268,541,681 downwards.
TCCCTTGAAGTAACCGGTTTCTAACATTTCGTTGTGTCACTGTGGTACCAACTGCAGCTCGAATTTCTTTCGCACACGCAGTAAGATGTGCCACAAACGTACGCCGAATACGGCAGTCTTCCCTCTCAGTAGTGCCACGTGGCCACCCAGAACCCGGTCTTCTTGAGCTTGTACCATCCCTTGACCACTACTTCCAACAATCATGCACAGTGGTTACATTCCGGCCAAGTCTTTCTGCAATATCGCGGGAAAAAAATCCAGCTTCTCGTAGCCCTATTATACGACCTCGTTCAACTTCGGTGAGTTGTTGATAATGGCTTCTTCGTCTTCTTAAAGGCATTTTTGGCATCAACTCAATACGTCAAATTTCGAAGATAAATAACGCTCACGAACTTTACAGCACGCATTTAAAGCAAACCTGATTTGCAAGTTCTGGGTGGCGCCACTAGCGCCACACTTATGCGCGAGTCGCGAAATTTGAATCGATGTCATCTTTCAGATGTATAAACACGCCTACCAAATTTCGTTTATCTAACACAAATCTTTCTTGGTGTTGGGATTTTTTTTCCGCCAGTGTATTCCATTTTCATTTCAGATAAAAATGAAATTTGAAAAATCGTCTGCATCCCCATAAGAAAGCATTATGATCTAAAAAAAATATTCTATATTTTCCGAACGAATGAACCAAATTTAACCAAAAACTATACAGCTATATCCGGATACCTCGCCAACATACCTACTAAAAATCAACCTAATCGGATCATTTTTACGGCAAACAGACAGACGGTAACCAAAAACATTTCGCGTCTCCACAGTGAGCCTTAACATGACGTTTCGGCACAAATCTGTCAACACTCAATATATATAAAGTATTTCAAACATTATGGAGCTTGAAAAAGTAAGAACAAAAATAACACATGAAAATAAATCACACCTTACATTTTGAAGAATTAAAAAAATCAAATTTTCCTTTCAAACTTGGAAAAAAAAATTTGTTTTACCACAGCACTTATTTTAAAATAAAGTTGAATTCCGATTGTTTCAAAACATGTTAAAAATAATAAATCTGTTTTCATTTGCATAGATAGATAATCGACCGTCTTAAAATCAACCATGACGCAAGTAGTCGCCGTTTTTTTTTCCTTCCCTCATTTGTCGCCAAGAAAGCGATATATAGCTCTATTTAGCAACCTCTCTTCTGTTACGGCTGTAGTTTTCGCGTCATCCGCAGCTAGCGCCACTGTGTACGTGTAATCCCATGTTAAAGAAGTTACCATTGAAGTCTATGAGAGTTGATTCTCTGTTTAAATCTCCTTACTCTGTGGTAGTTACTTATAAGATGTAAATGCTCTCTAAAAACAAATTTAAAAAAATCGAAATTTAAAAGGGTGAAATGAGTGAAAAGCGTTCTAAAACCAATCTAAATTACAATTTCTATGGAATCTTTAGAACTACCGAACCTATTTCAAAAGTGATGGTGACAACCCCTGCTTCAACATAGGCTATATTTTATGTCGGTGTCACTAACCCCAGGGAGGTGCAGGAGCAAAAAACGTTCTAAAATTGCGATCTTTTTTATACTGAAGGTGCTAGAAATTTGATATTTGACATTGTAGTTACTTATAAGATGTAAATGCTCTCTAAGAATAAAATTTAAAAAACTCGAAATTTAAAAGGTTGAAATCAGCGAAAAGCATTCTAAAAACATTCTAAATTACAATTTCTATGGAATCTCCAGAACTATCGAACCGATTTCAAAAGTGATGGTGGCAAATTGATGGTGACAACCCCTGCTCCAACATAGGCTATATTTTATGTCGGTGTCACTAACCCCAGGGGGAGGGGTGCAGGAGCGAAAAACGTTCTAAAATTGCGATGTTTTTTATACTGAAGGAGCTAGAAATTTGAAATTTGGCATTGTAGTTACTTATAAGATGTAAATGCTCTCTAAAAACAAAATTAAAAAATTCGAAATTTAAAAGGGTGAAATGAGCGAAAAACATTCTAAAAACATTCTAAATTACAATTTCTATGGAATCTCTAGAACTACCGAACCGATTTCAAAAGTGATGGTGGGAAATTGGTGGTGACAATCCCTGCTCCAACAGCCTCTTTAATAAAAGACTATGCGTTTCTGACGACTGGGTTTTTCGCTAATTGTTGCCACAGATTAATCTCGGAAAATGAAACATTTGAAGTTACTGAAAAAAAATAGTAGCTCGAAAAGTATTTGTCAGAAAATTGTTAGGCAAACTGCGTTTGAAAGGTAAAAAATTGTATTTTTCTTGATATAAATTTCAAATCTAATGATTATGCCATTTTTTAAATATTGAATTTGAAAAATTACTAAATTTCACAATGGAGTACCATAGCAAAACCTGCATGCGTAAAAAGATAATGATATGGGCGACGTGTCCTGGCGTGTATATTGGCTATATCACGAGTCACAAATTATAGTAGCCTTATTATTCTGTTAAAATATAAAAGTGAATTATGAAATGTCAATATTTTGTTAGATTAAAAGTTCGTTATAAGAAATTGACCAGCGTAGCGGGCGTAGCTTGCTAGTCAGAAATAAGGCTGTAGCAATTAAAAAAATATTAGTTCTTTACATTTATCAATGATCCAATTGTCATCACACTAACAATTTCAACTTTGCCTCAGCTCCACCTCTTGCTTAAACTTTTTGTCAATGATTACCCGCCCGGATATAAATTTCACCCACTCATATAACCCGTTTTGTTTGTAAAGCTTTTCTACTAGTTGCAGTTCTTCTAACATGTGTAGTTTTTAACCGTATATCTATTTCAAGGCAAAAACAATGGTGAAAAAAAGTTTATTTCAAAACTATATTGAATAGCTAAATACTTCAAATAAAACATCCAAAAAAAACTTAACGATGCTGCACCTAATAAACAGGTTAGAGATTTTGCCCCACCCACTTAAACACTAAAACGAAGTTCTGCTTCTAAATGTATTTTTAAAAAATGGTTCAAAAGAATAAGCTTAGAGACGATTCGTTTTCGTTGCATGTTTAGAAGTACTAGAAACGTAAAGAAGAAAGAAAAAAGAATAGCACGATTCTATTATGGGTGGGCGGGACTAGCTAAAACGTGTTATATAATTACTCATGGTCGACTGGGCCTACACATTTTCTTTCTTTTCGCGAATAGCCTATTGGGATTTTACAGAAGTCTCTCTTTGTAAATGAAAACTGTATAACTTACCTTTTTTTCTGTGTGTGTGTGGTTTTCGCCATAAATAATAATAGTTTCCCGTAATCCCTAATGCAATGCATAGCTCAGACAGGGTTACCATTTTATCTTTAATTCTGAGTTCATATTTGAAATCCTGAAAGAATTTTTTTTATTTTAAAAATGGATGTCATTCACCAGTTAACAGTATTGCTGGAACGTCGCTCGGGTAAGAAGAGTTTGTTTTCTTCGTTACTAAAAGCTTTCAGAAACCACAAATTTTTAACTATAATTTTTGCTGTAGTTGGCGGACATATTTCGATTATACAAGGCAGATATTTTAATACAAAAATAGTTGGTCTTAGTCCTTATTTTTAATTTATTGTGTCTTATAATAGTAATAATAAATAAAACTGTTAAGGGGTTAAATAATAGAAAATTAGATTTTCAAAATTTCTAGTATGAATTAAGAATTTCTGTATCAAGAAAAGGGCCAAATTGAGAACCTTGGCCCCATGTTGAAAACTACCGGTTCGTACTCTTAGCTAGCAGATCTTTATCTGCTCCATAGTTACATAAAAAATAAACATTAATTGCAAACCATAAAGTACTGTGCGGTTAAGGGGCTCCGCCTTAGAAATTCTTCCCAAAAAGGGCTCCGCGAGCCCAAAAGTTTGGGAACCACTGCTCTAAGGAACTGTTCCAACAAATTTTCTTGCAATGTATCACCAGCAAAAGCACAAAAAGTTGTCAATTTTTTTAATCTAGCAGAAAAATCTTGTATCGATTCATTTTCATTTTGATAAGAATTATAAAATTTAATCCTCTTACAAAATTTATTAGGAACAGGCCTAAAGTGCACAGGATATCAACAATCTCCTGATATTTTAATAATTCAACAGCTTTAGGAAAAGATAAATCACATAACAAATTATAAAATTTAAGACCCATACAAGATATAATAGAAGGGACTTTCTTTTCCTGTTTAATATCATGAAGTATAAAACTTTGTTCCAGCCTTTTCAGATATGCTTGGAACATTTCAATAGAATCGTTGAATTCTTTAAAATTTGAAAACATTATAACACTTTATTCACTTCAGAGTAGAAAAAAAATTGTAGACTTACCACCCCCATAGATGACAAACTTTGTCCAAGAAATAAAGTTATATTATACCTTTAGCAGCATGTAACACGACATAATTCTGTACCGAAAACAGAAGTCGAGCCAGTATGCTTTCGACTCATCACTTTTTTTAAAAATTATTCTGGTGAGAAAATTTCCACTTTTTTATTTATCAACGTCGACATATTATTCTATATTGAATATTAATTAATTAATATAATTAACTACTTAAATGAGATGCATGAGTGATTCATAGTAACTAGAGGTTTAAAACACAAATAACAATATTTGCACATCATAGCATTCACATTACATAACAACCACATTCAGTGGTTAATCGCAGTACAATCAAACATGTGAATATAAGTGTCACTAGCTTTCAGAGGACTTACAATTAATTTTGTGGTGCTGCCATCTACGGTTTATTATTTGAAGTACAAACACCACAACCAGAAAAAACTGTAGTTTTTATTTTATCCCAAGAGGTCATCTATTAATTATAATTAATTCATTTCAAGAGAATTGGAGGGGGTTGACTAACACATCGTTACATCACATCTAAAATATAAAAACAATTAGGTAGGCATTATTTGCAATCAGCATAACAAAGTTCACAAAAAAATATGTATTTTTATTCAGGTAGTACTAGGTATATTTTCCCTTTTCTTTGAATTACAACGACTTGAAGAAGAAGCACACAAGATTTTAATGCTTTTATAGTATTTATATCAATGAGTAACAGGCTGTATATAATATTTTTCTGCATAAAATAACCTCTAAATTAATAGTTGTAAAACATGTGACATCACAACAGGGAAGAGGGTATCAGTGAAGTGTGACAATCTTTGACATAAGGGGGGAAGAATTAAAAAAAAACATTAAATTTGCTTTACATAATTAATGGATGGCCCTAAATTATCATAATTGAGTAATAAATAAACTCAAAACATGTCAAATAGAGATACATTATACATCTTTATTAAATTAGTGTTACATAACTAAAGCAATAACAATAAATAATAATAATTACAATATGCACACATTCAAAATTCCTTACATGCAGTGCACGATTAATCAAAGCTGTTTGAAATAAGCATGTCACTCATCATCACTACTGCTGCGCTGCTATTGTTGCTGAAATTGTCACTGACACAGTCTATATCTTCATAAATCATATCACCTTCACATCCATCTGTCTCTAAATTCCAGTTATTTTGAAACTTCAAAATTTGAGTTTCCAGGCACAGACAGTCATTTTTTTTTTCAAATTCCTGGAGTATTTTCTGCTGATAAAATAATACGTGCTAATTATACACAGGATTTTTTTTCTTCATTTTTTCCCTAGGAAAAATGTGATGTACATTATACACAAGTAAATACAGAAGGTCACTCACACTTTATGGTAACGATTTTCACAATTAATTTCTGAACATATATGCCATAATCTTTGCGACAATTTTACTCTACTGTATAGCCCAGACTTTTGATTATAACTCTGGATCGAAACTTCATTATAGTATTTTTTTTTTCTTAGTACAACCATATCAATTTTCTCCCACAGTTCTTGGAAAACTTACAGTCTTCCAATGAGTTATGGATAGCGCTTTCTAACGCAGGCTTTAACAAACACATAGATGATGATAAATAAAAGTTTATCATAACACTGGATGAAACGTGGCTTTATTTAAATGAGCATATCAAAAGAAGAGCAATTTTTATCAATTAATAGAAAAAAAAGAAAGAAATGGGTTTGTGAATGTAAAGAAAAAATTCCAAAAGAATTCATGATTGCTGCTGGATTTTGTTATGAAATTAAATTAAAGGTACAAAATTCAGTAAAGCTAAGGTGATTTCACTTTATTATCAGTAAAATATTTTAGAACCCATTTTTGAAGAAGAAATAAAAGCTTTATATGAAACAGACATTAATTGAGCTTCATATGAACAAAGTCTCCCAGCCGTTCTTCCATAACTCAATTGACACATATTTCGCAAAGAAAGAATCCCAAATGGAAATAAATTGTGTATCAATTGAAGAAATGCATGTAAAATCACCTGACCTGTAACCCCCCTCTCATTAATGGCCTTTTTCTGCATTTGGATTGTTTAAATGAATTCAAGAATATTGAAAAGACTTTCGAAAGTTTTTACAAGAGGTATCGGGAAAAACTGACATGACTGTAACAAGGAAATTCTATTATCATAGAAATTTCAAGCCAGATCTATAGCCAAAAGTCAAGGCTATCCAACAAAGTCAAATTGTTGCAAAGAATATGTCATTTATGCATAGAAATTAACTTTGAAAATCATTTCCATAAAATGCGAAAGACCTTCTGTACAGTTGTCATTTTTCAAAAATTATTAGCAAAATTCAGAATTTAAAGCTATTCGTAGCTTTTATTATTATTATTATTGAAATTATTCAGGCGAAAAAATTACAGTTTACCTCTCATAGTCCCTTTTTCTAAAGTACTAGTTTCATTTTTTTTTTAAATAATAATCATTAAAATTTGACATCAAATTTAATCAAAGAGACAAGTAGACAATACTTTTTTTTATTATTACGTTTTAACTTTGAATGATTGTTGTGAAAACTAAAAATATTATGATAAGCAACATGCATAGAATATCACAAATTTTCTGTTAAATTGGTAAAATATTACTGTTTTTCTTTGCATTTTATTTTTATAATATCGATTAATAGAACATTAATTAATATAAAACAACTTAAACATATATGTATATAAAAGGTTCCCCATCCTCATTTCTCATTGTTTGTTCATATTTGCATTAAAAAAAATATTATTAAAAGAAATTTTTATTCAAAAATAAAATTTCTTTAAACATATTCTAACAGAAGTAGTTTGAAAATTTATTGCTGAATGAAGTACAGTATAAGCATGTTTCACTCTCAATAATGCAACTTATGTAACACAAGTTTCTGACAGTAACTATAACTGCCATTCTGAACGATATGGATAAGAACTGATAACTTGCCTACTGTATACTAATTGACTTTTTATTTTATTTTATTTTATTTATTTATTTTTATTTTTTTTTTTTTTTTTTGGGGGGGGGGGGGGGTGGCAGATATACTACGGTCAATTGACAAATTTGAATAATTAACTGTTTTGAAGTGTATCCCGCTTCCGGGTAACACTGGTCCACTTTACAAGTGTATATAATTTTTTTTTTTTTTGAAAAATGTATTGAAAACTATGTTGTGAGAAAATTATGATGGATGTAAGAAGGTTTAAGGAATATTCAAAAATATTTTTATACAGATCGGTCAGTCTGTTAAAGAGAAAAAAAATTTTAACTGAAAAAGTAGTCCACTGTGTACCGGTCTCCCCTAAATATATTCATGGGCACATTTTGCATAATTCTATAACCCCATGTAAAGTCATTTCTACTCTGTCATCCTCGAAACAAAATCTTGACTAACATACTGTTGGAAAGCAAAAACAGAAAAATAAGTCAATTTGTTAAAAAAAAAATTTCTCTAATATGTTATGCCTAATTGCTAATACAATATCTATCTGCACTATTATTCTGGAACTCAACCCTTATGCCAATCAATATGTTCATGCTTCTTTGCTCTCTCATAAAAATCATTTCATCTTAAATACGGTGTAACAATAAACCAACCATTATCTCAACATTCTATATAAGCATATATATAACATAATTATGAAGAAAGAAAGCACATTTAGATACTGAATATCTAAGCTATGCATCAAAGTTCTTGATTGTCATTCTAGAAACTGCTACACTCTTCAAGTGAAAATGAAAATTGGAAAAGTGAGTTTAAATTCAATGGATTTTTTTTTTCAAAAGTATGCCCACAATTGCAAAAAAATCCTGCTTGTGCCATTGAAACTTTAACAAATTTTTCAGACACTTTATGGAAATTCAAAGCACATACCTGAAAATGAACATCATCCCAATAAAAGAACTGCTTTTCTTTATCTTTCAATATTCTAATTGTCTTTTCTCGCATCAAATTACGATTATGTTTACGTTTAAGTTCTCTACGACCAGTCAGTGTGTGACATCTTGGCATTTTTCTGAAACTTTAAAATGAATTTATAGAAACCTATAATGTTAGTGATAAAATTTTGAATATAAATTAAATAGATATATAATTATAACATCATAAATTAGATATAAAACTAAATGATTTAATTATAATTCAATATATCAATATGTATTTTAAATACAATATAACAAGCAGGCCCACCTGGTGTTGCCCATGTTTATCATGGGGGTTTGAGCTTCTGGATAAAATGAACAAAAATGGGATAACCTAAGACTCCAATAAAAAGAGCTGGTTTTATTGGCCATTTTGTTTCGGATTATTGGTACCCAGTTCAGCATCAATCTACCGCGCCAGAGCTAGGGTTGCCTAGGACTCCTATAATAGAACAGGTTCTGATTAGCTTGGTTTTTCGACTGGGCTCCAATTCGGATGCCAAATCTGCAAGGATGTGTCAGCCTCTATTATAGGAGTTCTAGGATAACCTAAAAAATATGATGCTGTAACTAGACCCTGTGACTATCATACCCATAAATTGTTAATATGGTAATCAAACGGACCCCTGTGCACTTTGTAAGCATAAATTGCTACTAACAGGACTCTGTGTGATTTGCACTTCATAAATTATTAAAACAATCACTATAATGGGGTAGGGTAAACTTTGCGTATATAAACCATTAAAATGACAGTTACTTTAACAGAGCCCTGTGCACTTAATGCCTATAATACTGTTAAGAGCCTACATCAGTCACACGAAAAAACGCGCAAGCTAATGTTAAGTCTATGGGAAGGTTCTTACGTGATTTCTCGCTCACATTTCAATATTTTTAAATGATTTTTTTTTGCATAGGATAGCTGACGTCGATCTCTAACGTTGTTAGTGTTTACTTTTTTGATTTTGGTTCCAGTTTTTTTATATAAGGATACTTTCACTTTCAGAACCGGTTCCAAAATTGAAAATGTCCGCTTGTAAAAAAACTGTAACCAAAATCAGAAAAGTAAAAACTAACAACGTTAGAGATCGACCTCAACTATCCTATGCAAAAAAAAATCCTATATCTACTTACAAAAAATGTCTTGAGAAGAGGAGGAAAAGTACTGTATTTTATACTAGCTGAGACACACAGCATTATCCGAGCCCATGATAATAACCTTAAACAAACATCAAGTTTGCATGATTTTACATCTTTAACCCGATATTGTATGAATTTATATTTTTAAAGAAAAAATTTGTGAAAAAAAATTGTACTATTATCCCATCGACCACTTTTCATAACAAAAAACTATCGCCAAAATGTAAGATTAAATGCCAAAAATGCAGTCCCATTTACTTGATGTCAGAAGCATTATACATGTTTGTTATGTCATCAAGTGGTTTTTAATTCAACATCTGCGTGTATTTTTCATTATGTTTTACTGATTTATTAGTTATTTCATTAATTAAAATAACAATTGTGTCCTTAAATTCTTATGTTTTACTTATTTATTTTGATATTCCAATGGCAATGTTCTCCCGTTTATTTGACGTTACAGTTTGGCGACAGTTTTTTGTTATGAAAAGTGGTCAACGGGATAATAGAGAAGTACCAAAAAGATTGATATTTAGTGGTAAAAGTGCTCATAATATGACATTTTCTTGTTTTTCATGTAGGGTGATTTCATAATTTAAAAAATAATAGTTCTTGTTGTTCGAACTCTTTGAAATTTTTATCGGTTATATAAATATAACAGTTTTATAGCCCATGTAAAAATTTCATGGAAAACTATTGTTAATTGTTATCTAGTTGTAATAGAAATATATTTTCTTCTCGCTTTTGGTTTCGTGCCAGGCACTTTAATGTAAAAAAATATATATATTGTTCTTATCTTTTAAGCTCTCTGAAATTTTAATTGGTAATAAATATAACTGTATCCAAGCTCTTTAAAATTGCATGAAAAAATATCCATATTTAGTAGTGAAAACATTAATCAAAGCTGCATCGAAACAGTCCACATTTTGCCGTTTTCATCAATAATTTCTCAGATTTTATTATTTTTAAATACTTCTACTCGTCCAAACATATAAAAATTTTTGTAGGTGATGTAAACATGGTCTCCCGAGGTGCTCTAAAAAGATTGTGTTGAAATATGGATGTTTAGTTACTTTTAGCGTAAAAAAAAAGGTAGTCTCCGCTCTGGACAGCGTAACATTTTCTATATTTTGATAAATGTAAATGATATTTCATGTCAAAATTGGTGTTTTTAACTGAATTTCCAGAAGCTATAACCAGAGAAAGATTGCCATGAGATATCAATCAAAATGCAATACATTTATCGAAAAATGAAAACGCTATTTGGTTCAAATTACTTACAACTGTATTTCGTATTTTTACATTTAAAAATGAGTTTGTGAACATGTCAAAAAGTCTCCCGCTATTGAATGGGGAATTTTTTTATTTTTTTATTTTTAAGAATTAGCTTAAGTATCATCTGCTTTTAAAACACTCTGGGTACAAGAAACATTTTTTTTTCAAAGAAAAAAAAGGCATTTAGAGACCTCGTTAGGCACGGACCCCTGTGCAAAACTTTTTAAGAGCCAAATTATTTTTTCAAAGGGTAAAAAAAATATTTGTTAGTCTCATTGAAGGTCTTTATAAGAGCAGGGCCCAGGTGCATTGCACCTGCTGCATCCCCTTTGTGTCTGTCACTCTTGTTGTATCACAGAATATGTAAAAACATATGCTTTAGAGCAGGGCTCGGAAGTAGCGCGCTACAAGTAGCGAAACTACAGTAGTCGCTACTTTTTCTAGTAGTTTGTAGTGTAGCATGCTACATTAAAAAAAGTGTAGTGTAGCGAGTAGCGCAATACAAAATATCAGTAGTTTGTAGCGAGTATCAACGCCACTTTTGACACTACTTTAGGAGAGAGAAAAAAAGTGCCAATCTTCAAATCACGTGATCATAACTTGTTTCTTTTGTGTGAAATATTTCTCTGGAACAATTTGCGAATGTCAGCGACAAATCTCAGTTTCAGTGTCATATATTTTTCCATAGACGACGGGCCGGGTCACAAATTAACTGCCATTTTCACATTCTGGGTGTCAGAAACTTCGTGTATTGTCATTTAAATCCATAGAAATCTCCTCAATACAATGTATTTTTATACGACTAAAATTGTTTTTACCAAAATAGAGTCGTCTGGCTATGTGAAGTCTTTATCTGACTCTAATTTCTTCTCCCTTTTGTCTCCAACCCCCAGCAAGCAAAGAAATGTAAAATCTTTGTTTTAAAAAAAAAAAGAAAAGGAACGGATTCCTCTAAACAAAAATCATCTAAATTATCCCTAACCTCTCAAATTTATACTTCCCCCTAGCATACAAAGGAGTTTAAAATATTTTTGAATCTTTATTTTTATACAAAAATAAAATCTTTCACTCCATTTATTGCTCTCTAATGACAATAAATAAAAATTATTTACTTGTCCCCAAAATTTACGCTTCCCTTTTTGCACCTTCTCCAGCACACAGTTTCAAATATTTAAAACTCTTTATTTAAAAAAAAATGGTCACATTCGTTTCTACTTAATAATAAATAAGTAATCATCTAAATTGTCCCCTAACATCCCATAATTTACTCCCCCCCCCCCCCCCTCAGCATACAAAAAAATCTAAAATTTGTATGTTACTTTTATTTTTATATATAAAAAAATCTTCTGCCTAAATAGTGCTTTGTAGTGGCGATAAATAATCAGTAATATAAATTATCCCACTTCCCTTAAAATCTCCCCCATCTCTCCATATACAAAATTTAAAACTCTTTTTTTTTATTAAGTTCCGTATTCTTTGCTGTCTAGTTACATTAAATAAATAATCAGTCATCTAAAATATTCCCCTTCGAACAAAATTTCTGCTCGCTTCCTGCCAGTTTAAAATCGTTAAAACTCCAATTTAAAAAATACATATATTCGAAAAAGGACAGAAAAAGAACAAGTATACCATTTTATTATTAGAGAAAACTGCACTAGGAAGGAATGATTTCTGCCCTTCAAACAAACTAGCAGCTGAAATGTAAAGCGCCAGCATGCCCGTGATCTATTATTTGCTGGATTTGCTGATAAAACCGCAAAGTACCCACTCATCAATAAAATTAATTTTCTTGCAGCAAACCCTTTGTCTTCTCTTCTTACTCATTATTAGATCTTGTGTTTTAATGTGGGGACTCTTCTTTGGAGATTGATGTGGTTCAGAAAATATTCTTATTGAACTGTTCATTATCGCAAAAAATTGCTTTATTAATACGTATTTTGATCATTTTGAAATATTTGTCGAATGTATGCATACAAATTAATTTATTGCATATTTCCTTTTGAAGATTCCAATAGATAAAACAAAGATAGTTGGGAAATAAAAAAAATATTATTTAAAAAAATGCCTAAGAATGCTCAATTTTATTTTTATGGCTATTTATTTTTACTTTAGCTGCACAGGTTTTTTAACGCTAAAATGATTGATTTGTAATGTTTTCTATTTGATTTAATATTGGTTAACTTGTTCTTTTAATGCAATATCTTTATCTTTGTCTCCAGAATGAATCTAAAGCCCAGTATATTGAAATTCGGGTTTTTAAAGGGAAACAAATAAAAAAAGACAGAAAGAAAAATAAAAGCTAGGATTTAACTTTTGCAAGTCTACATGATCTTGTTCAATTTTTAAATTGCTTCCAGAAACTGTGTTTAAGTTGCAAAGAAATAGGACTATTTAGCTCTATTTTTAAAAAATAATATATAGTCGAATTTACAAGGGCTATCCGCTCTTAAGGTTGTTCTCAAATCCAAACTGGGTACTTTATGATGCATTCTTTAATTCATTTTTGTTCGGAAACGCATGAAAATGCAGGTGTTCTTATTCAGAAACTTTGTAACCGAAAGAAGTTTTCCATTATTTTTTAATTTATTTTATTTTTTGGCAATTACAGGAGATTTTTCAGAAAACACTGTCAAAGTCGGCGTTTTCAACTGCATTTCCGACGCCGCAGCAGGGGAAAGGGGAAAAACGTGACTTGAGTCGCTTATAACCCGATAAGTATTTATCAATAAATGGAAAACTCATTTCGATTCCAAATCGCTTCCATAGTCAGGCCTGTCAATTTCATGCCTTTGTGTTTAAAAATGAGTCAAATAATGTGTCAGAAAGTTTTGCGTAGTTGAGCAAGGAATTTGAGAACCATCTTAAGGGCTACTGGGCTATATCACTCATAAATTCATAAGATTATTACAATATTTTTTTTTCAAATTTCCTCTTTTTAACTTTCCAACATTATTAAAAAGTGTCTATGAATTCGCTTTGTCTGTCTGTCCGTGCTCTAACTCTCCTAAATATACTCGGATTGCCATGAAAGTTTTATTTGTTATTAAAGTTTAGCATAGAATATTCAGTATTGAAAATGAAGTGTGTAGCATTTATATCTCACTTACAGGGACATACAAAAGAATTCTGTTACATTATGGTCTATATGGGAAAAAATAGTTTGCAGTGCATTTAATTAGCTTTAGGATATTTCAAACATTATGCGATTGGTATATTTTGTCTGTTTCAGAAAGGAGTAATGTAGGTGTGTTTTCAGTTCAGGTGATCATAGTTTTGCTAAGTTGGGGACTTTTTTATTCAAAATATCCACCACTATTACAGAACAGTAATCTTCGCTTTATAATGACAGACATTTTGTAATTAAATAAAGCAATTTTAACAAAAGTAGCGCAAAGTAGTGACTACTTTTGAAAAGTAGTTTGTAGTCGCTACTTTTTAAAACAAGTAGTTGTAGTTGTAGTTAACTACATTTTTCATAAAGTAGTTGTAGTTGTAGTTCGCTACAAATAAAAAGTAGTTTTTCCGACCCCTGCTTTAGAGTATACACATTTTTTTTTAAAGTGCAAAATAAATTAAAAAAAACTTTTTTCAAATGATAATTAAGAATTATAAAAAAAAAATTTAATTCTAGACATCAGATATACTTTTTTCAAAAAGTAATGAGCATATTAACTTCAAAAATGTTATGCCTATCAAAAATTCATCATAAAATAATAATAAACATTTTACACATATTCAAAATAAAAATAAAATATATGTTTGTATTTCGTGGTGAATTTTGAAAATCATTAAAATATTTTTATGATTTTTCTTTGCAATTTTTATGCTGTTTATTTTTAAATTTGCTTTTTATTTATAAAGAAAACAATACATTTAATAAGCATAAAATTTTTCAGTCAAAAAAAGATTAAATTTTTTAAAAAAGTTTTCAAAATTCATATGATGCAATGTCACATAGTCAAGAAGATGACTTAAGCAACAATAGTAAAGCACAAAAAAGGGAGGGAAATGAGTAACAAGGGATAGAGCACAATAACAGAATAAAGTCTTGCACGGTCTGGTTTAAGGCAACACAAAATACTTCAACCTGAAGTGAAAGAAAATTAATCCACATTTTAATACAATTATGGAAAAGTAGCCTAAAGCAAAAAAATTTTTTTTATTTACCATATGAATGATTAAATAAATACAGTATTTTTATATGTACTATCATTTTTAACTTTATATAAAGATTATTAAATGACATATATATAATGTATATTAAAAATAAAGTTAAAGTTTGGACAAAATGAAAAAAAAAATGACATTAGTAAATTATTTTTGAAGAATTAAATTTCTTTGATTGCAGTTTTTATGTGTAGAATGGAGATTAAAAAAACAATTTACTATAAGTTCTTTCTGTATAATTGTATCAAACTGATAGAGCAGGGGACCTGGGGATTTTTCCCCACCTGCCTCCCTATCTTTGTACCACTGTGTTGGTGCAAGTTACACAAAACAGAATTTATGAACAAAAATTCAACTGGTTCAAATGATTTTGTGATTTGAAAGAAATAACTGAGCATGGCCACAGACATTGTAAGAAATATTTGTGATAATCCATGAATGTAAATAAATGCATGCATTTCAGAGTAGACTACATAAAAACAATCAGCAGATGGGATAACAATAAAAATAAGTATTCAGCGATGAACATTAATTGCAATATATTTTCGAAGAACAGAGTGCATTGTTGAATGCTGTAGTGATTACACAAATTTCACTTTGAATGTATGTAATATCTTCTTTACCTTTTACAGATTACATATGTACATTACAACAATTTCAAAATGTTTAATGTTATGAAACGGAAAAAAGATTAGCATTTCTCTATGTAAAGCACTCGTATCTAACTAAAATATAGACAAACGAACACCATTATTTTTGCATTAATTTATTCCAACCAGAAAAATTTTGTTTGGGGGGGAATCAATATGCAAGTTTGCTGAGGCATAGAACATAAATGCTAATTGCAGAAAATGTTAGGGAATTAAATAAAATTATACTTGTTTTGATTTAATTTTTTTTTACTGGTACAAACTCTAAAACTACTATTAGATAACGTAAATTTAATATTTTTTAAGTTAATCTATGGATATTTCCCTTGAAAAAGTTGCATTAAGTATTAAATATTCTGCCAATTCTCATTCAATTGACAAGCTGATAGATAGAAATTATTTTTTTTCGTAAATGGATTCATTGGATTTTGGCAACAAGTAAAATCTTTAATCCATTATAAATTATCAATAAGTTTATAAATTAAATTTATTCGTTTTTTGAGATGTTTGTGCTTGTGCCCGCGCATGAATAATCCAGCAGATCTTTTAAAAAAACAGAACAGATGCTTTACACTCACGTGAACATATAAACATAAGTTTGGTGACTTTTTGGTTGGTGCAATTTTCAAGACCGCGCCAAATGAATAACTTAATACAATGGCTAGGTTGCCATTAAAGGAAAAATCCCCTAAATTTGGAGACTTTTTTCCCTTTTATAACTGATTAAAAAAAAAAAAAAAAAAATCTGTGCGTGAGTGTATGACATCATAGCCCAAAAAACTTTTAGGGAAATACTCGAGATAGAAAATAGTTTGCAATTTTATACTACTATGCAAGTTCATTTCATAACTCCCAAAAAAAAAAGCAGACATATAAGTTGTCAAAGAAATTAGACAAACTCAAAACTAAAATTTATAAGAGTAGTATGAAAATATATACTCGACTCAAAGAAGTGTAATAAAACAGTTTACGAAATGCCTTAATTATGGATAATGACTTCTTTAGTGAAATGTTTTATTAGTTGACGTACATATATTTCGATATATCACTTTAAAAAATAAATAACTACTATAATTATTTCACTACATAAAAATATATGTTGTTTTCATTCATTGTAAATGAAAGAAAGTATACTCGATGTACTTGAATTGAAAATAGTCTCAATAATTTCTATTTTAAAACTTTTCATCTTTCTAAAACAAAGTCTTTAAGACTAAGAAAAGGCAATTAAGCCTTCAAAATATAATGGGAATTATATGGGAGTAAAACAGGTGAAATTTACGTACCACATTAATCTTGCTTAAACACTTCCAAAATCGTCGATTTTTTGTTTGTTTACATTTTTTTTAATACTAGTTGGTTGGATGTTGGCAAACTTTGGAACCTTTGGGCTGGACTTGCAGTGCCTAGCTTCATCACAGTGTTAAGCCGCGACCTACGTTATAAACGGCCAATGCATGACGTTTAACGTCATATGGAGTGGATCATTTTTACACGGCGAACGGTGAGGGCGCCGCTTAGCACCAATAACCGTATAAAAATGATCCACTTCATGTGACGTTTTAAACGTCATGCACCGGCCGTGTATAACGTAGGTCACGGTTAAGCCGATTATCTTTCAAATCATTAGGCCCAAACAAACCACTTCATACTTCATTGGACGCAGAGAGGCTGCACATGAAACAAGTTTGGATTTATTGGACGGGGAGAGATTTTCAAAGCAAACCGACAGTTTTTCAGACCGACTTTAGGGTTGCATTTTTGGTGTTACGCCAAACATAAACAAGTCAAAACGGCAGCCAGATGCATTTTTGTCGATCCCATCAAAGTATAACGTCTAGAAGATATAGTGTGGCAATAGGCTATTCTAATAATGCTTTAAAAGTACTAAAAAAAATGAATCCCATAAATGTCGAGGCTAACGAAAAAGACAGGCTACCGCGGTTCATTCCACTTATCTTTTTTTACAGACCGCTAGAGTGACGTGTTGCTCTTTTCGTACACGTGCATTGGTGGATTCGAGCATCACGTGACTCCCGCGGTCTGTAAAAAAAGATACGCGTAAAGCACCGCGGTAGCCTTTCATTTTCGTTAGCCTCGCATAAATGTTGAGTGATGCTGAAGGACAAATGTCGATCGCAGCGACATCTGCTGGTTCACTGGTCGAAACGCCTTCTATAAATCCTTATTTTATAAATTCTCTGAATCCTTATATAATGTTTACGTTTGAACTACTAGATGTCGCTGCGATGAATATTTATCATTCACCATAGTTCAACTTTTATAGGATGCAAATTTTTAGCACATTTTTGTTGGCTGATTTCCACACTGTATATCATGAACCTGCTAGAAACACTTTCGGTTTGTTGTTTGTACGTGGCGCTGCTGCAGCACGGATTCCGGCCAGTTGCGCAGAACCGTGCGCATAGCTGTGCAGCTGCCATTTAGTGCCGAGCCGAGGTCTCGACACGATGTTATCACTATTGCGTGGGCTTCTGATTGGTTAAGGCTGGGATTGCGGTGCCTCGCTATCTTAAATCTTACCTTTGAACTTAGGATGGGCGTTCCTGCGATCTATCTTAACTTCGTATTGCGGTGTCTCATCGTGAGTCCTCCTGCTTAAGCGTAAGTCCTCCTGCAGTCAGCCAATCAGAGGCCGTAGTTAGATTTGTTGTGGTTGCGCGCGCATACACTTGTGCTTCGTCGTAAGATAGCTTTCGGATTAGCGTGAGAATGCGAGGCACTGCAATACGCCAGCGAAGTGTGACGTCACCGTAATGGCTGCTGGAGACAAGAAGTTTCGGTTTCCCGTTGAACGTTAATGTAAGCAAAAAATAAAGTCGTGTTAACAGTATTAATAAATTTTTTAAAGAAATTTCTGTTACAGTTTTGCTTAGGTAAGGCATTCATATGCATTCAACAAACTTCTGATTAAGTGCGTCATTTTTTTTTATTCTTAAAAAAAAAAAAAAGATAAACCTTCATGGAGAGCATCAATGACGGATGTTTTGAATATTTGAATGTAATTTTAAAATGTTTTAAGGTTTT
This sequence comes from Maratus michaelseni, assembly GCA_963931845.1. Taxonomy (NCBI): domain Eukaryota; kingdom Metazoa; phylum Arthropoda; class Arachnida; order Araneae; family Salticidae; genus Maratus; species Maratus michaelseni. Next base: position 268,523,116 of record OZ007590.1, on the reverse strand, counting down.
AATTTCTTTTAGTTGATATTTCTATTACTCAGGCGTACTCTATGTTAAGTTTCATCTGAGTTGAAATGTGTTTCTGTTTTTTTTTTTGTTTTTTTTTTTCTAACAGCTAGAGCACTAATGATAATTTTATCAAATGATTCTTCATAGTTATTGGATTATATTTTTTTGCGCGGCCATCGTATAATTACATGCAGGAAGACTGACTATCTTTATAAAATTTTATTAAATTACTAGGAAAGTAAACAACTGAATATAGACATTTTCGGTAATCAAATAAAATAATTAAGAAATAAACAACACAAATAACATGAAAAAGACTGAGAAATACATTTAAACTGCATGAATATCAAGCAAAATATATTAAAATTATGTAAATAATACACCAAATGAAGAAAAATTAAAAAAAAGAAAAAGAAAAAACCCAGCAGAAACACAATTTAACTCAGATGAAATTTAACATAGAGTACGCCTGAGTAATAGAAATATCAACTAAAAGAAATTAAAACATTTTTAAATTACATTCAAATATTCAAAACATCGGCCTTTGATGCTCTGCATGAAGGCTTATCTTTTTTGATGAATAAAAAAAAAATGACTCACTTAATCAGAAGTTTGTTGAATTCATATGAATGCCTTACCTCAGATTTAGCAAATCTGTAACAGAAATTTCTTTAAAAAAATTTATTAATACTGTTAACACGACTTTATTTTTTGCTAACATTAACGTTCAACGAGAAACCGAAACTTTTTGTCTCCAGCAGCCATTACAGTGACGTCATCACTTCGCTGGCGTATACCGATTACGCTTTGTTTATATCGTAAGTCAGAGTTACGCTCAAGATTGATCTTAAGCGAGGCACCGTAATCCCAGCCTAAATAATTTAAAGAGCAATTGCTGCTTGTAAATAAATCCAGGGAGATAGAAATAAGAAGCAGAACAGTGAAGATAGGCTTTCATTATCAGAACACGGACCTGAAATTAGTACCGGTTCGTGGCGCTGGCGCTCCCGAGTGCCAGTCACGTAACCTGTCAAACATGACAAATTGTTGTCTGCTCTTCCTGAGTCGAAACCGGATATAGAGGGCGCTACACTCCCCAAGTGCACAAAAAACCGGAAACGCCACCATTCTAGATACCGCTTTTAGTTCCATCTGATTTGTCACACTGTGTGGTGGATATATCTTTTTTAAGAAAATATAATTTAATTTATTAATCGATTAATTGCATGTACTGTATAGTTATAGAGTTATAGTATACCACATTTTTATTATTGCCTATTTACAAATGTAATTATTTTTAAATAAATATTTACTGGCATCGTTGAGTGCGTCCCCAAGAGAATGACCCGCATATAAAACAACAAATTTATTTTTTCTGTACTTTTCTTTTATTTTTAGGCATATTGGTTCAAAACATGTATCAGACGAAAAATTCACCGAATATTGACATTTTATTCATTTTAAGGACTTTAAAGGTACCACGCAATAAGGAAAGGGCATGTTTACAAACAAACAGTTCCATCAACCAATCTACCACTGCATTTTTGTCGCAGCTATCATTGCAGGAATCGTCATGGCGACGTAGGCCAGTCACATCCCAGACTAGTTTAACGTAGACCAAACGAATCGCTCCATCTCATGTGTACTGTAGGAGTCGTAAAGAACGAACAGGTTTTTCTCCCAAACCAACAGTAATTTAACCAACAGTGACGTCAGTTGCCCTTTCCTTGTACATAGTGCAATTATATTTTTAAGATGTAAGAGTGAATTTTCTTTCTTTTTCTTTTTTTCGTAGTACACTGTAAGAAAATATTATGGCCTTGTCTACGTTTGAGAGAGATAATGTGGTGTGGTGAGTGAAACAACAAATGGGTTTTTTATTCCTCGTTAAAAAGATTCCGCATTTTTATCACTTACATTAATATGATGATGGTAAAATTTCTAATTTTTTCACTATGAAAAATAAAACTAAACCAGTGAACCCGTGCGGAGATTTCGCACTGCATTTTAATATTTTTCAGATGCAAGTTTAAATTTATATTTAAAAAAATAATAATTAAATATATCTGCAAATAACATTAGTCAAGTCAGAATATCATCTCATTTATTCCATCAAAGTTACAATAAAAACTATTCGCTGATAGCGAAGGCAATTAAACATATCTATCGTTTTAATTGGATTAGAGGAGGACATAATCTGTTTCGATAAATAAATAAATAAATAAATAAAATAATGGGACAAAAAAATAAATTGAGCATATGAATTTACATTTTGCTTTTTATCCAAATATAAAATACACCCGTGCAGCAATCTTTATTTCACAATTTTGTTTTATAAATACTGTTGAACACGATATACTGCAGTATTTTATTTTTGTGGCAACACTAATTTGAGGAAAACTTTTCATTTCATTTACGAAAACAACGCCGATTAAATTTTTAATTAACAGAAATTTTTCATCAAAAATACTGTTTTCACGAAATGTAAGTGTACTATGTCAGAAGCCGGTTTAAAATCCTGTTATATGGTATCTCATTTATCGTTCTGTGTTTTGTATTTGCTTAGAAAAGGGTATGTTGACAAAAGAAATAATATATACGATTGTAGCGATTATAAACTTTTACCAGTGGACCCGTGCGAGAATTTCGCACTACAACCTAATATTTTTTATCAATATGTAATATTTATTAGATGCAGGTTTAAACTTCTAAAGAAAATGTGAGGATAAAAATATCTGCAAACAACATTTAGTTTTTAGTAAAGCTAGAATATCATCTAATTTATTTCGTCAAAGTTAGAGTAAAAACGGATTTCAAAAAGCACGCGCGAGAAAAAAAATAACAATCGTATTTTAACTGCATTAGAGGATGACGTCATCCACTTCGGGAAAAACATGGGACATAGAAATATAAATCTAAACGTTTCAATTTCAACTTCACTTTTTAAACATAAATATAAAACTCATGCGGTGTTTTTTTTTTTTTTTTTTTTTTTTTATCATTGCTGATCGTTATATATTGTGGTATTTTATTTTTCTGGCAACAGTAATTTGAGGAAAATCTTTCATTTCTTTCATGAAATCAATGCCGATTTAATTTTTAATTATCAGCAAATTTTAATCGAAAAACATGTTTTAGGAAAATGTAACTGCACTATGTCAGAAGCCTGTTCAAAATCCTTTCATTTGGCATCTCATTCGTCGTTCTACGTTTCGTATTTTCTTAGAAAAAGGGATGTTGACAGGAGAAATAATCTATATGATATCTGCGCATGTGAAATTTCACTTTATTTTTCATTTTAATTTTTATAGTACCTCACTTCCAAATTCCACGCTCGAGGCAGGCTCATATCTGTTTCGCCTAAAAGAAACATCTTAGAATCTATACTTAAAACATATTAAAAATTTCTTGCATTTTAGTGTGTTTGAGGAAGTTATATTACGGAATGAAATACAAATAAATAAATAACTAGAACGAAGTGATGGATATTTTTCGATATATATTATAAATTAATACTATTATCGATACTACTACACTAAATAGGTATTGAAATTGTTCAGAAGAAGATTAAAGAGTAAAAAATTAATGACAAGATATTAAGTTTTATAGAAATTAGCATAAATAAAAAATAATTATAAAAAAAATGCTCAATATTTTGACTTTTTGAGTGCGTTCAGAGACCGAAACTCGGGTTACTCGAGTAATTGGGGAAAGTCGTCATCTGATTTTCTCAGGATAAAGTTGGGCTAAAACGACTGTTAACGCTTTTGTTTAAAGTTATGGGCATGTTTACAATCAAACACTTCCGTGAACCCACCACAGATTAAATACAGTCAGACAGATTTGACAGCGGAGCGAAAACCCGAACCGACGTGATACAAGCGCCACTACTGAGAACAGTGAAGAACTAACACACACACGTGCGATCTATAAACTGTCAGATTGTCACGGTCACATGTACCTGTTGGCAGTTTTGTTTATTTAATATCGACACGACAGCTATTTTAGTATTTCATTTTCATAAAAGTTCTTTTCGGAGCTATTTTTCTTGAATATAATTAATTTATATTTCCAAGTGCTCTTTTCAGGGCTGTTTTCGTTGCAATTAATTATTGCAAAATGTCAAAAATATGGTATTTTGTTAAGCACAATCATGTGCGTTTACGATGTTTAATATTTGGTACTAAATGGAATTTTTAAATATGCCATATTTATTACTTTTTAAATAAAAAATATCTAAAATCGTATTAAATAACGCTGTTTAAAATGTTTCACTAGATGGAATTTATAAATAAAAATTATTTAAAGTAGTATTAAAATAACGTTGTTTAATACCGATTTGTTTAAAATTTAATACTAAATAGTATTTCTAAATATGCTATATATATTTTTTTTTAAATAACCACATATACATCGTTAAGAAATATAAAAGTGGTTTTACATACTTTTCATAAGTATTACGATAACATAAACAAATTTTACAAGTATGGAGGGATTTAAATATTTGAAAGTTTCTTAGTTTAAATTATTAAGAAAAAGGTGTAAATCTGTAAGAAACTCGTGTAAATATGTATATTTGTAAGTATTTGTATAATAAAATAAAATATGTTTGATGTTTTAAACAATAACAAACTGCGGCGACACATTTATATATATATATATATATATATATATACAGTAAAACCTCTAAATAACGGACACCTTGGGAGCGCACAAATTGTCCGCTATTCGGAGGTGTCCGCTATTGGGAAAACTTCAGAGTTTCACAAAATCGTTAAGAAATGCTTAATGTTTCATTAATTGGCTTTTATATGTCCGAGAACCTCTATTATATGATAAAGAAGAAATTAAAATTATTTTTTAAGCAATAAATCTGAAATGATCAGGGGTGTTGTAGGTTCATGAAAAAATACCTGCTATTTTAGTGAGAAAACATTTACGTATGGAGTGAGAGAGGGGTGGTGGAACATATAATTTAATACAGGGAGGTGAAATTATGAAAAATATGCCTACATCAACTGATCGCCTACATCAACTGATTCTTCTTCAGTAGGTCATCATCAATGTTAATGAACATTTTGGCAGTTTCTTCACTCCTGACACATTTCATTAATTCACTCATTGCTCTTAACTCTTCATTTCTATCGGAAATAAGTGTTTCACTTTCTTTTAACATAAAGCCTGCTTTTTTTAAACATTGTTGTACGTTTTCCGGTTATTGTTTTTTTACAGTTGAAAAAAATCCAAATTCGAGAACATCAGGAACATTAAATAATTTTAAGCAGTTCTCAAGTCTATTCATAGAATCTAACTTCGAAAGAGTGTGACTTAATAAAAGCTTTGTGTACCAGGTTTTACAATTGTATATAACGACTTGACCAAGGGGCTGGCATGCGGAAGATGTGTTTGGGGGGAAAAAACAAAGTTTCCAGTTTTGACATTGCACAATTTCAAATGTTTTGGATGGGAAATTGCATTGTCCAAAAACAAGAGAACTTTTCTTTGTTTTTTTCATGATATTGTCAAAGGAAGTTAACCATTTAATCACTAAAGAACTGGTCATCCACGCTTTTTTATTCGCTCTCGACATAATACAAAATTTATTAAATTGGATGTTCTTTGAGAAACACATGGGTTTCAGAAATGTTTCAATTATAAGAGGGATTTCAAATTCTCCTTATACATTGCAACATAATAAAACAGTGAGCCATACTCTTTTGACATTTTTTGGCTGATCAGTCTCCCTTTTTAAAGCACAAAGTCTTATTTGGAAAAATTCTGAAAAAGAGTCCGGTTTTTATCGAAATTAAAAGTGTTTCTCTCCTCATAACCTTTACAAATTGATTGCAGTCGTTCATGTCAATCCTTCACTTTAAGAACTACAGATTTTGCTTTTCCACATCTTGTTTTGAAAGCGATAGTGCCGAAACCGGAACTTTTCCAGCCATCCGAGTTTTTTGGAGACTTCTAAAGCCTTTTCCTGAAGAAGTTTTTTGAATGAAGTGAAGTAAATCAATTCAGAATTATAGAATAAATTTCAATGGAATCAGTATTCCTCAATTTCACATTTTTGGTGTTAAGAGTTAGAGTTAGTAATCCACAAATTCCTTATTACTTCTTTATATCGTAAAATCTCTTCCACTTGTGTTTTACGTATTTTAAAATGTTCGGCAAGTATTCGTACACTCAATTTCTGTTTTTCAGATTTACTTACACGTACAATTTCAAAATTTTCTTTTAAAGTTAATCGCTTTCGTTTTGAGGTCATTCTTGAAACATTAATCACAAACAAGACACTAAATTCAGAGTACGTAAAACTCAATATTTTCAGAAAACGATAAAAATGGTGTTAACATATTTTGAAGATTTGAATCACAGAGTATAATGCAGTGTGACTTGTTTATTATCAACCACCTTTTCAGTGGCACACTGTAATGCCAGTTTTTTCTCTTCTATGTTATAAAATTATGCAATCCAGTTAATTACTGTTTGGATTTTACGAATGAAAACTATTAAATGAAAATATATCCTATTTTTAGTTTTTTTTTCTTTTTTTTTAACTCTTTATAAGATTTTTCGAACAATGGTTTAAGCTTGAGTACACAGAAACAAAAATAGTCATCATATAAATTTATCATGAAATGCCAAGCCAATGTAAACGAGGTTATGTTACGTGCATTCAAAGCGAAAGAAAAAAAAATGATGTTTCGTGTATTATGGAATCTGGGGAAGGGTAAATTTGTAGTTCTAGACATTAATCAGCAGAAAATCCAAAATCTTCTAAAAAAAAAGAGCCCCTTTGATTCTCTGACGGAAGGGAGGGGGGATTTTCCACAGGCCACCCACCACACTTATCTGTGGTCACAAAATTTATAAGCCCTGATAAATTTAGAGGCTTTTTAATTTTTTATCTTTTTCGTTAAAAAACCATTTTTCATCCTTTATCGCCAAAATTACTGTCCGCTATTCGGAATGTCCGCTATTCAGAGGTTAAACATACAAAAATTTAGGTTTTGGGAGTGGGGATTAGAAAAGTGTCCGTTAAATAGAGGTGTCCGCTATTCGGGAGTGTCCGTTATGGAGGTTTTACTGTATATATATATATATATATATATATATATATATAAAAGATAGATACATACAAATAAGATAAGTAATACCTATCTGTGGCGAGACGCTCGGAACGTTTGCGACTGTTGTCACTAGGGGCTCTGAAGTTGCGATTCGGTTACCATTGAGCTTATGGAAGTGTCCTATCTGTATGTTATATTTAATCTGTGCTTCAACCAATCTACCATTACATTTTGATTGTACGAACATTGCAGGAATCATTCTAGCCGACGTTGGCCAATTATATCATAGTCCTGTTAAAGGTAGACCAATCAAATGGTCAGGACTTAAGTGTATATTAGGAGTCATAACGAACAACAGTTAACAGTTGCAGTTAGCTATAAAGCAAACAAACAAATCAGATTTCCCAACCACGTGATCCCTTTACCCAACAAAATTCTCCAAGTAATGTGGGTTTCCCGAAGTTTGGGTAATTTCCGGCTCTGAACGCTACGGGGACCCGCAAAAAGTCACGTGATATCGGTCTCTGAACGCTTCGGGTTACCCATGTGTTACCCTATGTAACTAGGAGTTCGGTCTATGAACAAGATGAACATTTACTGTAAAAGATTAAAGTTCCCGAATTGAATAGTGGCGCCATCTATTACTTTTTGATATAGTCTGAAAAGATAAACAAGTGTCAGGGTGTCCCTAATACTACGTTCAGATCGTTAGACCGCCGAACTCACTGAGGGAGTTCCAGAAACTCACTTAATGAGTTCGAAGTTTCTATTGCTAGATACAGCCAGTACCACTCACTCTGATTGGCTCTGGAGGCCGATTGGCTGTTGAGGTTGTCTTTAACATATGCGCATGTGCACATTCTACATTTGTTCAGATCTCAGACACAGTGATGTTCAGTGAGTTATCTTAGATGAGTTTTGCGGTGTGGACAGGTATTCAATTCCGGGAGGGTACCACCTCAAAAATGGCGGTCTAAGATATCTCAAATGTCCGATGTGAACAGAGTATTAGAGAACCTACAAGTCGTAGGTTCTCTATCCCTACTCGCCCTGGCCCTACCCAGCAGCCAGCAAGGTTGCTATTTTGTCCATTTTTTTGTAAAAAGTCCGGGACGCCGGAAGAAATTGGACAAAATGAAAATCTGCTGATTTCCATACGTTTGACATATAAAATTATTGTTATGATAAAATAGAATCATATTCCTACATTATTTATTAATAATATAATATATTTTTTCATTTCATATTTTAATTAAAATAGAATGACTGCACATTAATCATAATCTAATAAATCCACAAAGAAAATGTTAATTACATGTTGGTACAATTAATTTTAGACAATATTTTACTGTAAAAATAATCTTATGCTGCAACAGTTTTGATTCAGTTGAATCAGAATCTAAACCAAAACTGAAAACTTGAACAGAAACTAAACCAAAACTAAAAAAATCTGAACTTAGGATCTTTTAATTCATAATGAATTTTATCAGTGGTGGAGTTGATTGTCTTTTATTTTAGCCTATAGTTCTGTCTAAGAATTCCAGTCATCACGTAGCTAAAAGGTTTCTAAATTCTTATGGTGGTGTAATGCCTCAACTTCCTAACGAAACTCGGTGGAACAGTCACATTAAATGCTTGGAGATGTATGTGTAAAACAAAGATGTTTTCTTGAAAATTATTGATGAACATGAAGAGGAAGTATATACAAACATCTATACTAATAAAAGAAAGTTTCGCTCTGTGTGTGTGTGTGTCTGTGTGTCTGTTGGCGATGGCTAGGAAAATCTAGCCCACCTAGAAGGCTGCAAATTTAGATTTAGGTAGTCCAAACCCTCTCCTGGTGCACCATTACGTCAGAATTTTAATATTTTGAAAATTAAAGTAGTTATCAATTAAAAACTGATCAAAGATCACAAATAAAAAAGTCATTATTCTGAATCTAGCTGGCGCATGTGCAGAAACCAATTTCCGTATCTTCCGGAACAGAAGAAAGCAAGCAGAAGACATTCCGTTTTTTTAAAAGTATTTCTAAATTCGCCATGGACAAACGGCTAAAAATACGGAAAAATCGTTTACATATTCTGAAAGAACGTACTTTTACATCTCGAACGATCTGGTTGGTTGGAAAAAAATTTACAGTTAACCCTTTCAAAAAAAATAATCAAAAAGCATCGAATTCGTGTTTTTTATTTTCTCCCGTTTTCCGAGCTTTTCATCTACCGGAATACAAAATATACGGAAAAACGAAGGTCACCAAATTAAAGAACTGTCTTTGTCTTTTCAAAGCCACCTTTGGTTTTAAAAAATGCAAAAATTAACCTATCGAAAAAGTATATTTTCTGTATGCTGTTTTGCGATTTTTGCGATTTTGGCAATTTTTAAAAATTCGCATCTTCGATTCAGAGGCAGGTACGGAAAACTAAAAGTACCAGACAATATCTACATTTATTCCTTTTTCGACATCTGTATTTGTTTTTGAAAAATACGAATATTAACCCTTCAAAAAAAATTCGTGCGCAGGACTCTCTTTTGCGAATTCCGATTTTCTGCTATATATTAAATCTGGCATCGGCTTTCTAAAATAACCAAACAAAAAGCAAACACACCTAAAGACATCTACGTTCTATCGGGTTTAAGCAGAAATCTTTAGTTTAAAAAATAAATCACGTTAACCCTTTCGAAAACGTTTTTAACCGTAAGTCACTTTCGCTTCTTTAACTATTTCTCCTATCTTTAAAAATCCGAATTGGCGTTTATAAACAAGATACGAAAAACTAAAAATACCGTGCCTAATCTATATCCCTTTGTTTTTTAAAATCTGGTATCCGTTTTGAAAAAAAAAAATTTTAACCCTCCGAAAAAAATCCTTTCCAAAACTCACTCACGCGAATTTCCTTTTTTTGGTCCAGATTTAAAAATCGGCATCGACTCGGGAAATGCAAGTACGGACAAACAGTAGACTCCAGATCATAGACACATTCATTTTCTTCAAAATGCACGGTTGGGTTTTAAAAAATATCTACATTAACCCTTTAGAAACCGATCAATTACGTAACCCACTTTCGCGATTTTCGCAATGTTTACCCGTAGTTAAATTTCAATTCTACAAAGGAATTTGGTTGGGTCAAGTGTTCTGAAAAGGCCTCTTCCAGAACATACTGCGCCCCCTGGCGGTGGAAAGTTGAACTATAGGAGTATCTCTGGTTCTATGTGCCCGATTACGACGGGGTTTGGCTCATCCGACTTGATATCTATAGCCTTAAATATTTTAGCTGCACTTTCGACCGCCAGGATGTGCTTTCCGATCTTGGGTTTTATGAGCCCAATTACGACGGGGTTTGCTTCATTCGACTTGATTTCGATAGCCTTACAGATTTCAGTCATATTCGTATAGAACAGATTATTAATATTTCGGGCCCGGGCAACGCCGGGCGGATTAGCTAGTAAGGAATATAATTAACAATATTGCTTTATATAAAGAACGGAAACATCTAATCAGTCTGTTGAAACCTATCAGTATTTCTCTGGATGTGCTACAGAGAGATTCCTCTACTATTGTTGTAATTTATAATAAGTGTTTACAGAAAAGATTTGATGACTGTATCACGCCAGCTCACATTTTATCATACACGCTGCATCCAGAATACGTGGGTGAGGGACTTACTAATAACCAAGAAGAAATAGCAGGGAAATGTGTGAATGACATTGATAAAAAATGTTTGCCATTGATTGTTAAATTTTCTTTTAAGGCATCTTCATTTCCTGATACATATTTTTCTGATGCAATCATAAATAATGTATCACCAGTAGAATGGTGGGAAATCATTGGAAAGATACAGTAACTTAGAAAATATTTCAAACTTTGCATGTCATCTTTTTTATTGCGTAGCCTCATCAGCAAGCATTGAACAATTTTTTTCCAAATTCAGCATGATTCAAAACGAATTTAGAAATAGGCTTGGATTACAAACTGGTACAAAATTTTTTATGGCTTATAAAATGTTAAATTCTAAAGACAAACAACTTGCTCCTGATCCGGAAGTATTTGACGACTATTAAATATTTTACAACCTTTATGTATCTGAGTAATAAAATTTTCATAGTATGCATTTTATGCATTTCTGTTAATTTCTTGGTTATTTTGCATTTGATATTTTAACCAAAAGAAAATTTTTATCATTATATTTTTCTACTTCTTATTGATGTTCCTCCCACAGTAAAATGTGTATACAGGGTGTTTCAGTTATACGTTTCAGAACTTCTAAGAGGGGTAGGGTACATCCTGACGAACCAAAATCATATACCAATGGGCAGTCAGAAATGCTTTCCTGACGCGGTTGTGCGAAAGTGTTGTAGTATGTTAAACAGAAAAACAGGTACTGTACTGTTACTTTTATATTTTTGTAATTGGCAACAGCTTGTTAAGCACTTCAACTTCTACTGCTAGTAGCGCGGTAGAACAATCTTGTTTACATCTCTCTCACCATGCTATGAGTTATAATTAAAGTCTGAATTATTTCAATTATTTAGTAAGATTTAATTAATATGATTAATCTTAAATGTTAACAGGTTATGGGTGTTACGCACGCTATATGCGTTAATAGTTGAAGTTAATTCTAAAAGTTAGCATGGCAGTATCGTGTAGTGTTAAGACTAACATGTGATCAGCGAGAATAGTTTGCTTTCTAAGTCTCAATTCAAATCCTGAAATCATTTTTAAGAAAATCCTAAGGAATTTTATGATTGAAGTGGATTGAATAACTTTTTAGTGTTTAACATATATTTGAAAGCAGAGAAAATATTTCGTTTAGAACACTAATTATGGAAGTTGCAGATGAAACCATTGAGTGGTGAAGCTGATTGGCCAATGTGGAAGTATAGGATCAAATTTGCCTTAAATTATTATGCCGATGCCTTAGAAGTTGTCGAAGGAAAGATTACAAAACCAGATCAGCCACCTGATGGATCTGATGCAGCAACCTTGAAAAAGTACCAAGAAGGCCTAGCAAGTTATAAAAAAGGTAACACATGTGCCATGATGGTTTTGACTAATTCCATGACAGAAGAAAACATGCAGAAAATCATGAGATTTGAAACAGCAAGAGAAGTATGGCTAGAACTTCATAAACTTTATGAAGCTACTTCAGACAACCAACTCTTTAATATTTGTCCGCAATTTTTTCAATTTAAGTGGACGAATGACAGTATGGCAGTTCATCTATCAAAACTAAAGAACCTTTGGAGTGAATTAAATCTGGGTTTACAAAGAAAGCTTGAAGTTCAACTCCCTGAAATGTTGCTGATTTGCAAGATTCTAGACACCTTACCTCAGGAATACCGTTCTTTCAAGCTAAGTTGGCTACTTCTAAATGAAGATAAAAGAACAATTGATGAGTTAACCACTCAATTATGTTCTCAAGAAAGAGAAAATAAAGAAGAAAAATCAAAAGGTGAAGTTCAGAATCAAGAAGCATTAAAAGCAGAAGCCAGTAAAACAAAAGCAGCTTTTAAAAGTAAAAAGCAATATGGAAAATCCAATTATTGTCACCAAAGTGGTCACTGGGTGAGAAACTGTTGAAAGTGGATAGCTGATGGAAAGCCAAAACCTGGTCAGAATGATAAGATTCAAGGAAAAGATAGCATTGCAGCAAATATGACCTTATTAGCTATAGACGCAGAAGTATTTTCATCAGAAGAAAATTGTTATGATTGGTTTGTTGATAATGGTGCATCAAAGCATATTACCAACAATAGTAATTACTTCACAGATTTTGAAGAATTTCAAACCCCTCATGGAATTACCACTGCAAGTGGAAAAACTTTGCCAGCTATAGGTAAGGGAACCTTAAAAATTATGACAAAAATAAAAGGAGAGAGACAATTTAAGGAACTTAAAGATGTCTGGTTTGTCCCGGGTATAAGTAAAAATTTATTTTCTGTTCTAGCAGCACAAGGCAGAAACCCCAAGAATATGTTTGTAGCAACTGCAAAAGAATTTTGGTTAAAATTCAACAACAAGGCTGTACTCTATGGAACAAGAAATATAAATGGTGGTCTATATAAAGTTCATATGGAAGTATTTATTCCAAATAATCCAATAGAAGTGAACATAGCTACTACAAGTGATTCTATTTTGCAGTTATATCATGAGCGCTGGGGACATCATCAGGACAAACGTCATGTAAAGAGTGTCCTAGAAAAACAAATGGATATCAAAGTTGGATTAGACAATCAACTCTGCGAAGCATGTATATATGGTAAAGCACATCGCTTGAAGTTTGGCAGCAGAAAAAAGACCACAAAACCTGGAGAGCTTATCTCAGCAGATCTTTGTGGACCATTTGATCAGTCTTTTAGAAAATACCGTTACTTTGCAGTCTTTAAAGACCTTTTTACTAAATTTAGATATGTATTTTTTCTTCGCCAAAAATCAGAAGTTGCACAAGTTTGTGAAAATATAGTAGCACACACTAAAAATTTAGGACACAGCATCAAGGAGTTTTTAAGTGATAACGGTGGGGAATTTGATAATGAAGAAGTTAGAAGAATCCTGCATAAAAATGGAATTGTTCCCAGATTAACTGCTCCTTATACTCCGCAACAGAATGGTGGAAGTGAGCGTGAGGATAGAACCTTGGTGGAAATGGCCAGAACATTGAAGAATTCTAATTCAGAAATAAGTTTTCCTTCATTATTATGGACAGAACTGATTAGTACATCTGTGTACATATTGAACAGAACAGGGAAAAGTTCAATACCAAATGTAAGCCCTTATGAATTGTGGATAGGACAAAAACCTAGAGTAAGACACATGCGTATTGTTGGATCAACCTGTTATGCCCATATACCAAAACAGAAACGTAGAAAACTGGATAAGAAAGCAATAAAGGACTACTTATTAGGATATGATGGCGATGAAAGATATCGCATCTGGGTAAAAGAAACTAATACTGTTATCTGCTCTCGAGATGTAATATTTCAAGAGAAACCCTTAACAAATTGTGAAGCTCCAGTAGAAATACCTTTGCTTGAGCCTAGTAGTCAGTTGCCAGAAGCTGAAAATGAGGGAAAGAATGATCAAGAAGACTCAGAAGATCAAATTAGTTCAGAAAGTGAAGATGAAGATGAAAGGAAATCAGATACTATGAAATTAAGAAATCACAGTAAACTAAAACAGCCTAAAAGTTTTGAAGATTATGTGATGGCATCTGAAATTTTCATGTCTGATGTTCATGAACCAGAGTCATATGAAGAAGCTATTGATTGTAAAGAACATATTTTTTGCAAAAAGGCTATGAATTCTGAAATAAGTTCATCAAATGAAAACAATACCTGGACACTAGCACCACTTCCAGATAAAGCTAAAGCTCTTCCTTGTAAATGGGTCTTTCGGAAAAAAAAATACAGATGGTACTATTGATAAGTACAAGGCAAGATTTGTGATTAAAGGCTTCAAACAGAGACAAGGTATTGATTACCAGTCACAAAACTAGGAACTGTGCGTTCATTGATAAGTATTGCAGCCAGTGAGAAGATGCATCTTATGCAATTCGATGTCTCTACTGCATTTTTATATTGTGACTTAGATGAAACAATTTATATGCATCAACCTGAAGGCTATAATGATGGTACCAATAGAGTATGCAAACTCCAGAAAAGTTTGTATGGACTAAAACAAGCCCCTCGATGTTGGCATAAATGTTTTGGAAAATTTATGGTAGACCTTGGCTTTAAAGTTAGTGAAGCAGATCAATGTTTATTCACTCGAGAAGAAGAAGGTAAGAAGCTACGTGTAGCTCTTTATGTGGATGATGGTCTTATTGCTGCTACTCATGTAGAAGACTCGAGAAACTTCATAGATCAACTGAAAACAAAGTTTAAAATTACCAGTAAGCCAGCATCTTATTTCTTAGGAATAGAAATACAACGTCTAGATGATGGAAGCAGTAAAATTGGACAAGAAGCATATGCAACAAGGATACTTCAGAAATTTGGTATGAGTGACTGCAAGCCAGTCCATACACCCATTCTGAAAGAAAAAGAAGTATGTACAGAAGAAGTTAATGAAACAGAGTTCCCTTATCGTGAAGTTATTGGAGCAATAATGTATCTAATGATGGGGACAAGACCTGACCTGGCGTACTCTGTTAGTGTTTTATCACATAAATTAGAAAATCCATCAAAAGAAGATTGGATCAAGGTAAAACGCGTTTTTAGATATGTTTCAAGCACCAAGCAGAAATGTATTTTTTATAAAAATTTGGTTATAAACCTGGTGTTCTAGAGTGCTTCAGTGATGCTGACTTTGGGGGATGCATGCAGACAGGCAGATCCATAAGTGAAATTGTAGTGCTGTATGCTGGTGGAGCAATATCCTGGCTAAGTCAACGTCAAGCTATGGTAGCAACTTCAACAACAGAAGCTGAAATAGTTGCAGCAAATGAAGCTGCGAAAGAATTGATTTGGTCAAAGAGACTTATCAGTGGAGTTTCCTGTCTAAAAGAAGTACCAACAATTTATGTTGATAACAGCGCAGCAGTAAGACTAGCTCAGAACCCTGAGTTTCATCGCAGAGCCAAACACATTAGTTTGAAACATTTCTTCATTCGTGAAAAAGTGTTGGAAGAAGAAATCAGTGTGCAGCAACTTTCAACAGAAACGCAAGTTGCGGATATGATGACAAAGCCCTTGCACAAACCAAGACTGTTAATGTTATGTGAAAAGATGGGACTCTTATAAACTCTGAACTCAAACTGCTAGTCTATAACTCTAGTTTTATAAGTGTATCTTATTTTTTCTCTTAACAAGGGAAAGTGTTGTAGTATGTTAAACAGAAAAACAGGTACTGTACTGTTACTTTTATATTTTTGTAATTGGCAACAGCTTGTTAAGCACTTCAACTTCTACTGCTAGTAGCGCGGTAGAACAGTCTTGTTTACATCTCTCTCACCATGCTATGAGTTATAATTAAAGTCTGAATTATTTCAATTATTTAGTAAGATTTAATTAATATGATTAATCTTAAATGTTAATATAAGTTCCGAGCTTTCGTGCAGGGAATGTCCATTTCGCACAAGAACACCAAGTTAGTAGGATGGATGATTACACGAACGCAGAATTAGCCGATATGCATTTGGTGTACGGGGCTGCAAATTGTAGTGGGCTAGCCGCACAACGTTTGTACGCGGAACGATATCCGACGAGGCGTATTCCCAGTCATAATTTATTTGCAAGACTGCACCAGAGGTTAGCTGAGACAGGTTCATTTGAAAGAGTTGACAGGGTCAGGGTAAGAACAGCATGGACTCCAGCCATCGAACAGAATGTGCTGCAGCATGTACAGAGGAATCCAAGAACGAGTACACGAAGTCTAGCAAACGTAGTCGGGGTTTCCCCTTGCAGCGTCTGGAGGATTCTCCGAGAACAAGACATGCATCCGTTTCACGTGCAGCGTGTCCAGGCACAGCAACCGGAGGATTATGCACCTGGTATTGCTTTCGCTCAGTGGTACCTTGGAAAATGTGCTACAAATCCCACTTTTCCTGCTGAAGTGTTGTTTTCCGATGAGGCATCCTTCACAAGGGAAGGAATTTTCAACTCCCATAACGACCATATCTGGGCGGTCTAGAACCCGCATGCAATACGACGTCGTGCAGCACAGATTCGATTTTCGGTCAATATATGGGCCGGTATTATGGGAGATCACCTCATCTGACCTTACCTGTTACCGTCTAACCGAGATAAGTACTTGCCCTTTCTGCAGCAAGTATTGCCACAACTTTTGAGAGATGAACAGATTTCTGCATCGACGCGACGCAACAGACAATGTGGTTCCAACACGATGGAGCCCCTGCCCATTATAGCGGAGCTGTTCGTAACTACCTGGATGTCACATTTGGTCAACAGTGGATCGGACGTGGTGGTCCCGTTCATTGGCCTGCTCGGTCACCCGACCTATCATGTCTTGATTTTTATTTCTGGGGTCATATGAAATCGCTAGTTTATGACACCCCTGTTGACAATGCTGAGGAGCTGGTTGCAAGAATCGCAGTAGCTGCCGGAGAAATTCGAAATTCGCCTGGAGTATTCCAGAATGTTCGGATGTCCATGCGTCGGAGATGTGAGGCGTGCATTGTAGCCCGTGGAAGCAACTTCGAACACTTACTTTAATCCATGTACCTTTTGCTTCTTTTCATGTATTATTAAAACGATTTCTCACTTACGGTCTCTTTTCTTTATGGTGCTTCTGTGTACAACACCGCTTCAGGAAAGCATTTCCGACCCCACATTGCTATATGTTTTCGAGTTGTCAGGATATACCCTACCCCTCTTAGAAGTTCTGAAACGTTTAACTGAAACACCCTGTATATTAAATGTTTTTATGCATATATTAAATTAATAATTTCATTACAAGCACAGGGGTTTCATTTCAATGTAACATTTTCTTAATTAACATTAACTTGTTATTTCATCATATGACTTCTTTTTGTAATAAGGTTTGAGGCTGTCAAACATTTTAAAATTCTTTATTTCTATATTTAATTTTGTAAACTGATTATTAATTCCAGGGAAACTGCTATATGACAGATAAACAAGTTAAAATTTACTGCAAATGTATAGACGGCTTGCATTGACGTCACGTTGCTATTAGCAACGACTGATACTACTGCATCTGGAGCACACATAGAATGTCAGAACTCCCCGTTTGCTGTCAAAAGCACGTGTTATCTTTCTGTTTAATTTAGATCTTTCTTATTTTTATTATTATAGTGCAAATAAGTCTAATAAATCAAATGCAAAGCACCACATTCGCCTTATATTTGGGCGCCATTTGAAGCGATGCCGCACATGTGACGTCATGTGCAAGCCGTCTATATGTTTTACAATTGCTATTTAATACATTATAACTTAATATTGATATAAATTTTATTTATAAACATGTTTGCATAAAAAAGCTTCTAGAAGAACTGAACTTAGTTTTCCATTTTCACATAAATATTTCACATACTGTTGTGTATATAAATATGTATATATGCTATTTTGATATAAAAGTTGTTTCTTGAATGGGAACTTGAAGTGGGGGTTTCTCTGAGACCTATAGCGGCAGGCTGTGGTCTCAAATGATCCAAAACACAGACTCAAAAGATGATACAGCAAAGGTAGGGATTAGAAACGATAAAAAAACGGAGGGTAGACAACCGAAAATCATTTGACCGACAGAACATGCTCAAAATATCCTTGTAAGAGTGAAAACAACTTTAATTCAAAACAGAGCTGTTCCAACATAAAATGCGAAGAGTATGGTATCTAGCACATGAGAAAAGAATATGTTCCACGGAGTCAGTAACCATGCAGTTACTACATATCTCATCGTCTATCAGCCCGAAACGGAATAGGATAGCAGATGTAATCAGCATCTTGCAAAGCAGTCGTCAGATCAGCACATCCTCGCGTCTGTTATTAGCCCAATTAAAGGTTTGCTTGACAGATGGGATGTCGCCAAGGGCCATGAAATACTTGCTCAACTTATACTGTTGATCCGATACCAGGTGGGTTCTCTGTTTTTGGTATCGAATAAGGTCATCAGGGGAGATCCAGTTGAGCAGCACATCAGAGTCTGACACATTTTTAGCTAGTCGATCGGCCTGTTTGCTTAGGGGAATGCCTCGATGGTCCGGTACCCAACAGATCCAAATCTTGCACAGAGACGAAGCGGTCCTCTGAAGCTTGTTGTGTAGCCATAGGATAACCCTGGGAGACTTGATAGTAACGGCTTGAAGCGCCTTGAGGACAGATAGGCTGTCCGTAAGAATGACAGAAGGATGGTTCCAAATGCATAGTTCATCGAGAGCAGTCCCAATGGCTAACGCTTCTGCAGTGAAGATTGAGTTTGCTGTCTGAACTCTGTAGCCTAACTTTGACATGGCTGTGCACCCTGCTATGGACCAAGGGTCCTAATAATCCAAGGGTCGGTGAACTGCTGAATGAAGTCATGGTAGAGAGGAACTATAATGCAGCTGTCTAGATCTTTACGCTGGAATGGTAGGTTGTCAAGATGGAACTGGATGGCTTCTGTATTGCTCGGCAGAGGTAACTGAAAATCGATAAGGCACTCCGGGCGGACATCAATCTCCTCAAAGAAATCAGCGAGACCGGGGACACTTCCCGTAGTCGTGTGTAGGTTGCCTTCATAGAAATCCCAAAGCGGTGACCACTTGTTCAGCGCGCAATGTTTGATCCAGAAGCCGAAGGCGAGAGTCAATTCTGCTATGAAGAGGGGGAATACCAGCATGCATCCGTAACACAATGTTCGGAACCCACCTAGGCAAACCAAGGGCCGTCCTGATGGCAGAGGTCTGTACCACTTCCAGTTTTTTGAAAAGGGATGCACAAGCTGTGTTTAGAATTGCTGCTCCGTACTCTATCATGCTGCGAATAGAGGAATTCGCCAAGATTAAAAGATGGTAAGAGCGAGCTCCATATCTTGTCTGTGAAAGTGCCTTTAGGATGCTGAGTCTCTTTAACCCTTTCTGCCTCAGGTAATCTACATGCGTACGGAAACCGCCACGTCTTGTTACATAAAAGCCGAGAAACTTGATTTCGTCCGTCCATTCAATTAAATCGCCGTTTATACTAAAATCAAATTCGCAATCGCCTTTTCTTCTGGATAGGTTTATGGACGGGCATTTGTCTGGACGAATCGACAGTTTCCAGTATTCGCATCACTGAGAGATTAACCTAAGGGCTTCTTGTAATCTGTCTTGGCATGCAGTAATCGAGAGACCTGTACAATATATAAATATGTCATCTGCGTATAAGAGATATTTTACTCCTAGACCATCTAGGGCTTCAAAAAACTAGTGCATAAAATAGTAAAAAGGATTGGGCTCAGTACAGCCACTTGTGGGACCCCTCGACCAGTGGAGCGATACGCAGAAAACCGGCATCTCCAGTAAACCTTGATGCTTCTGCGGGATAAAAATCGATGGAGCCAGCGGAGAATTGGTCCAGTGATGCCTGTCTGCGCGCACTTCCATATTAACCCGTCACCATACACTGAGTCGTATGCCGCTTGGAGATCCAGAGAAATTCCTAAGATGTACTTCTTAACTCTTTTAGCTTGAAATATGTCCTGATGTAGCTTTGTAAGGGTGGTGTGGCTATCTCTAAATGGTTGAAATCCGAGGTGACGATGATTCAGGATGTTGTTTTCAAGAATATGGGTGCTGATTCGTGTGGTTATGATACATTCGAAAATCTTACAAGGGACAGATGTTAGTGCAGTGGGACGGTATGAAATGACATCTTTTCTCTGTTTCCCTGGCTTCAGGATCGGCAAAATAGTGGCAGAGGTCCACGACTTGGGGATGTTACCGGAACTCCAGATATGGTTGAAAATACGGAGCAGGTGAGTCAGCGAGTTTTCGTTTAACCCTTTAAAAAGCAAAGCAGGGCACTAATCCCGTCGTCGCCCGGAGACGTTGTCTTGGTTTGGTGTATTGCATCCTTTAGCTCCGACAGCTGGAGAGGACCATTGAGCGTTTCATTCTCTGCAGAGCCGTAGCTCAAAGGGAGAGGCACATGAGCAGCATCCTGGCTAAAATGATCTGCGAAAATTTCAGCTTGAGAAATTGCATCAGGAATTAGGGAATCTTCATGCAAGATATAGAGGTGGGCATCCGGGGGAGAGCAAGACCGGTTCGTAATCTTTCTGAAGGTTTTGTGGAGGATGTGCGGGTCACGAGCATTTTGGCATACGGAATCCCAGAACTGGCGCTTCGAATTCCTAATCACCTGTCGAAGTTTAGCGGCCACATTTTTGTATCTCAGTCAGATGTCCATCGAGACAGACTGCCGAGCTTTTCTCAATAGAATTTTTTTTTGCTTACGCAGATTGGTGCACCTGGCCGACCACCAGGCAGGGAAGCTTCTGGTGGAAGAGCTAAGGAAATACTTGTGTTCATTCATTATTCGTTGAATCATATCGAAGAGGCTATCATAGTCCGGACAAGGGCGATCAGAAATAGCATTATTGAAGTTTTGACAGATACGATGCCACCTGTAGTAGATGAGATTAGCCTGGACAGGAGGACTGACATCGAGAGTAATGGAGATAGGAAAGTGGTCACTATCAGAGAGCTCATCTTCAACCTGCAGGGAAGAGAGAGCTTGAAGGTCAGCGAAGCAAAGCGAGAGATCGAGGAGAGAACATGTACCGCCGGGAGACACATGAGTTGGATCGGTGGTGTTGAGTAAACAGAAGGGGCTATTAGCCAACTAATCGACGAAGCATTCACTGGTGCGAGTAGCAGAAGGGGAGCCCCAAAGTGGGTGATGCAGATTATAATCCCCCAATAGCAGTGAGGGGCCTGAAAGGTTCTGACATACTTCAGAAATATCCTTACTGCGAGTCCAGAGCTTGAGTAGATATTAATAATATTAATGGAAAGAGCACCAAAAAAATTTTTGACCCCCATGAATTCTGAACCAGGATTGAAATAGTGGAAGTCAATCCGTGAGGAAGATATTGAGTAGTCGACCGCAATAACAAGGCCATCGCCAGGGTGACCAGACCTATCAAGACGATAAACAATTTTCGGAGGAATGTGAAAAGTTTTGTGGGCAGACAAGAAGGTTTCTTGAAACACGAGAATGTTCGCTGTGGAAAAGGTATGGGAGGTTGAGCCAGGACAGTTTGTTCATAATTCCTCTACAATTCCACTGGATGATTTTCAGACCCATAAAAACCGATAAGGTACGAAACAAATAGGAACACAAAGAAAGCAAATAATCTGCACAAAAAAGAGTTCCAGGTAAACTGACACTGGCAGCCACCAACAACAAAATAAAATAATTAAAAAAGAAATTCATATTATGTGACACTTACGTTACTTGAGAACTCTCACCATGGTAGGGGCGCTTGCGCCTGTCAGGCGACACATCGCTAAGCTTAGCAAGGCAGTTCATTATGGTGGTACTTAAGGTAGCAATAGATTCACCAATTTTTTCTGAATATTGCGTGATATAGTCAATGATCACTTTAAGCATGGCATTTGAACGAGTTTCAATTAACTTTTGAAACTGTTCTAAGTTGGAGACGTGTTTACTCGTTACTTTCGCAAAAGACTGTGGTTCCGTTCTTTTTGAGAACTGCCTGCGGGCTTCAACAAAGGACAAGAAATTGTGACATTTAAATTTCTACTTCTTTAAGACGAGACGAACATTGATTATGGTCGGATCTGTGATCCCCGTTACAATTATTGCATTTTACGGGATTAGAGCATGGGCCTGCATGTTGGCAGCCACAGGTCACACATAGCTGTGCAGACTTGCATTTTCGGGTAGCATGGTTGAATTTATAACACTGTTTACATTGGCGTGGACGGTCAATGAATTGGCGCACTTGTTGAACGGAGAACCAAATCTTTACGTCTTTGGGGAGAGATGTGCCTAATATAGTAATTAAGACTGGAGACACTTCGTTAGAACTTCCCTGTCGATGGAATCGTCGCAGTTAAAAAATATTGAGATTGTTTTCAGCCGAGATTTCCTGGCCTATTTCACTTACGGAATATTTACCGGAACATTGAACAGCAAGAACCTGTTTGTAATGTTATCCCAGATAACTCTGGTGGTCACGTTAACTCCCAAAAAGGAAGATATTTTAGAGATATCTGTAGCACATATTAAATCCTGGGTGCAGATTATAACTGTACCCATATCGGACATTTGAAATATGGTTAAAATGTACAGTTATATCTTTAAGAGCAGCTTTGTACCGCACGTGGGTCCTTCCTAGGTATACTTGATGTTTCAGTACTCATAATGAAAATGTTGAATTCTCTTCTCCCATTTTCCGCAGCCAATTGTAGCAGTGAATCTATCGGCATAGCAAAATGCGAATTTATTTCAATAAATTGAACACTAGATTCTTCACTATTTTCTTCTATATCCGCCATATCAACACTGGACGGTGAAATCTCAGAAATATCGTCCGATACACCCTTAACTGCTGTACTCGCCATAATAGCGTACCAAAATTGAAAACTGCACTAAGCAGTCAAAAAATAATATCAAAACTTGGGAAAGTTACAAGACTACTAGCTATGAAATAATTCAAAACGCTTACCTCAATAGGAGACAAATTAACAAAAATAACCCACCAACAAAACCGAAAACAACACCAGCCTGCCGCACAGTCGGTAAACGCCCACCACGTGTTCCGTGGGGAGCACACGACAGCCGAGCAGCCAAAAAAACTTGAATGGGAAGAATCAATATTTTTATTTATTATTGTTAAATTCTGCATTTTTAATTTTCAATTTATTAAAAGTGGACGAAATGGACAAAATGATATTTTGTCCGGGACGGTTTTTTCCACTCTGGAAAAACAACTCCGGACAACCCTGCTACCCAGTGTCCCGAAATATAATACCCATAGAAGTAGGAACTATCAGTTCCCACTTCTATGATAATACCTGCTCTCCCTCTTTTACAATCTGGCCGATGCTTCCGAATTAAAAACTTTATTAAACCTGTCTCTGTTCCATAGCACCAAAAACAGAAAAACTGATAAGATCAATACATTTATTCTAAAATACTGGCGCCATATACTGTCATGTGATATTGACAGGAAACATGAAACCGTAGTTTACGATGATGCGCGACCACAGCGGAGCGTCGTGTATCATCGTAAGCTAGGCATAAAACATTTGACAAAGGTTGCTCAGCATACTGAAATATTTGTGGTTATTGTTGGGTTACCAGTTCCTGTGACCGATACAATTGCAACCTTTTTCTCATCTATAATTTGATCGACTCTCTTAAAATAAATGCCTGAATTCAAATCCTATGTCGCAAATCATATTACATTATGGTCCATGGGGAAAAATCGTTTGCAGTGTATTTTAATGATGTTACATTATTTCAAACATATTGAAATTGATATAACATCACTGAAGGGCACTATAGAATATGGTGTGCATAGCATTTATCGTTCAGTTACAGGGGCATACAAAATAATTCGGTTACAATATTGTCTATGAGAAATAATTGCTGGAGGTGGGTTTTCAATTGTCGGGCTCGTAAAAAATCATAAATTTTATCGATCGGGAGCGTAAAAATCCTAAATTTTATAGATCAGGCGTGTAAAAATCATGAATTTCGTCTATCGGTAGCGTAAAAATCACGAATTTCGTCGATCGGGTGCGTAAAAATCACGAATATCGTCAAACGGGCGCGGGAAAATCGCGAATTTTAGGAAAAAAAGGAAATCGAACATTCTGCATTTGGCCGATTCTTTTCATGTTTTTAATCGCCAGTTTTTCAAGTTTAATCGCCGAGTGGCGACTGGCGAGTGCTTATTTTCCCCTTTACCCCTCCGCACGTGCTTCAAAATAGTTTGGTTCCATTTTCAACTCCAGGGGGTGCATTATGTTCTGTACGAACATCCATAAGTCAAATGGTAGGCCACCCTGCCCGGCATGAACCTGTACGAACATCCAGCACGAGTCCCCACTGTCTACGGCACCGTACAGCAGGATGTTGTGCACGCGCTGAAAATCTTTTAGTTCCACCTTCCACCGCCAGGTGGCGTGAAATCTATATCTTAATTAGTTATCTATATCTTAATTAGTTCATGTTAAATTGAACGAATCAATTTCCGTTGAAATCGGACCCATAGTACTCGAGAAAATAAACTCCACCCTGGTGATTAATATTCAGAAATGGTGGTAGCCATCTAGAAAGAATCCAGATTAAGTTATATTTGAACTAATATTGCTATGAATAAACCTAATATGAAACTAAAATCAGTGACTTTAACGCGATATTTAATAAAAAACCGTTAAACCCCATTAAATTATTCTTGATTAAGTAGATAAAAAAGTTACCGGAAGAATTTTTTTCGAAAATTATATTTTCTGAAATAGAACTTTTTTTTCTTCTTTGCGTACGTATACACCTTTTCAAATCGTTACTTGAAATAGTTTTCATATTTTTAATATACCTTGTAAATTCTGACTTGTTGTTTTAGATCCATCCATTGCGATTTGCTTTTTTCCCCCTTTCGTTTCGGAAAGTCAATAGAGAGACGGGCCCTGAAAGCGGAAGTAAATTCAATACGACCTCCTCAAATGTCTGAACCTTTTCGATAAAAAAGATCACTGTTTCGGAGAGATTTTTAGTGAGTTTGTAATTAATACCTGACGTAATTATGGGCCGATTTTTACGAAATTTGAAACAATGGAGAGAGGGCAAAATTTACTATAATACGATAAAAATTGAAGCCGTTGTGATGGATTGACACATCAACCTGGTACTTATTTGTGGAATTAAGATAATCACTGAAAAATGTGAATAGTTTTCTTGATTGACACCCATTGAAAGAGTATAATCCTGTGGAAAGTAAAACCTTATTTTCGTTTACAAGTAGAAGTGAAAAGCTTTCTGTGGTGTTTAGTTTGAAATATAATTACTAGATGGCAGCACCACAGCGGATTATTGCTATCACCTACCCGTAAAAGTATTGTTTACTGCTGAATGTATATGTTGCTTGTGTTGTGTTCGATGTACGTGATTGTGATGTAATGTAAATTAAAAGTATGTTTAAAGACCACCTCGAGTTCTTAATAATGCTGCTGATACAATTAATTTAATTTACGTACATAATATATTTTAAAATGGCGACGAGGATCAAGTTTCTTACCGGAATTAAAATTACAAGAAATTCCAACTGATTAGCAAAATGGCTAAGATTCTGGTTTTGCATCTACCAGAATAGCCTGCAGTAATATTCTAAATACGTCCGTCATTTCGACGGTGCACAGTGTAGTATTTAGTCCCAAAACCTGTCCAAAATTATTTTATACCTCTAAAAGCTACACATCTACGTTTTTATTAGCTCACAGGCTAACAAAGCCTGAGAGCTAATGTGCCCGCCGGTTCTGTATGTACGTACGTATGTATGTACGTACGTATGTATGTATGTGTGTACGTATGTATGTACGTAACGTGATAACTCTTGATAGAAATAACCGTTTTGCTTCAAATTTGGTTTATAGGTTCATTGTGATAAGGCGTTTCTCTGATTAGTTTTGTGGGTTCATTGGTTAAGTATAAAGGGGGGAACGGGGGGCTAACTCCCCCTTAATTTAGATAAATGAGTTTTTCATGCAGAATCATCCAATTTCCTTCAAATTTTGTATATATATTCATTGTAATAAAGCACTTCTCTGGTTAGTTTTGGGAGTTCATTGGTTAAGTATAAAGGGGGGAAAGGGGAGATGATCCCCCTTCATATATAGTCGATTTCCTTCTTTCTCGAGAGGCAGGAGTATAATATACAATTAGTGGAAAAGCCTCTGATCTCAATGTCCTCAGTTTAACTGAGCAGTTTTCTTTTTTATTTGAATTGTAGAGTGAAAACGGTAAAATAAAGTCTTATTTATAAATGAAATCATTTATTCATCAGTTTCATCACTATTACTGTCTTTAAAAATATTAACATTTGTAATATTACTTTCTGATAACAGATGTAAAACTTCAGAAGATAAGGGCTTTGTTTTCTAGTTTGTGTTGCATTTCATGCCAGTTATTACATTAGGGGGTCAGAAGTTAAAAGAAGCCTATTCAGGACATCAATGTACAGGCCACTCGCGAAAACTTTCTTCTGTAGTTTAAGTTAAATGACCTAATATGTTTATTGCGAGCTTCTGCAGCCTCTTCAGATAGTTGGCCTCTTGGTAGAATAGCTTTTTTTTATAACGTCTGCTCCATGACGAAGTACCTTGTGCATTGTAGGGGACATGGGATAAAAACCATATAGCGACACATACAGTTCAGCCGTCTCTTAGCAATATTTTTCAAATTCTTCTGTATTAATTTTGTATTAGTATTGTTTTCTCCAAATATTGTCCTTGTTTTTATGAGTAGCTACCTATTTTTGTTTGAATTGATTTTTAATAACGGGGAGCTTTTGCTTCATCTCAGTTATCCTTGGATCACCTTCAGAATAATTTCTCAATAATTCTTACTCCATAAATTGATGATTTCCATCAAATGTTGACTCATTTGAGCATTGCATGATGGTATACAACTCATTTCGGGTCATAGATCTCAATTCAGAAGGCCCTGTTACCAAAATAAATTAAAAAAATAAATAGCAGTAATGTATGTAAAAAATTGTAGGAACCAACAAAAAAATTCGTTAAAAATAGGGGGGCGGTTTCTCGCGGCTGATTTTTTTATAATTGCCTTGTATACTAAGTACTGCATATTACACAACAGTTTTCATCGCTTAAATATGTTTAAAAATATAACAAAATCCTTTCTAAATATTATAAATAATTATTTATGCCACTATTAACGATACCTAAGTTGTCGACCATATAAATAAAAAATCCGCAGGATATTCATTAGGTAAATGTTGTGTGTATAAAGTACATACGTCGTTCAGAATAATCCATCACAACAACAACCACTAAATTGTTTAGACACAAAACTACAAGAGATTTTAAAACACTAAAATCTGAGCGCATCGTAA
This sequence comes from Maratus michaelseni, assembly GCA_963931845.1. NCBI lineage: Eukaryota > Metazoa > Arthropoda > Arachnida > Araneae > Salticidae > Maratus > Maratus michaelseni. The sequence continues at coordinate 268,495,501 of OZ007590.1, read as the reverse complement.
AATCACAGGACCACTGGAAGCAAACGGCAACTTCGGACTGATCGCGTGGCACGCTGTGTTGTGCTAGCGCATTGCACGTTTCGCCTTTGGATGCAGTAACTATTAAACTTTTTGAGGAATAATATACAGGGTAGGAAACGGATTTTTTAAAAAATCATTTTTGGCCATGTTTTGGGACTAAATACCACACTGTGCGGTGGTAAGTGTTAAAATTTTTTTTTCTTCTCTGCAATAAATAAAAGGTAATAATGTTTGCCAATTTTAAGGAATTTAATGATTCCATCGAATCGTTTCAATCATATTGGAAAAGAGTTTTTTATAACATGATGTGGAAGAAAAAAAAGGTATCTGCAATAATTTCATGCATGGGTCCTAAATTATATAATTTGCTGTCAGATTTAACGTTTCCTAAAAATCCTGAAGCATTAAAATATAAAGAAATAGTTGAAATTCTGTTAAAGCACTTAAGCCCCGCCCCTAATAAATTTTGTTCTAGAATTAAATTCCGTAATTCTTATCAAAATGAAAATGAATCTATACAAGATTTTGTTTCAAAATTAAAGAAGTTAACAACTTTTTGTGCTTTTGCTGGTGAAACATTAAACGAAAATCTGTTGGAACAATTTTTGAGAGGTTTAAAAAATGAAAGTATTCAAAGTAAATTACTTTCGCAAATAGAAGATTTAACTTTTGAGAAAGCTATTGAAAAGGCAATTATTTTGCAAAATAATGAACATGACATTTCTGAATTGAAACATAAAAATTTAAACGTAAATAAATTGGCATGTTCTAAAAATGTACAATCGAATAAAATTCCAAATAACTCTCAAAAACAGAAAATTAACAATAATGTAAATAAGGGGAATTCTGAAGTAAATAAAATAAAACTAAAATGTTACAGATGTGGAAATCCATCACATCTCGCCAACACGTGTAAGTATATTAAATACTATCTGCAATAAATGTAAAAAAAGAGGCCATCTTGGTAAAGCATGTAAAAGTAATTTTCAGAAACAAACAAATGTATTGCAGACTGTTGACATTTTATCTGTCAGCCATGATAAAAGTTCTACACCAATAAAAGTATGGGTTTTAATTGAAAACAAATCTAAAGCTGAAATGGAGTTAGATACAGGCTCCGGAATTTCGGCGGTACCTGTAAAGCGTTTTCGGAGAATTTTTCCGAATAATAAAATTTTTCCACCAGATGTTCAATTGAGAACTGCAACGGGTGAGGTGTTTACACCTGTGGGGTATGTAAAACTAGATGTTTCTTATGAAAATATTACAAAAAATCTTAAATTGTATTTGATTAAAGAAGATAATTTCCAACTTTTATTTGGCAGAGACTGGGTAGCTGCATTTAATTTGTTTCCCACTAATTTGAAATCTGTGTATGTAAATGAAATTGCAAATTCTACTGAAAAATTGAAAGTATTATTAAATGATTTTCTGATTTATTTTCGGATAAAGTTGGGGAAATAAAAGGTTTGAAAGCAGAACTTTATTTAGAAAAAGGTTCTACGCCCATATTTTGTAAGACTAAAACAGTAACTTATGCTCTACGTAATGCAGTAAATGATGAAATTCAAAGGTTACAGGATGAGAGTATTATTAAACCTGTCACCAGTAGTAAGTGGGCAACTCCTATAGTTCCAGTGGTAAAATCTAATGGTATAAAATACGTTTATGTGGAGACTTTAAAGTTACAGTAAATAAATTTTTGAAGGTGGAAAAATATCCTTTACCTAGGGTAGAGGACGTGTTAGCCACTTTAGGTGGTGGTTTACATTTTACAAAAATTGATTTAAATCAAGCTTATCTTCAGTTACCTGTAGACAAAAAATCACAGGAATTGTTAACTATAAACACTCCGAAGGGCTTATTTCAATTTTTAAAGTTACCAATGGGTCTTACTAGTTCTCCAGCAATTTGGCAAAGATCTATTGAACAAATATTAAGTGGTATTGATGGTGTCACTGTGTTCACTGATGATATTGGTGTTACAGGGGAAACGGATGAAATTCATTTGAAAAGGCTAAAACAAGTTTTAGAGAGATTACGGGAATATAATATTAGGATTAATAAAGATAAATCAATTTTTCTAGCTGACCATATTACATATTGTGGTTATAAAATTGATAAGCAAGGTATTCATAAAACGCAAGATAAAATTGAGGGTATTGTCAATGCTCCTAGACCAATTAATGTGTCACAAGTTAAAGCTTTTTTAGGCTTAGTCACATATTATTCTAAATTTGTACCAAATTTATCTACAATTGCTCATCCTTTAAATCAATTACTAAAAAAGAATGTGAAATTTATATGGTCTCATGTTTGTGAACAAGCATTTAAAAATATAAAAAATGAAATTATTTCAGAAAGAGTTCTTACACATTTCAACCCTAAATTGCCTTTAGTGTTAGCAACAGATGCTTCTCCATATGGTATCTCTGCAGTTCTTTCGCATGTGATACCAGATAACGTGGAAAAACCAATTGGTTTTGTGTCCAGAAATCTCACTAATGCAGAAAAAAAGTATAGCCAGATGGATAAGGAAGCACTAGCTATTATCTTTGGAGTAAGGAAATTTTTTCAATATTTATATGGTAATAGGTTTACTTTATTTACAGATAGTAAACCACTTGTTTCTATTTTTTCTCCAAATAAAAGTATTCCTGTCCTTTCAGCTGCTCGGATGCAAAGATATGCATTATACTTACAAGCGTTTAAATATGATATTCGCTATAAGAAAACATCCAAACATGGAAATGTCGATGCTCTTTCACGACTTCCATTACGTAGTGAAGATTTATCCCCACAATTGAATTTAAGTAATATAATTGATGAATCTGAAATTTTTCAAATTAACCAAATTTCTACATTGCCTTTAAACGCCAAATCAATTGCTGTAGCTACAAAATCTGATCCTTTATTACGTCAACTTTTTCATCATCTAATTTCTGGTTCTCTAATTCCTAAAAATTTACTTTTTGGTGGCAAACAAGAAGAATTTACTCATCAACATAGTTGTATTTTAAAAGGATGTAGAGTAATTATCCCAGAAGTTCACCGAAAACAAAATTTTACAGGATTTGCACTTTGGACATTTAGGTATAGTGAAAATGAAGTCCTTAGCTCGCAGTTCTGTTTGGTGGCCAGGAATTGACCAAGATATTGAAGAGCTTGCACGGAATTGCACTACTTGTGTCAATTTATAAAATAATCCACCTAAGGTAGATACTCATCATTGGGAATGGCCTACAGTTCCATGGCAAAGAATTCACATAGATTATTTTGGTCCTGTGATGGGTAAATTGCTTTTACTTGTGGTTGATGCTCATAGCAAATGGCCAGAAGTTTTTATTGTTCCTAATACAACATCAGAACATACAATTACTTGTCTTTATTTTCTTTTTGCCAGATACGGGTATCCTATATCTCTAGTATCTGATAATGCAAAACAATTTACTTCTGACGAATTTGAGACATTCTTGAAGAATCATTGGGTTAAACATATAGGTTTAGTGCTCCATACCATCCAGCTACAAATGGTCAGGCAGAGAGATATGTGCAAATTCTAAAAACGAGGGTTAAAAGCCTTATCTTCAGAAGCTGGTAATTTACAAATGAAAATAAATAACTTTCTTTTACAGTATAGAAAGATACCTCATGTTACTACGGGGGAAAGTCCTGCATCTCTATTTCTAAAGCGAAATATTAGAACGAAAATAGATTTGATACTTCCAAACGTTACAAATTTTGTGCATGATAAACAAAATGCGAGAAAGGCCAATTCTAAAGTAAAAGAATTTCAAATTAACCAGAAAGTGGCTGTAAGGAATTATACTCCTGAAGCCAAGTGGAAAATTGGTCGCATTATTGCAAGAGGGCAAGTTGCATTATAGAATTCAAGTTGGTTCGAATATTTGGAAAAGGCATGTTGATTAGATAACTAATGTCGGTTCGAAGATATATTTAACTAATGATTCAAATTCTGAAGAGAGTGATACAGAAAGTCACAAAAGTGATAATGCAGTTGTTAATCAACGTGATTCGCAGCTAATGCCTCCTAGTGTCCCAGATCTTCGACCAGCTGATTCTGTTGTCCCATCTACTCCAAATCCTCAACCAGATGATTCTGTTGTCCCATCTGCTCAAAATCCTAAACCAGATGATTTTGTTCTCCCAAATACTCCAACTCCTGTTGCAGTAGACTCTAAAGTGATACCTTCAGTTCCAAAACCAATGGTGCCCAATACTTCTATTGATGATGCTACAGATACTTTAAATAATAACTCTGCTTCTTCCCTACAGGTACCTAGAAGATCCACCAGGAAAAGAAAAGCTCCCAGTAAGTTTCCAAATTAACCAGGGGAGAATTGTGGTGTTTAGTTTGAAATATAATTACTAGATGGTAGCACCACAGCGGATTATTGCTATCACCTACCGGCAAAAGTATTGTTTACTGCTGAATGTATATGTTGCTTGTGTTGTGTTCGATGCACGTGACTGTGATGTAATGTAAATTAAAAGTATGTTTAAAGTCCACCTCGAGTTCTTAATAATGCTGCTGATACAATTAATTTAATTTACGTACATAATATATTATAAAACTTTCAATCTTGAATAAGCCATGACAACTGTGTGAATTGTATTGATGACAAAGCCTTCTTAGGAAGATTAAAGCTGTATCAGGAATTCATTTTGTAGAGGTAGCAAAACCCAAAGAAAGGAAATTCATAGTGCTTTGAAAGTGAAAGTAAGCGAATGAAAGAATATGTCAATCACAGCAGATTATGTAGCGGTGGGATGCAGCTTCTCTACGCTATATAAGGGAGTCTGGTTTGTGAGAAGGGAGGAGAGAGATCGAGGATTGAAGAGGTTTTCTGAACTTGTCTGGATGTTGTTTCTGAAATTGTGCGAACATGCTTTGTAAATACTCATTAACATTTCATTTAATTGTTATTTTGGAATAATGTTTTTTCATTATGAGACGTTTAATTATATATATGTGCGTACACGTTACCACAGCAAGTATATATATAATTAATTGGTGGCAGCTACTGGATAATGTGATCTAGATTGAATTAGATTACGAACCTATGTTTAACCTGATAGACAGATGAAGAGCCAAGCTACAACCAACAGACAACATAGTTGAGAAATCAAAAAATTTAGTGGGAGATATGATATAGTTGTTTCGTGAAGTTCCAGCTATTAAAGAACGGGTGAAAAACTGTATCGACTAAAGCTGTATGGTGTATAAATAGGACAATAAAAAATATTAGTGCTTGCTATGTGTACGTGCTGGAAGAAATATCCAGTGGATTGAAGATATGCGGTGTATTATCTTGGTCGTCTACATACGGAGCTAATATGAATTTAGTGCCTCATCAGAGAATTAAGTGATTAAGTGTCTTCAAATCTTCAAAGGTGTTTGTATATCATATTTAAAAGTGCTAAGAAGCCTGGTATCAGTGTGGAGGAAATATCTGCATCTGGAGATAAGCTCTTTTATGAAATCTTCTATAGAGGGTTTTTTTTAATTAAATGTTGTGTATATTTTTATTTTTGGAACAAAACTCTATGAGAAATTAAGAATTCTAGGGAAACTAATAATTTGGTGTTTAAATTTTTAGATAGAATTTTTATATTTGTTTATTTTCTAGTATCTAAGGTATTATATTGGTTTAAGAGAATTATATACTTATGTATATGTTATAATTTACTTGCGTTATAGTAAATTATTATTGATTAATTGGGTTTATTAATCAGGTTATTTTAATCATAATTTTGTATAAAACTTTTGGAAATAAGAGTTTGGTTTATATACATTTTTATTTATTACAGTAATAAGTTATAGTTTAATTTTATGGGTATACTGTGGATGATTATGATTAATGTTTAAAAATAAATTTATGTTATACTGTACTTTTGGGTATAAAATTTATTTTGGGAATATACTCAGTTTGAAAGACGTCACTGTTGCATGAGAATTTGCTATATTAAAATTGTGTTGTTTTTGAATACATTATTATACGTTTATTAAAAAAAATTCTATTTCTGTATTTATTGTATTATTGTAAATTGAATATATCTGATATTTTTTAATTTATTATATTTTGGGGGAAAATATGGCATAGTATTTATTAAAATATAAGAAAAACGTCTTGCTGTTATTAGCAGAGGAATTTGAGACAAGTGTGTCGAAAACGTGTAAAAATCAAGCTATAATTCAGGCTATTGTTGATGCCGGGGATTATAATGAAAGTTTCGCCAAAATTCGCGTGTAATGTATTTTTGAAGAGGAAGCGGAAAGGAAAGAACAGGAAAAACAAATTGAATTAGATCGTAAAGAAAAAGAGAAGCAAATTGAATTAGATCAGATTGCGCAAGAAGAAAAACTTAGACAATTTGAACTAGTTAAAATTGAGAAACAACAACAACTTGAATTACGTAAACTTGAGAAACAACAACAACTTGAATTACGTAAACTTGAGAAACAACTTGAATTAGATAAACTTGAGAAACAACAACAATTTGAATTAGAAAAAATTACTTTGATAAATTAAGATAGTTATATGATTTAATACCTTCTAGATTAAATATAAATACATATTAAGATAAAAAGATTACTTTACCAGATACCATGCATGTACGCATGTTTAATACACAGATACGATGTGTCGATGTGGCGTCTAGGTTAAACTTACAGTTAAAACAATTCGTTAGCTGTTGCCAATATAATTAATAACATAAATAATACATTACAGTACTTTCCCTTAAAAAAGTTTGAATGTCCAGATATTTATAAGTCTAGACGAAGAAGTTTCTTACGAGTGCGTGGTGGGTTACGACGAACATTCGAGTCAATTGTATTTTCTTGTTCAACAGCTGGTGTGTCGTTTGTGGTATCATCTGACTGTTTCTTAGCATGTATGGTGGTTGGTATTTTCTCATTCCTTACATTAGCATCAGTTTTGAAGATTTTAGGATTACCTGGGAGGGTTGAAGTATTCCTCTCCACTGGGCGAATTTCTGCTGGTCTTTCATTTGCATTAATGGTTTCAACGATGTCAACATTACTGTGATAACTCTGACTGACCAAATTATCGAGGTTTGTAGACTCTTGGTCATCTTTACTGTACTTATGACGAAGCTGATCAACATGTGCAAGATACATCTTGGTGTTGATGTTAACAGCCCAAGTTTTATTATCCTGTGGTCTGATTAAAGTCCCTCTGCTCCATTCTTGTTTTTTATGGGAGCGAACCAAAACTTTTACATCAGACATAAAACTTCTATCACTAGTATGGCTTCTGTCATAATGTTTTTCTGATCACATTGGTTCCGTTCAACACGAGCCTGAGTGCTGGGATGTAGAAGTGCTAGTGGTGTGCGAATTGGTCTAGATAAAAATTCTGCAGGAGAAAGTCCAGTCGTACAGTGAGGCGTTGAGCGATAGCTCATAAGAAATTTTTTCTGCTAAGTGAGCTATGATCTGTAGCATCACTGTTCATTTTGCCTAGTGCCTCTTTGAATGTCTGCACAGTTCTTTTGGCTAAGCCGTTCGATTGTGGATGGTAGGTTGGAATGGGAGTATGTTTTATTCCGTTCGACTTCAGAAACCATTCAAATTCTTCTGATATTAACTGAGGACCGTTGTGAGACACTAATTCTAATGGCAATCCATATCATGAAAAAATCTGTTGCAGAGCTTCAATGGTGTGTAAAGAAGTCGTGGAAGGCATGACCTCTAACCATTTAGAGTGGCTATGAAAAATTAACAGATAGTTGTTCTTGTCTTTCTGTGCATAGTCAATATGCACTCTATCCCAAGGATGTTTAGACCAAGTCCCTGGTTGAAGTGATGTACCAGCCGGAGAACCGCTATTCTTCTGACAAGCAGGACAGTATTTTGCAACTTTTTTAATCTCTTCATCCAATTTTGCCCACCATATATGGCTACAAGCTATGGCTTTCATCTTTGAAATTCCTGAGTGAGTATCATGCAGCTGATCCAGAAGTCTCTTCCTGAATTTTTCTGGTACGATGACTCTCATTCCCCACAGCAGACAATTATTATCAACTGACAGTTGATCTTGACGGTTAAAAAATGGCTTAGGTGCTTCATTGTTTATCTTCATTGTCAACTTTTTTGAACATACTTTAGAGCTGGTTCTAAAACTGCATCATTACGAGTTGCTTTTGCAGTTTCAATGCTGGTTACCGGTAAGTCTTCACAATATGAGATTTTAAGATTTATGTGATGTTTCCACTTCAGATTCAACAGGAGCACGTGATAAGGCATCAGCATTGCAGTGTTCTGAGCCTTTTTTATACTCAATGCTGTAGTTGAAAGAAGATAACAGCACTGCCCATCTTTGAAGTCTAGCTGCTGCAATGGCAGGAACAGCTTTGTTAGGTGCAAAAATACTTATTAATGGTTGATGGTTTGTAAACAATATGAATTTTCTACCAAAGAGATACTGCTCAAATTTCTTTATTCCAAAGATTATTGCTGCTGCTTCTTTCTCAATTTGCGAGTAATTTTGTTCAGCTTTGGGACGAGTTCTTGATGCATAAGCTAGGTGCTAAAGATTCTTGTGTGTATTGTTGGAATGTGGACGTTCATCATTGTCAATGATGTGGGATAAAATAACACACAGGCCCAAAGGTGAGGCATCACAGGATACTCTCAAAGGCAATTTGTCATCGTAATGCACTAAAATAGCATCTGATGTAAGAAGATTTTTACACTTCTGAAAAGTTTCTTCACATTCTGATGACCACATCCAAGGAGTGTCCTTATGGAGTAATTTGTAAAGGGGAACAAGCAGCATGGCAAAATTATGTATAAATTTTGAATAATAATTCAGAAGACCCATAAATGATTTTAGTTCCGTTACATTTGAAGCAGCATTTATTTTCTTAATGCATTGTACTTTCTCATCTGTAGATTGAATACCCTCGCTACCTATTACATGGCATAAAAATTCCACACTTTTTGTAAAAAACTACACTTCGATAAATTGAGCTTAACATTGTACTCACCAAATCGCTGAAATACTTTTTCCAGAGTACTTAGGATCAGGCTCGGACTGGCCCGCCGGGCAACCGGCCCGCGGGCCGGTGCGCCCTCGGCCATTAAATCTGCGCCCTCGTCCAGATGATGTAAAAAAAAACAGATGAAGTTTAAAAAAATTACGGCAAATACTAGAGTAACTAACTTTACAACATTAATAAAAATACTATTCTGTATATATTTTAAAAATAACATTCATTTTTTGCAATAAAAAAAAAATATATAGTGAACTATTTTTCTCTTTGCAAGCACTGTTTGTTTTTGAACATTTCTTTGTTTCAGGAGAGCATCCAATCCAAATCTTTTAAAACCTGAAGTATATTCAATCTGTTACCAATGGCGGCAGTCTCCGTGCAATAAATTTCAGACTGTCTGGCACCAAAGAGTGTCGCTTCTATTTAATATTTTATTATCATTATTGAGTTTGCTGAAAAAGCATTTATTATATATATGTCATATACTTATCTAAAAAGTGTAGTGTTCCTGTATTTGTAAAAATTCAAATGTATCTTATAATTTCTAGTAAATGTTTATAAAATAGGTTTCAGAGAATTTTATCCCGGCAATTGGAAGGTAATTCAAACTTTGTTTTCTTGTTAACAATTACATTTTAATATGAAAAAAGAACTGATTCAGAATTGCCTATAAATGTAATAATAACAAGTTTAAAATTGTACGACAAACATGACAAAAAGGTGCGTTCGTACTATAACTAGTTTAAGTGAAATGAATTATATTGTCTGTTATTATAATATGATTAATTGAGGGGGTCGGGGCAAGAAAGTGCCTAGCCACGTTTTTGGTGAAATAAATCTAACACTGTAATCTGTTGCTTAATATTGTAAAATGTAATATCCAACATATAATTTGTTTCTAATGTCACTTGGTGGCAGCATATATGACAGGTTTTGTTTTTGCCCCAGATGTTTATGCCCTCAATGAAGATAGCTAATTTGCAATAAACGTAATAGTAATATCATTAAAGTAATGCCATATTGTTATTCAGAATATCTCAAATGTTAGTAGGACATTGGCGAAAAAACTTTAGGTTATATATCTTGATTTGATTATTGGATCAAATTTTCAAATAGAAATATCTCAGAAGTTCAAAAATGTGGCTTGGCACTCTCTTGCCGCGATTCCTTCAATTTTCGTAGAAAAATAAATACATTTTAAGTTGGCAACATTTTATCTTTTGTTGACATTTACTGAAAATTCCAATGGGAAACGTAAGCCTAGCTTTGAAACTTTCAGAACTTGAAATCCATATTTAGACTCTTTTTCCATTTAATGTATATTTACCCGGAAATATCTATCCAAAAAACTGTCGGTAGATTATAGGATTGCTATCATGAAACGCTTTTAGTATACAAATTCGGTTTTTAAATTCAGTAATACGGAAATAATAGGACTCCATCTTAAATAGGACGTCATCACCATGGCAACATAGAATCATTACCTATTATGGGATATCATTGAATTAATTACGTATTATAGGATTTAATAGAATGAAGAATGTGATTATAACTTGATCATAGAGATTATAAAATGCCATGTATGTCACATAGGACTATAACGTCATACCCGGTTTTTCGCGGGGTTTTTTTTTCGAAAATTTCTCAGATTTTTTTTTTTTTTTTTTTAATACCTCTGCATGTCCGAACGTTTTGAAAATTTTGTAAGTTATGTAAATCTTGTCTACCGAGATGCTCTAGAAATACTGTGTCGAAATAGACGTTTAGATACTTTTAGCAAAGAAAAAAGATCGTCTCCGTGAGGCGTGAAGTGACCTGCGTTCGCCGGTGTTGTTGAAAGGGTTACAATTCGCATTTTAAAATACCGATTTCACATTGATTAAAAGAAGGATTTAGCTTTTAGAGCTTATTTGTGGTCTCCTGTACCTTTAAAATTACACCCTAGAGCAGGCATGTCAAACACGTGGCCCGTGGGCCACAACTGGCCCGCGAATCCTTAGGCAATTTACCCGTGTTTAATTTAGTTGTGTTAGAACACGGATGCTAAAAATACACTTAGCACGAACACTTGCAGCAATCGTGGTCTTAGAGATGGCGAATATCCGAAATATATGTAAATTAGTGTTACCAATTTGACAGGCATTTTTAAATATTCAAAATGCTTCCACTATTTTTGAATAATAATATGTATCTTATTTATTATGTTATATGAGGAAAATATTTGTCTTCAGAATGTGGTAGCATTCTAAATTTAAAAAAGTCCTGCTCTCTGGCAACAGTAATGTATTATAGCCAGATATAATTCAATTTTACATTTTGGCACAAAAACATTGAGAATACATAGATTACCAATCGGAACGTAGCAAAGGGTCGTAAATTTTTTAAAGTACTTTTACTTATAATGTTAATTTGTTTATGTTGAAACTAATACTTTATTTTACTACTATCTTAGATTTTACACCATTTTACAAAATAATATTCTGTATTTATTAATTACTAAGAAATGCATTATAAAATAATAAAATTCAGCACTAATTAAGAACAGTTAAAAATTTAAAAAAATGTAAATATAAAATTATATAGCTTTAAATGAGTTGCTTTGAAAGTGGCATAAATAATCACTTTTGTGTTTGACGTAAAAACCCCGAATATGCGATCCAGGTTCTTCATCTGGGCATTAGTCGAACTTAGCTTTTAGTCGGATTTAAGCTCTTTAATTATTTTTATTACTTAGGTTAGTAATTGTGTATGATCTTTCTTTCCTTTTTTTTTATTGACACACAATTTATTGACATACTCTCATACATTCCAAGATTTATAAAAAAAAATGTGTTAAAGCTCTTTACCCTATGGACATTGCATACTTTTCTAAAGGTGATTTACAACACAATTATGTTCAAAAGAAAACTGAAATTTTATGATTGATATGTAGAAACTGTTGGAGTTTAAAAAGAATGTAACATTAAGTGCTACAGCACAAAGTATAAAGAAAACTCACAAAAATCTGGCTAAACATAGAAAAGATAAACTGTCAGAATTGAAACTGATACTTCTTAAAAGAGAATCAAACTGCTTTCACCAAGCCTGTTGAATGAAATACATTTGCTTAAAAAAAAATAATAATTATTGTTTTTAGCACATTAATTGTCCCGGGAGTCGAAATCACTCAAAACGAAATTGAAGAAATGATGTCTAGCGCAGTTAAAGAAATTTGAAAATAGTATAAGTATAGGTACCGTTGCTAAAAAGATTTATTTATAACGGACTGATTTCTAAAAGCCGGGTTTGTGCTTTTAAACTTATATCTGTACGTAACATTCTTAATAATCGTCAATCTGCACAAAAATATCTTAGAAATGTGGGTATGAAGATAAACAAATCTACCTTTTTATACGGAATTTGACGGCTTTCCATTATAAAAGCTTAACTGAAATGTTACAATTTTCATTTTAAATCCACAAATTATAAAAGTCTACCAACAGACAAAGTACTTGGAGTTTTCATTTCAAATTACAAAGCACCTGAGTAAATTTCAAAGCAAATTTCATAATGCTATCTTGTTAAAAACATAAGAAATTATAACACCTTGTAATAATATACCTCTTTCAATTACTAAAAGGTGTAAAATGAAAACATAAAGAGTAAAATAACTTTTATTAGTCTGTAGACATGTTTCGGCTCTATCCGAGCCATTATCAAAACAAATTAGAATATTCTATAATTGCACGGTCTTTGAAGTTATTATTTGAAACGCTATCATTTAATCTTTCACGTATTTTTTATTTTTACTTGGTTGTTTATTTCCATATTTGTAACCATGGAGTAACTCGAGCCACAATTTCGATAAGTTAAATAATGCTGCATCGTTACATATTGTATCCAAATAAATTTCAATGAAAGTAAGATAATTTTTTACTCTAGTCTACACTATCCATCTATAATAAGAGAAACCATATATGTTGAAACACGCAAAAATACAATATGTAACGATGCAGCATTATTTAACTTATCGAAATTGTGGCTCGAGACAGACTAATAAAAGTTATTTTACTATTTATAATGTTTTTATTTTATACCTTTTAGCAATTAACAGAAGTATGTTATCATGTTATTTGTTAGTATTAGCGTTTTCAAATAGAATTTATTACTTTGATAAAACAATTTTTTAAAAGGAAATGTATTTCAATTTAAATGTTGCCAGGCACTATAAAAAATCATCAAAGTGGAAATTTTTAAAATTATAATGATTGATGTTGAAATTATTCTTCAGAATTCAATACTGCTGTTAATCAAAATTCCGTGCGATTTCATATTAAAGTGAAAATATATGGATTTGGGGTTTCAAAATTTCTGTAATTATTCATCAATCGGCCGATTTTTTAAAGTATAAGTGTGCAATTAGGCATATTTTAGCTATGTTCGGTAGCGCACTTTTATACGACATCTTTTCATAGCTGCCAACCTTTTTTTCCCCAAATAAACATAATTTGAATCAGAAAATGTATTTAATAAATCAAATTAAATAAGTAGCCCATGGAATACAACACACATTTTATTAAATAACTTTTCTCTTTCAAAATATGCTTATTTTACTCGAAGAAAACACAGAAGATTGGCAGCGATGCTTTTGCTAGAACAGTAGGACAAAACAGCGTGTACAATCAATTTTTGAAATAAATACAATTTAGGAAATTCAATTAAATTTTATAGATTTCTTTAATGAAAAAAAATGAGTATTTTTCAAAAATAAGATAAACTAAACTTTGTATTACAGTAACTTTGAAACTTGGCGTGAATATTTCTTTAACATGGCTGTGTTTTGTAAATACAAATTTTATCCTGTGCAATGGTAATAATATTAGTATCTACATTTTTTTAATGTGGCCCGCGGCTTTGTATATAATGCTTAATTTGGCCCGCGGCGGTAAACAGCTTTGACATGCCTGCCCTAGAGAAACGTTAACATAAGGGAGAAAAATGTCCTTCGGGAAAACTACCTTTTTGAAAAAAAAAAAAAATTCCAAAGGTTAACAAAGATATTTTATCGAATATATTGCAGCATTTGAGACGAAAGAGTATGATCTTTCTGAATATGACGTCCAATTTCAATAGTTCTAATTATTTTTGCCGATTTAAAACTATGAAATAATACATACACAAACACAAACACACACACACACACAAAGAAAAAAAGGAAACGCGTGTTTACTTATTCACTCCCTCCCGATGCGTAAATCGGGTTCTGGGCATGCGCAGATGCTTTTGCTGGCTCTCAAAGAAATATATGAGTTTTTGATTAATATCTTGGCTAATTATCAAAATATTAAAAATCCGAGCCTTTAGGACATGCCTTGCACTGCCTAAATCGAAATTTTCAGAGCTGTGCGAGCTGTAGATTTCGCTAGCCATCGTCAACAAACACACAGACAGACAAAAACTTTCTTTTATATTATTACTATAGGTAACAGAGAAGTTTACGAAATTTTTTTTGACTGTAGCTATTTAATTACGCACAGTTCCGTAACTCTTTACCATGTCCCCAGAAATCATTTGGAAAAGAACCGACCAGAAACTCCTGGAAACAACGGGTTTTAGAAGTTTTCGGCGATGTTTATGGAAAAAAAAAGTTCCTTTGTTTGTCTATAAATTTTGGAAAAGAGGTTTCTGTTAATATCGGAAGCTTGTGGTTGGTTCATGATTGCATGGTCAATTAAGGACTTGCAGACAAAAAATTACAAATAAATTTTCGTATTTTATTATTATTACTAGCGGCCCGTCCCGGCTTTGCACGGGTAGACAACGTAATTTTTTTATTACATTCGTTTTCCTGAATTTCGCGCTCCAATCTAAAACTGTTGCTGAGATATGGCGAAATGACCTAAAACTTTCGAATCCCCCTTTCACCACCTTCTAGGGGGAGGGAGAGTGATTTCTAAATTCACTGAAATACGTGTTTAATCATTTGTTTTCCTGAATTTCGCGCACCTAAATAAAACAGCTGCTGAGATATGGCGAAATGTCCTAAAATTTTCGAAACCACCCCCTTTAAAACCCTTCGGGGGGGGGGGATTTCTAAACTCACTGAAATGCGTGTTTATCCATTTTTTAGTAGATGTGTTTTCCTTAATTTCCCGCTCCTACCTAAATCCGCTGCTGAGATATGGCGAAATGACCTGAAACTTTTGAAT
Organism: Maratus michaelseni; assembly: GCA_963931845.1. Classification (NCBI taxonomy): domain Eukaryota; kingdom Metazoa; phylum Arthropoda; class Arachnida; order Araneae; family Salticidae; genus Maratus; species Maratus michaelseni. The sequence continues at coordinate 268,480,250 of OZ007590.1, read as the reverse complement.
ACCCCTTTAGCCACCTTCTGGAGGGAGTTTCCCAAATCGCCGAAATACTTGTTTTTTAGTAGATTTTTTAGTAGATTTGTTTTAATTAATTTCGCCCTCCTACATAAAAGCTGAGATATGGCGAAATAACCTAAAAAATTCGACCCCCCCCCCATTTAACCACCTTCTGGGGGGAATTTCTAAAATCGCTGAAATAGGTGTTTAATCATTTTTTTAGTAGATCTGTTTTCTGGAATTTCAAGCTCCTACCTATAACTGCTGCTGAGATATGCCAAAATGACCTAAAACATTCGACCACCCCCCTTTAACCCCCTTCTGGGTGGAATTTCTAAAATCGCTGAAATAGGTGTTTAATCATTTTTTAGTAGATTTGTTTTTTGGAATTTCAAGCTCCTACCTATAACTGCTGCTGAGATATGGCAAAATGACCTAAAACATTCGACCACCCCCCTTTAACCCCCTTCTGGGTGGAATTTCTAAAATCGCTGAAAGAGATGTTTAATCATTTTTTTAGTAGATTTGTTTTCTGGAATTTCAAGCTCTTACCTATAACTGCTGCTTAGATATGGCAAGATGACCTAAAACATTCGACCATCCCCCTTTAACCCCCTTCTGGGGGGAATTTCTAAAATCGCTGAAATAGGTGTTTAATCATTTTTTTAGTAGATTTGTTTTCTGGAATTTCAAGCTCCTACCTATAACTGCTGCTGAGATATGGCAAAATGACCTAAAACATTCGAACCCCCCTTTGACCCCCTTCGGGGGGGAATTTTCAAAAATCCTTCTTATTGCTTGCCTAGGTCATAACAGCAATCTACAGTCCAAATTGCGTGACCCTGACTTTAGTAGTTTCGGCTGGGCGTTGATGAGTCACCCAGTCAGTCAGTCAGTCACCGTTTCCTCTTTATATAATAGTATAGATTATTATTATTATTATTTTGCATCAGGAAACATTTCTGAAATTTTGTACAGTGTAGAGATCTTTATAAATAATTGGAAATTTCCAAAATTTAACACAGAAATCAAATTTTTAAAATTTTGATATTTCGGATTATATTTTTACAGTCTATTAATTATTAATGGATATTATTAGCTTTCTATAAAATTGGTAAAATAATGAGCTTCTTTAGTAAAGTTGCGCCCTTCGAAAATCCAAGGTCTGCGCCCTTTACAAGGACCCAGTCCGACCCTGCTTAGGATGTGGGATAAAACAACACCCAGACCCAAAGGCGAGGCATCACAGGATACTCTCAAAGGCAATTTGTCATCGTAATGCACTAAAATAGCATCTGATGTAAGAAGATTTTTACACTTCTGAAAAGTTTCTTCACATTCTGATGACCACATCCAAGGAGTGTCCTTATGGAGTAATTTGTAAAGGGGAGCAAGCAGCATGGCAGAGTTATGTATAAATTTTGAATAATAATTCAGAAGACCCATAAATGATTTTAGTTCCGTTACATTTGAAGGAGCATTTATTTTCTTAATGCATTGTACTTTCTCATCTGTAGGATGAATACCCTCGCTATCTATTACATGGCATAAAAATTCCACACTTTTTGTAAAAAACTACACTTCGATAAATTGAGCTTAACAATGTACTCACCAAATCGCTGAAATACTTTTTCCAGAGTGCTTAGGTGCTCTTCATATGTGGCACCGGTAATAAGGATATCATCTTGAAAACAAATCACTAATTCTATACCTTGAAGAATTTTTTCAATTGTTGATTGAAAAATTGCTGATGCACTGTTTATGCCATATAATAATCTTAACCCCTTCGGTACCGGCGGCTTTTACACAAATTTTATTCGGTTGGCACCACTTTTTTAACAAAAGCTACCTTTACTTGAACTATCGCAAAAGTGCTCGAATTAGAGAAAGCAAATATTACTTTTATTTTTTACTGGTGCCTAAACCAAATTCTGTATGCTCTTTTTGGGGGTGCATATATGCACCCATGGTCCCGAATGGGTTAAAGAGCGTACTAAACCAAGATGGGTATTCAGAGTAAGATACTCTTGTGAAGATTCATCTAATTCAATCTGCTGATAAGAATGACCCAAATCTAATTTTGACAGAATACTGTCACCATTAAGAGTTGCAAACAAATCTTGTTGAGTTGGCAAAGGGTACTGATTTTGATCAATAAATTTGTTAACAGCAACTTTAAAGTCACCACACAACCGTACATCACCATTTTTCTTGGGAACAATCACAAGTGGAGTTGCCCAACTAGAATGTTACACAAAGTCCCAAACACCTCTCTGCTTGGAATTTAGACTTTCCTCAGCAACTTTACTCTTTAAAGTATATGGAACTGGACGCGCTTTAAAGAACACGGGTTGGGTTTCCTGTTTCATTTTTAATGAAGCCTTTATATGTTTAATAGGGTCAGAACTTTCCTCAAAAAGTTTGCTATACTTGTTTGTCAATGCATTTATAGAATCAACTTTAACAAACATGCTCTTAAGTATTTTATGCGCAGAGAAAAATTCCTGCCAATTTAATTTAAATTTTCTAATCCAATCCTTTCCAAATAAGGACGGTCGGTCACATTTTACTACAATAGCTTGTAAATCACACATTTGATTTTCATACATAACACTCACAGACACTTCCCCAGCTATTGCAATGGGTTGTTGATTATAATCTTTGAGTGTAACTGGTATACTTTTAGGCACTATGTGTGGTAAATTTTGTTTTAACCACGTTTCAGAAATTATACTAACATCTGCAGCAGTATCTAATTCCATATGTAGTATTTTGTTACATATTTTAACTTGAACTATATAGTTAGAATAATTACTTAATTTATTTACATTTATGGAAAATAGATTATACTCTTCAGAATTACTCTGTTCACAATTAGCTGATACTTTTTTAGCAAAAGGATTAGCACTTTTATATTTAGATTTACACACAGGTGAAATATGGCCAATCTTGCGGCAAGCATGACATTTAGCAGTTTTTATATTTACATTTGTTTGCATCGTGTGATGTACCACAGCGATAGCATTTTTGAGAATTATTTTTGGCACTTTGATATTTGCTCACTTTTTTGACATTGAAAAGTGCAGGTACTGTCACTTTGATGTTGCTAGCATCTTGCTCCGCCAATTCCATCGCCAAGGCGATTTCACAAGCATCTTCAAGCTTAAGATCCTTTTTTGCAAGCAAGCGTTTTTGTGTTGCTTCACAACGAATGCCGCAGACGAAACGATCCCGTAGAGCTTCCTGCAGAAAAGTTCCAAAGTCACATGTGGGTGCCAAACGCTTTAATTCAACTATATACTCGGAAATACTTTCCCGATCGATTTGGCTCCTTCGGTGAAAACGAAATCTTTCCGCAATTGAGCCGGGCGAAAATGGTCTTGCAGCTTCTTGATAATCTCGTCATAAGTTGAATCTTTCGGTAGCTGCGGAGTCAACAAGTTGTGTAAAAATTTATATGTTTTAGGTCCCAATATTGAGATTAATACTGATACTCGTTTTTCTTCATCAATATCATTTGCTATGAAATACTGTTCTAGTCTTTCCACATAGAGAGAAAAATCCTCATTACTGTCGTCAAATACTGACAGTTGACCAACTAGGCTTAACTTCGACATGGCCGATACGATTTAGAAAACGATTATAAATATACGGTACAATTACTGTTCGTCGAAATACATCGTCGCCAATTTGATAAATTAAGATAGTTATACTATTTAATAATTTCTAGATTAAATATAAATACATATTAAGATAAAAAGATTACTTTACCAGATACCATGTATGCTTGTTTAATACACAGATACGATGTGTCGATGTGGCATCTAGGTTAAACTTACAGTTACCACAGTTCGTTAGCTGTTGCCAATATAATTAATAACATAAATAATATAATACAATTACGTATTCAAAATTCTACAGATACTGTTAGTGTTTCATCAAATGAATCAATTGTAGATGTACATAGAACTCCTAAGATAAATTTAAAAGATTTAGTTCCGCGTTTTGATTCTAAATTAATTGATATTACTCTTTTTTTAAGATTTTTGAAGGACAAGCCGAGAAAGCTAAAATTTCTCAGAAGGTAGTCAATTAATCCCTTTATTATCTTCGGATATTGCCGAAATTATAGTTAAACAACCAGCAGACAAATGTAATGATTTTCAGCATATAAAGAAAGTTTTGTTACATAGTTTTAGGCTGACTACAGGCGCCTTAAAGCAAAAATTTGAAAATCATAAAAAAATCTGTTGAATTATGGGTAGATCTGATTTATGAGTTAAGGGGTTATCTTGATAATTGATTAGAGTCTTTAGAAGTGAGAGATTTTGAATCACTAAAAGAACTCATGCTCGCGGAACAATTAAAAAAAGTGTCCCTTTTGAGATAAAAGAAACATTTATGGATGAATGGGAGGAGATAAAGATTGCTTCGAAGCTCGCGGAAAAATTGGATAAGTATGAAAATATTAGAAGGGAATCTAAGAGATCGGATAGAAAACCTTGGGAAAAGAAATCTTTTCAGGAAGATCAAAAAGATAACTTTAATTCTAAAATTAAGAATGAAATTAAACCTAAATCAGACTTTGAAAATAGAAAAGATAGTGTGAAAACTGACGAATTTAAGAAGGATCATGCTTTTGAAAAACAGAGGCAAATCCAATGTTATCATTATTTGGAAGTAGGCCACATCCGGCATCCGGCCAAATTGTCCGGAATGATTAAAAAGTAAATCCAATTATGAGGATAAAAAAATAGGTTGCATTGTTATTAGTCATAGGAAAAATATAAATAATAGGGAAGGCGTGGAAACTGATTTGCCTATGATTGATTTATGCGTAAATGGTAAGAAGATAAAAGCTATTAAAGACACGGGAGCGCAAATTGGGTTTTTTTTATGCTAATGACATTCTATGGAGTGCAAAGAAAGTGGGAAATGTCTTTCTTATTCCGGCCTTAGGAAATAAACAAAAGGTGGACTTGGTGTCATTGTCTATTGCCTTGATAGAAAATGAAAAAGAGGATGCTGAAAAGAATGTGGTGGTTGCAGTTGTAAGAAAATCGAATTCTTCTCCGTTCATAACTTGCTGTTTATGAATTGTTAAAGATAGAAAGTTTAGACATGCAGAAGTCGGTGTGTAAACAAGGGGGGGATCAAAGAGAATTGAATGGGCTAGCGATCATGACGGAAATTTTTTAGAAAAATGGTTGTAAAAGAAATCTGTGATTTGGATAGAAGTCTGATGAAATGAATAATGATGCACAGGTAAGTTCACCGAGAGACGTGACAGATAGGAATTTGAAAAAGGGGTCTAAATTGATCGATATAAAAGATAATGCGTCTCAAACGCATAGTGGTAGAAGGTCATGTAAGGGAGGTCAATTTCGGGAAAACAATTCTAAACATGATGCAAATATACCCAGGTATTTTGTTGGTAGTATGGGAGCTATGCATGTTAGAAATATGATTAAGGAGAAATTGAGTTCGCCTATTACTGTGGCAAGAAAATTTAACTCTTGGCTGAAGGAAAATAATAGAGAAAATTGGGGGGCTATGCCAAGAAAAGGAAAAAGGAAAATTAGAGTTAAAAGGAAGGGAGCATTCTGCCTTCAAAACGAATCACAAAGAAAGATTTATTAAAATCAAAAAGGATTTGGAGCAAAAAAATTATGATTATAAAGTTATAAGGAGAAATTTATTGTCGAAAAGATTTTCTGATAAAAATAATTTAGATATTAGTTATAGGGAGAATTCTCTAAATTAAATTTTATTCTAAATTTAGGAATGCTCATTATTGTAATATCTGTAGTGTGTTTGTTTATCATTTATTGCTTAATAATTTCGTATTAGTATAACTTCATTAATTTAATAATGGCATAATATAGTATGCATGCTTTTTGTCTGGAGAAGTATCCAAAATTTTGTTTTCGAATCAAATGTTTTTAGGAAAATTGTATAAGGCATTATGTTGTATATCGATTTATTCTTATTTTTTTGTTAGAATGATGTACTTTGTAAACTGTGCTAGTATTATATGTGTAGAGTACTTCAAAATTGTTTCTTATAGTATCAAAATTATGAATTATTTCTAGAATCATACTTAGATATTGTTAGAAAAAATTATGGTAAATCATATTGATAGTGTATTCTTTCAATACTGAGTATGGGGGAAAATTTGGGTTCTGCAGGGATTTCATGTGCAATTCTAATTTCCTTTTTGTTTAATGGCAGTTGATTAAAGGAGCTTATTGTGTATTTCATGTACATGACAAATTCCTTGCAGAAAGTTTTCTTTAGGGAGGAGGTGTTGTGCTGGATTGACCCATCAACCTGGTACTTACTTGTGGGATTAAGATTATCCCTGAATAATGGGAATAGTTTTCTTGATTGACACCCATTGAAAGAGTATAATCCTGTGGAAAGAAAAACCTTATTTTCGTTTTCAAGTAGAAGTAAAACGCTTTCCACCTTGAATAAGCCATGACAACTGTGGGAATTATGTTGATGGCAAAGCCTTCTTAGGAAAATTAAAGATGTATCAGGAATTCATTTTGTATAGGTAACAAAACCCAAAGAAAGGAAATTCATAGTGCTTTGAAAGCGAAAGTAAGCGAATGAAAGGAGATGTCAATCACAGAAGATTATGTAGCGGTGGGATGCAGTTTCTCTTCGCTATATAAGGGAGTCTGGTTTGTGAGAAGGGAGGAGAGAGATCGAGAATTGAAGAGGTTTTCTGAACTTGTCTGGATGTTGTTTCTGAAATTGTGCGAACATGCTTTGTAAATACTCATCAACATTTCATTTCATTTTTATTTTGGAATAAAGTTTTTTCTTTTAAAACGATATGAAACGTTTGATTATATATATGTGCGTTCACGTTATCACACCGTATTCTTTTTATTATTGTAAAAAAAAATCGCCTCGTAATGTAAAAAAAAAAAAAAAAAAAAAAAAAAAACGCGAAAAATTGCATAAAACAATAAAATTAAAAAAATTTTAATCAAAAATTCCAAAATTGGCAACTACATACATAGAGGTACTCTGCTTCCAAATTTTGTAGCTCTGCTTGCAGCGATCTCATCAGAACACAGCCGACAGACAGACAGACACACAGATACACAGACAAACTTCTTTCTTTATTATTATAGAAGATGCCTCTATTATATTATGTCTATTATATGCTGTCACGAAGTGACCCTACTATGTATTTTCTTCTTAGCATTCTACAAAGACTGGGCGTGATCGGAATGAAGTAACCTTGAAATTCTTCCCGAGAACTGGGTACACGCAGTGGAAATGGTCTTTTGTATATGGGAGTGAAAGTGGATTCCAGAATGTTTGAGAGAGTTGAGTCTTGCAGTATTTTGGTGAAATCGGAACGCTGATCTATTTGGAGTAGGAAGCAGTAAGGCTTCTATAGAAGCTCTCGGCTCTAGGAAGCAGGAGGTGTTCATCATGAATCCGGAGAGAGGGAAGGTGAAAAAGGTGACAGCTGCTCTCTCTCTCTGATTTTTCAAGAGAGAGGTGGTTGATTTTATAAAGGCAAAATGTTAAATATTTTGTACGGTTATCCATTAAGTGGTGTTCAGTGTAATTGTTCTGTGGTGTAATTGTTCGTTCGAATAAAGAACATTAGGTATTAAGGCTCGAACAGCGCGTAAACTTTATTCGCAAGTTCTCTTTTGCGGTTTTCGGAATCTTTGATGTTTTATGACTTTCTCAGGATGTCTAAAGTTGAGAGGAACAAAGCAGGAGCAGTTGACAGGAGGGGACAGCCGCTGACACCAACCTTTTATTTTGTTGAATCTTCCCTTTCTTTTGTACCTGACCGCAAATTGATTCGAGAAGAATGGGAAGGGAAAATATTTATGTCTATCTCAGGATGGCTTGCAAGTTTGCGCACTGTAAACTCAGCCTTAAATAAGATAATGCCTCGCCATTGCAAGGCGCCAAAAACATTTCATATTTAACACGAGATTTGGGCCGCTACACCACAATGCTTATTACAGTTTTAAAAATCAAAATAGACAAGTTTCATGTACATAAAATATGTTATGGTTTCCACTATATTAAGAGTGAGAAGTCTATCCATTAAGTATGTAGCTTTATTGATACAAGATTTTATCCTTCTTCTATCCTTTTTTTATCCTTCTTTTATCCCTTAGACTTTATCCTTCTTTTTATAAATCCAAATAAATTTCTTAAAAAAAAAAAAAAAAAAAAAAAAAAAAAAAGTCATGTTTTTTATAAAGTAAAAATTTACCGGTCTATTTTTTTCGTTTTTTTTCGGAAATCTGAACCGGTCCGATAGCGGGCGAAGCCTGCTATTATACTCTGTCATAATAATATCTTTCATGTGGACTAAATGCGATGTTAAAAAAATCAATTTCAAAATTAACCATGTTGTATTATTTGTTGCATGTTGTAACCTTCAAAATGTTAGACGTCACATTAATTTTCTTTTTAATTCTCTAATGACGTGATATTAATCTCCTTTTTGTACATATACATAGTCATACTCCTTGTATTATTGAGAAATGTTTGAAAATTTCCGTTTTATTACCAATATGACGTCATATTAATATTTTTGTCAATTGGTAAAACTTCTTCCAAAATTACAGTTTATTGCTCAAAGTAGATTTTGATTTACGGCAAAAATACCTGCCGTGCAATCTGTTTTGCAACGACTATAAATGAATTTAACATTTAGAAGTTCCAAACTTTAAACCTTGATAATTTTTAAACTACTTGGCCGAATGAATTCCCGTTAAGTATTGTATTCTAAGATAAAATTTACCGTAAATGTCAAATATGATGTCGAAAATAAAGGTTCGTATTGAAATTTTCAGAGTATATTACAATTTCACTGTGAAAACGGCCCCATCAGCATATCTCTTCTTTTTAACACTTTCCAACCTAGTTGAAAAGTGTTTATGACTTCGGTTTGTCTGGCCGTCTGTCGTCTGTCCGTGCTCTAACTCCCGTAAATATGCTCAGATTGCCCTGCAATTTTTATATGTTATTGTCGTTATTTATAGCATGTTCCCTATTTCAACTGAAGTGTGTAGCACTTATAGTTTTTTTACAGGGACACTCAAAAGAATTCCGTTACATGACGTCTATGGAGAAAAATCGTTTGCGGTTTAATTAAATGTTTCACTATTTTAAACGCATTGAAATTTATATATATCACTAAGGTGCATTACAAGAGGCTTACTACAGAATATTGTGTGTATAGAAGTCATCGTTCATTTACAGGGACACACAAAATAATTCTCTACTGTCTGCTAACAATAATTCCCGGAAGTGCGTTTTAAGTTACTGAACGCGATTTTAAATTTAACTCGCTTTTTGTCTATTACTTGGTGTGTATAAATTCTGTAGATCATATACAGGGCAGCTCAAAAGTTCGCAAACACATTTCCGTTTATTGACAGAAACTCCAGAAAGAGAATTTTAAACTGTGCTATGCGCGTTTCCTAACTAAACTAAAATTTAGCATTCTAATGTAAGTATATATACAAATCTATAGATCATATACAGGGCTGCATAAAAGTATTCGGATATTTTTCCGAATATTGTATATGTTGGAAATTCCTGAAATTACGTTTTTAAATATGTTATGCGTTTTCCATTAATCTTTCAGCTTATTAAACGGTAATGATTTGTAAAATTATTTTGGAAGCGTTGGAAAGTGTTACATAATCTATGCTTGACGCATGATTTTTCGTTCTTGTTTTTGCATAAATTGAAAGAAGACATAATTTTTAATCCAATGGTTATTTCAGTTTTTTTTTCTGTAACATATCGGAAGATTAAAATGCATAGGGTGTTTTCCTTTTTTTTTTTTTTTTTTTTTTTTTGGCAGATTGTACATATATACAGAAACATCTTTTTTAACACTTTCCAACATAGTTGAAAAGTGTTTATGAATTCTGTTTGTCTGTCTGTCCGTGCTCTAACTCGCGTAAATATACTCGTATTGTCATGCAATTGATATATGTTAATGAAGTTTACTATATCATTTTCGATATTGAAAAGGAAGTATGTTAGCATTTATAGTTCACTCAAAAGAATTCCGTTACATTAGGGTCTGTGGGAGAAAAATTGTTTGCAGTGTATTTTAATGATGCTATACTATTTCAAATGCAGTAGAGCGCTAATTATTCGAACTCCAATTAACCGAATTGTCCAATGATCCAAACGCTTTTTTTTTTTGTTGTTTTTGGCTGAAAATTTTTTTATGACCGCCCTTGAAATTGAAAACGTTTTCTGGATCGGTGAGAGCAAACTCTAATTCGTGCAATTTTCCGTTCAGATTTGTCTCGAATTTTTTCATGCCATTTAGAATTATGCAAAATTTCGAGGAAAATGAAAATTAATGTTATGAAAATGATCCAAACCCATCACACAATGAAGCCTTGGAAACAGCTATGAAATGTTTGGAACGACAAAAGAGTTCCTATTCAACTGTATTTAAGAAGAATTCGTGATATGACAACATTGAAAGGAATATCTTCTTTAACCCCTTCGCGACGAGCGTCCTTTACAGAATTTTAATCTTTCACCACCGGTTTTTCAAAACAGAAATTTGCGCCTAATTGAATCGCAGAAATGCTATCTTACTTATAATAAAATCCGAAGGCAAGAAAGTGTCTGTAACGGCTCCGGGCTCGACCACTCTGATCTGCGAATGGACCATAGTTAAACGTCATGTTAGGCTTAATGAAAAAGCTATGCTTCATCCGATTCTGCTGTTAAAATATTTGTAAAAGCATATTAGAGCTTTTAAATATTTTAATTTTGTTTAAAACCTTCAAAAACTATTTCATATAAAACACGTATATCAACATTTCTGTATATATTTTTTTCTGTCAGCACATTGGCGTCATCTACTGGCGTATTTTGAAATTTTGCTTCCATCTTAAATACAGTACAGGACCTATTATGCGAAATCCTCTGGACCAAAGGCTTTCCGAGTTTTGGAATTTTCCGGATTTTGGGTCCTCCCGATGTTCACGATTATTTGACAAAATTTATGCTTTTTTTCCGTGATTCTTTGACAAAATTTGCATTTTTTTCTGCTATTCTTTGACAAAATTTGCGTTTTTCTTCTACGATCCTTTGACGAAATATAATTTTTTCGTGGTCCTTTGAAGAAATTTGCGTTTTCTTTTTGCGATCCTTTGAAGAAATTTGCATTTTTCTGCGATTATTTGAGAAAATTTGCGTTTTTTGCTATTCTTTGACGAAATTTACCTTTTATTCACGATCCTTTGACAAAATTCGAGTTTTTTTTTCTGAGATTCTTTGACGGAATTAGCGGGGTTTTTTTTTGCGATCCTTTGACGGAATTCGCATTTTTTCTGTGATCTTTTGACAAAATTTGTGTTTTTTTTTTCCTTCGATCCTTTGACGAAATTCCACTTTTTTCGCGATCCCTTAACGAAATTAGAAATTTTTTTGCAGTGCTTTGAAGAAATTTGCGTTTTTTTTCGCGATCCTTTGGAGAAATTCATGTTTTTCCGCGATTATTTAACGAAATTCGCGTTTTTTTCCGATTTTTTAACCAAATTGGTGTTTTTTTTGTGATCTCTTGAAGAAATTTTACATTTTTTCGGAGTCCTTGGAAGAAATTTGCGTTTTCTTCGCAAGCCTTTCTCGGAAATCACGTATTTTCTGCGACTTGTTAACAAAATTAGCGTTTTTTCGCAATTCTGCGACGAAATTTGCGTTTTTTTTCAATCCTTTGACAAATTTCAAGTTGTTTCCGCAATCCTTTGAAGAAATTGTCTACCTTTTCTTCGAACGATAGACATAATTGTTTTTTTCGGCGACGATCACTCAAAATTCGAGATTTTGTTATGTTCGAATCTTTGGACTGAAGACTAAAATTTTCGAAACCGAATGCCTTAAATTTTTAGGAAAATTCGGAACAGAATCACCCTTGATGAAATAAATATATAACTATTTTTTGTTTCAAACGAATCGTAATATAAATTAATTTTAAACTAAAATTTGAGAGAAAAATGATTTGTTTCTAATTTCGGGAAGAAGGGGGGGGGGCGTGTTCACCCGCTACCGAAGTAACAATATTTTAGTGATTACACACTGAAACACAATGGACTGAAAAAAAAATTAGAAATCGGTAAAATTTTCGAAAAATTTGAAAAATTCTAAATTTTTTTTAAAAATATACAAATTTAGAAAATTTTCGAAATTTTTTTGCTGATTTCGGGTTTTTCCGGATTTTGGAATTCCGGATAAGGGGTCATATACTGTAAAATGATTCTTTCTTATCAAACGTAATTAAAATATAAGGAATGCATAGTACAACGTAATTTGCATTTAATTTTGCTTATGTAATCAAACAATGAGTTATGTGGTGAGTCAATCGGCTTAGAAACTCATTGATAACACTTTTTTACAAAAAATTTCGCACATGGATTATTTGTTAATATTTAATTTGAATGTTTTGTCCAATCGTTGAACTACTTCCGAAATTTAATGCTGAGTAAAATATATATATATATATATACACACACACACACACACACACACATATATATATATATATATATATATATATATATCCTCATCATTTTTATTTGTAGAAATCATTTGTCATTTTTAAAATGTACTTTTTTACAGTACAAACCTTTCAATAATAAAGACTTCATGCTGTTTGTTTGTATGAAGTCTTATGAAAAAGAAACGCAGATCAACAATCTGTCATTTTTGACGGTGTTATATACTAGTTTATTTTTAAATTGTAGATATTATAAATAATATATAATACAGATAATAAATTGTACAAAAAATACCACTAATTTTACATTTATATAAAGTGCATATATTTTTTTTTCACAAAATCTTCTATCCTTTATAATATTTTAAATATTTATTTTTTCCGTTCACGGTTACTTTCGGAATCGGAATCGTCGAATCTATACATTTCCTTAAGTTTATTATACTTTACCGGTAAAATATAAAGTTAATATTAACTTTTTTCTCACGAAGAAACATTTAAAAATAAATATAGAGCAAAAATAGTCTTATTTTATACAGAGAAAACGTTATTTGTAATTGTATAGAGAGACTCGGGGCCTCTAACAAGATCCTAATTGGCGCGGAGCCTTGGGAAGTCGCCCCATTTGCCCGATAGATGAGCCGGCACTGCCAGCGACATGCAAAGGTGTTCGGTTCACTTAAAAAAAAAAAAAAAAATGTTTATTTTACAGTATAATACTGGCACCCATCTGCCAGTATTATACCGTAAAATTAACAGTAATAAACAGTAAAATAAGCAGTAATACGCTACCGCGCATGCGCGGTATTGTGCCAGTATTATACTGTGAAATCAACACTTTTTTTTTTTTTTTTTTGCAGTGAGTACTGCCTATGAGCAATTATTGCTGTAAGTGCGTTTTCATCTGTGGTATGCGTTTATAACTCTAACTAATTTTTTACATATTTCATGCTGTGTACAAATTATATAGATCATATACAGGGCTGTACAAAAGAATTCGAGTACATTTCCGTTTATTAACATAAATTGCTAAAAGGGAATTTTCATCTGTGTTAAGCGTTTCTTAACTGAACTAAATTTTAGCATAATATGTAGTACATACATAAATCGATAAATCATATACAGGGATTCACAAAAGAATTTGAATTGTTGACTACTATAGATGGTAGCTGCCGAGTTAGGTTTTCAAATGTTTTAAGGCGTTTTCCAAATTGTTTCAATCTGCTATCATCATGCTTCATTATTGTAGCTATCATCTTTTTTTATTTTATTAAATGGTGAAATTTTGTTACAGTATTCTGAATGTGTCGGAAAGTGTTTCATAATCTATGCTTGAAGCATAATTTTTCATGTTTTAAAGTTAAGTCCGTTACTTACTGGAGGAATCATATACCACTCAATATTTCTTTCAGACCAGAAAATAACAAATTTTTTCATTTCTCTCAATTGAACAAATAAATTTACACAAATCGGAAAGTTGTCTTTTAACACCTACAAATGTTGTAGCATTATCACTATAAATATGCTGAGGAGCACCTCTTCGAGAGTAAAATCGGTTTAATGAAACAATGAATGCCTTAGAGGTTAAATCGCTCAACAACTCTAAATGTAGAGCTTTAGTTGCAAAACAAACAAATAAGACAATATAGCATTTAGTAACAGATCCCGCATAATCAATTCCACATGCAGAAAATGGACTGATAGCAGTAACTCTGTTATATTTAACAATTAACACAATTTATATTGAGTTGACAAGAAGACATGATGTTTTGCATTGTACTGGAGGGACGAGTTTCGCAGTCTACCTCCCACCCTAAGCAAACCGTCACTATTAATAAAAGGGCAAAGTGAGAAAAGAGAACTTTTTTTAGAGACTGGACTATTTGATTTAATACAACCAATTTCATCTGTGAAATATAGCTGCTGAACATACGAAATAATTAAATTACCTGCATGTTTTCTTTCATTTGTTGATAATGGGTGAAAATTACTTTTACTGATAGGGCTGGTGTCCATTTTGTCAACTCTTTCTTTACAATTTTTTGCAAAGCTAATACAAAAAGCTAAAACATCAACAATTTTACTAAATGAAGAATATTTCTCAAAAAGAATTCAAATTTCAATTAAATAATTATTAACAGTTACTGTAAAACAAAATTTATAGTTCTTTTTCTTTTTATTAACAATGTCTAAATTAGTCTTAATTTGAGAATGTTCAGGCCAATGTTCTTGACTTAAACAAAGTCATTTAGGACCCTCCCACCAAAGGGAGCAATCAGGAAGATCTGCAGGAGATAGCCCTCTAGAAGAAATATCAGCTGGATTTTCCTTACCTGGTATATAACTGCAGCAGTCGGACGGAACAGAGTCTAAATTTTCAGATGTTCTATTGGTACATAAGGTTTCCAACATCTAGGATGACATGACAGCCATGATAGAACTACTTATGAATCAGTCCATGCATAGAACATAATAACGAAGGATTTTGAATACCTTCGTTACGAAGGTATTCAAAATAATCACTAATGTAGCATATAATCTACAAAGTAGTAGAGCACCATTCAGTTCAAGCCTTGGAATCGAAATTGATTTCAGTGGTGCTACCTCGCTTTTAGCAACTAAAATGGTCACCTTTGATTTCATTTCATGGGGTTGTACCACATATAAGGAAAGGGCATGTCTACAAATAAACAGTTCCATCAACCAATCTACCACTGCATTTTTGTCGCAGCTATCGTTGCAGGAATCGTCATGGCGACGTAGGCCAATCATATCATAGACCAGTTTAACATAGACCAATCAAATCCCTCCATCTCATGTGTACTGTATGAGCCGTAAAGAATGAACAGGTTTTTCTCCCAAACCAACAGTAGTTTAACCAACAGTGACGTCAGACGCCCTTTCCTTATATGACTGTAGCATATGCTGATTCTGAAGCATCACTAAATCCATCAAATATAAGCTCTTTACTGGAAACTTGGACCCATGGAGGAAGACAAACTTGTTCAAATTCTTTTTGGAATTTTTTCCAATTTGTTTGGAAATTTTCAAGAAAAGCAGTACCCTAACCTAATTTCATCAACCACAATTGTTGATTAAAAATCTTTATAAAGATGGTGCATGGAGCCAGAAATCCTAACGAATCAAATAACTTGTAAATCAAATAACGAATCAAATAACTTGGGAAAGAAATGTTCTTTTAGTTACGTTATCATCAAATTGCAAATAAACTTTAAAAATAAAAGTATCATTTGTAGAATCCCAGGTAAGTTAAATCCTAAGGCCTTGGAAAAATTATCTTGATGAATTTCTAAATTTGTTGACTCAAGAGAATTTAAAGATAAATGAGTCATAACATCAGAATAATTATATCTCCACTTCCTTAAATGAAAACCTCTATTTTCTAAAGTCATTGACAGTTTTCCAATCATTCTAATAGCCTCTTCACTTGAGATTGAACCTGACATACAATTATCAACATAGAAGCTCTCTTTAATTATTGCAGGATCATCTTTCTCTATGTGTTTTCAAACTTGATATAAGCAGCTAGTAACCAAGAATGGAGCTGAAGATGTACCATAGTTAACAGTTTCAGCCAGTTTTCCTTTATAACTGAGTGTGCAGACTCTCCCCAAACAATACGCTGTAAATCTTGGTCTTCTGGAGGAACTAAAACTTGTCTATATATTTGCTGAATATCAGCCGTAAAAGCAATAGGATTTATTATAAATCTTGTCAAAATGGTGAAAAAACTTGGCTGTGGAATTTGACTAACAACTAAAACAGAATTTAAAGAATTAGCATTAAAAGGCTTGCATGAACCATCAAATACCACTGGTAACTTTGTAGAAATGGAATAACTTTATAAAACAGAATGATGAGGAAGATAATATACTTTGTTGCTGGTGGAATTTATTTTTCTTTCAAGAAGTATCGTATGACCAAGTTCTTCATACTTCTTAATAAAATTTCCATAATCCCTTTCAAAGTTTTTGTCAAACTGAAATTTTCTCTCCATAGCAAAGAAACGCGATACTGTCATGGGTTTAGAATCGCCTAATGACATCACATCTTTGTAAACTGGCAACTTAACTTCAAATCTACCCTCTGGAGTAATCTGATAAGTTGAGCAAAAATGATGTTCACAAAATTCTGCTTCCTCAGACAAATGTGATTTTTTAACATTTATTTCTTCAGCTTGCCAATATTTTGGCAATAACATATCAACGTTTAATTTATTTTCAACACTAAGGAAATGTGATTTAATAGTAGAAGAATATTTACATTTAGGTTCTGTTTACTCACAATTCTACCATATCTTAAAATAGCAAAGAAACAGTCAGATCCTAAAATAATATCACATTCTTGAGGTTTCATGAAATCCTCATCTACTAACGTAATATTTTTAAGATACTCTATATTTTTCGTATCAAGTAATTCAGCTGGTAACTGATACGTTACTTTAGGCAGGATGTACGCCTGAACCTTTAAGCACTCATTAGAAAACTTTGAACCAGCAGTAGATGGGAAATGAGAGTTCAACTTCAGCAGCAGGCGGCGGTGGTGGAAATTTTTTTGTCTTATAGTATGATGTATAAATTCGAACTTAAAATCTAGGGTGGGGCGAAAGGGTGTGCTATAAGAGAGGGGTTCTCAGAGGGGGAGTCTACTATAGTAGGGGGGTATTTTTTTAGGGGGGGGGCGTAAATTTGAGAAATACTGTCTTAGAGTACGAGGCATCCGATTATGATCGCTCCTGCTTCCTCATGCCCCCCTACCCCTCATGCCCCGCTACCCCTCGTGCCCCCTAACCCTCCCCCAATTTTTTTTTATTTTAGGGGAGAGAAATTTCAAGGTGGTGTCGCCCTCTATCGATAAGTATGAAAATAATGGAATTAAAAAGATACTGTTTCTTCAAAATAATTTTGTTATAGCATGCACTAAATAAAATATTTTAAATGTATCTCACCATACTGCATACATAGAAATCCGTAAAAGAAATTTAAGTTATAGCATACCACTAAATAATTAATTTTAAAGTTTCTTACCAAACTGCTTACAATGGAAATATTTAGTTATAGCATACCACTTAATAAAAATTTTAAAGTGACACATGTAAATAATTATATTTATAAACCGACATATGGGCAGATAGGCAGGCAGGCAGGCAGACAGACAGACACACAGATAGGCAGACAGACAGACACACAGAGAACTATTTGTCACGTACACACACAAGCATGCATATACGAAGTGAAGTAATTGTAATAAAATACAAAACGTGCATACTTCTTAAAACGTATTTTTATTCACAGACCTTTTTAAGAAAATATTAGATTTCGACTACAACTTTCATTTTGAAATAACATAGTCCCTTTTTAATGAATTAAATGTTGATGTGTTTTATTGCAAAAATTTTGGCAAACTGAAGAAATAAATGTTAAAAATCTCATTTATCTGAGGAAGAAGAATTTTGTGAACATAATTTTTTATCAACTTACCAGATTACTCCAGATGGTAGATTTGAAGTTAAGTTGCCAATTTACATAGATGTGGTGTCATTAGGCGATTTCAAAGCTATATGGCAGTATCGCGTTTGTTTGCCATGGAGAGAAAATTTCACTTTGACAAAACTTTGAAAAGGAATATAGAATTGTTATGAATCAGTATGAAGAACTTGGTCATGTGACACCTATTGAAGAAAATTTAAATTCCATCAGCAACAAAGTATATTATCTTCCTGATCATTCTGTTAGAAAAAGTTATTCCATTTCTACAAAGTTACGAGTGGTATTTGACGGTTCATGCAAGCCTCCTAATGCTAATTCCTTAAATTCTGTTTTAGTAGTTTGTCAAATTCCACAACCAAGTCTTGTCACCATTTTGACAACATTTAGAATAACTCCTATTGCTTTTACGGCTGATATGCAGCAAGTGTATAGACAAGTTTTAGTTCCAGAAGACCAATATTTACAGCGTATTGATTGGAGAGAGTCTGCATACTCTGTTATAAAGGAATACTGGCTGAAAACTGTTAAATATGGTACATCTTCAGCTCCATTCTTGGTAACTCGCTGCTTATATCAAATTGGAAAAGACATAGAGAAATATTATCCTGCAATAGCTGTAATAATTAAAGAGAGCTTCTATGTTGATGATTGTATATCAGGTTCAATCTCAAGTGAAGAGGCTATTAAAATGATTGGAAAACTGTCAATGACTTTAGAGAATAGAGGTTTTCATTTCAGGAAGTGGAGATCTAATTCTTCTGATATTATGGCTCATTTATCTTTAAATTCTCTTGAGTCAACAAATTTAGAAATTCATCCAGATGATTGTTCCAAAGCTTTAGAACTTACCTGAGGTTCTACAAATGATGATTTTATTTTTACAGTTAATTTGCAAGTTGATGATATGTAACTAAAAGAGCATTTCTTTCCCAATGTGCCAAGTTATTTGATCCGTTAGAATTTCTGGCTCCATGCACCATCTCTATAAAGATTCTTTTATCAATAATTGGGGTTGATGAAATTGGATTGGGATACTGCTCTTCCTGAAAATTTCGAAACAAATTGTTGAAAAATTCAAAAAGAATTTCAACAAGTTTGTCTTATTCGAATTCCTCGATGGGTCCAAGTTTCCAGTAAAGAGCTCATATTTCATGGATTTAATGATACTTCAGAATCATCATATGCTGCAGACATATATGTGGTACAACCCCATGAAATGAAATCAAAGGTGACCATTTTAGTTGCTAAAAGCTAGGTACCATCACTGAAATCCCTTTCGATTCCAAGACTTAAACTGAATGGTGCTCTACTACTTTCTAGATTGTATGCTACATTAGTGACTATTTTGAATACATTCTTTATTTTCTATGCATGGACTGATTCACAAGCAGTTCTATCATGGCTGTCATCTCATCCTAGACGTTGGAAATCTTATGTGGCCAATAGAACATCTGCAATTTTAGACGCTGTTCCATCCGACTGCTGGAGATATGTCCCAGGCAAGGAAAATTCAGCTGGTAATGCTTCTAAAGGGCTATCTCCTAAAGATCTTTCTGATTGCTCCCTTTGGTGGGAGGGTCCTAAATGGCTTTGTTTAAGTCAAGAACATTGGTCTGAACAACCTCAAATTAAGACTAGTTTAGACACTGTTAATAAAGAGAAAAAGAACTCTAAATTTTGTTTTCCAGTAACTGTTAATAATTCTTTAATCGATTTACTTTTTGCGAAATATTCTTCATTTACTAAAATTGTTGATGTTTTAGCTTTTTGTATTAAGTTTTCAAAAAATTGTAAAGAAAAAGTTGGCAAAATGAACACCAACCCTGTGAGTAATAGTAATTTTTACCCATTGTCAACAAACGAAAGAAGGCATGCAGGTAATTTAATTATTTGTTATATTCAGCAGCTACATTTCAAAGATGAAATTAGTTGTATTAAATCAATAGTCTAGTCTCTAAAAAAAGTAATCTTTTCTCACTTTGTCCTTTTATTGATAATGACGGTTTGCTAAGGGTGGGAGGTAGACTGCGAAATTCACCCCTCTAGTACAATGCAAAACACCCTGTGATGTTACCAACTCAACATAAATTAAGTGTGTTAATTGTTAAATATTTTCATGTTTTGCATTTTCGTTCTGGATTAAATTTATTATTAGGTATTATTAGACAGAGTTATTGGATAATAAGTGCCAAGAAGATAATTAAAAATTGCTTTCTTAAATGTGTTACCTGCTGTAGATATAGAGCAGCCTCTTCCAAACAGTTAATGGGAGATCTTCCTCTCAGTGTTGAATTCAGATACTTTTCTCCGGGACGGATTTCTGTGGCTCCGGGGGGGATTGCACTTTTTAACCATTAAAAACATAAAATCTCAAATCTTCCGGGGATACACTACAACGCTCTGGAGGAGAATGTCCCCCCGAGATACCCCCTTAATTCAACACTGCTTCCTCTTAACAGTTCTTCCTAACAAGCCATTTTCTGCATGTGGAATCGATCATGCAGGGCCTATTAATATTTTAAAATATCCAGGTAAAGGAGCTAAAACTACTAAAAACTATGTTGTCTTTTTTGTTTCTATTGCAACTAAAGCTCTACATTTAGAGTTGGTGAGTTACAAAATGAAAAAAAAAAATACCAGATGGCGCTAGGCGCGTAGAACATTATTGACTGACTGACATTTGTTTCACCTTTTACGTTTGTACATAGCTTGTTTTGTGTATTCGTTCTGTAATCGTCATTAAGTGTGTCTTTCGAATAAAAAATCTGTATTAGATAAAGATGTTTCTACATAAAAAGAAGCTACTCGAACAAGAACCAGAAAATTAGGTGAGACCAAACCTTTTATTAATCTTTTATTGCCTTGTATGATTTAAGAAAGTGCGAACTCTGTTTTATGGTGTCGAAACCCGGAAGCAAAAATATAGAAAATGGCACAACCTAGCAAATTAGATAAATCAGAAAGCATGCGTAAGTCTCTTAGAACATCTTTAACGAAGATATTAACAAAATCTATATATATATTTGTCTTACATGGCGCGGAAATAGGGCTGAATTTCTACCTTATCGTTGGCAACAACCGTAGTTTCCAGAGCTCAGACCAATGAACAGACAATATTGTGTTAGCTCCACCTCCAATATGGCGGTCAGTGTCAGTGCACTGAAACTCAAGCTAGCAATTATTAAAAATAAAATAATATGAACGTAATCCAAAGCGTCTGAGATGATTCCTCATTTTAATTATGAGTAATATTGTCGTTTAATTATGAGTAACATTGAATTCTAAACTCTTATTTAAAATTTATTTACGAATTTCACTCACACAAAAAATCGGAGATAATAAATTATAAACTTTCTACTCTCTTAAAACGAAAGAACCAAAATAACTCAAGTTGAGCCGAAATCCACTCATCTCACGATTTGAAAGTCAGCTTCTCATGAAGAGTTGAAACAACTCGAGTGAACGAGTTGTTTTTAAGCAACTCATGATTGAGTGATCTCTATTTTACTCATACTTGAGTTAAATCAAATCAATGAAGGTTAAATCCAGTAGCACTTGAGTGATTTATAACTAACTCATACTTGAGGAGGGGAAGGGAAATTAAAATTCATGGTAAAATGTAATATTTCAGTGTAAAATAATAAATTTCATTAACAGGTAGATTATTATTTTAGAAAACAAAAAGTAATTTGCATATTGAATGTATACATATCTATGTTTACATATATGTATATATTCAACAATTAAGTGAAAAGTATCTTTTTTTTTTGTTGTTGTTGTTGTTTCTGAGCTGCTTGAAATAAATACCCCCCCCCCCCCCTCCCGACCCAAAAAGAGAATTTTAAAGGGAATATTTGAAAACATAAGAATTTCTGCTGATTTAAATATTTTAATCTTTTTTTTTATTTTGTTATAATGATTACGTTTTCTATGCAATATTATTTTATACATTGCATGATATTTTTCAGTTTATATCAATATTATCATTAAATGTTTTAATCCTAATACTATTTAGGAATATTCACACAGTGAATATACGGGAATGGAGATATTTACCTTATTTTTAACAACATATGATACAAAAAATATGGGATTTATACAGCTTCACAAATCAAGTATATTTATTTTAAAATATTAGAAAAACAGTATATATACTAATAAAGCTACTTTTCAAAAGTTTTCGTCAACATGAAATAGATATTCTAAAGCTTTTCTTATATATTTGAGATACATTTCAAATAATCTAACTAAAATAAGAAATATAATTTGTTTACTTTAAAACAATATTTTTAAAGTCAGACAAGTCAATTTTCAATTTATAGTATTATGAAAGTTAGAGTTCTGAAACATCATTAAAAAAATATATATAAACAAACGCACAGTACCGCCGAGACATTTTCTTTAAAAAATTAAATTGCTACTAAGTGCTATTTATAAATCATATTTATTGAAACAACATAAAAAAAAAACTTAAAATGAGAGGCAAAGGATTTGTATAATTATATTTTAGAGCATTTTTTAATATTTATCCTTCCAACTCAAAAGATCTCTAAATGTTCGTTCGTGTAAATAGTCCTAAATGTTAGGGTTAAGACATACGTATTTGTTAAAAATATTGATATAAACTGAAAAATATCACGCCATATATAAAATAACAATAAATATAAAACAGAATCATTATAAAAAACATGATTACAGTATTTAAAACAGCAGAAATTCTTACCTTTTTCAAGTATTCCTTCTTTAAAATTGCCCGTTTGAACAGCGCGAATAATATTTCAACAGTCAACAACGTGCTGCCAGTTGTCCGGAAGGCGAAATGCTTGCCTCCACTCGATTACGCATGCCTGTCGTCTGCTCAGCGAATGGTCACGTCAGCCGCATTGACATGTCCGCTCGCAAATGAGTGCTTTTTTTATCGACTTGAGTTGCTTAGTATTCGTTCTTCTGGAGTGCATTAGGAAAATAAAAATTCAGATCAAGATGAGTGAAGCGTTTAAAAATCAACTCATTCACGATCCAATAAATTACAGCTCTTTTCTGAGAAGCCAAATCCACTCTTTCGTTTTAAGAGAGTAGAATCCCCTGCTGCCATCTGTTGATGTTTAATTGAAGTAAAAATGATTTTTCTTCAATTTCAATGAAGTAAAAATTTCTTTTTGCAGAAATTTATAATCAATTAGAATAGTAAAATGTTGAACGAAATTTAAACAATCATTGATGATAAACTATCTTCCTACCACGTAGTGTTTTTTTTTTTTTTTTTTTTTTTTTTTTTTTTTTTTTTTTTGTGAATTTAAGCCGTGCTGTACAATATTATAGGTGCAATAAGTTTTAAACTAATTATGTTTCCAAGATCCTTTTTTCATAGTATTTAAATGATTTATATGTCCATTAGTAGCATCAACTAAATGCATTTTTAGTTGTGTTTTCAACGGAGTTTTCGATTACTTTTTTACATTCAAAAATTGTCAATTTCATATGTTCAAATGATTTATTGTAGTGCTTATTCCGGATAGAATTATTAGAAAAATAAAAAGGGGCGAGCGAGCTGGGACCGCGTAGCCGTCTCAATGTGAATTGCTTTGCAATTCACGGGGGGTTGGCGAGCGTTAGCGAGTAGGGGGATGAGCCCCCTAGTAACTGAATATTTGGCGGGAGACGAAATAGATAATGACGAAATTGAAGATCTTAAAATTCAATTAATCGAGAATGCAGAACAAGTTTACAAATTAGATTCAGAAATTCAGAAACTTGTAGATAACTCAGAGACACACGAAAAAGATGTATCATCCAGTCCAGAATATAACGAAAAGATTACGAAAACGAAGGCTAAAATCAACAGATACTTAAGGCGTAATGTTCTTAACGAAAGTAAAATAAACTCTTCTATTCTATCGTCAACAGAACCTGGTGAATTAAAGAATTATTCTAACGTAAGATTGTCGAAGCTTACAATACAACCTTTCGATGGGAAATATGAAAATTGGCAGGAATTCTGGGGGCAATTTGAAGTGGCTATACATGAAAATGTAAGACTAACTAATATAGAGAAGTTAAATTACTTAAAAGAATTTCTTGGAAGGAGCAGCTTTATTAGTATTCAAGGCTTAGCTTTAACAGAAAATAATTACGACGTCGCCATCAGATTGGTAAAGATAGATTCGAGAAAAATGAAATAATAGTACGATCGCATGTAAACAAACTTTTAAGCTTAACTCCTGTAAAATCTGGAGCGAATTTAAGAGAGCTTAGACAGCTACATGATACCTGTATCATTTAAATCAGAAGTCTTGAAACAGCCGGGGTAGAATTAAATAATTATGCAGGAATCTTATTCGCTATTTTAGACAAATTAATCCCCGAAGATATTGTTCTCGGATTTAATCGTTCTACTAAAAGCTAAGATGCTTGGAACTGTTTCAAATTATTAGAATTTCTAAAACATGAAATTGAAACGCGAGAAAAAACGTATATGTAGTGAAATAATGAAGAATTTGAAAAGAATAAAATTAAAGAATTACCTTTACTACACTGTTTTACTACATTAAACTCTCTTATCCAGAAAGATTGTTTATTTTGCTCTGGCGATCACGAGAATTTTAATTGTTCCTTAAGCGTAAATGAACGAAAATCGAGTCTTTTACGAAAAGGTTATTGCTTTAATTGCTTCCGAAGGTCACACGTATCAAAATTTTGCCTTGAAAAAATACGTTGCAGGATTTGTAATCGAAGGCATAATGTTTTAATCTGTGACGAAACTGAAAAACAAAATAACAAAGAGGAAAGCGGCTTAAAGTCTGCCGAAGAAAAGAATCATTCCAATGCTTTGAATTGCGCAACGAGTGCAGTAAATGAAAATGTATTTTTCCAGACAGCTGTCGCCTTTTTAAGTAATAATTCTCAGGAAACAAAAATAAAAATTATCATGGATTCAGGGTCGCAAAATACGTTCATCGATAAAGCATTATCTCGTAAATTTAATTTAGAAGTTATAGGAAAAGAAAAATTAGCGAATTATGCTTTCGGGTCAAAACCAAAGAAATCTATTGTGAGAAATAGGGTAAGAGTAAATTTAAGAAGCATTTATGATCCAAAGAAAATTATTTCTATAGAAGCCACTGAAACAACTTCCATTTCGGAGGCGGAAATTCAAGGTCCTAGTAAAGAAATTTACAAATTTTGTAATGAAGCCAAAATACAGATAGCTGATATTGAGGGGTCTGAAAATTTAAGGGTTTCTCTATTAATTGGGTCAGACTATTTCAGGAAAATCGCTACAGGGAAAATCAAAAGAGTGTTTGGTGCTTTAGTAGGAATGGAAACGAAACTAGGTTATGTATTTAATGGTTCTGAAACAAAACGCAAAGATTTTAAGGATGTTAGCGTAATGAATGTTATAGTGCGTAATCAAAATTTAGATGAAGTAGACATTTTGAAAAGGTTGTTCGATTTAGAAGGTTTGGAAATATCGCGTAGTGACAATCTGAATTCCGAAGATGACGAAGTTTTGAAAGAGTTTAAAATTTTTACAAAACTAATCGACGGTCGCTACCAAGTTAAACTACCATGGAACGAACATTCTGAGTCGCTACAGGATAAATATAGTAATGCTAACAACCGTTTGCGAACACTTGTTAAAAGATTTTTGAAAAATCAAAATTTTCATAGTCAGTACAAGGACATTATTTCAAAGCACATAATTCAAGAAATAGCTGAAAGGGTCAATGAAAATGAATCTGGTGATAATTCTAAAATCTATTACATGCCACATCACGCACTAATATGCGAAGATAAAACAACGACGAAGATGAGAATAGTTTTCGATGCCTCCTCGAGTGAACACAATTTTCCGTCCCTTAATGACTGCTTGACTCCAGGTCCGAATTTAACGCTATTCTAATACTTGTTTTACAGTTCCGTCTGAATAAGGTTGTCATAACGGCAGATATAGAAGGTGCATTTTTGCAAATTGCCTTGGCGCCAGAAGAAAGAGACGCAGTTAGATTTCTATGGGTTACGGAAGATTTAGACGCTGAACCCGAAGATTTAAGGATGACACGTGTAATTTTTGGAGAAAGATGGAGCTCATTCTTACTGAACGCGACAATTAAACATCATATCAAGAAGTATGAGGATGTTTATCCAGCTGTCTTCAGGGTTTTGAACAGCAGATTGTATGTAGACGATCTTATACACAGTTTAGAAGACACAGATTTAGCGTACACCATCCACGAACAAATAAGGTTCGTTTTGGGAGAAGCAGGCTTTAATATGAGAAAATGGAAAACAAATGTATGCTCATTGCAAGATCGATTTAAAGAAGAAGTTCACGATGAATCCACGTCATGCAAGGTCTTTGGCTATTGCTGGAATTCAGAAGATGATGTCTTAAGCATTGATAGTGATAAATTTTTAAGGGATAAGGATATGTCAGAATTAAAATTTACGAAGAGAAGCGTAATAAAAACTATAGGAAGAATCTACGACCTGTTGGGTTTAATATCACCATTTGCAGTTCGAGCTAAAATACTACTGCAAGACATATGGAAGGAAAAACTTAATTGGGATGATGCTTTACCAACAGACTAGCAAAAATATTTCAAGACTGGTGTGAAGAATTGTTTTATTTGAAACAGTGAACATCTCTGTGCCAAGACATCTATTTTCAATGAAAGGAATGGAAGAACTTACAAACTGTCAATTTCACGTATTCGTAGATGCCAGCAAATGAGCTTACGGAGTAGTTGATTATGTGCGTTTTTGCAACTCTGACGGAATTTGCCATTTGAATTTAGTCACTTCAAAGACTAGAGTTGCACCAGTTAAAGAAATAACTTTGCCGAGGTTAGAGCTTCTTGCTGCACTTATAGGAGCCAAATTGTGATCATCATATTCGACTACATTTAAGTATACCGAGGGATGCGAAGACTATCTTCTGGTCAGATTCCACGATTGTTCTACACTGGATCAAGAATAATTCTCGAAAATTTAAGATGTTTGTCAAGAACAGAGTAGATGAAATCAAGAAAATATCTGATCCTGTTTGTTGGAATCACTGTAATGGAAATGATAACCCTGCTGATACGTTAACACGAGGTGAAAACTTAACCAGTCTAAAGAACTTGGAGCTTTGGTGGTTTGGGCCACCGTGGCTAAAGAAAGCGCGAAAGTCAATGGCCACAATCCAACATTCATACTGATCAGGAAACCAACTTAGAAAATAAAGAATATGAAGTGGTGAATATGCTCCTGACAACGAAACTTGCAGCTCGTTTCGATATCCGAAGAATCAGCAAACTTAAACAACTATTACGAATTACTGCATGGATTCAAAGATTCGTCCACAATACAAGAAATCCTCAGAGTAAGAAAAGTGGTTCCTGGGCTACTGAAAAGCTTGAATTTGCCGAAGAATACTGGATTAAACTCACTTAAATGGAGCATTTTCCTGAAGAATATTCAGCGCTGATGTCTGTGAAAGTATTTTAAAAGAAGAGTTATGTGAAGATTATACGTTTTTAGTTTGTGAATTATTTTTGTAGATTATTAACCAATTATAACTATTTATTCATGAACCAATCACATAGGATTTTTTATAATCATGCGCGCCCCCTAGATTTATATAAATTGATGTGAATCCTGTTCATTATATTATTCATTACATTGTTGTTGATGTGTAAGGTTGTATGATTTAAGTGGAACTTGGTTTAAAAAATGTCTAGTGTAGATAATAAAAAATCCTGCCTGATACCCAAATAAGAACCTTTACCGATGGACATTACCCCCAAAGAGGAACCTGTTTCGGGTATTGAAGTGAAACCGTCATCGTCAAGAGAGATCAAGTTGCCCCATTTTTGCGAACTTTGCAAGAAAGGCTATTCTACAAAATATGCGTTTAATAGACACATGACTCATCACTCAGATGAAAAAGTTCTTACCTGTGGTGTTTGCGGAGAAACCTTTATTTGGAAATATGATTTACGAAATCATGCTAAGACTCATTCAAGGACATATAATTGTAAACTGTGCAATATGGTGTTTCCGCGATATTTTGATTTGTATAAACACAAGAAGATTCATAACACTTCCAAACCGAAGAAAACGCCCAGGTCTTCCAAACAGCAAAAAGATGAACAGCGTAGAGTACTGATTAATCAACTTTGTAATTTATTGCAACAAGTATGCACTTCCTATGAGCAAACAAAGTAACTTATGACGTCATCTATTTTTCGAGTTATATGATTGGGTTAAGCCTTTTAACTGTAACTGAGACTGATTTTTAAACTTATATAAGTAAAGGATCCAGACATCTCATCTAATTCAGTATGAACTTTAAAGAAGATTGCAACCAAGTAACATGGCAAAAAGAAATCATGAACAACAAGTGTTTTCGCCTACTAAACGTTCTCGTGTAGATTCACCTTTGGTACAAAGAACTGAATGTATTGAAGACCTTGTCTACGCTGACGAAACAACCTCTTTTCCGGACACCTGTTGTGAACCCACCAAGGATATATTGAATGAATTTTTCATTGACTTTAACTTTCCAAAAACTTCTATCCCAATGACATCCCATGAACTCATTCAAGAGTCGTTGCAAGAACCCATCCAAGAACCGCTACAAGAATCGACTGCTCATGCTTCGAATGATGAATCATTTGTATTTTGGAAAAAACTTGGAAACTCAATATTTTTAGGGTTCGAGTTACAGAATTCTGATTATTCTATCCATATAAGGGAATTTACGTGTGAAGGAATTCCTACCCAGAATGGAATTACTATGGACATCCAGACTTGGTATGAATCCAAATATAAAATCGTTGCATTTAATTTAAGATACAAAAGTTCCTCCTTCATTAGCAATAACACTATTTTAGTTTTAAACGAGGATAATTCTGTTATGTGTCTTAAAAGTTTAACGAACGATTCCCATATCAAATTAGATAATTATCAATTAGAACAATTAAAAGAAAAAGCCTATAAACTGAATAAGAAATTGATTCATCACCAGTATGAAAAACATTTACCTAACTTATGAAAGAAAAAATGTAAACAGGCTACAATGACACAAAAAAATAATTATTAGTTTATTATAATTATAATTATAATAATTAAAAAATATTAATTATTATTAAATATTAAATATTAATTATAATTATTATAATTATAAGCTTATTTAATGAAATTTATCAATGTACCGGATGTGTTTTTAGACATCCAAGTGTTAGCTTGCATTCGTGTTTTACATTTAACAACCGTGAAAAATTTAAACAGGTTGGAGATATGATTTTAATGTTGGTTAATTTTGACGATGTACTATCCATGTTTTTAAAGAAAGTGGATTTTGTTATTGACCACTTTTTATGTAACCTGAATGTAGAAACTTTTAAAAGCGTATTGTTTGAATAAATTATCTTGATTTTACATCTGTGTCATTATTTCTATAAAACACATGTTTAAACTTAATTAAAATATATGCAATAAACTTGATTAAAATACAATAAACTGAATTGCTATACAAATTAATGAAAAAAAATACACACCAGATTGAAGAAAACATGTCTTGCACATATCACTACTACTTAAACTGAATAGCACTTCATCTTATCTAAGGGGAATCCCCCAAGTGAGATCATCCTAACCTATGCCTTCATGACATCACCTGGGATATCACTACGCATGCGCAAGGTTATCTAATCAGTGATAAGATTATCAGATAGCAACCCCTATATAAGGTCGAACATATCGTGAGGAATCATTGCTTAGCTGTTCCTGCCTCAGTGTTCCTGCCTAGTTAGTAATTATTCCTTGACTTACTTGTTCAGTGATTTTCAACGTGTAAAAATGTCTTCAATCATTTTTTCGGATAATGGCTTGAACGTCCAATATATAAATATAAGTGACTTTATAGAGAAAGCCCATGCTGATCGTTATTTGACGGAGTTAAAAACATTACCATTCTACAGACTCACTTTTCATTTACGAGGAAAGGGTGTGAAACCTAAGCGATTGGTTTTAGCTTATGGTGATCCCAATACCAGCTATGCCTTCAGTGGAACAAGTGTGCCCTCCAAACCTTCCCATACAGCACAATAACGTCCTGAGGACATACGATGAACGTCATATGTAGAATAACGCCTCGTCCGTTGCACGTCCTACAATATCCCATCCATGTCCTGAGGACATCCAGTGGGGAGCAAAAAGAGACTCCTATGCTCGTCCTGTGGACGTCATTTTCAGCCATGTATAGGATGACAATAGGACGAGATAAAATGAATAGAATTTGCATCCTCTGCTTATCCGGCAAGCGTCATTTTTAGACATTCATAGGATACTCATAAGATCAGTAGCGGACGCTTTATATAAAAAGAAAAATTATTTAAAAAATCGGCTGTTGGGGGGCGGGGGAGGAATTGCCCCACCCTGCCTTTCCCAAATACTGCCTTGAATTTCTATTAATTTTATCTTAACTTGTGCAGAAATGCACAGTGAAACATTTTTATAAAAAAATAGTGGTAACCTGTACAAGCTACCACTATTTTTAATTGAAATGTTTGAGTATACATCACTACACAAGTTAAGACAAAATTAATAGAAATTCGAGACATCATTTGAGAAGGGCAGGGTAGGGAAATTCCTCCCCCCCTCCCCCTTTGATTTTTTAAAATACAGTAGAACTCTAATTATCCGAATCAATTGGGACGGGACCCCTTTCGGATAATCAAAAATTCGGATAATTGGGGGTTTTCCGAAAAATGGGTCTATTTTAATTAATTACTATATGTATGTTGAAAATGGGAGAAAAAAACTATTTTGAAAGAAAAAGAGCTTTTAATTAATAAAATGAAAAGGCAACACTTTTACATGTTAAGCGTACTTACAAGTGCTGTACATTAGTACATTATGCACGTACCGTACTGTAAGGTAAGTTCTGGGCCTCCTAATTGGAGATGGTTACTAATGCCCAATTACATAAACTCCCTACATTAGTTAAAGGAAGCACGGGTTAATGCTTCTTCCGGAAACGCTGGGTGTTGGATTATCAGGTTAAAGGTGTGATCGTGGCTTCTGGACGTCGGTGAAAATTTATAATGATCCCATAAAAGTTACCCATATTATTGAATTAAATTAACTACTCTAATAAAAAAAAAAGATCAGATTATTACGTTGTGATTATTTACGCCGCCCTACGTCTTATGAAGCCGGACTAGATAAAGTATATAAATCCCTAACCTCTCATAAATTATAAACTAGTCCTCCTGATAAACCAACTAAAATTAATAAACAATTAAATTAAAGAAAAAGAAGAAAAACACTACTCGATGACATATGAGTGTTAACCCATGTAAATTAAATACAAAGAGTTAAAAGTAAACGAAAAAAACATTTATTTACATATCTATTTACAAAGACATAAAAAAATAGAGAACAAACATCCCTAACAGGATGTTAAATTTTAAGTATAAAATATAAGATGAAACAATTGAATACTCATTAAAAGAGTTAGTGAGTCTTTTTCCGACTCGCACTACCGCACTTACGTGCATTAATTATATTTCAGAGAGGGAACAATTTCTCTACATTTACTAAAGTACCTCTACCAGTATTTATTTATTATTATACACATTCAATATGAGGGAATAGTAAACTACAGATACCTGTACCTTCAGAGTACTTCTGGTCTGCATTGTTAGTAATAGTCTACCTCCACGGGATAGGCAAAGATCATCTGTTAGGTCATCCTTTTGACTTTTGTCGCCACTACACCATTTTTGGAACTACCTTCGTTTTTACACACTATCAGCACTCTACTCTTTCTTTTGAGATGTTACTTCCTCGGACAGGACGTCAGGTACTCGTCCTCTTCCAGATTTTCTCTTGGGGCTCACTTTTTCCTTTTCCCTCGTCACTGGGCCGTCTATTGGCTCCAGTGTTTTGTAAAGACGTCTCCGCCCTCATCTCTTATTGGTTTTGCTAAATGTTATTCAGGACCACCTAGATAGGTCCTAAATTGTAAATTTGCTATGCACTTCCAAACAGCTATAAATTTTTCAGCTCGTAAATTTTTTTCTCCGTAAAAGATGTCCTAGTTAGATCGCAGACCAGTGTCTCCGAAGGTAATAAAACTACTCTGGGTGGTCGTTTCTATTTTCCCATACGAAAAAGAAACTATGTACACTAATAAAATAAATACTCCACAGAAATTCCTGGTTATACAATATATATACATAAAAAATACATATTAAAAAAATAAAAGTATATAAAATAAATAGTCCACAGAAATTCCTGGTTATACAATATATATACATGAAAAATACCTATTAAAACAATAAAAGTAAACTAATTTAGTCATAAATTGGGAGGTGGCTCATATCTGACCACCATCCTCCCCCCCAAACAGAGAGCTGAGCGGCTCACGTCAGCTGTCAGGAACACACTATGAAATTCAGTCCATTGTGTAGACCCATAGGACAATCTCCATCCTCCGAAAGACCGGAAGATATCCTAAAAAGTTTGTAAGAAATGTCTCTGTAACACTGGGCAGAGACGAGCACACAGAAAAGTTTTTTTTCCTGAATTGTCTCTATAAAACTGAGCGAAGACGAGAACACAGAAAAGTTTTTTTTGAGTTGTCTCTTATAAAACTGGGCAGAGACGAGCACACAGGAAAGTTTTTCAAGAGTTGTCTCTATAAACTGAGCAGAGACGAGCATACAGAAAAGTTTTTTTTTTTAAGAATCTGTAGGTGGGACCACAGAACGGTTTGTCTGTCGACCAGATTTACAGTCGCTTGTGAAGTCGAAGACAGGTGAACACATTCACGTACCCTATTCCCCTCTGTGTATAACCAATTTTGAAATAATCACCTTTAAAAATTAGCCAAAATCCATACAAGACTAGTGCGGCCTGCTAACGCGTGGCTCCCGTCCAATACTGGACATTGCCGGCCTTATCAACTTCTGACTGATCGTGGGAGCAATAGTAATGTGCTTTACCGCGTCGAGCATCCAACGAAGTGATGCCACCCTAGTTCACTATCGCTGTACGTGTCGCTAGAGAACACATTCTCTAGCAGGATGACTCACCGACTACTCGCCGCCTCCCCTGTACACGGGTAGTCCCAACATACCCTTAAATAAGTCCCTAAAGTCTAGACTTGACACAATAAACTTCACAAAAGATGAAACAACTTTTATTCATAAATAACTTCACATTTACAAGTACAGTAAGGGAGGTGGTGTCCACACGAGAGCGGACTTTAATTACAACTTTACTTATTAAATGGGCTTTACATAGGATTAAACAATATAAGATTGTAAGTATAATAATAATAATAATAATAAAAAGACTAAACTAAATAAGATGCCACACAAAAAGATGAAAAATTTATTTATTTACATATTTACAACGTAAGGTGAATGCACCTTCTTTTCTTGAAAATCTTCTCTTCTTCCATGAAACAGGAAAATGAGTTGAAAGTAGTGGCTTTCTAGAACAGGAGCTCAAAGAAGGAGACACCATTAATGTTACACCCAAAGATGGGGTTCCATTGCTTTGAGAAAGGCTAGTAGGCGCTTTCTCATGTTCGGTTCCCGAAAGTAGGAACGAACTGAGGCTGCATTCAGCCTCGGGCAAAACCTTTCTCTGAGCTGCTTCGTACCTGCACACTCTACCAGGAGATGCTCACTGGTGGCTGGAATTGGCGAACAACAAAACTGACAAGCACGGCGTATTGGTCTGATATGGAAGCGTCGGTAATATGCGGGGAAAGGCCCATGTCCCGTCATAGCCCAGTTTATCATAGGAGAAGTACAGGCACGTCTCTCCGATACCCTTGGGAATATCCGGAAGACGCTTCGGCCAATAGTCTCCCCCTCCCAACGAGCTTGCCAGAATCGGAGAAACTCTGCTCGAATGAGACTCTTGACAGCTCGCCGGGAATACTGGACTGGGACTGAAATAACTCCTGAGGCCGCACCCAGCTTCGCCAATTTATCGGCTGCCTCATTTCCAGTGATTCCAATGTGAGCCTTCACCCAAAACCAACTGATATCCATGCCCTCCCTCAACGCATGTACCTGCGCAACCAACGGGTCAAGACATTCCGGATTTGAAAGAGCTTCCAGCGAAGACCTCGAGTCCGTAAAGAGGGAAATGCTTTTGTGCGTTCTAATATTTTGCAGTGCTTGTATGATTGCTTGAAGCTCGGCCTGGAACACAGTCGCATGGGGTGGTAGCCCAAAGGAGAGTCCCTGGGTCTGTGTCCCATCTACATATATCGCCACGCCAGCGCCGACACCTTCGGCAGTTTTTGAACCATCCGTAAAGACGCAAACTCCTTGATGATATTCGGAGTCTTCCAGAGGAATATGAGCGTCTTGGAAGTCGATAAAAGGGGCCCTCGCAGGATGTACTACCCATCTATCTGCACTACCTTGTATGTCTTCAGCTTTGATTGACACTCGTCCCACATCGAGGTCATGTCCCATTTTGAACGCACGTGTGAGAAGGCACTCCTTCTCCACCTGAAGATCCAGAGGCATGGCACCGGCCAGGACTTGAATCGCTGCCGTACTAGTTGTACGGAAGCTGCCTGTTATATGCAGGAGCGCTGGTCTCTGAGCCGAAACCAGTTTATCTCTCATGCGGCCGGTACCCGACCACCAGAAACTACAGGCGTACGTCGCCAAGCGTTCTATTCCATTTTTATAAAGCTGTTTGAGCACATCACCACTCAGGCCCCAATCACGACGACTGAACGAATGGATCGCTCTGACGTAATTGGCGATACTTTCCCTTACGTAGGCGACATGCGCCATGCCGTTGAGCTTCGCATCGACGTGTACGCCCAGGTATCTCGCAGAGTTCGTCATCCGAACCGGTACGCCAAGGAAGCGAATTCGAGGAAGGGTCGAAGGACCTCTTCTACGACCTGCCCGTCTGAACTTCCTGAAATAAATAGAGACAGTCTTTTCTGCACTGAAAGCTAACCTTTGTGCTGCCGCCCATTCGGCAATTCTTGCGAGGGCAAGATTCGC
This sequence comes from Maratus michaelseni, assembly GCA_963931845.1. Taxonomy (NCBI): domain Eukaryota; kingdom Metazoa; phylum Arthropoda; class Arachnida; order Araneae; family Salticidae; genus Maratus; species Maratus michaelseni. Next base: position 268,445,175 of record OZ007590.1, on the reverse strand, counting down.
CCGGCGTGAACATTGATAAGCATTAGGCGCCTCCACCAACAGACCGAAGTCATCAGCGTACGCTATCAGCTCAATCATCTCCCCAAGATCCAATTCCAACAGAGTGTTTGCAACTAAGTTCCAAAAGAACGGACCGGAGTTGGATCCCTGCGGACAACCGACATTGTATTCTCGCTCCAAGGATTTGATATCGGTCCTATACGCTATCTTCCTCTGAGATAGGAAACTCTGAACCAAGAGAAACAAGTTCCTTGGACAACGGATCCTTTCCAAACCACTGAGGATAGAGGGCCACCACAAGCTGTTGAAAGCTCCCTTCACGTCCAATATGATGAGGCACGCATCGTTACCTCTTTCATGACATCCCTCTATTGTCTGACGCAGCTTAAAAAGAGCGTCTTCCGTACCCTTGCCCGGAGTAAAACCGTACTGATTGCCACTCATGTGACCATTCTTCCTGGAGTGAAACACCAGTCTGTTAGTCACTAACTTATCAAGTACCTTACTCCAGGCGGGTAAAAGACATATTGGACGGTAGGAGCTGGGCGATCCCCTATCCTTTCCCACCTTGTTGAACAAGACCAGGTCCGCTGTCTTCCAGTGAGTGGGGAAGACGCCATCCTGGAGACACTTGTTCAATATCGCACCAAACAGTGGTTTGTTAGCCTTAAATAGGAGTTCCACTACCTCGAGGGGGATTCCATCCATCCCTGGAGCCTTGCCGCGATTCAGCGATCTGAAAGCTGTCTCAATCTCCTTTTGGGTGAATTCCGGGTCGTCGTCTCCAAGAGCGTAATTGCGAACAGGGCGGTCTTGGGTATCATGAGGAAAATGATACTCCAATAGCCGTTCTACCGTCGAGCTAAAGTCCTTGGTTCGGCTCCCACCTCGGTCGAGAACTGCACTCAGTTTTAATCTACCTGTTGTTTTCCCCCGAGCCCAGTCAAAATAAGGACCAAAAGGCTTCTTTGGATCTATTTCATCCAAAACAGTTCGATAATGCTCCCATTTCGACCTGCGAATTGATTTTCTAAATTGGGCTCGAAGTTTGCGAAAGGTTATTTCATAACTCTTTCTCAAATCCTGGTCCTCAGTGCAACGCTGGAACCGGACTCTTGCTGCTCTTACTTTCTTTCTCTCGACCGTTAGGCTTTCGCTCCACCAAGGAACCTTTCTTGCTCTAGGTTTCTTTTTACGTTTGGCACTATCACAAATGTCTTGGACAATTTTTGTGATCTCTGCTACGCTCTCGTCGACAGACTTGCCTTCCAACCAAGCCGGGGCTATGTTACCTATCCGACGGGACAGGTTCACCCGGAGTTTCGACAAGCTCAGATCACCAATTCGAATTCTGTATTTTGATTGCGGAATCGGCATTTCCGAAGAAATGACCGACACAATACGTCGATGATCGGTCGCCGTCTCACGAGGCTCCAACTCCCAACTTACTAAGCGGGTTGGAGCAACCAGTCTACCCAGAGTCAGATCTATCCAACTTTCTCCCTGTGGCCCATGGAACGTGGGATCGCTAGTGGAATCATTCCAGATTTCCAGATTGAATTGAGCACAAAACTCTAGTATTAGAGTTCCCCGAGCATCCACACTACGGAGAGGATTCCCCCAAACAGAGCTCTTTGCGTTCCAGTCTCCTGAAAGGATGACAGACTTGCCCTCTGATCTATTGAGCAGATCCTGAAGCAACTCGATCTGCCCTGTAATATCAACTGCTGTACGTTGTGGTGGTAAGTATACTGACACCACAATAACTTGTATTTCATCACTCAGTGCGAGTTGCACCGCTACGACATCCCTCTCGGCCATGAGCTCCACTACGGGAATGGACCTGTCCAAGACAAAAATAGTGGCCCTTGGTCCTTCATGGGAGAAGAATGCGGTAGCCCCCATAGGAATCCCACCAACCCCTCCGCTCTGGAGGATGTGAGGCTCCTGAATGCACAGAATTTGATACTCACCTGAATCAACGTTTATTTGATCGGTTGCTGTCATAGACCTGCCCACATTCTGTTGCCCGATGCGCAGATTAACCATAGTCAGTCCTACGCATCAGGCGGTTCGTTTCAAGAGCTCTTGTTGGACAAAAGGGGGATAGCGACGAATGGTTTGTTTCCACCTGCTGATGTGGCGGAAACTGCTTGTTCACAGTGTGACAATTCAAGCATTTTAATTCCTCTCCGCATTTTGAATTTTGACATTTCTTACCTGTCTGTTTACACTTTCCACAATCCAGACAGATTTCTCTACTTTTGCAGTTCTTGCTAATGTGACCGTATTGGCCACAGCGATAACATTGTGTGGGTCGGAGGTGCTCTGCTAGCTTTGCCCTTGTCCACACGAGCACAAGTCTTTTCAGGTTCAACAAGGACCGGAAGGCGCCTGGCTGAGATTCCAGGACCCAGTTCGTCGTGTCTTTTCCCCGGATAGGAAATTTGATCTTGACAGAACCCTCTTCCGATCCCGTCTGACTCAATGCTTCTCGTACGACATCCTCCCCTGAGATGTCGTTAGGAACGTCAAAGCAAATGATCCGAGGAAGTCGAAGTTTCGGAACAGAGCACGTGACTGTGTCCCTCAACCTCTCGTTCTCACGGATAGTGCGTTCGAGGAGTTCTGCATCCTTCTTGTCCGAGAGGCGAACCAACAAACCCCCCGAGCGTAGGGGCCTCTTCCCCGTGACTTCGATCTGAAGTTCTGACGGATTAATTGCCCCCGTAACTCTTTTTTCCAGAGACCTGTTGCTCTCATTCTTATCCTTCGGAAAGACAAGAACAACGTGGTCTGTGGTGGGACCTGCGGAACGGATCTTTCCTCTCTTCTTGCCAGGATGATTTGACTTTGACTGTTCCTTCTTCTCCTGTTGCTCCTCCCCAGCCGATGATTGGGCGACATCGGCAAATGTGCGGAACTCAGCCTCTGCAAATTTCAAAGACGCCTGTTCTAATTCCTTCTTCACCTCTACAAGCTCCAAGCTCTGTTGAACAAAGAGCTCATAGACCTCCTCTAGATGCTGCACAACGACATCTTTCTCTGCTTTGTTACACTTTCCCATTATCATGGTCACTGATTTGGTAATCAGGTTCCTTGCCTTGAGCCTCACATCAGGCTTACCATTTCCACCATCTACGTCAAGTCCGAAGTCTGAAAGAGTAGACTCATTCAGATTCGGGAAACTACTTGACCGTTTATTTTCCATCTTCTTTAATAAGAAGCAGCTGTGCTTACCTTTAATTAAACTGTTATCCAATATGATATCGGACTTTCCAATGGCTCCCAAATTGGAACGACTGGGTGTTCTTAAGACTTATTCGGGTGTTTAAAAAAAAACGCGGCACCCATCCAAACATGGACATTGCCCCCTTTTCACTCTATGGATGCCTGAATCGGTGAGATTCGCAACCCCACACATGGGTGCGAGAGTGGCCGGACAGGCTCGGTTCATGAGCGACAGTCCGTAACATCATCGACGCCGGGCTTGTCTGGAAAGCTCACAGGAGCAACCAGGGCCCAGCGACTAGTCAAGGGCTCCCTCTCATGATTTGCTGTATCCCAACTCGAGATCGAGAATAACTCACACGAGTAATCTCTTGTCTCTCTTATCGGGAATAGGGTGTTCTTAAAGCAAACGCAATTTCGAACTAAACTTTTAAAGTCTAAAAGCCTCAACACATAGAACAGTATACGGCTGGCACATACTTTTACATTGGAATCATACCAGTCATGACTTAATATACACCAAATACACTAAAAATTATATATATATACAAGGACGTGATACCAAGAAAGAGTTTGTACTGCATAACCTTCTATACATTGTAACATTTAAAAGAAAAGTGAAAATCCACATAATACATTAACGCTAAGTATATGAACACGTACAACACATTACAACAAAATTTCGTTCATATATTAGAGAAAAAAAAAATGTATTGTATGATAGAAATTACATTTATGAAATATATACATGTCCTACCGAGAGAATGTTCCCTTCTCTCCCACTTTAATATTACTTAATTTTTTTTTTTTTTTTTTTTTTAAATTATCACCTAAGTGAAAAACACAAGAGAAATACATGTGAACTCTAGTTCACTTAATTATATGACCGCAATCAAGAGTAACGACTTCAAAATCCAGCGGGAATAGTCTACACATGACAACGAAATCGACCACCTGACGTCATGCTCTCCATCCTCTCCCAAGTGGAGGAAGGATCCGTGGAGAAAAAAAAAAAAAAAAAAAAATCTCGCTCTATCTTCGCTAACTAGGAAAAAGAAGAAACACATCGGAGACTCTGCGCCTCCCTTCCTGCCTAGCAACCGCTTGACCGGGGGTCGTGTGAAATCGCTAATCGACTCAACACCCCCTCTATCCCATCGATAATGAGTTGCTCCAACCCATGCTAGAAGAGGAAATGACCACTTGGCGCCAGCTTCCGTCTGAAAATTTTGTCATCTCATCCTGTGAAAGACGTCGGATCGCCGCAAAATAAAAGGTACGTTACCATTTTGCCTTTATAAATTATCCTTTAGTCGTAAAACCTTTGAATAATTTTTCCCAAACTCTTGTCTAGAAAGAGCCCTAAACTTAACTCTAACCGTACCTAAATTTTGAGACAATTACTGCAAAAATAACCGACTTTACGAATAGAATTTATGTGAAATGCTATCCAAATTCCTTTCTTTCGTTACAGGGGACTCACCGGCTACCGTGAAATCTCCTTGACTCGTTACAGAAGAAGAAGAAATCACATTTTGGCGTGGTCGGACTGTTGGTAACTATAGCTAATGGTACAATTTTATTTACAGCTGTAAAATTTAATACTTCTGTCTGAATGTACGGAACGCATTTTGCTGCCATTCCCAAAATACTCCTTCCCGAAATTTAAAGCGTATGCTTCCCCTGCCTAGAGAAGAATTACTGCGAACAAGGAAAAAAAAAGTATTGGAAACGGAAAGGTCCCATAAATATGGCCAAGAAGAAAGAGAAAGGAAAAAAAATAGATTATTATCTCTCGATACTGACCCGCAAGAAAATGGATGAAAAAGGCTGTAGAAACCTGCTGTAACCGTAGGAAACAAAAAGGAAAAGAAAAAAAAAGAAAAGAACAAATCGACCTAAGAAAAACAATTATTATTATTATTATTATTATTATTATTATTATTATTATTATTATTTTTAATGGTTTAATTTCGATAAGCTAAAACTTGTGTACATCAATTTTACTTAAGTGTCTTCCTATGTTTTATGTCAATTTATATAAATCATTTATTGTGAATTCCCTCTATTATTTTGTTTGTTTTATCATTTTAAGGACAGATGAAACAAGAAAAATGCTTATCTCCCCTCAAGAACACTGAGCTGTGCAGAGCCTCACCCGAGTCGCCTGTGGCCACAAGCTTAAAAAAAAAGCCCCGGTTGACCAGCAACCAGGAGTCAGAAGGAAAAAAAATAAAACCCAGGGAGCCCCACCAACGCTGCTACAAAAGAGGGTAAGACATCTTCTACTCCAAAATTTAATTGTTACTATTGTATATATTTATAAAAATGTGCACTAAGGAAATATATATTTTTTTTTTTACTTAAATGTGCATTTAAATTACTAATACAAAAAGTTAATAAGTAAAAACCAGTGAATAAATCAAACTCTTAAGCAAAAAACAAAAAAAAACTGAAATATATGTATTTATTTATTTATTTAATTTTTTTTGTTTTCAAAAATCTCCGAATACTATACCTTTCGGAAAATTAAAGAAGTGTGCAGAGCGTATACTAGCCTAGTATTACCACTAAATCAATGTCAATTTCAATACTTTCTTATAAAATACCAGTATTATATTTGTACAACACTATGCAATTTACAAGTACAATGTAATTTTTTTTTTGAAAATAATTATAATAAATATATTTTATACCGTAAAAAAAGTATGTTTTTATGATATAAGTTGTTCTATAATTAGAAAAAGAATTAATTATACCTACACCCGCGGTGTTGTGCTATGATATTTAAATACCATATTTACCTATCTTTCCTCCGGAATATGTTAATTATTTTTTTTTCCTCACTTATAACAAAAATACCTATCTTTATAATGTATATAATATCTCTTTATAAAAGAGAAAAGAAAATTATATGTTTATCCTGATCGCTACAATCTTGCATCAAAACCACTATTATATGTTTACTTTTGTTACCTAGATTCAGTGACATTACAAACCACAAAAAAAAATTGTACTCTTTCATAAATACCCTTCTTGATACCAATAACCATTACCTTCTATCCCGTCGTAGTACTTTTGAAGGAATTTTGAAAATAAAAATATGTAACCGTAGTTTTAAGACTCTCCACTAATAAACTCTTCTTCGTGTTGATCGATAAACTATCATGTTTGTTTACCTACTCCGTACCTAATCATATACCGTATTGATTTATTTAATTTCGATTTTCAAAATAAATCTACTTTTTATTTATTTATTTATTTATTATTATTATTATTTTTTCATATGTTTTAGTCCCTAATTACTATCCAAAAATCTCCTCCTGTCAACAATAATATGTATCAATATCTTCACACATCGTACCCAATTTTGCAAATCCAAGTAAAAAAACATTGCTTTCTTTTTACGTAAATATTCTATACACGAAAGAAGTACCTGACACTTATTCATTATGCCATAAAAGAAGTAAAAACTATTTTACATATGTACATATGCTTACTATTGTTTATATACTAACCGAAGTACCTGCGTAAGCAATATCCAACTACCTATTATTATTATTATTAAGTACAATCTTTGTACACTGGAGAAAACATTATGTAAAGTATATGTCCACATAAATAATAAGTTATAGTTGTTCTATAAGCCACGGAAACCAGAAAGAGGATTCGCTCTTGGCTTCCCTCTTCAATCTCTGTCCCCCCCTCCGCTGGCTGCAAACCCTTGCTAACACATTTGCAAAAAAAAGAGGGTTCTCCCCGAACAATGGAGGTCGGAGAAGAACGGCGCACGAAAACCAGTCTGTGCATTTGCATAAAAAAACAAACTACTTTTCTCTCCTTTTACTGCTCCGCGAACCTGGAGGGAAGAAAGAGGATGGCCCCAAATTCGCCTGCCTCTCCGGTGCGATTTTTTTTTCAAAGCCCAGAGAAACGAAAACAAAACTGCATCGCAATTTTGAATACTGAGCTCGCTCTATCCGAAATACAGTTCTGTAAACGCCAACCATACTCATTCCTCACCGTAATAATAAATGATAATTGTTTTTAATCTAATAAAATGTAGTTTTTTCCTCACAGCACTCAGAAGCAGATGTCTGTCTATACGTCTAAGAATGTACAAGAAATTTTTCTTTATTATTATTTTATATGCTGTATATATATATATATATATATATATATATATATGTCATCTATACATATTTTACCTGTATATTATTAATAGTGCATTCATTATTACATTTTTTTTGAAAGGCCCCCAACTATTTGTAAAATTTTGTCTATATATACACTTATTATTATTATTATATACATATATTTTTTTAATTTTCTTACAATACTGTTAAAATAGGTGAGGGGAAAAAAACCAATAGTATACAAAACTCCGAATTTCTAGAATATAAATTTATAAATACCTACTTAATAGAGAATAAAAAAGAAAAACAACGACTGAATGTTAATTCTTTGTATAAATTATTCTTCTTGAGTATTCTCTGTGCTAGTTTGAGGCAAATTAATTTTAACTTTTGGTTGCCAGAAATGGCTTATGTGGCGCTTAATTTTCTTAGCATGGGGTTCAATCATATGTTGAACCAAATAATTATTGTTTCTAAAAATCCTTACAACTTCATAAGGCCCTTCCCATGTTGATTCCAAGGCCCCCGGTTTTATAACTTTTTTTAGATAAACCTGATCGCTATGCTGTAATGTTTTGACTTTTTCAAAATCTTTGTTGACGTATTCACTCATAACGCGTTCCTGGTTGGCCAAGGACAGTTTTTGTATCTCTTTCATGTGTTTGATACGCTGTTTCACATAAGCTTGGGTGCATTTTTCATCGGAAGTATTCAGTGCTGTAAAATGATTCGATACCTCCCGTGCAAAAAAAAGCATTGCAGGCGTGTAACCTGTGGCACGATTTATTGAGGTATTGTAAGCCAATTTATAAAACGGTAAACGAATATCCCACTCTGCCGTTTTGTCACACATACTTTTTAAAGATGACTTTAACAATTTGTGACTACATTCCAAAATCCCATTTCCCGAAGGTTTATAACAGCTTGTAAAATGTCTCTCTATGTTCAGTGCTTTTAAATACTGGCAATAAACGTGTCACTCCTAAAATAGGGCCCGTTGTCCGTCGTAACTGATTTAGGTATCCCGAAAGAGCTAAAATAGTTATTTAGAGCATTCAAAATTGTCTGCGCTTCTACTCCACGTAGAGGTATGGCCTCTAGGTACCTCGACGTCGAATCAATTATAGTTAGAATGAAGGAGTTTTTTTTAAATGTCGTATGCAGTTTGCCTACTATATCGCAATGTAGGGCTGTCCCTATTGGGGCATCCTTAATAACCTTTTGAATAGGTACTTTAATAGCTTGGTGTTGCTTATTTTTATTGCATGGGATACAACTTGTACAATAGCTCCTTATATCCCTGTACATTCTATACCAGAAAAACCGAGACTTTACAGTTTCGTATGTTTTCGGGAACCCGAAATGACTTTTATGCGCCTCTTGTATAATTTCAAAAACCAGACTATTAGGAGCAATGAGGAGTTGTTTGTCCTTATATTTCTGTTTTAAAATTAGTGCATTATTCTCATTTAATTCAAATTTTCGAGTATTTTTGTTTTGTTTATTATTTTCTATCTTCTTAATGATTATGCTAAGTTTTGCGTCTTTACGTTGCTCGACTTTCACATTCTCTTCTGAGAGATTAACATTTACTTTGAACAAATTATTTTGAATTTTGGTTTGAGCCGAAATATTATTTATGTTGCGAGAGATGTAATCTGCCGGATTTTTCACACCCTCAATAAATTCAATTGAGTAATCAAAATCACTAAGCCTCATCAGCCATCTAGCGACAATGTCACTTTGATGTTCCAATTTTAAAGGGTGCGTGAGAGCTTTTGAATCAGTGAGTACTGTAAACTTCCTTCCTAGCAGGATATTTTTAAAATATTGAACAGCATCGTGGATTGCCAAAAGTTCATATTTAATGCTAGGGTATCTCTTCTCAGACTCTTTTAGCTTTCTCCCATAAAACTCTATTGGAATATGTTCCTCGCCTTCCTTCTGTGTTAAGACTGCAGACAAGGCGACTTTTGAAGCGTCCGTGATAAGAAAAAATTCCTTTTCGAAATTTGGGGGTTTTAATGTAGGATTGTCAATAATTGCTTTCTGAATGGCACAGAATGCTGCTTCTGTTTTGTCCGTCCATCTAAACTTAACTTTGTCTTTCGTAAGCTCGATCAAGGGGTCAACAATGTCAGAGTAGTGATGAATTAGCGTTCTGAAATAATTAGAAAGACCCAAAAGCGACTTAACTCCTTTTTTGTTCTTCGGTCTGGCTAATTTCTGTATTTTCTCCACATTTTTGGTTGATGGGGAGTACCCATTCTGATTAACCTTAAACCCCAAGAATTCAATTTCTTCTTTACAAACCTGCATTTTGCTGGGTTCTATCGTTAAATTATTCTCTATGAGTGCCTGTAAAACTTCTTTTAATAGCTGAGTCATACGTTCAACGGAATTCGCGGAAACAATGACATCGTCAATAAAATATCCGACTTCCTCCTTGTTAAAATGTCCCAATACTTTATCCATTAATTCGGCGAAAATTGTGGGACTTAATTTTAAACCGAAATTTAGCCTTACTGGGGCGTATTTTCCGTCTTCTGTAATGAAAGCCAATTTATCTCTATCTTCCGGGCGTAAATTTATTTGAAAAAAGCACTATGCAAGTCTAACACAGTGTAAAACTTTTTTCCGCTTATTTTTTGTAAAAGTTCTTTGATATCCGGTATAGCATATGGGTATGCCTCTAAGATTTCGTTTAGCAAACGATAATCCACCGCCATCCTATATTTAGGTTTCTGTTTATCTAAAGACTTCTTTTTTACAAACAATACCGGGAAAGCATAATGAGAATTACTTTTTTCGATAATATTCGCTTCCAGTAATTTTTTTAGTTCCTCTTGTGCATATTCTCGTACCGTATGAGGAGTCTTATAGGGCTTACACTGTATACGGTAGTCGTGATGTAATTTTATCTTTGGGACGACCAGAGAAGAACTACCCAAAGTTTTATACGATTTTGAGAAAGCCTGGGCGTGTTCTATTAGTACGGTTTCCATCTGTAATTTTATCTCCCCGGATAAATGAGCTAAATCAAAATCCTCTTTACTAAGTTCTGCCTCTCTAAGACTGCGTACTTCCTCGATGGTCAGGTTGTTTACCTGGTATAACGAACCCTGTTCCACATCGTCTAACTCCTTTCCCGACTTTGCATCGAATTGTGTAGTAATCTACCCAAATTTGCATTTGCCTGTATGACTACTTTTTTATCTGATACATTCTTTAAAATTATATTTATTGTTTTACTCTTCGTTACCTGGTGTATTGAGTCTTCGCATGTAATTCCCCTTTTTATTCTATCTGGCTCGAATAAGATATCATTTTCTGGGTCTAACTCTTCCGAAAAAGTTAAGGTGACAATTTTCTCACCCCCCCCCCCCCCCGGTGGTAAAAATACTCTTCTCGTTGCTCTAGCGACAATCAACTTATTTTCCTTAGTTTTTTTTCTACCATTGTCCATATTATTTTTTTGCTGTTTATTGTTTTTCTGCGTGCTCGAGGCGTTTATCTGGCACCCCTTTTCCTCGTCTTCTTCCTTATCTATTGTAATTGTAGTGTTTTTTATTCTTAAACAATTTTGTTTTAAATCAAGCACCATCCTATTATTTTTTAAAAAATCGTAACCGAGTAGCATGTTGTAATTTCCGCTAAAATTGTTACTCGTGACATAAAATGTACCCGAAGTAAATACATTATTTAGTTTGAATGATATTTTAATACACTGTTTAAATGGAATATTTACTCCATTAAAAGATCTTATACGAATTCTATTTCCTAAAAATTTCATTTTAACCTGTTTTTCTTTTAAAATATCAAATAAATCACATGAAATTAGAGACACCGCTCCGCCGCTGTCCAAAAGACCCTCTACATTAACCCCTTCGATTTTAAATTTAATAATAGGAAGGTTATTACTATCTGCGCCCTTTACGCTAGCAATCACTCGCGTATCCGGGGATCTGTTACGGGGCTTTTCGACCTCTCTCTCGCTATCTACAGACCCCCTTTTCCATTTCCCGGGTGAAAACCTTTCTTTTGATATTTTCCATTTTTCCGATAATTATTTCCTGAATTACTGCTCCCCTCATTTCTTCTGTTTTGTTGACTTTCGTAATTTTGGGTGTTAGGGAAATTTGTATTCTGAACTTGAAAATTCCCCCCAAAATTCGGGTAATTAGCGCCCGTACGTTGAACAAAATTATTCTGAGGTGAGAAACCATTATAAGGATAAGGATTTGTAGTAAATTGAGGCCCTGGAGCCGGTGGCAGCGAATGAAATGTGGAATTAGGATTATAATTTGGCATGAAGCCATACCCTTGAAAATTATCCGTAAAATTTGAAGGGTGAGCCGCCGGAAAATCTACCTGTTTGAACTTAGGAAAATTCGTTCGAAAATTCTGTTTATACTCAGATTGCTTAGAAAATTTATATCGACAATTTTGTGTCGTGTGGTTGCTGCGTTTGCAGATCTCACAGTACTTGTCTTTAACAAAAGTACTTTTTTCGACTTTATTTCGTTGCGCTAACTTTAAACTTTCCAATTCTAACTGCAACTTAGCCATACTCTCGGCTTGCAATTGATTTTGCTTAATTAGGCTTTGACACAACTCCGCGGTCCCATCCTTACGTACGTTGTTTACCTCTGCAAAATTTGTAGAGTTAATTGCGGCTTCCATAATTAACGCTGCTTCCGTTGCCTCAGAGAAAGATTTTACCGCACGCTTTCGAATTTCAAAAGAAATATCGGTTTTGACTGCATCCATAAACTTATGCAATTTCATAAGTTCGAAAAGTTTTTTCGCGTCGTTCTTATTTGATAATCCAGAAATTTCAAAAAACTTCGCTGCTTCTATATTAAAACGAGGAATAAAATCACTTATCGACTCCGTTGGACCCTGTTTTAATTTTGAAAAATTCTCGTGGGCTTCACCAAAGGAAAGTTTTGAGCCGAAAGCATTCAGAAGTTTTTCTTTAAATTTTTCATAATTAGTTTCGGTATGTAGCTCCGCATCTGATATTAGTTTCTCGCGAGCTAAGCCGGTTAGTTTAGATTTTAGGATAATTAATTTGGCTTCCACTGGAATTGCTGCTTGTACAGCCGCTTCATCAAATTGAGTAACGTAGAAATTTATATCATTTTCCCGTTTTGCATCAAAAGCGGGGATACAATTTAGTAAATTGTCCATTTTAGGGGTATTATTATCCGTATTTAGAACTTGAGAATTTTGAAGTCGTATTCTTGCTTTATACAAAAAACTGTTAAACTCCGTAGAAGAACGCTTATTTCTCTTAAATTTGCTACCCATAAAATTTGTACACAAAATTTATATTGATCAAATTTCAAGGTTTTACGCATATAAATAGCTTCTACAAATTTCAAGAAATACAAATACACAAAATACTTATGATACAGAAAAAAATCTTTCATAGTAGTAATTTCACTTTTGCACCTAGCAATCTGTACTACAGAAATATTATTTAGAATAATATATAAATACAGAAATATTACCTAAATTATTTGTTTTGTGTGCCAAGCACTACATTACACTACCTGTTTTAATATTTGTCATTTCCTTTACTATTTGTAAAAACACTTGTAAACAGAAATTATTATTATTATTTTTTTTCAACATAGCATAATTACCCCCAATTTGTAGTACTGTGATCACAAACTTATCTATTTACTTAACATATTTTATTTATGAAAAAAAATATATATATATAAGTATCATTTGTACTACTCAGTAATTTTTAATAAATATTGTCATGACTGTGGAACTATGTGCCAGCTATACTTGACATAGAAAATGAGAGAAATTGTCCTTAAAAAAAATTTTTAATTTATTTATTTATGTTAAAAAAACTAAAATCAAGAATTTTAGACATCGAGTAGATAAAATAATAGTTAAATTTTGAAACATATAAAAAAAAATTACTTTAAATACAGTATTAAAATTATAATCTAAGAATATTCATAATAATAATAATAATCATAATACTAGTAATAATAATAATAGAAAAAAAACCCGTATTGTAACCATAAAATTAATGAAAATAATAACCTAGGCTTTAAAGTTGGCAAAGGTCACGTCACCATACAATTCCCGGGGCTAATGCTGGTAAGTTCTGGGCCTCCTAATTGGAGATGGTTACTAATGCCCAATTACATAAACTCCCTACATTAGTTAAAGGAAGCACGGGTTAATGCTTCTTCCGGAAACGCTGGGTGTTGGATTATCAGGTTAAAGGTGTGATCGTGGCTTCTGGACGTCGGTGAAAATTTATAATGATCCCATAAAAGTTACCCATATTATTGAATTAAATTAACTACTCTAATAAAAAAAAAAGATCAGATTATTACGTTGTGATTATTTACGGCGCCCTACGTCTTATGAAGCCGGACTAGATAAAGTATATAAATCCCTAACCTCTCATAAATTATAAACTAGTCCTCCTGATAAACCAACTAAAATTAATAAACAATTAAATTAAAGAAAAAGAAGAAAAACACTACTCGATGACATATGAGTGTTAACCCATATAAATTAAATACAAAAAGTTAAAAGTAAACGAAAAAAACATTTATTTACATATCTATTTACAAAGACATAAAAAAATAGAGAACAAACATCCCTAACAGGATGTTAAATTTTAAGTATAAAATATAAGATGAAACAATTGAATACTCATTAAAAGAGTTAGTGAGTCTTTTTCCGACTCGCACTACCGCACTTACGTGCATTAATTATATTTCAGAGAAGGAACAATTTCTCTACATTTACTAAAGTACCTCTACCAGTATTTATTTATTATTATACACATTCAATATGAGGGAATAGTAAACTACAGATACCTGTACCTTCAGAGTACTTCTGCTCTGCATTGTTAGCAATAGTCTACCTCCACGGGATAGGCAAAGATCATCTGTTAGGTCATCCTTTCGACTTTTGTCGCCACTACACCATTTTTGGAACTACCTTCGTTTTTACACACTATCAGCACTCTACTCTTTCTTTTGAGATGTTACTTCCTCGGACAGGACGTCAGGTACTCGTCCTCTTCCAGATTTTCTCTTGGGGCTCACTTTTTCCTTTTCCCTCGTCACTGGGCCGTCTATTGGCTCCAGTGTTTTGTAAAGACGTCTCCGCCCTCATCTCTTATTGGTTTTGCTAAATGTTATTCAGGACCACCTAGATGGGGTCCTAAATTGTAAATTTGCTATGCACTTCCAAACAGCTATAAATTTTTCAGCTCGTAAATTTTTTTCTCCGTAAAAGATGTCCTAGTTAGATCGCAGACCAGTGTCTCCGAAGGTAATAAAACTACTCTGGGTGGTCGTTTCTATTTTCCCATATACGAAAAAGAAACTATGTACACTAATAAAATAAATACTCCACAGAAATTCCTGGTTATACAATATATATACATAAAAAATACATATTAAAAAAATAAAAGTATATAAAATAAATAGTCCACAGAAATTCCTGGTTATACAATATATATACATGAAAAATACCTATTAAAACAATAAAAGTAAACTAATTTAGTCAGAAATTGGGAGGTGGCTCATATCTGACCACCAGTAAATGAAAGTCATTGCTTGCTGAATATCTCGGTTAAAGTAAGCTGTTTGACAGTCTTCATCCGTTTTCGGGCAGCCAAGTCGCGCATCCGCTTGACAGTAAGAAGTTGCATGTGGTCACACTCAGACTGACGCTTCATCCACTTCAACACAGTTTCAAGGCCGGCAAATGCTTCACTAGCTGATGGTCCCATGTCTGCTTCAATTTCGACATTAAGATCATCTTCTTCCTCGACAGTTTCTTCTCTCACACTTTCAATAAGTTCATCCACATTTAGAATTTGAAACCCAGGATCTGAAGAATCACACACCATCCACTCTCCTATATCTTCAACTCTAACTTCTGAACATCCAGGAATTCCAGGAACATTCTGAACATCCAGGTTTCTGAATTCCTCAAGTGGCACGTCATCCTCATCTTCTCCTGCCTCTTCCGCGGAGGGAAGAGCAATAGCGCGAGTAGACAGAATCATTATTTTGCGAATCGCAGTACGTTTCCGCCTTAAAAAAAAATTCTGAAATTCTGAAAGCGATTCGGATAATCAGCGATTCGGATAATCAACGATTCGGATAGTCGGAGTTCGGATAATTGGAGTTCTACTGTAATTTTCTTTTTTTAAGTTGCCCCACCCTGCCCTTCCCAAATGATGTCCCGAATTTCTATTAATTTTATTTCAACTTGTGCAGAAGTGCACAGTAAAACATTTTTATTAAAAAATACTGGTAACCTGTCCAAGCTACCACTAGTTTTAATTGAAATGTTTTAGTATGCACCACTGCACAAGTTAAGATAAAATTAATAGAAATCAAAAGCATCATTTAGGAAGGACAGTCTGGGGCAATTGCAACCCCCACCCCTTCTGATTTTTAAATATCATCTGTTGTTTTTCTTGGTTTAATGTTTTCAATTGTTTTTGCAAATACTGGGCTGGGCTAGTTGAGCTAAAGCTGAAAGGTAGGCCTCCCTGCCTGGTTTGACTTTGTTTTTGCAAATATAGTAATAGTTCTTTATTAATAAATTATAATAAAAATATTCATTTGTACGCATTCACGCATAAAAAAATGATGTAGGAAAAATATAAAAAAATACTAGTTCATTTCAAGTGAAAAATATGGATTTAACATTATATTTTTCTATCAGATGAATTTTACCCTTTCCAAGCAAATCTGTAACAAATTTGTGATGATAACAATTTAGAAAATAACTTAATTAAATATTGTAGGTAATTTGTGTATGAAATAAATTCAATTTATTTTCTTTCATATTCCTCATGAATTTTTATTTAATACTGTTTTCAAATCTAAACTGACTACTTTTGATACATTTTTAAAGTCATTTTCATTTATAAATACACAAAATTTGCAGTTTTTAATTTAATTTTGATAAAAAATAAGGTCAAATAGCACTTACTATTTTTCTATGAAAAAAGCTAGGGTCTTTGTTTTTTCTACACTGTCAAAATTTAAATTTTAATCTGATTTTTGGGATACAACAGCTTGAAAAGGCAGCCATCAAAAATACTAGTTACAATTCAGTAATGATCCCATTTAATAGAAAAAGAAAAATACTACAAATTTGTAGGTATTCAAATAATAAGGTCTGCAAATTTAATTGTTTACGAGCATTTAAACGACCATAATTTAATACATGTCTCATTTGAGGAAAAAGAAAAATGTAGGATAATTCTTATACATTTATATAGTTATGCCTGAAAATTTTATGTATTTAGATTCAAAACTGAGTTTGTGAATGTGCAAGAAGGTTTCATTTAAAATTAAATATTTGAGTATGTCCTAAATGAAATATCAACGAAATAAGTCCTCTCATAACAAAGTTTTTATTAGGTTATTTTACAGTTATTATCCATACCAATTTGCTCACTCTTTTTTTTTTTTAAGATGATATTCTATAAAAACAAAAAGCAATAAAGAATAGTGCCTATAGCTACCAAGTGGCAAAGAAATAAGGATAACTCTGAAAGAAAATACTTCTTTCTCAAATAATTTTTGTATTTCTTATAAATGTCTTTGTTTCTGAACTAATTACATTTCAGTAAAGGAAAAAAAATCACAAGAAATAAATTTTTTTGTAAAGTATGTAAACATTTAACTCAATATTTATTGTTAATTATTATCATTACTATTGATAATATATTAATAAGTTCTATTAATAATCAATTATATACATACTGCATTCAATTTAAATAAACCAAAATTTTTAACTTTATTCTTTTCAGATTCTTAGGTGGAAAAACTTAATGGAAAATACTCATGCTGATCAATTACCATGATACATGAATTTTAGCATATAATTTTTACCATAAATCAAAGGAAAATAGTGGTAACATATTATGACGTCACATCTGAAATATGAAAGCAATTATAGGTAGACATTATTTTCAAGTACTATAATATAGTTCATTAAAAAACTTGTATTTTTATTCAGGTAGAGTTGGATATATTTTTTCTTTTCTTTAAATTTTGATAGCTTGAAGTAAAAACACACTAGATCATAAGAATTTAACAATATTTATATCAATAACTTATAGATCAGATATAAATTTTTGCATAAAATTAGCTCCAAATTACTAGTTTCAGAAAATGTGACGACACGACAGGAAAAGTGAAAAAAAAAAAAAAAAAACCCCACAAAATTTGTGTTGCGTAATTAGTGGATGATGCTTTACATGATAGAAAAAAAAATATTAAGACTTGGACTATATGTTAAAGAAAAAAGTTACATATCAGATTTATAAAGTACCCAAATTTTATCGTATTCAACATCTCTTACCTGATAACTTGTTCTGTTCTTGATAATGGTATTTTGAATCACTAAAAGTTATTGTTTCAATGAAATAATAAATATATACTTTCAAATCTAGTTATTCTATTTATGAAATTCTACTGAATTCTTTAATATTTTTTTATAGTAAATTTATAAAAATAGTATTAAAATACTTTTGCAACATAAATTATTTTTCATAAAATACTTAATCAACTTCTTAAATTGAATCTATTTACTCCTCCTATTCAAATATGGATGTAATGTTTTTAAATAACTACATAATTATATTATTCACTACTTTAGAATGCAATAATTTTAAGTTTTAAACAATAAAATTCAGCTTCTAAAGTGTATACATTTTGAAAAATTGTTAGAAAAATAAAACATACATTACTGTAAAATAACAACACCAACAAATATATTTAATAATTTAATGCACTTTAATTTACATTTTTAAACTTTATTACAAAACATTTTGATTTTTTGTATGACATTGTATTAAAACTTCTTCAATTTGCACACTTGATGTATTATTTTCTTTCTCAACAGCATCTGGAACAAATAATTTGTAAAAACTAAGTAAAATTTAAAATCTTTTCACATAAATTAAAATATTTCTCACTAGTATTTCAATATTTTTAAATGATTTTTTATTTTTTTTTCATAGGATAGCTGAAATTGATCTCTAACTTGGCTATTTTTTTTTTTTTTTTACTTCTTTATTTTGGAAGTTACTTACACTTTCGAAACCGGTCCATAAAAAACTGCAATCAAAATCGAAAAAGTAAAAAAATACCCTGGTTAGAAATCTATCTCAGCTATCCTATGCAAAAAAAATAAATAAATAAATAAATAAAAATAAAAATGTTAAAATGCAAGAGAGAAATTTGAAAAGAATGCTCCCATAGGTTTAACATTAGCGTGTCAGTTTCTCTGTGTCTCCAGTGTAGACTCTTAATGTGCCTCTCCTACATTTAATTATCCATATCATTTTTATTTTCTGAACACAGACAAGGTATGTAAATACCATATTTTCGAAACTATAAAGAATACCTGATATTTACAAAATCGTCAATTTATTCATGATTATAAATATTTTCAGACTTAATATAAATAAAAAACTAAAACGTACTACATTGAGCATGAAAATTTAATAAAACAATATTCTAAAAGTCTTTTTTTCTCCCCTTGTAACAAAACTGAAGATCAACTGAAAATAGAAACAATTTCATGGAAATTGAAATAATTGGCTTTTTACGTATCAAAATACAAAACTACAGAAAATTTTATGTTTTATACAACAAAATATTAATTTCTTTTTGTTTTTGTTGAAAATTTTGAAAATAAATGTACGTCGTCTGCTATGTCATTCCCCAACCTATTGTGCAGTTTAAAACTGAAAAAAAAAAAAAAAAAAAAAAAAAAAAAAAACAGAAAAGATTCATTCTAATCAAGCTGTAAATAACTTATCTAAATTAGACAGTTTATCTTTCAATGGCTGTTCTAAATAAATTTTATCACAAGTAATTATTGGTTCTATATTTAAAAACTTGTAATGTAAAGATTACTTTTTTTTTTTTTTTTTTTTTTTTTTTTGCTAGAAAATCAGCCAAAGCAAAAGTTCTTTATCAATAGAATGACAAAATCAAACACATTTGAAAAATTCATTTACATTTGTTCTGGCTGAAAATATCATAAATATCATAAATAACAATATTTTGAAAGCAAGTATTAAATACGTGAAAATATCAAACTTCATGATATTTTGAAAATTACATTATATGACTATATCTGCATGAACTTGAAAAAGTTATTTTAACAAACTGTTTGATAAATGGCTTGATATAAAAATTTAAAAGCATAAAACCAAGCGGATAAAATATAAACAATTTTCAATGGACATGACTGTGGTGATAATAAATATAAATGTGTTGCACGAATCAATATCAAGGTTCGTAAATATGATTTTGATATACAATAGACTCCCTCAAATCCGCCATCCTAAAGTCTGCAAATTCTTTAAATCCGCACATCGTTTTCGATGTAAACAATGAAACTTACAGTTAAAATGCAGGTGTAATTTTTTTTTTTTTAAATTTTATATCCATCTGTACACATTTTAACATGTAATTCTTTTTGATATGATTCAACTCATGTTTTCTCATGAAGGAGTAATAAATTTATTTCTGAAAAAAATCTCTAGATAGTGCTAATATCAGTGGCGATCACAATATTTTTACCAAATAATTTATGCATTAATCAAGCTTTTTTGGTTATTAAGTATGGCTAAATATGAATGGTAACTTTGTTATTTTAAGATTTTGATGTGAATTATCAATGTATATTTATAAGATGAGTTTCACTGAATAATTCAAGAAAAAAAAAATATCTCATCATTATACATATTTAGTTATGCATTATTAATTATTTACTTGACCTTTACTTTTAATATTAAAATTTTTTTTCTTATTTTTTTTCTTATTTAACTATTTTACTTTATTGTAAGCATTCATTATAATTTTGAATGCATTATTAAATTCAAATTATTATTTAAAAAATGTAAACAAAACAGTGACCAGAAATCCACAAAATTCTAAAATCTGCATAACCTCTGGTTTTAAGCTATGCGGATTTAAGGAAGTCTACTGTATATCCAATACTTTCAAAATAATCAACTTACTGCTAATTAAAAATGTTTTCATGCTTAATATAAATTAAAAACTACAATATATTGCACTTAACATGAAAATAAAACAATATTCTGAATGTGTTTTTATTTTTTTCCCCTGCATTTATAACAAAACTGAAGATCAACTAATTGGAAGCAGAACAACTTTTAACACTCAATCGAAAAACAAAATATAGGATTCAATATCAAATATCGTAAAAATTTTGTTTTATTCAATAAAATTATAAAGACAAAATATTTTTTTAAATCTAAATTTGAATATAAATGTAACATGATGAAAATGTGTAATTTTCTATTCCCTAACCTGCTGTGCTGTTATGAAAACCAAAACAATTATTTCTAATATAGCTGTAAATAAATAATTACTTAATTAGAGAGTGTATTTTTTGATGGCTGTTATATGTTGATATTATCTCGCATAATTATTGATTCTACATATAAAAATTTAGCTTTAAACATAAAGCTTAGAAAATATTTTTTTCTGGGAGGAGGGGGGGGGGGGGTGTCTAAAAAAGCCACTGACAGAGGAAAAAGTTTATCTACTAAACGATATAGTCAATAAAAATTGAAAAAATCATTTACACTTATTTTGACCAAAAACCATCTTGACAAAGCTCACAAAAAAATATTGGCGTCGTTTGAAAAATTCTTGCAAAGAGGTAGTGGGTGGGTGCTGAAATTCATCCACCATTTTGAATTAAAAATTGCCAAGTACGCACCCTTAAAAGGATCCAGCTATATCCAACTACCAAAAGATTTAAAAG
Organism: Maratus michaelseni; assembly: GCA_963931845.1. NCBI lineage: Eukaryota > Metazoa > Arthropoda > Arachnida > Araneae > Salticidae > Maratus > Maratus michaelseni. The sequence goes on along the minus strand of OZ007590.1, from coordinate 268,423,981 downwards.
GGCGTGAAGCTATTTTAAATATCCGAAACTTTAATGATCACAAATGTGTGCTATGGTCGATTCTCGCCTATCAGATGAAGATAGATTATAATAAAAATCCAGAACGTGTGAATAAATATAAACCTTCCGAGCATACTCTGAATATGCAAGGAATATCATTTCCAACACCCTATACTCAAATTCCCAGCATTGAAAGTCAGAACGACATAAGAATAAATATCTTCGGGTACGAGGAGGGAGAGATATATATTCTTCATGTTTCGGAAAAACGAACAGTGACGTGATCAATCTACTTTTGATCAGTGATGGGGAAAACACCCATTATACGCTGATCCGTGATTTTTCACGATTTATGAGCCATCGTACAACTCATCATGGAAAAGCCTATTACTGCTTTCGTTGTTTTCATGGGTTTACCAATCAAGAACTCTTAGAAAACCACTCTCCCTACTGTTGTAGACAAGCTCCCCAGATTATTAAAATGCCGAAAGAGGGTGAAAATATATTGTCTTTTACGGGTGTCCACTTACAAGCACCAATACCCTACATAATATATGCTGACTTCGAATCCTTCCTCGTACCAATCACAACCACCGAACCCTCCATCTCTACCTCCTTTCAAGTGCAAACAGTACATCATTCTGCTTGTGGGTATGCTTTCGTTACTGTGGGCCCTGACGGAAGCACCTACAGGCATACACCTCAAGAAGAAGCCGTTACAGTCTACAGAGGAGAAGACGCTGTAGAGCACTTTATTGAGAAACTGTTGAAAATTAAGCAGGAATTTCAAGATAAACTCATGACTATTGCACCTATGCAGTTGACTCACGAAGAAGAATCATTCAAACGAGCTACAGAGTGCTACATTTGTAGGAAGGCCCTAGGAGAAAAACGTGTGCGTGATCATTGTCACTCACATCGAAGTACAGAGGGGCTGCACACCCTTTTTGCAATTTAAACTATAAACAGTCAAAAATTTTCCCAGTGGTCTTCCACAATTAAAAAAAATATGACGCCCATCACATCTTTAAAAAGTTAGGCTGCTATCCCAATCTACAAATTGATGTCATCGCCACCACATTGGAGGATTACATATCATTTAAACTAAAAGAAAAATCATCAAGCATTCAATTTACATTCATTGATTCTCTGCAATTTCTCCCGGCTTCGTTGGAAAAGCTCACTTCAAATCTTCAACCCAGCGACTTTAAAATTTTAAAACAGAATATTCCCAATACAATAGACCAAAGTCTACTCACCCGCAAAGGTGTTTATCCTTACTCATACTTCACTAACTTCGACAAATTTAACGAAACAAAACTTCCCCCACCAGACGCCTTCCACAACAATTTAACAGAAGAAAATGTGACAGATGAAGATTATATACATGCTCAGAAGATTTGGACAACCTTCAATATGAAGTCGCTGGGGGATTACCATAACCTCTATGTTAAAACAGACGTGCTACTGCTGGCTGACGTTTTTGAAAACTTCAGGGGCTTGTGTAAGCAGTATTATAACATCGATGCAACTCACCTCGTCACTTCACCAGGTTTATCTTGGCAAGCTTGTTTGAAGATGACGGGGGTGAACTTGGAACTTTTAACTGACATTGATATGCTGCTTTTCATCGAAAAGGGTATCCGTGGTGGTGTGTTGCAGATTACCCACAGATTTGCGACCGCCAATAATACACAAGTCCCTGATTATAAACCCAATGAAGAAACATCACATATCCTCTATTTAGATGCAAATAATTTATATGGCTGGGCAATGTCTCAATACTTGCCTAGCGGAGGGTTTCGGTGGTTACAATCATCCTCTTCATTCACAGAAGAAGATATATTGAAAATACCGAAAAATTCACCAACAGGCTTCATATTCGAAATAGATCTGGAGTACCCTGTATCCTTACATGATCTCCATAATGATTATCTTGTGGCCCCTGAAAGGTTAAGCGTCAAAGAAAACATGCTATCACCATACGCAAAAAGTTTATTGGAGAGAGGATTCAGAGGTACTCCTAAGCTCATCCCAAATTTGATGAATAAGAAAAATTATATTTGCCACTATCGCAATCTGCAGCTGTATTTGAAGTTGGGGTTGAAATTACAAAAAATTCATAAAGTGCTAGAATTCAAGCAGTCCCCTTGGCTCGCAGAATGTATCAATTTCAACACAGAGAAGCGGAAGATGGCAACTAGCACATTCCAAAAAGACTTCTTCAAGCTGCTCAACAACAGCATTTATGGCAAGTGCATCGAGAACCTGAGGAAGAGACGGAATAGTGAGGTGTGTAACATTTCCCGCAGAGGTGAAAAGCTGGTTGCACCCCCCTTTTACAAAACCTTCAAGATATTCGACGAGGGTCTGGTAGCGATAGAAAGACAGAAACCCAGTATTTTGATAAACCGGCCCATTTACGTCGGGTTCACGATACTGGAGTTATCCAAAGTGTATATTGATGTATGATTTCCATTATAATTTTGTAAAAAAAAATTATAGTGGAAATCGTTCATCTCTGCTTTTTACCGACACCGATTCTCTGACATATCTCATCAAGACTGAGAATATACAAAGGGAATTGGCACTCCACACCTCTGAATTTGACTTTTCAGACTATCCCCCAGAACACCCTCTCTATTCCACAGCGAATAAAAAAGTCTTGCGGAAGTTTAAAGACGAGTTAAATGGAAGAGCTGTCCATCAATTTGTAGGTTTGAAGTCTAAGATGTATTAGATCAAGACGGGGGATGAGGAAAAGAAGAGAGCCAAGGGGATTTCCAGAAACATCGTACAAAAAAAATTAAAGCATGAAGATTATATCAACTGCATAATAGAACAGAAAACATCCTTTGAAGTCCAAACAAGAATCGGTCAGCAGCTGCACAACCTATATACAATAAAACAAAATAAAAAAAATGTTTATCTCCCTTTTATGATAAACGGTAGTAGTGGGAAAAGGACAGTTCGAGGTCAGGAGGTGGAGGCACCGTGCCACCGGCCGGAGGCACCGCTCCTCCGACCGCGCCGATCCTCCGGCTGCAACGATCCTCCGGCGGGGAAAATAATTTTCTACTGTAACACGAGGGATGAAAATAAGAACCCTAAGAAGAGGTTAAATGAATAAGATTATCATACTATAAGATGATTATTGATTTTATATACTAATTTTGAAAGACAAACACCTTAATGAGTATCACTAATTAAGCGAAACAATGGAAAAATATTAATTTTAACGAAAAAAGCTGATTTCTTAAGAATTTTTCAACTATAAGACGAGGATATCAACTTATAAGAAGAAATTTAAACTTACATTGTAGTTTTTGAACAATCATTACATTAATGAATACTGATAATTAGACAAAATATCCATTTTTAACGAAAAAAGCTGATTTCTTACAAATTTTTCAACTATAAAATGAGGATATCAACTTATAAGAAGAAATTTAAACTTACATTTTAGTTTTTAAACAATCATATTACATTAATGAGTACTGATAATTAGACAAAATATCCATTTTTAACGAAAAAGCTGAGATCTTACAAATTTTCCAATTATAAAACGAGGATACCAAATCATAAACCGAAGATTAAACATACATATTAATTTTGAATAACGAACATCTTAATGAGTATTACTAATTACACGAAACAGTGAAAAAATATAAAATTTTAGCGAAAAAGCTGATTTCTTATGAATTTTCCAACTATAAGATGAGAATATCAAACTATAAGATGGATTTTAAACTTATATTATAGTTTCTGAACAATGGACACCTTAATGAGTATAATAATTAAGCAAAATAAAATATCAATTTTAACGAAAAAATCTGATTTCTTACGAATTTTTCAACTATAAGATGAGGATATCAAATCATAAGCTGATAAGATTAAACATATATATTAATTTTAAATGCTGAACATTTTAATCAATATTAAAAATTATTAAAAAAAATACTAATTTTCAAGAAAAAAGATGAATTTTACGAAAATTTTCAGATTTGATTGTACTGCAAGGACCTAACATGTACGATTTTATCCTTTAAATGACCATAATAGAAAGAACTATTGAAATTTAGATAGTATTATATTAGAAATTTTATAAGAATTAATTAAATGTAATTGATTTTCTGTTTTAATTTACCATACGTAATTTTAGTCAACTTTTTAGTGTTATATAACTGTATATTAGAGAATTAAAGCATTATTCTTCCAAATTTTTATTTATATTTCATGACTTTAAATATAAAACTAGCGGCCCTCCCTCGCTTTGCTTCGGGTTAACCTTGAAAACCTTCATCTCTTTGTGTTTTCTGTAGACCTTTTTAATGTGTACAATAATTAGTACATTATTTTGATAAATCTTGTAGGGTTCAGCCTGCGTTTGCAATGTATAAGCGGAAAAAATGAAATTATTTACGACATCACATTAAAAACCTCAAAAATAACAGTATTTCTCCACTATTTAATGGATGTTATTATACATATAAACCTTCCTCTTGAATCACTCTATCTATTAAAAAAAACCGCATCAAAATCCGTTGCGTAGTTTTAAAGATTTAAGCGTACATAGGGATATAGGGACAGAAAAAGCGACTTAAACCTCAAAAATAACAGTATTTCTCCACTATTTAATGGATGTTATTATACATATAAACCTTCCTCTTGAATCACTCTATCTATTAAAAAAAACCGCTGTGATGAGTTGACATGTTTCAACTCCTCCCTTATTTGTGGAAAAAGGATAATCTCTCTGGAATGAAAATAATATGACAGATTGATCTCTATTGACAAAAATTCTATCAATAGTGTGGATTTCATTTTCACTTTGAGATAAGCCAAGCTGCAATACATGCTTTGTATTGAATGATATGTTATCTGAATGGGTGGATAAGAAATGTGAATGGCATTTTTTTTGGATACAATGGATCTAGCCCATATGAGTTGGAAATTCTAACTGGATAAGTATGGGATTAAGATAGCTGTCACTCATAGGAAGGCCAGAGGGCGTTTCTTTCCTTATGGAGAGAAGAATACCTGTTTTGCCGGAGAGGAAGGAATGCGAGGAGATACGAAAGACGGCAGTTGAAGGTGGAAGGAGTGGAATGTGGAATCAGTTGGGGTTTGGAATACTCGAGAGTGAGGTTCCACTTTGAGCGGACGTCAGAATCGGAATTTGGCTGACCATGTAAATTGTGGCATGGATGTTTATCATAATTTTTCATTTTTACTTTTGTTTTCTTTTTTTAATGTGTTAATTTAAAATAAAGTTTTTTCGTTTCAAACGATAAATGGAATTTATTATTTATATATACAATGTCTCACGCTACCACAGCAATAGTATATATAAATAATTGGTGGCAGCAAATGGGATATGTAATCTAGAATAAATTAGATTACGGATCTATGTTAACCTGATTAAACAGATGATGAGCCAGTGGAAAACGGACAAGCAGAGTTGTGGATTCGTGAAGTCTAATTGGAGTCGTGGTTTTTTCTCGGAGTTCTAGCAAGCAGAGAACTGGTAAAAGAACTTTATCGACAAAAGCTGTGTAGTGTATGGACAGTCAACTATAGATTTGGTGATACGTGTTTGTGCTTCTTAATATATCCAGTGGAATGAAGATATGCGGCGTACCGTCTAAGTTGTCTACATACGGATCTAAGGTGCAATTAGTGCCTCATCAGCAAAATTTAGTGTCTTCAAATCTTCAAACATCTGTGTGTGCCATCTTTAAAAGTGCTTGGAAGCCTGGTATCAGTGTGGAGGAAATATCTGCATCTGAAGGTAAGCTCTTTTATGAAATCTTCTATAGAGGTCTGTTTTAAATTGAATTTTGTGTATAAATTTTAATTTTGGGGAACAAAACTCTATGTGAAATTTAAGAATTCTAGGGAAGCTATTAATTTGGTATTTAAATTTTAGTTAGAATTTTTATGTTTGTTGATTTTCTGGTATCTGTTTGGTATAATATTGGGTTAAGAAAATTATATACTTATGTATATGTTAAAATTTACTTGGGGTATAGTAAATTGTTATTGATTAATTGAGATTATTAATCAGGGTATTTTAATCATAATTTTGTATAAAACTTTCGAAAATAAGAGTTTTGTTTATATGCATTTTAGTTATTACAGTAACAAAGTTATAGCTTAATTTTATGGGTATACTGTGGAGGATTATGATTAATGTTACAAAATAAATTGATGTTATACTGTACTGTTGGGTATAAAATTTATTTTGGGGGATATACTCAGTTTGAAAGACGTCACTGTTGCATGAGAATTTGCTATATTAAAATTGTGTCGTTTTTGAATACATTATTATACGTATAGTGAAGAAAATTCTATTTCTGTGTTTATTGTATTATTGTAAATTGAATATATCTGATATTTTGAAATTTATTATATTTTGGGGGAAAATATGGCAGAATATTTAGGAAAATATAATAAAAGTGTCTTGCTGTTATTAGCAGAGGAATTTGAGACCAGTGTGTCAAAAACGTGTAGAAATAAAGCTATAATTCAGGCTATCGTAGATGCAGAGGATTATGATGAAAGTTTCGCTAAAATTCGATTGCAATATTTTCTTGAACAGGAGGCAGAGCGGAAAGAGCAGGAAAAACAAATCGAAAAAGATCGTAAAGAAAGAGAGAGGCAAATTGAATTAGATAGGATTGAGCAAGAGGAAAAAAATAAACTTAGGAAATTTGAGTTAGATAAACTTGAAAAACAACTTGAGGCAGATAAACTCGAAAAACAGCAACAACTTGAATTACAAAAGCTTGAAAAAGAACAGCAATTTGAATTAGAAAAATTGCGTATTCAAAATTCTGCGGATATTGTTAGTGTTTCATCTAATGAATCAAATGTAGATTTTCATAGAACTCCTAAGGTAAATTTAAAGGATTTAGTTCCGCGCTTTGATTCTAAATTAATTGATATAACTCTTTTCTTTATGATTTTTGAAAGGCAAGCCGAGAAAGCTAAAATTTCTCAGGAAGATTTGGTCAGTCAATTAATTCCTTTGTTACCTTCTGATATTGCCGAAATTATTGTAAAACAACCAGCAGATAAATGTGATGATTTTCAACATGTAAAGAAAGTTTTGTTAGATAGGTTTAGGCTAAGTACAGGCGCCTTAAAACAAAAATTTGAAACTCATCAAAGAAAATCTGGTGAATTATGGGTGGATCTGATTTATGAGTTAAGGGGTTATCTGGATAATTGGTTAGAGTCATTAGAAGTGAGAGATTTTGAATCCTTAAAAGAACTAATGCTCACGGAACAATTGAAAAAACGTGTCCCTTTTGAGATAAAAGAAAAATTTATTGATGATTGGGAGGAAATAAAGATTGCTTCTAAACTTGCGGAAAAATCGGATAAATTTGAGAGTATAAGAAGAGAATTTAACAGGTCGGATAGAAAACCGTGGGAAAATAAATCTTTTCAGGATAAGCAAAAAGACAGCTTTAATTCTAAAAGTAGAAAGGAAATTAAACCAAAATCGGAATTTGAGAATACGAAAGAGTGTGGGAAATTTGATCAATTTAAGAAGGACAATGCTTTCGAAAAGCAAAGACAAGTCCAATGTTATAATTGTTTGGCCGTGGGCCACATCAGACCAAATTGTCCTGAATTGTTAAAAAGTAAATCTAATTATGAGGATAAAAGCATAGCTTGGATTGTTACTAGTGATGGGAAAAGTGTAAATAATAAGGAAGGTGTGGAAACCGAATTACCTATGGTTGATTTATGCGTGAATGGTAAGAAAGTAAAAGCGATTAAGGACACAGGTGCGCAAATTGCGGTTTTTGATGCTAATGACATTCCGTGGAGTGCTAAGAAAGTGGGAAATGTCTTTCTTATACCGGCCCTCGGAAATAGACAAAAAGCGGATTTGGTGTCAGTGCCGGTTGCTTTGATGGAAGGTGAAAAAGAGTGTGTTGAAAAAAATGTGGTGGTTGCAGTTGTGAGAAAACTAAATTCTCCGCCCCTTATAACACCAGCTGTTTATGACTTATTAAAGTTAGGAAATATGGAAAAGGAAAATTCGGTGTATAAACAAGTGGGGAATCAAAGAGAATTAAATGGGCAGGGAACCCTCAGATTATCTAGCGATCATGAGCAAAGGGTTGTTAGAAAAATGGTTGTGAATGAAATCTGTAAAAGGGATAATAAGTCTGTTAATGAGATAGAGGTAAATTCACTGGAAGACGTGACTGATAGGTATTTGGAAAAAGGGTCTAAATTGATCGATACAAAAGAGGGTGCGTCTAAAAAGGATGGTGATAAAAGGTCAGGTATTGGAGGTCAATTTCGGGAAAAGAATTCTGAGCATGATGTAAATATACCCAGGTATTTTGTCGGTAGTATGGGATTTATACATGTTAGAAATAGAATTAGAAAGAAATTGAGTTCATCTATGACTGTGGCCAGTAAATTTAACTCTAGGATGAAGGAAAATAATAGAGTAAATTGGGGGGCTAAATGCCAAGAAGATGTGAAAGTTAAAAAGAATGGAGCATTCTTCTTTTAAAACGGATCACAAAGAAAGATTTATTGAAATCAAACAAGATTTTGAAAGGAAAAATCATGATTATGAAGTTGTGAGGCGAAAATTATTGTCGAAAAGATTTTCTGATAGAAGTAATATAGATATTGGTTTTCGGGAGAATTCTCTAAATTAAGTTTATTCTAAATTTGGGAGTGATCATTTTTGTAATATCTGTATTGTGTTTATTTATCATTTAATGCTTAATATTATTTTCGTAATAGTAAAACTTCATTAATTTAATAATTGCATAATTTAGTATGCTTTCTTTTTGTTTGTAGAAGTGTCTAAATTTAGGCTTTTAAGCATGTTTTTAAGAGAATCGGTTTAGGCATTGTGTTGTATATAGATTTTTTTCTTTTTTTTTTTTGTTAGAATCATGTAAAGTGTAATCTGTATTTGGTATTATATGTATGTGAAGTATATCAAAATTGTTTCTTAGGGCATCAATTGTATAAATTATTCCTGGAATTATACTTAGGTATTGTAGGTGAGGGAGTATAGTAAATCCTATTGACAGTTTGGTCTATCAAATACTGAGTATGGGAATGTGTTTGTATTCTATAGGGATTTTTCATGTGTTATTCTAGATTCCTTTATACTTTGTTGACCTCTTTAGAAATTGATTGAAGGAGCTTATTCTATTAATATATATGCCAAATTTCTTCTAGAAATTTTTTCTTAGGGGGAGGTGTTGTGATGAGTTGACATGTTTCAACTCCTCCCTTATTTGTGGAAAAAGGATAATCTCTCTGGAATGAAAATAATATGACAGATTGATCTCTATTGACAAAAATTCTATCAATAGTGTGGATTTCATTTTCACTTTGAGATAAGCCAAGCTGCAATACATGCTTTGTATTGAATGATATGTTATCTGAATGGGTGGATAAGAAATGTGAATGGCATTTTTTTGGATACAATGGATCTAGCCCATATGAGTTGGAAATTCTAACTGGATAAGTATGGGATTAAGATAGCTGTCACTCATAGGAAGGCCAGAGGGCGTTTCTTTCCTTATGGAGAGAAGAATACCTGTTTTGCCGGAGAGGAAGGAATGCGAGGAGATACGAAAGACGGCAGTTGAAGGTGGAAGGAGTGGAATGTGGAATCAGTTGGGGTTTGGAATACTCGAGAGTGAGGTTCCACTTTGAGCGGACGTCAGAATCGGAATTTGGCTGACCATGTAAATTGTGGCATGGATGTTTATCATAATTTTTCATTTTTACTTTTGTTTTCTTTTTTTAATGTGTTAATTTAAAATAAAGTTTTTTCGTTTCAAACGATAAATGGAATTTATTATTTATATATACAATGTCTCACGCTACCACACCGCATCAAAATCCGTTGCGTAGTTTTAAAGATTTAAGCCTACATAGGGATATAGGGACAGAAAAAGCGACTTAAACCTCAAAAATAACAGTATTTCTCCACTATTTAATGGATGTTATTATACATATAAACCTTCCTCTTGAATCACTCTATCTATTAAAAAAAACCGCATCAAAATCCGTTGCGTAGTTTTAAAGATTTAAGCGTACATAGGGATATAGGGACAGAAAAAGCGACTTTGTTTTATACTATGTTAAGAAGATGAGGTAAACAACACCCCTTTTACTTACCCATCATACGTAGTATAGGGTAAGTCTTGTAATCGTTTTGAAAATCGAAAATTTTTCTTTGACGGATTTACACGTTTCAGACACTGGAGATTCCGAAAAACATATTTTTAGAAAAAAAATTTTGCCGTCCGTCTGTGTGTCTGTGTGTGTGTGTGTCTGTAAACGCTCTATCTCCCGAAAAAATTGAGATAGAGACTTGCAATTTGGTATGTACTTAGTATGTAATAATAGGAAGAAGCCTATTTCATTTCAATAACCTCGATTAACCGGAACAATTTTTTTCGGACTCTCGAAATATTCGTTCTGATGAAAGGTATATAAAAATTTTCGAAATTGTATATTTTAAGAAATGAATATAAAAGACAATAAAAAAACATAAATTTTGAATAAAGCATGAAGTCGATCGGATAATTAGTTGCCGAGATATTTGGAATCCTGTTTTCCACACTCTTCGATTTTTCATGACCCTGTATTTCATCCAAATTTCACTTCAAAGATATATTTTAATTAGAAATTTGACGCCTAATCAGATGCAATAAACCGCTAGTTAATAGGATTATTATTTTTGGAGTTATAAGGAAAAACCTCTTTCAAGCAATTCAGTAATTGAGCCTTTAAAGTTTGTGACGTCATGAAGCCACGATTTTATTTGAATTGCAATGCATTTTATAAGTAGTTTACACATTTTTATTTTAATATTTTACATTATGCATATCCATGATGGGTAAGTATTACGGTGGCCCCCAACGACTAGTTTAGGAATGCATTCACTTGTAACATCGAACAGGTGCAAGCCCATTCCCCCTCTTTTCGGAAGCTTGAATAGAGTGACGTCACTTGTTTACTCAACTATAGTCAGTATAAGGAGCCTTAAGTCAGTAGAAAGAGAAGAAAAGGTACACCAATTTTTTTCTTATGTTATCAATATATATATATATATTTTTTTTAACAAACAACCAAAAGTTTAAAATAAGAAATCGTACACTTATATTACATATATATTTCGCTGCTATTAGAAAATAGTAAATATTCACTCTTAACTTACTTTAATAGAAATTATATGAATTTATTATAAGTTTTATACACAATTTCTTGAAAATGTAACAACAAAATTAATTTTTACTATAAAACTTGAATTGACTTACTTTATATTTTAACATTATATAATCTAACAAATAGTTTTTACGCACAGTCTAAGTTAACTTTATCACAGAGTTATTTTCAATATATATTTTCAACACAATTTTACAGAGATATTCGAATCTAGGAAAAAAAGTAATCGGAAAAAAAGTAAACGGAAAAAAAGTAACTGAGTCAACAAAAGCGGAAAAAAAGTAATCGGAAAAAAAGTAATCGGAAAAAAAGTAAACGGAAAAAAAGTAACAAGGTATTGATAAATTTTGAACTTATTGATAAAGAAGTGTTAAAAGCTAACGAAGTGACATATGTCTGATTTATATAATTCCCGTAGGCGGATATTTGCGATTGCTATTAGGAATTGAGTAAAATCACCCCCCGGAAAAAAGCACCATCGGTAGCTCCCTGATAAAAAAAAATGGGGGTGGGGGAGGGGCTTCACGTTAAGATGGAAAAATACCACACATTTATGAATAACACGTGTTTGAATAAGCCAATTATAATTTCATGTAAAGCACGTGATAACCACTTGTATTTACTAACCACGTGTACTAGGAACAATCAGAGTATTATATACATCATTTATTCTAATACGAGAGCAAATCTTTGTGTGTGTGTGTGTGTGTGTGTGAGGGAGGGGGGGGGGGTTATATATATATGTATGCAAATCTTATGTTAAAAACGGCCCTAACGATTTTGACAAAATTTTGTATCCTACAGTTTTGAGGCACCAGAAAACCGTTGGGCTGGATCACATGTTTGAGAAAATTCGATTAGTGGGTCATTTAGGTCACAATCGGTCAGGATCAAGCTAATTGTATCTAAAATACGGTTCAAACGATTTTGACTAAACTTTTATTACAATTTTTGGGCACGAGAAGACTACTAGGCTCGGTCACATATTCGAGAACTTTCTATTAGTGGTTCATTTTTGGGTCAACGCGAGTCAAGTTAATTTTATCTAAAAAACGATCTAACGACTTTGATTAAATTTTGTATCTTACGAGTTTCGGGCACGAAAAAATCATTGCGCTAGGTCAGATGCCGAAGAAAATTCAATTAGTGGGTCATTTTTAAGTCTCTGTGGGTCAGGGTCAAGATAATTGTATCTAAAAAACGGTTCAAGCAATTTTGACTAAAATTTGTATCCTACCATTCTCGGACACAAGAAGACTGTTGGGCTAGGTCACATGTTTGGGAAAATTCGATTAGTGGGTCATTTTGGTCATGGGTCATAATGGGTCAAGCTATTCTTATCTTAAAAACAGCTACGAGGATTTAAATTAAATTTAGTATCCTACAGTTTTAGGGAACGAAAAGACTATTGGGCTGGGTCACATGTTCGAGAGCTTTCGATTAGTAGGTCATTTTGGGTCAACGCGAGTCAAGTTAATTTTATCATGATTTTATCATGAATCATGATTCTCAAATCTTACATATATTTCAAAACACTGGGATAATTTTAAGTATTAATAAAAATAATTTTTAACCAGGTATAAAGTTGTTAAAACTGCACTGTAAACTGAAATGTCTGAAATTCAGGCACTTAAGTGTCTGAAACGGATGGTTAAAAAAAGAGACACTTTAAAGTGTCTTAATTTTTTAAAACACTTGTTTGTGTCTGAATTTAAGGAATCACGGAAAAAAGCGCACCGGAAAAAAGCGCACCTTGAAGAAATCGCAGCTTAAAGAAAGCGCACCCACACCAGAAAGAAATTCACATGGAAAAAATAAACACTGTAAATTAAAATATAAATTATTTTAATTAATATGAAAACACAAAAATTGTGTTTTGATTGTGAATTTGACACAATTTCTCATTAAAACGACATGCATTAAATGGATATAAGTTTTTAGCTTACAGGCTATCAAGTCTGACATTGCATTGCAGGTTTGAATTTAAGTAAAAAGGGCAACGGTAATAACGTCAACAGGTAAAAAGGGCAACGTTAAAAACGTCAACAGGTAAAATGGCCAACGGTCAAAATAAAGATAATACATTACATAGCATTGAACATAAAATTGGTATATATTATAAGTTCAGTTATAGAAAACCGGTTTTATGTTTGCTCAAGTAAAGCACGTGTTATATAAGAACGTGTATCTGTAACCCTAACATTACTATTTACAAGTTGGAGACTGCATGTAATTGCATTTCCAATGTTCCAAATAGGTTGAAAGTTATTGCAAACAAGTTAGCAACAGAAGGAAAGACACATCCCATTGTCTATTCCCCCTTTACTTTTCACTCTGGGATTCAACTTGAGAAAGGTTTTAAATAAGTTGGTTTTTGTAATATAAAGGGAAGTGGAAGAAAACTTTCTCATATTATTCACTAGACAGGTGTGCAAATCAGAAAAATGAATTATAAGCGAATGCTTTCTCATGATGACCTTTATGCGTGCAGAAATTCTATCCAAAACGCCTAATTTGACAGCAATTTCTAAAAGACCTCCTGCCTTTATCGAATAATGGAAAAAACTGCTAGATTTTATAGTGTATGAATAAGAGCACCTGCCAATTTCATTTGTTTACGAACAAAACTGAATTCAGGAATGTGTCAGAAAGTTGCTTTTTTAGGTTTGAGAACAGTCTTAAGGGATAGCTTTTGTCTAATAGAGTTTAGGAGAAAACAACCAACTTCAGGAGAAAAAAAAATCATCAATGATAATTATATTTAAATTTAAGGAGAGAGAGAGAAAATAAATAAATAAAATTCTACTCCAAATCCGATTCTTAAATCTTTTACACATGATATAATGTTCAACTAGAAATCCTTTTAAATATTGAAATAAATATAGCATTAACATTTTAAAGATAAAATAACAGACACACACAAAGAAGGAAAAAAGAACTTTATTAAATGCATTTCATGGTTAGAATTAGTACTAATACTACATAATAAATATGATTAAAAAAATACTTTTATAAGAGGTTGCGTAGAGATCACATAAAATATATTATAAAGGCTTTTATGTTTTTCGAATAAAGTAGAAAAAAAAGGTATATCCTACTAAAATTGCACTCGCCCATAGAGAAATTGTATAATCTTTTTATATTGGAATCTAAATTGACTATTTTCTAACAAAATTTCTGAATTCAGTTTCGTTCATTAACACATGGAATCGACAAATGCTCTTATTTAGAAACTATGAAGGCGAACATTTTTTTCCATTTTTCGAAAAAGGCAGGCGGTCTTTTAGAAAATGCTGTGAAAATTGTCGTTTTGAATATAACTTCTACACGCGACAGCCCGATAAATGTTATCATGAAAAAAACTCACTTATAACTCAAGATGTGCTTATAACTCAAGACTTCATTTGTCAAAAAAAAAAAAAAGTAAAAAAAAAAAAAAAAAAAAGTGAAAAAAAAAAAAAAAAAAAAAACTATTGGATCCCAAATTATTTACATAGTTATGTCTGCATTTGTCATTTTGCATTTATCATTTTGTTCTGTGCTTTTAGTCTCTCGTTGTGGACCAAGTAAAAATGTTCTCTCTTTTTTTTAGGTAGATTTCGTAAGAAATACTACCTATTACATTCTAACCTAAGTTGGAAATTTTGAAAAATTTTTGCATATCTAAGCCGATCATGACTCGCAGAACCCAAAACCACACCCAGTTCAAAACTTATATATATATATATGTCACTTTTTTATGGACACGATAACTGCAATAATTCTGCACAAATCTCTTCCAAACTGATACATAAAATCAAGGAGCATAAAATCTCGGTCAAGTTCGTTAATGGGCAAAATCGAACCAAGGGAGGGGGGGGGGAGAAATGGGGGGAGGCTTTTTGTGAAAACAGAAAAAAAACATAATTTCTTAATTATGATATGTATCGAAGCCGTTTAAAGTTATTATTACTTCTAGGAAAAGGGCCGAAACTTTATGTATGACAGATTTTTGATATCATTAAAAATGGCCCCAAGGGGGAAAAAAGGGGGGGGGGGTTAGAAGAAAAAAACATAACTCCGTCAATTCACAAGATATCAAATCCGCTTAAATTTATTATAAAACCTCTTAATATTATTTAAAACTTTATACTGAAAAGTTTTTTATAGCACCAATCCTTACAGCAAAAAAAAATCTCTGCCGACTCCACCTGCAAACAAGTTAGGTGTCGAAGTGGGCGGTTCCAACTACCGCATCACGGCAAAAAGGTCATTTCTTCAGCATTTCTCAAGAAACAGGTGCCCCACGGTCTGTGTCTTCGAAATCTACCTGTGCCTGTAGGCCGAGCCGTCAGGGATTTTTTTTTTTAGAACTACCATAACAAATAAATTTAGATTCTAAATTTAATTTCAAATCATTTTTGGATTTATTTTTATTTTTATTTGGTTGTGAAATTGTGTTTTATTGTTCCAAATCTCCAAATTTTGACTCATATTTTCTGTTGCTCTCTTAACTTTACCCTCTCCTCCTTTGTAAAGGTAAAGATAATGAAAATTTTTCAAAAAATTTCATTTCTATGTCTTTAATTCAACCCCTTAAAATCTCTGCATATAAGTTTTATTTCTTTTAATTTCATGTCTACCCTTTCCTCCTCTCCTCGGTAAAGTTTCCATAAATATATAAAAGTTGTTGTCGTTATAAATAAGCTATCCACGTAGCGTGTGGAAAAAAAGTATAGATTGTATTTTCTATTTAAAACATTGACATCTCATACAATTTATATTAGAAGTCAATGATTTCAAACCCCTCCACTACCCTCCCCCTTCCAGGGACCCCTTAACAAATACTTGACGTCACCGGTCAGCGAATACTTTTGAAATACACAACTCGTATTTATTTGTTATTTGTATGCTTCAGTGTAAAGATATGTCTAATATGGTAGGCGGAAAAAATCACCATGGAAAAAATCACCACGGAAAAAATCACCACGGTAAAAATCACCACGGTAAAAATCACCAACGGAAAAAAGCACCATCGGTAAAAATCACCACGGTAAAAATCACCATGGTAAAAATCACCCCCGGAAAAAAGCACCATCGGTAAAAAGGTCCCTGATAAAAAAGGGGGGGGGCTTCAAGTTCAGATGGGAAAATACCACACGTTTATGAATAACATGTCTTTGAATACGCCAATTATAATTTCGGGTAAAGCACGTGCTAACCACGTGTATTTACTAACCACGTGTACTAGGAACAATCAGAGTATTATATACATCATATATTCTAATGCGAGATCAAATGTTGTGTGTGTGTGTGGGTGGCGGGGGGGGGGGGGTTATATATACATGCAAATTTTATTTTAAAAACGGCTCTAACGATTTTGTATCCTACAGTTTTGAGGCACCAGAAAACCATTGGGCTGGGTCACATGTTTGAGAAAATTTGATTAGTGAGTCATTTTGTGTCGCCATGAATCAGAGTCAAGCTAATTGATCTAAAAAACTGCTCAAACGATTTTGACTAAACTTTGTATAAAACCATTTTCGGGCACGAGAAGACTATTGGGCTGAGTCACAGAGAACTTTCGATTAATGGATCATTTTGGGTCAACGCGGGTCAAGTTAATTTTATCTAAAAAACGGCTCTGACGATTTTGATTAAATTTTGTATCTTACGAGTTTTGGGCACGGGAAGACTATTGGACTAGGTCACATGTTCGAGAAAATTCGAATAGTGGGTCATTTTGGGTCACCATGAGGCAGGGTCAAGCTAATTCTATCTAAAAAACGGTTCAAACGATTGTGACTAAACTTTGTATCCTACCATTTTGGGGCACGAGAAGACTGTTGGGGTAGGTCACATGTTCGAGAAATTTCGATTAGTGTGTCATTTTTTCATGGGTCATTATGGGTCAAGCTATTTTTATCTTAAAAACGGCACAGAGGATTTGAACTAAATGTAGTATTTTACAGTTTTAGGGAAAGAGAAGACTATTGGGCTAGGTCACATGTTCGAGAAAATTCGATTAGTGGGTCATTTTGGGTCACCATGAGTCAGGGTCAAGCTAATTGTATCTAAAAAACGGTTCAAACGATTTTGACTAAACTTTGTATCCTACCATTTTCGGGCACGAGAAGATTATTGGGCTAGGTCACATGTTTGAGAACTTTCGATTAGTGGGTCCTGTTGGGTCACCATGAGTCAGGGTCAAGATAAATTGTATCTAATAAACGGTTCAAACGATTTTGAATAAACTTTGTATCTTACCATTTTCGGGCACTGAGTCACATGTTCGAGAATTTTCGATTAGTGGGTCATTTTGGGTCAACGCGGGTCAAGTTAATTTTATCTAAAAAACGGCTCTAACGATTTTGTTTAAGTTTTGTATCTTACTAGTTTCGGGTACGAGAAAATCATTGCGCTAGGTCACATGTCCGAGAAAATTCGGTTAGTGGGTCAATTTTGGGTCACTGTGTTAATTTTATCTAAAAAACGGTTCAGACTATTTTGACTAAATTTTATATGCTACGGGTATCGGGCACGAGAGCACAATTGAGCTTGTCCACATGTTCGAGAAAATTTGATTAGTATGTCATTTTGGTCATGGGTCATGATATTTGAACTCAAAGCGAATTTTGACCGACCACAGCTCGGTCTTCCCTGCTCGTATCGTTTAACAGTATAACCTCCATACCGAACAGTGACTTATTATCGCAAGGGCAAATGGGAGTAGCTTTCCGGACTCCTCAAAGTAAAATATTTGGTATTTTTTCTTTAAATGAGAACAATTTGTAGCTACAAAGACGACTTGGATGCCCTCACCTGAGTCTTTGCCTCAAGGCGTTACATAGTTATTCAGGGGTTGATAGCTGATTCCTGATTAGTGGAAACATTTATATATCAATCCTTATCATTTTTCAATCCGATTTTATTTGTATAATACAAACTAACAAAGAGAGAATTTTTCGGGTAAAAAGGAAGACACGGTTTTTACCTCCTCCCCAACAGTGGACACCTCTTTTTATCAGATACTTTTCCAACCCACGACATTTCTACAAATATCGCTTAAATCAAAACCTTCCGTATTATAGAAATTCATATCAAAATTACAGAATTTTATAAACACCAAGAAATACTAGCTCTCAAGTTCAAACAGTGCTTGTAAATAAAAACCATTTCATGTTGCAATGTTATCTACATCTTGTTTTAAAAATTTAAATCTTAGTATCTATGATATTACAATCATAAATTTATTGTAGATGTATTTAACTCTGATTTGGAAACGTCCATTATGCCAGACGGTACCATATCACTTAAAAAAAAAAAAAAAAAAAAAAAAGACACCATTTAAAATTTTTTTTGCTATATATAATCGTAGATTTTCTGTCATAAAAGAAGTGAATTTTACTTTTTGTAAATAACGGTTTGATAGCATTTCTCGTAAAAGGTGTTCCAGTTAAGGATTGATTTTTTTCCGGTTACAATGCCACCGATCAGATAGAAAAAATAAAATGTTTAACACTTGCCAACATATGAGATAAAATCTTCCCAACTGAGCAAAAAATCCGGGCCAGGATTCGAACCGGGATCCCTTGGTTGAAGCTGGCAGTGCTATACCAACTGAGCAATCCCGGACAAATATGGCTGAACTAATTCACCCAGTTAACCTTAATGATAATCGTATCTGGTCTGATATCTGAATCAGCACAACAACCAATTTCTGAGTCAGCACAACAACAATCAAAATTAATCTACTTTCCAGCATAGTTGGAAAGTGTTGAAAGTGCATATACGTCACACTTAGGTTGATTTTTTTTAGTAGCAATTCCTGGCTAGTGAGAATAATTTCTTTAGTAGCCGTTCTTTAGATAAAATTAGCTTGACCCACAGTGACCCAAAATTGACCCACTAATCGAATTTTCTCGGACATGTGACCTAGCGCAATGATTTTCTCGTGTCCGAAACTATAAGATACAAAATTTAATCAAAATCGCTAGAGCCGTTTTTAGATAAAATTAACTGGACCCGCGTTGACCCAAAATGACACACTAATCGAAAGTTCTCGAACATGTGACTCAGCCCAATAGTCTTCTCGTGCCCGAAAATGGTAGGATACAAAGTTTAGCCAAAATCGTTTAAACTTTTTTTTAGATACAATTAGCTTAACTCTGATTCATGGCGACCCAAAATGACCCACTAATCGAATTTTCTCAAAGACATGACCCAGCCCAATGGTTTTCTGATGCCTCAAAACTGTAGGATACAAAATTTCATAAAATTGTTAGAGCCGTTTTTAAAATAAAATCTGAATGTATATATAACCCCCCACGCCCCCCCCCCACAGACACAGAGAGAGAGAAGATTTGATCTCGTATTAGAATATGATGTATATAATACTCTGATTGTTCCTAGTACACGTGGTTAGTAAATACACGTGGTTAGCACGTGCTGTACTCGAAATTATAATTGGTGTATTCAAAGACATGTTATTCATAAATGTGTGGTATTTTCTCATCTTAACTTGAAGCCCCCCCCTCCTTCTTTTATCAGGGACCTTTCTACTGATGGTGATTTTTTCCGTGGTGATTTTTACCGTGGTGATTTTTACCGATGGTGCTTTTTCCGTTGGTGATTTTTTCCGTGGTGATTTTTACCGGGGTGATTTTTTCCGTGGTGATTTTTCCAGGGTGATTTTTTCCGGGATTCGTCTAATATATTGCTTTTAATGTTAAGGGTACAGATACATCTGCTTAAATAGCACGTGGTTTACTTGAAAAAACATATAATAGGTTTTCTATATTTGAACATATAAGTGTCTCAATAAATAATATATCGCAATTTTATGTTCAGTGCAGTAATGTAATATAATGCTTTTAATGTTAAGGGTACAGGTACATGTGCTGAAATAGCACGTGGTTTACTTGAAAAAAACAACAACATAGAATCTGTTTTCTATAATTGAACATATAAGTATCTCAATAAATAATATATCGCAATTTTATGTTCAGTGCAGTAATGTAATATAATGCTTTTAATGTTAAAGGTATACAGATACATGTGCTTAAATAGCACGTGGTTTACTTGAAAAAAGAAATAGAATCGGTTTTCTATATCGGCAATTTTAGGTGGACGATTTATCGGTGCGCTTTCTTCAAGGTGCGCTTTTTTCCGGTGCGCTTTTTTCCGCCTACCGAATTGAATACATTTGAAACGCCTGAATTGCGGCTATTTTCGTGCTCTGATCTGTCGGCAATAAGTATCCATTTCTGACTACATTTTTTTAAAGCATTAAATGCAGCCATATTTGACCACATTGCATCCTCAATAAATGGGACTATATATGACCACAAAGCAGGGCTGGTAGAAGAAGAACCTGATTAAAGCATGGGCAAACTGGCCCATGGCACTACCTTCCCCCCCCCCCCCCCCGATTTCATGGGGTCCAAAATTTAGAATGCAATTTCCGTAAAGCTGATATTTTAAATCTCTTTCGACATTGTACTGATTATATTCAATATTTTTAGCTTTTACAGTAAGATAAGATTGAAAAAAAAAATTATATTTATCTAAAAACAGTAAAATCTCTCAATAGTGGATACTTCGGGACCACAGAATTTTTCCGCTATTCGGAAGTGTCCGGTTTTAGAGGTAAAAGCGGACACCTCTATTTAGCGAAAATCCACCTTTTCAATCCACAACACACACATGTTTGAATATTTTTACATAAGAAATGTGGACACCTCCGAATAGTAGACAAATTTTGTAGTCTCGAAATGTCCGCTATTGAAAGGTTTTACTGTTTTTAGATAAATATTTTTTTTTTTTTTTTTTTTTAATCTTATCCTACTCTAAGTTTAAAATATTGAAAAAAATCTCAAATTTGGGAGGCAACGAAAATCAGAGGGGAGGGGGTCAAAGCCGTGGAAGAGTTTGCCGTGCAATAATCAGGTCCTGCTTCTGTAAGCAACCCAAACCTGATTTATAGTTTGCTAAATGGAGGTATATAAAGAACAAACCCAGCAGTTCCGAGGTATCGCTATTGAACATTTTAACTACATAAATTCATTTTGCAGTTCATTTTCTTAGTAGAAAGTACAAGTTTCTATCATTTAAGTATACTTTAAATTATTTTAACATTTGAATAGAATAGTTCAATAATAATAATAATAATAAATGAAGTTTTCATTCTTTTTCTGAATGTTTTATATTTTTATTCAAATATTAACATCCATAAAAACCATGCTGGTGTTACGAGACCTTCTTATTAAAATAAATAAATAAAAATAAATAGATAAGAAAGATTTTTTTTTTTTTTTTTTTTTTTTGTAAAAATGTTAAGAGTATATTCAAATCTGCTAAACAACTTTTATTTTTATCTTGTACATAACATACAATACATACAATACATATTTATATAAAAAGAACCAATTTAATCCTAAATTTTATTACAAAAATGAAAACAAAATATTTGTCTCTGCCATGGGCCAAACATGGTTCTTATCTATCCAATTCCCCCTCTCCCCCCCCCCCCCCACCACCACCACCACCACTCTTTTTTTTTTTTTTTTTTTAAATTATTTTTATTTAGTTCCACATTATTTTGATTCTTTATTTAGAATCTTATTCAATATTACTTTTTTAATTTTCCCAGTTCATATATGATTAAGTAAACCGATTTGGATTCTTTGTTTGTGTTATATTTTAAAAATGGCTGTGTGTCTTGAAATTTAAATATGATATTTAGATTGAAGACAGTAAATACATATAAATACAGTTTTTGTATTTTGAACAAGTTTTCATGAGGAAATACTTAAAAATCCATTCCCATAGGAAATATTGAAAATCATTTATAAAATATTCAGAATTTCACAACAATTTGATTCGGATGCTTTTGTGATTCGTTTTCTTGTTCTATATTCCCTTTAAGCAACAATGTTTTTAACAGTTTCCGAACATAAATTTAATTTTGTTTAACATGAAAACATTGACTTCGAAAATATAATCTGTAAGAGAATTAACCGATCTGTCACTAAAATTAAAAATTCATATACAAAAATATATCAATAATTCAAAGTAACTGTGTGGAAAGAACTTAATAACTCAATTTCATTTAAAAATTATATATATATATATATATATATATATATATATATATATATATATATATATATATATATATATATATATATATATATATATATATATATATTATTTAGATGATCATATGGGCATTTTTTTATATATAAATAAGATGATAATTGTAAGAGCTAGTTAATAGAAAGTGTTAGCTGTCCTTAAAAAATATATCTATTCTTTTTTAATAACACTAGGAAAAATTCATTCAAGTTTCAAAACTAATTAGGTGTTAAATATACATCTTAACTGTATGTAAGTAAATATATTAAATTGTACCTTTTTTCTGATTTCCATTTTTTATTTCAAATAACTTTTTTATTTAAAAAAAAAGAATAAAAAATCAAAATTAAAATTAATTTACATTTTATCCAGTTTTTATAGCGTAAAGCTTTCAAAATGAATTTGTGTCTTGAAATCTAAATATGTTATACAGATGGAACATAGGGTGTAATTGTAGTTTTTATTTTTTGAGCAAGTTTTCAGATTTAAAAAAAAAATCCTGCAACTAAACATAATAGTAATTTAATTTTTTTTTAATTAAAATTTATTTATAAAATATTCAGAATTTTATGATAACTTCATTCGGATGCTTTTAAGATTATTTTTCAAGTTTTATGTCCCCCATCTGAAGCTAAAATGTCCATAACATTTCCCATACATATATTTCATTTTGTTAACATGAAAACATTAACTTCAAAATTATAATGTGTAAGAGAATTAAATGATTTGTCATTAAAAATAAAAATTCATATGCGAAATCATACCAGTAATACCTGTAACTGAAAATTACAATTGAAAAACATATCAATACAATATCATTTAATAACTTCATACTTTTAATTATATTGTCATGTTAGTAATTTCTCTTATATCCATCAGATGGTAATACCAGAGTTACTAAATTGTCATTAGAAAATTATATATATATTTTTCAATAACATGCAGGAGAAATATTTTCTAGCTTCAAGATCATTTTTCCTTATATATATAGTACATTTTATCATGTTCAATTGTTATTTTCTTATCTTTCATGCAAATGCATAAATAAACTTTACAAAAAATCCCCAGCAATTTTATGTGAAAAATGTAGTTATGCAAGTAAATAATATAAAACACTTGCCTTTTTCTAATTTCAAATTAAAATCTGAAATCACCTTTATACCAGAAGTAATCAAAAAATCAATATTAATATTATTTTTCAATATCTGAAGTTTTACAAATTAAAAATATAAAATTTTAAGGGAAAAAAAAAGGAATTTTTGTTGGCAAAAATATAATACGAAAATTTTTGCCAAATATGGGTCTGAATATACAAGCAATAAAAGCAATACTCTGCTTTTATGTATTCAAGCAATAATCAGTTTATTTACTATAAAAATATTTATTTATGAAGTGAATGGTTTAAGAATTATTAAACAAGATCGTTAACCCTGGAAATGATATAAATATAGTGGAAAATAAAAAAAAATCATAAATAATAATAAAAAACACAATTCTTGTAACACTGAAAAATATTTATTCGATAGAAAAATATACAAATAAGATAATACATATTATTCTTAAAAAAGTAATTTAAATAATTAATATTACAAAAGTAATAATATTCACGTAAAATTTCCATTTCGAAATTAAAATTATATTTTTGTAAATAATCGCACAAGAGCTCTTACCTTTGTAAAGAAACCACAAAATTTTAAAGGCATTTTTATATAAATATTAAAAAATATATGCACTTTTTCTTGATCTTTTATATTTTTCTTAAATGTGCAGATGAGTGAGCAAAAAAAAAAAAAAAAAAAAATTATACTGAAGAAAATTTTATATCATTATTCCATAAGCTATTTTGATAATAATATAATTTTGAATCATATCATTCTAGAACTTGGTATTTCGCGAGTACTTTCTTATTCTTCAGAAACAGCATCTTTATTAATCAAATAATAGCCATTGAAGTAAATTTTTGAAGAACAAAAAATGCACTAATATAGTTGTAGATGCAGATGACACACCACACATTATGAGAACCACAATTTAAATAGTATATTTTATTATAATCAGGGAATTACACCCCATATAAAATCTGGACAAACTTCGTGAAACAAGTATAAATCATTAAAAGAACAGTTTCTTTTACCGCGCGAATGCCAACGACGTACTGACGTCATTTAACAAAGTAAAACAGATAGGTCTGCAATTTTAATTTACTGTTATCACTGACTAACCCTAGGTTTATAATATGAAGAGTTTTTTGATCTCATTACTTTTTATCAGAGAGAAATAGACCGTTATAGGAAAAGAAATTAGAAACTTTTTAATATCTTTATTTGGTATATTTTTCGTAAAGAAACTTGCATTTATCAATTATTTTAGTTTAATTACTATTATAGTTTAAAAAAATTCAGACAGATATAAAAAATAGTTTAATTAAAGATTTTGTCGTAATACTTGCAAATAACTATTGAATTTTCATAAAACACAAGTGCCAGCAGTAGCACAGTAGAGGCCGTTGCACCTCTCATTATTTTGAAATTTAATTACCGTATATACTCGTGACCCCCCCCCCCCCAATTCTTACGCAAAATTTTGAAAAAAATTGAATTTTCGTGTATAAGTCGAACCGCATTTCTGGTAATGTGGTTCTGGTTGAAAAATGACTTGTAATCGAGGATAAAAAAAAAAAATAATAATAAATTTTTATTAAATTAGTAAACATTTTATTTTTAACGTTTCTAATCAGACTTTTTTTTTAAATTCAACGTTTTAAAACTGTATAATTATGTAAAACTGAAGAACTATTCACATCAATTTAATGATATTTAAAAAAAAAAAGAAAGAAAAAATGTTTGAAAAATCTATTTAAGCCTTATTTACAAGGGTAAACAACTAAATAGACTGCTAAATTATAGTATTTCTTTGTGTTGTAGAAATCTAGAAACATTCTTAAGTTGAACTCTTTTTAAAAAGGGGATTAAAATATTGAAAGCAGGGGTCGATCCAGGAAAAATTTGGGGCCTATTTAGGGCCCCTTCACAAAAATCTATTTAATAAAATGGATCCCTTCACAAAAATCATTTTGATAAAATGGGTCCCTTCACAAAATTCAGTTTGATAAAATGGTCACCATCACAAAATTCAGTTTGATAAAATGGATTCCTTCACAAAAATCAATTTGATAAAATGGGCCCCTTCACAAAATTCTATTCCATAAAAACTTACTATTTATTATTTTGTGATGTTTTAAAATAAGTAATTTGTAAACAAACAATATCACAAGAGAGGAAAACTTCAGCAAAAGGAATTAAACAAGTTTGTTTATAAATGCTTGGTTCGAATTTGATTAACTAGATTTCATCTTTTGTTACAAAATGTTCTTTTTCACAAAAATAACCTTTCAATTTCACAAAATGGGCCCCAAGATAAAAAAACCTGCATCGACCCCTGCAAGAATGTCCCTGTATTGAAGGGAATTCTATCATAAGAGAAAATGGGTGCAGAACATTATTTACACGGACATTATTGTTTAGTTTTTTTTTTTTTTTTTTTTTTTTTTGTCAATCACAAGGAAATGACCATTGTCTGCTTTTATCTCTCTTTCCAACCTAGACCAGGTGACTCCGGTATTTCACACTTCTTTCGGAGTGTGAAATATTCTTTATTTATTTTTGTTTTCACTAACTCGTGTATGAGTCGACCCCCCACTTTCAACTCCCAAATTTTGTCAAAAAGTCTTCGATTTATACACGAGTATATACGGTAATTTTATTTTCTTTATGCCTGATTATTTAAAAAAATGATTTTTTTTTCTCCCAAATGGAAATATAATAATTTATAGCTGAAGAAAAAATGTTTTTCATCAGAGACTCTCCCCCCCCCCCCCTCCCCATTTCTAAACCTCCCTGAACACACCGTATAGAAGACAATTTTAATTCTGTTCGTCTTTTGATTTATCTTAAATGAGGGGGGGGGGAGGGAGGGGGTATTCAGCACAAAAAAGTCCCTGACCAAAAAAAAAAATCATTTCTCTATTTTTAAAAATGTCGTTAGAAACTTATTCTTCGATATTTAATATTTCTTAATTGTTAAATTTTTTTTTTTTTTTTTTTTTGTGTAGATATTTTTAAAAATTGTCATAAACAAGGAGTTATGACAAAAATTTCTTAATATAGCCTATTTCATGTTTATATTCTGCATTTTAGAAAAGCGAATTAAGCTGTGGACCCCAGGCACATCTGCTTCAAAATCTTGCAAATCCCCGGATTTCTTTCTGCCGACATTCATATTTCTTAAATTTTTGGGTGGGTGACCCTTCCTTTCTCTACGTAATACGAAATTTGTGGATAAAAATATATTTTAAACATCTTTCCTCCATTCAAAAACATTTTCTGATGGTGCTGACATATATATTGCAATGCTATTGTATATACAGTCACCAGAAAAACAAATAATTGAGCCATTTATATCCTACAAATCATTGTGAATATATTCACAATGATTTGTTATATTTTGTTTTGAATTGTTATATTTTGGTGTATACACCAAAATATAACACAAACTTACGTAAATATAATTTATTTAACATTTAAAAATTTCAAAGTTAAAGCACAATTTAAGATTTCGGGGGGGGGGGGGGGGGGGGAAGTTGATTATTATTTTTTTTCCCATTCAAACATGTCTTTTATACTCTAAATATCAACTTTTAAATTTTATATATTTTTCCACCAAAATTATATACGGCCATAAGATATATATTTTATCTACCCTATATATATAAAATCCTAATGAAACGAATTTGTGAAACGATTTTATGAAACGAATTTATGAAACGATTTTATGAAACGACTGATTAAACGACTGATTACGTTTCAGGGCTATTTTTAATAAAATATTAAACGCTTGATGGTGAAATTAATACCAATTTTCCATAAAAATCCGCGGATGTCAAAACTGGTAATAGAATTTTGAAGTTGGAATTAGTTTTCGAGATATTAATTTTTTTCTAATTTTAATGACATTTCTGTAATGATGGCAACTAATTATTCAGTTTTTTTGTGACAAAAAAGGGGAAAAAATTGAAAAGGATCCCGATAGGGATTTATTGATTTCTTTTCATTCGTCATTTTCAAATTGAAATTGAATTTATCTTTTATTTCAATCGATAATGAAGACAAGATTGTGATTAAATTATGTTTTTCAGGAAAATTTGAAAAAAAAAATCACATTTCTATCGTCAGGATTCAATTGTCTGTCAGCATTTAATTTAATTTATAAACTGAAAATATTTTGAATAAATTCGTCCAAATGACGTCATTTATGTAAACGCAAACGAAAGGGGGAAACGGAATTAATAGTAATTATTATTTATTGATATCATTTTGTTATTTTTTTGTAAAATTTAACTAAACGAATTTATAAAATCACTAATTTGGATATTTGAAACGAATATATAAAATAATAATTGCCCAACTGAACGGAAGGAGAATAAAATATCCTGCTTGGTTTTCTATCCTTCTTGGTTTTTTTCCGCCAAGCTTTTTAAAAAAGCGTCAAGACCCCTATAATAGAAAAACATCAAAAGTTTATTGGGTTTGTTTTCATACCTTTTGGCAACAAATCTATGTATATTAACGAATCTATAACGAATCCCTTTTTTAAGCTCGAATTACGCCAAACCTAAAAGCAAATGATCCTATACTGGAAAAGTACCCGATTTTCTTATGGACAATATTAAAGTGACATAACATGGTGTAAAATTATCGCGGATAGCAAATTTGTTTAAATATCTCATCAATTGATGCCGAATAAATGCAGGCATGCATGCACAAAATATTTAAATAATTTTGTATGATAAATAATTATTAGAAAATTCGTGTATACATATTAATTAAAATAAATAATTTACATATTTAAAATAACATGAAAATATGCATGATGGTGCACTAAAATAGAGAGAAAATTAAAACCTGTTACTGAAAATGTCTATAACATAGTACTTTTCAATACCGTGGTTCTTAATGTTATTCACAAGCAGATGGAATTTTTCTCATCCTTAAACGCAAAGGAAGAATAGAATACAGATCGTTGTTATAAAAGTCCGAGAGGTAGCCACAATTTAAACCTAACCATTTTATACAAGCTGGTTTTCAAGCTGTAATTGATTTTACTTATCAATCCCGAAAACAGTCGTCAGTTGTTGCAACAGTATGAGACCATGATAATCAAAAAATGTCCCATTAAAACGTTAAAAGCATGGCAACCCAACAACAGATTTACCAATATTTTTAAAATAAAGCACGCTGTCATGTTTTTAGAGGCCTCGAAGTCTGAGCGGGGGTTGGCGAGCGTAGCTCGCAGGGGGTAGGCCCCCTAGTAATATATATAAAAAAAATTAAAGCTGTAGTAGAAAAAGAAATGTGCTCAATATTTAACTCTGAGCATAAGATAAATAAAACATTTTTAACACACAAAGTATCTAAAAATTAATATTCCTTGTGCCGGGTCGAGCCCAAGGATATAAATTTAGGTTCGTACGGTAGACCCTCTTCCTCTACCAACCAGGAAAATTTAGTGTTTATTCTGGGAAGACAAATAAAAACAGCAACATGTAAAAATTTGAAATACCACATAAAAATAGTATTGAGAAATCATAAAATGGCACAATGAAAGAAGCAACAAAGTATGATTAGCTTGATTATAATGGATATGGACAGGAGGTGAACTAACGCTAAGAAGCTGCATCATCATAGACTTTCTAATAATACTATCTTTCCTTTGAGTGTATTATTTACAGTATTTCTCAAGGCGAAATTTTCAATATTCTGAGGAATACATGTTAATCTTCTTACAAACTAAATAAAGAGAAGAATGAAATAGGCAGTTTCACAGCACATACGTGCACAATACATGTCAACAACATAATATTTATAAATCTACGTTGATGTGTGAAATGCCAGGGAGTGAATACTGACTGGTTTTCAAAAGTTTGGAATTAGTGTCTAACAAAAGGGTGGAAGACTTTTGTCCATTCGAAGGTAAAATCTCTTAGAAGGTTAGATCTCTACCCCAACTGGATTAGTAAATGTTGCAAATACAGATTGCAATAAGAAAAAGAAAACTAACTTTTAGTATAAATGTCAGCCATTTTACTAAACTATAAATTTTTATTCTTAGACATATGAAATTGGCAAGAGCTCTGTTATTCAGAAACTATGAAATAGAATATCGTTTTCCATTTTTTATTTTACGTGCCATCATGTCTTTCTTAATTTGCGATTTATGCAATTACATAACCCACGAAAACGAAACATGTGAAATAGTTAAAAAATTTATAAGAAATACAAGAAATAAACCTGTAAGTTACCATTTTTCGAGTGCAACGTGTCGTTTTTAATGTACGTCGCCTGGAATTTATTCCACAAACACTCTAATAATATTACGCCCTTGCGATAATAAGTCACTGTCTGATATGGAGATTTACTCTTAAACGATACAAGCAAGGAAAACAGAGCTGTGCTCGGTCAAAACTAGCTTTGAGTTCAAATATCATGACCTATGACCAAAATGACCCACTAATCAAATTTTCTCGAACATGCGACCAAGCCCAATTGTGTTCTCGTGCCCGAAACCCGTAGGATATAAAATTTAGTCAAAATAGTATGAGCCGTTTTTTAGATAAAAATAGCATGACCCATAGTCAGGGCCTGATTACCGCAGGGGCAAACGGGGCAGCTGCCCTGGGCCCCCATCTCAAGGGGGCCCCCAAATGACAAATTTTTGTAGCCCGATATTTATGTTCCTGCATATAAGAAAAAATGAAAAAAATAGAAAAAAAAATACTTTTTCATTTTCTTTATATAAGATTTGCGGGATCTACAATCAGCTGATCAACCTTTGTACTTAAACTGGAGGTCAGGGTAGTTCCAAATTCTCCAGGATTCTACAGGAAATTTAGAGCAGCTTTCTCCTTTATTTACATCTTTAATAGAAATTATTAAATTTGTGAGAGACAATTTTGATATGTATGAGAGTGAAGCTGTAAAGATTTCACCACAATCTCTTACCTATCAGGTTACAAGAAAAAAGATGACTCCAAGAAGTAGATGTTTGGATGATACAAATAGTACTGAGGTTCACTTTGAACCACGTGATAAATTTATAAAAACATGTCATTATGTACTTTGTGACTCCTTAATAAGCCATCTCTCAAACCGCAAACAGCCGTATGATAAATTGACAAAAAAGGTTTCTGCTCTTATAAATTTGCATTCAAATGCTTCGCTACATGAAGATGCAAAATCTCTACAACAAAGTTATCCGTCAGATTTAGAAGAAGAAATTTCTGATGAACTGAATCAAATTAGCTCATTTGTAAACAAAGATGATACTCTTCTCCAAATGTTAAAGACATTACAAAACCCTCATTTATCTTCAGCATTTCCTAATGTAGAAACTGCTTTATGAATTTTTTTAACAATGCCTATTTCTAATTGCTCAGGAGAAAGATAATTTTCTTTACTGAAAAGGTTAAAATCTCCCCTTCGATCCTATCTTCATCAGAAAAAGCTCTCATGCTTAGCTATATTATCCTTAAATGGAGATGTTACTAATAAACTTGATTATAAAGATATAATAGATTCTTTTGCTGAATGCAAAATTAGAAAGAAACCTCTAAAAATAACATAAGAAATATGTTCAACACCATTACAAGGCTTAAAAAAACAAGTGAATTAAATTAACCAAATACATATAATATATTTTTGTAATTGAAAATATGTTTTTCCATAATAATTAATTTTAAGAAAATAAGACTATTACAATATTGATATTGCATATATTTGCTTGTGAAATGTATAAAATGGAATTTTCTGATATTTATATTTAACAATAAAAAAATTTCTGTGTATATATGGGGGATATTTTTGGTATATGTGTTTATCGAAGAGTTTTTTTTGTAATTTTATCTTTAATTCCATAATTATCCATGTTGCATCTAAATCAATGCATCATAACAACAGGTGATTCATTTTAGTTCTGCATTAATTCTTAAAAAAATATTTTATGTTCCTTAAAACATTACATAAATTTTAAGATATTTACTTAAATTTTGCTCTTCTACTTGTAAAATGATAATTTTTTTTCTTTTTGTATTTTCAGTTCACAACCTTATAAGATGTTATTTAATTTGCATTTCTTTTATTCGACCTATTTTTACATAAAGTAATGATGAATTTTATTTACTGTCTTGTTACCTGGTGTAAAGAATAAAACGACTGATTTTAATATTTAAATTGGGGTCAGGTTGGGAAAAGTTGGGGTAAAATCAAGCTGCTTTTTTTTTTTTTTTTTTTTTCTTTAAGAGAAGATGCTAAAACAAAACAAATATATATATTTTTAAACTTTTGGTGCATTTTATATACATTGGATTCATATAGATTAAACATGCAGCATATAAACATTCAATTTTCTTTGATTGTTTTCTCTCAGTGATGCATTTAAAACAGCATATTTTGATACCATCACTTTACCCCATGGTGAAAAGTAGTTCTAAAATTAGTGTATATTTAAATAAAAGTATGTAAATATTATTTTTGAGATAAAAATACATTGAAATAAATGTATCTTAATTATATTTAAAGGTACAAATACACAAAAAATATTTTTCACATATTATTTAATTAAAGAAATTATGTCCACAGCTATCAAAATTAGGTTCACTTAGTATGTTAATTTTTAAGAAATATTTTATGTTCCTTAACAACATATTACATAAATTTTAAGATATTTCCTTAAATTTTGCTCTAGTACTTGTTAAATGTTAAATTCACAAATAATTTTTTGCATTTTCAGTTCATAACTTTGTAAAATGTTGTTTAGTTTGTATTTGTTTTGATATACACATTTTACATAAATAAAGTAATGGTAAATTTTATATACTGTCATGTTACCTGGTGTAAAGAATAAAACGACTGATTTTTTATATTTAAATTATACTTTTTAATATAATATTTTTCTAAATAGAATATTTATCGGACAACAATCAGTTTTTCTGTGTTAATACTGAAAATAGCTGACAAGTAAGTGAAGTATATGTGCATTTGCAGGTGTCATTTCCAGGGGGTTTTTTTCTTTTTATTTTGTGGAAAGTAAAGGTTATTTTTATGAAAAATAACATTTTATAACAAAAGTTGAAATCCAGTTATTCAAATTTGAACTAAGCATTTATTAACAAAAACTTTTTAAAATCCTTTTGCTGCAGCTTTCCTCTCTGGTGAACTTGTTTGTTTTAAAAAAAAAACACATTTTAAAACATCACAAAAAGTAAATTGTGAGTTTTTATGGAATATAATTTTGTGAAAGGGCCTATTTTATAAAAAGGAATTTTGTGAAGAGGCCTGTTTTATTAAATAGAATTTTGTGAAGAGTCTCCAAATTTTGCCTGGATCAACCCTTGATTTGTAAACATTGGTAAATTCATTCGTGCTTTGGTAAAATAAGACAAAATGCCTGAATAGTTTTTGGTTTTATTTATTGCTATCTAAAATCGTTTCTTGCAAATGACTAATGTATTAACGATGAAATTTTGTGTCTTATGTAGCATAATCTTATCTGATTAGGAAAATTTCAGCCCAATCCAACGAAAGAAGCCAAGGTATCAAATCAGAATGTATTTTTTTAAATTTGTTCTATAATTTCAAAAATTATAATGTATAAAAACACTTTATATGTGCAATGGGTACTTTTCTATTAGCCAGGTGCTAGTTAAAGGGCAAAACTGGGAAATTTCATTAGTGGCCAGTAGTAGTAGTTTTATAAGTGGCCACTTTCTTTAAACTTTTGGACACATTTTTATTTAAAAGTTCTAAACACTAAACTTTTATTAAAATTTCAATTAGTATTAATCTAAAATTAAATAGCCCAAATAAAAAATGTGTTATAAACATATTTCAACCAGCAAAAATAGAATCCTTGATGAAATGCAAAAAATTTTTACTCTTTCCTTGTAAGAAAATGGCCCTGTAGCTGTAGCTAGTGCTAATTTTGTCCCTTAACACCAGTGATATATATACACATATATTTATATGTATATACACATGTGTATATATGTATATGTGTGTATATGTATATACATCACTGGCGCTCCGCTAATGGAAAAATACTGTGTAATGTTATCGTAGCAAAAATATTGCATATGAAAATTTTGGTATAGGGGGGCCCCAAAAATTGAAGTCTGCCCCGGGCCCCAAAGGAGCTTAGTCGGGCCCTGCCCATAGTGACCTAAAAATGACCCACTAATCGAATTTTCTCGGACATGTGACCTAGAGCAATGATTTTCTCGTGCCCGAAGCTCGTAAGATACAAAATTTAATCAAAATCATTAGAGCCGTTTTTTAGATAAAATTAGCTTGACCCGCGTTGACCCAAAATGACGCACTAATCGAAAGTTCTCAAACATGTGACCCAGCCCAATAGTCTTCTGATGCCCGAAAATAATAGGATACAAAGTTTAGTCAAAATCGTTTGAACCGTTTTTTAGGTACAATTAGCTTGACCCTGACTCATGGTGACCCAAAATGACCCACTAATCGAATTTTCTCGAACATGTAGCCTAGCCCAATAGTCCTCTTGTTTCTTAAAACTGTAGAATACTAAATTTAGTTCAAATCCTCTGAGCCGTTTTAAGATAAAAATAGCTTGCCCCATCTTGACCCATGGCCAAAAAAAAGGACACTAAAAGAAATTTCTCGAACATGTAACCTAGCCCAATAGTCTTCTCGTTCCCTAAAATTGTAGGATACTAAATTTAGTTGAAATCTTCTGCGCCATTTTTAAGATAAGAATAGCTTGACCCATAATGACTCATGACCAAAATGACCCACTAATCGAATTTTATGGAATCTGTGACCTAGTCCAACTGTCTTCTCGTGCCCGAAAACCACAGGATGCAAAATTTAGTCAAAATCGTTTGAACCGTTTTTTAGATACAATTAGCTTGACCCTGACTCACAGTGACCCACTAATTGAATTTTCTGTGACATGTGACCTAGCGCAATTATTTTTTCATGCCCGAAACGCGTAAGATACAAAATTTAATCAAAATCGTTAGATCCGTTTTTTAGATAAAATTAACTTGACCCAAAAATGACCCACTAATAGAAAGTTCTCGATCATGTGACCCCGCCCAATAATCTTCTCGTGCCCGAAAATGGTAGCAAAAGTTTAGTCAAAATCGTTTGAACCGTTTTTTAGATACAATTAGCATGACCCTGACTGATGGTGACTCAAAATGACCCACTAATTGAATTTTTTCGAACATGTGACCCAACCCAATGATTTTCTGGTGCCTCAAAACGGTAGTATACAAAATTTCGTCAAAATCGTTAGAGCTGTTTTTAAAATAAAATTTGCATATATATATACCCCCCCCCCCCCCAACACACACACAAGATTTGCTCTCGTATTAGAATATATAATGTATATAATGCTCTGATTGTTCCTAGTACACGTGGTTAGTAAATACACGTGGTAGCACGTGCTTTACCCGAAATTATAATTGGCTTATTCAAACACGTGTTATTCTTAAATGTGTGGTATTTTGTATTTTCCCATCTTAACTGAAGCCTTTCCCCCCACCCACCCCCCCTTTTTTTTTTATCAGGGAGCTTTTTACCGATGGTGCTTTTTCCGGGGGTGATTTTACTTAGTTCCTAATAGCATTCGCAAATATCCGCCTACGGGAATTATATAAATCAGACATATGTTACTTTGTTATCTTTTAACTCTTCTTTATCAATAAGTTCAAAATTTATCAATACCTTGTTACTTTTTTTCCGTTTACTTTTTTTCCGTTTACTTTTTTTCCGATTACTTTTTTTCCGATTACTTTTTTTCCGCTTTTGTTGAATCAGTTACTTTTTTTCCGTTTATTTTTTTTCCGATTACTTTTTTTCCTGTTACCAGATATTCTTCTACATACAAAACTGTACTTAAGTAGATGTGTCTAAAGATCTACTTTACATAAATAGTTTAACACACTTTAAGAAGTTACCCCTCTACAAATAAATATTTTTAACAACAGATGGGTGACACACATATGTTTTTCACTCACATCTACCCTATATATATAAAATCCTAATGAAACGAATTTGTGAAACGATTTTATGAAACGAATTTATGAAACGATTTTATGAAACGACTGATTAAACAACTGATTATGTTTCAGGGCTATTTTTAATAAAATATTAAACGCTTGATGGTGAAATTAATATCAATTGTTCATAAAAATCCGCGGATGTCAAAACTGGTAATAGAATTTTGAAATTGGAATTAGTTTTCGAGATATTAATTTTTTTCTAATTTTAATGACATTTCTGTAATGATGGCAACTAATTACTCAGTTTTTTGTGACAAAAAAGGGAAAAAAATTGAAAAGGATCCCGATAGGGATTATTTATTTCTTTTTATTCGTCATTTTCAAATTGAAATTGGATTTATCTTTTATTTCAATCGATAATGAAGACAAGATTGTGATTAAATTATGTTTTTCAGTAAAATCTGAAAAAAAAAAATCACATTTCTATCGTCAGGATTCAATCGTCTGTCAGCATTTAATTTAATTTATAAACTGAAAATGTTTTGAATAAATTCGTCCAAATGACGTCATTTAGGTAAACGCAAAAGAAAGGGAGGAAAAGGAATTAATAGTAATTATTATTTATTGATATCATTTTGTTATTTTTTTGTAAAATTTAATTAAACGACTTTATAAAATCATTAATTTGTATATTTGAAACTAATATATAAAATAATAATTGCCCAACTGAACGGAAGAATAAAATATCCTGCTTGGTTTTCTATCCTGCTTGGTTTTTTCCGCCAAGCTTTTTAAAAAAGCGTCAAGACCCCTATAATAGAAAAGCACCAAAAGTTTATTGGGTTTGTTTTCATAACTTTTGGCAACAAATCTATGTATATTAACGAATCTATCCCTTTTTGAAGCTCGAATTACGCCAAACCTAAAAGAAAATGATCCTATAATGGAAAAGTACCCGATTTTCTTATGGACAATTTTCAAGTGACATAACATGGTGTAAAATTATCGGGGATAGCAAATTTGTTTAAATATCTCATCAATTGATGCCGAATAAATGCAGGCATACATGCACAAAATATTTAATTAATTTTGTATGATAAATAATTATTAGAAAATTCTTATATACATATTAATTAAAAAAAATAATTTACATATTTAAAATAACATGAAAATATGCATGTAGGTGCACTAAAATAGGGAGAAAATTAAAACCTGTTACTGAAAATGTCTATAACATAGTACTTTTCAATACCGTGGTTCTTAATGTTATTCACAAGCAGATGGAATTTTTCTCATCCTTAAACGCAAAGGAAGAATAGAATACAGATCGTTGTTATAAAAGTCCGAGAGGTAGCCACAATTTAAACCTAACCATTTTATACAAGTTGGTTTTCATGTTGTAATTGATTTTACTTATCATTCCCGAAAACAGTCGTCAGTTGTCGCAACAGCTGTGTATGAGGCCATGATAATCAAAAAATGCCCCATTAAAACGTTAAAAGCATGGCAACTCAATTACAGATTTACCAATATTTATAAAATAAAGCACGCTGTCATGTTTTTAGAGGCCTCGAAGTCTGAGCGGGGGTTGGCGAGCGTAGCTCGCAGGGGGTAGGCCCCCTAGTTACCATATAAAGAAACAGAAACACTTATAAAAGAAATGCTTTCAGAGAGGACTTTTGAAGGAAAAGTGACCCGAATACCCAATTTTACACAAGAAAACTCTATCTAAGTCATACTGTTTTCAAACCACATACCTGTTTTAATATAGCTTAGATGATGTAATATAATATTTTACCCATTTCTTTCAGAAATATACATATAAAAATATGGATTTACTGAGTAAATATCCAGTTTTAGCTTTCACTTAGCGATTTTTTACACCATTTCAGTGATTTCAAGCTATTTTCATGTCACAGAAACGAAAAAATAATTGAATACAGACGAGGGTAAATAATATTTGAAATGTATTTTCCATTCAAAGATTTGAAACTCTAGTTAAAATTTGTTATAAGTATTGATATTCACATTTAGTTATGCTTTTACTTGAAGCCTTGTGAACTTGTAGAACCCTGCTTACGCATATGGGGTTTAGTACATCACACTGTTATCTAAATGGATATAAATACTACCTTATTGTTTTAAATTTTCCAATTTTAACAGAATATGCACGAATATAAACTTTAATCTTATCTAAACATTTTATTTCAAATAACCTAGTTTATGAAAACGATACATATTACCAAATATTAGACAACATTTTAACATGAACTGCTCACATACCTATTTTTAACATAGCTTAGATGATATAATAGCATTTCACACATTTCTTTCAGAAATATACATATAAATTTATGGATTTATCGAATAAATATCAAATTTTAGCCTGCATTTAGTGATTTTTTACACCATTTCAATGATTTCAAGCTATTTTATATCACAGAAACGGAAAAATATTTGAATATAAACGCAGGTAAAATAATATTTGAACTGTTATTTCCTATTGAAAAATTAAAATCTCAGGTTAAAATTTATGTTCTATCACTTATCAACTATATATCCCACATAATTTTTACCATAGAAACATCGTAGAAATTAAATTTAATTTAAATGAAAATAATAAATCGTAAGTATCTAAAAGTATCAAACACAAAAACTATTAATCAAAAATTAAAAAAATCAAACGTTTTTACAAAGTTAAAAAAAATTACAAAAAAAAATTGCAAAAATAAAAAAAAAAGTTTTCACAAAAAAAGTTTTTACAAAAGAAAAAGTTTTTTCAAAAAAAAAGTTTTTACAAAAAAAAGTTTTTACCAAAAAAAAAAAAAGAAAAAAAAATTTTACAAAAAAAAAATTACAAAATAAATTTTTTTTTTACAAAATAGAAAAAAAAGTTTTTAGAAAAAAAGTTTTACAAAAGTTTGAAAAAATTACAAAAATTATCCATTTTTTACAAACTTTTAAAAATTAGAAGTTTAACTGCTACCATTGCCGCTATCACTTCTCAGAATATAACAATCTAGACTTCACTATAAGGAAAATTTCAACTACAATTGTACCAACGCTATTATTAAGCTCGCATAAACCAAATTTTATACTGTATTTGGTGAATATCCAATTAACATCTTCCGTGTATAGTAACTTTTTCCTCTAACATTTGAAGTTGTGTATATCTGCTACTTTCATATATATATAATTAATATTTCAGAATTAAGACCATACTAACCATTTTAATATAAGACCATATTTAAGCAAGATTCCATGATAAAGCTTATTATACTGATTATTTTTATTAAGTACGCATGCGCAGTTTTGTCACATGATCAATTTAACTGATGATAATATAAAATTTTGAAAAGTGATGCAGAGGTTCTCATTCCCCAAGTCAAAGTCTTACATGAAAATGACTGTATATGTGTAGCTCCAGTAAATTTCCTGATTTTAACCCAGTTAGGGAAACAATTTCTCTGTTAACGAATAAAGTAAGTTGTACTATATCATTGTAAAACATCAATGAATGATTATTTATCTATTAATTCTTTTCTAAGTATATAATTATATTTCTTTTATTGTATAGATGTTACACCAAGGTGAATCAAAACAGCAGAAACTCTCTTTACCAGAAATGGATATCCCAGATGATTCGTCGTCAACACATATAGAATTAAAGAATAATATACATGTGAGTACTTATATGTGATATATTAGAATACATATATTAAACATAATTAGAGTGAATTTACAATAAAATATTATATCAGGTGTTCTATAAAATGGGATGTTTTTTCGCCTATAGTGTTAGAAGGAATTCTAAATGTATGCATTTATTTCTCTTGCAGATGTGTTCCACTTGTAACAAATAATTTTCAAGTAAATTGAATTTAAAAGAACATATACAAATCCATACTAGTGAAAAACCATATACTTGTAATCATCGTCAAAAATCATCTACAAGAAAGTGTGAATTATATTTTACTAGAAAATGCAGACTGTCAGTTCATATGAAAACAAATCCTGTTAAAAAATTGTTTCAGTGTGAAAAGTGTGAGAAAATATTCATTATTCGTAATAAACTGAATAGACATACTGTTATGTTGAACTTGTCGAAGACAGTATCCCAAATCCTATTGAAGATGGATATTCAAAAATTAACCAGTAGGTTGAAGAATTTAACAGTCAAAGATCAGATTGGATACTTCGAAAAATTGACTGTATAGAACATAATATATAACCCCTAGCTAGAAATTAAGTCTACATAGTGAAAAAGATACGTTCTTAAATCACTGAATTAAATTATTCTATTATAAAATTTATAATTTTAGAACATTTACCAAAACTACTCACGCAGCATTATAGATTTGACATATGATACCCAAAAAGTGAAATTTGTAAAGAAAAATCCAAAGTGTTGTAAAGAATTTTATTGATATAATTGATAAAATGTATTGAAGAGAAATTGATATAAATGTAGATAATATTCACAATGTATTGTTTAAATACCCATAATAAAAAAATTATCTATACATATCTGTGTTTGTTTTTATAAAACATATTTCATTCTTAAAATATATTGTATGATTTTTAACATGAAATTTCTATATGACAGTAAATAACTAATTCTGCTTTACGTAAGACTTGAGATTTATCATAACTTGTTCAACGAAACAACATTTTCACCAATGAATATCAGTTTACACACATACATATGAAAATCAACTTTTGATAATACTATACATCAGATTAATGAAAATATATAGAAGTCATTACAAAAATTATTTTACAAATAAAAAAATTTAAAAGTTTTTACAAATTAAAAAAAATTACAAAAAAAAAGTTTTTACAAATTAAAAAAAGATATTTACAAATTAAAAAAAGTTTTTACAAATTAAAAAAAGTTTTTACAAAGTTTAAAAAAGTTTTTACAAACTAAAAAAAAAAATTACAAAGTTTTTACCAAATTTTAAAAAAATAACTAAAAAATTACAAAAATTTCAAGTTTTTCTAAAAATATTTACATATAAACAAAAATTTACACAAAAGTCAGGATCAGACCTACGTCTAACATAGCATTTTTTCCACTTAAGTTGTTAAAATCATAGTGTTAGCACTGTAAAAATATAAAATAATACCTTCAAATGATAATCTATGTTGGAACCAATAAATGGTATATTAAGAATCATGTGTGATTTGGACAAATTTAAAATACATGAGTAAACCATTAATGTATCAGCAACTGATGGGACGCATTTTGCTGATGTTATTTCAATCAATAAATCTGAAAGTTACCGACAGTAACAGTAACCAAAGACTAACAGATAGAGATGCTTTAAGGTGTTGACATTACAAACAGATACAAGAAACAATTTATATCTGTCTTAATCTAATAAATAAGCTTCAGAGTTTCCTTTAGACGTACCTACTGAAGTGTAGATAAAAACATATCCATCGGTTCAGAAGTGACTAATATAACAGCAAAGGATACAGATAATGAGTATAGTGGACTTTTAGTTTATGTTATTGCTTCAAATGATGAATACAGTTCATTTCGGATAGATATGCATACAAGTAAATTATATGTTGAGTTGAAATTCGTAAGAAATCAGATTTTTTCGTTAAAATTGATATTTTATTTTGCTTAATTATTATACTCATTAAGGTG
This sequence comes from Maratus michaelseni, assembly GCA_963931845.1. Lineage (NCBI taxonomy): Eukaryota > Metazoa > Arthropoda > Arachnida > Araneae > Salticidae > Maratus > Maratus michaelseni. The sequence continues at coordinate 268,382,888 of OZ007590.1, read as the reverse complement.
TCTATTGTTTAGAAACTATAATATAAGTTTACAATCCATCTTATAGTTTGATATTCTCATCTTATAGTTGAAAAATTCATAAGAAATCAGCTTTTTCGCTAAAATTTGATATTTTTTCACTGTTTCGTGTAATTAGTAATACTCATTAAGATGTTCGTTATTCAAAATTAATATATATGTTTAATCTTCGGTTTATGATTTGGTATCCTCGTTTTATAATTGAAAAATTTGTAAGATTTCAGCTTTTTTCGTTAAAAATGGATATTTTGTCTAATTATCAGTACTCATTAATGTAATGATTGTTTAAAAACTAAAATGTAAGTTTAAATTTCTTTTTATAAGTTGATATCCTCATTTTATAGTTGAAAAATTTGTAAGAAATCAGCTTTTTTCGTTAAAAATGGATATTTTGTCTAATTATCAGTATTCATTAATGTAATGATTGTTCAAAAACTAAAATGTAAGTTTAAATTTCTTCTTATAAGTTGATATCCTCGTCTTATAGTTGAAAAATTCTTAAGAAAGCTATTTTCGTTAAAATTGATATTTTTCCATTGTTTCGCTTAATTAGTGATACTCATTAAGGTCTTTCAAAATTCGTATATAAAAATCAATATTCATCTTATAGTATGATAATCTTGTTCATTTAACCTCATCTTAGAGTTCTTATTTTCATTTTCGTGTTACAGTAGAAAATTATTTTTCCCCGCCGGAGGATCGTTGCAGCCGGAGGATCTGCGCGGTCGGAGGTGCGGTGCCTCCGGCCGGTGGCACGGTGCCTCAGTGCCTCCACATCATCCCTCAATCCCTCCACCTCCTGACCTCGAACTGTCCTTTTCCCACTATTAACGGTATCTATTAGAAGACGGGATAAGCAGCCTAGGTTATTATAAAATACCTCCTTCATAATGAGTAAAAAAAAAAATCTTAAAAAAAAAAATCTTTAAAAAAAAAAAAAAAAAAAAAAATATATATATATATCTAAATCTTCCAAAAATATTTTTGGGAATCGTTCGTGTGAGAGTTTATATCTTAGATTACTTTCAGCTGAATATCCTACTTTTGGCGACTTTTAAAACTAAAAATTCTATTTTTGACGATTAAAAAAAAAAATCGCAAAAATTTCTAAGTTGTCCAATTCAAAGTAATTAATGACCATTTTTAATTATTCATTCACTCCTACTGCATACACACATATTCAAACTGCATACTCTCATTTAGAAAAAAAAAATTGCTTCGAAAAATTTCTAAGTTCTTCAATTAAAATTAATTAATGATCATTTTTAATTAATATTTTTAAATACAATTCACAAACCGAAAAAATATTTCCCACCCTACTATAGTTGAAAAAAAAAATTGCTTCGAAAAATTTCTAAGTTCCCCAATTAAAATTAATTAAAATAATCCCCTTATCTTATTTTAGGTGGTGGAGGGCACTTCGAGAGGAGGAGGGCATGTGCTGCACCTTGCACCGTGCCCACAGCCCGCCACCTGCAGTCGGAAGCCCAATTTTCCTCTACTTATATTTGATCGAGAAAATAAAACCACCAGTAGTGGTTAATGCCAGAGGACATTTCAAATTAGAAAACTAAAAAAGCTTATATTTTAAAATATTTTTGTTATATTATGTAACTTATACCTACAATTTCAATTATTTTTATACTATTTCATTATATTTTATGTATTTTCATTATTATGTTTAATTATTTAGTGTATTGTAATAAATATGATGCAAGAGAAAAACACTTTTGGAAAAATGAAATGTGTATTAAAAATTTAGTTGTTGATCTAAAGTTTTAAAATTTCATAAATTACATTGCAAAAATCTTAAAAGAATGGAATGTATATACTTTTTAAGCCATGTCATCTTCAATAGAACAGAATTTTATCCAAACGTCAATAGCAATATAACACTGTTCCCTTTTTCAGTAACGTAAGTTACCACAATAAATATAATTGCCAAAGTTCAAGAAATAGCACTAAACTTAAGTAATTTCCATTCAAATTAAGCTTTGAATAGTTCTTATTAACAAATCACATCAACTTTACATTTTTAATATTTTTTTGGTGTTATATTAAGAAAATTACTGAAGCAAATTGTTCTAAATGTAACGTAAGTTACCATGGAATGACCCAACACTGACCTTGCCTGTTCTCCACTCTTTCCTGGCCGGGTATTCATTCCTTTTTTTCTGCAGACTCAGCCGGGCCGGGCTAGACTTATTTTTTCCGGGACGAGTTTGGCATGGAATTCATTCTTCCTAGAGATCTTCACGAGTCGAAATTTCCAGACCCGGACCCGACCCGGTATAAAAACTAAGAATTCGGCCCGTGTCTGACTCAACCCGTATGAAAACCATTATTGTGGCTCGTACATACATACCTCTAAATTCTTTACTCCGAACCTAAGTTCGGGTGGCATTTTTTACTATCTTCTATCTTTACAAGAACAAAGTATTGGATTGGTAAAAATTTTCGACGTATTTCTACAGTTAAAGGTCCTGAACACGAATTGAATGTTCTTAGAAAATGTCTATGTGTCTGTCTGTTTATGTATATGTGACACAAATTTTGTGGGCGCTCTATTTCGAGAACTAATGCGCGGAATTTAATGAAAATTCATATTCAGTTAGACCTTGACATAAATTGGTGCTGATGAGGTTTTGGTTTAAACTACTCAACAGGTGGTGCATTTTTAGCGATTTCCGCGATAGCTACATCTCAAGAATTAACGCACGGAATTTCATTAAACTTCTCAAGAACGAATAGATTGTCATTTAATTTTTATTGCAGACGATTTGATTTATATCGAAGAAAGTTTTGTGATAGTCACAACATACTAGAATTTGTTTTCGTAAAAATTGTAGTGATGTGCATTTTTTTAGCATAATTTTTAGAAATTTAATTTGGTTTAATAAATCAAAGAGATATTTTTTTAACTAGTGGGATGTGCCGATCTCAAAACTTTCTTCTATCTCATACATGTTAATACTTCAAATTTCGCTATCACATAATTCTGTTTTACGCCAGCTGCTTGCGAAGCGCCGGGTTACTTTCGTTGTTAAACTTCCGATGTTAAACTACGAAAAATTCCACAAAAATCGCTATCACATTGCCCCCGTCAGAGCCGTCCTTAGCGAAAGCGAGGCTGGGTGCAAGAACTTTTGCGAGGCCCTTTCATTCCAATCAATGTTGCCAATTTAACTGTTTTTTTTATTCATCTACCAGAAATTGTTAATAGTAATTTTTGCATTATGTAATGACAGATATTATGTGATTAAATTGAAGTTCGGAAATTCTGGTAGATATTTTGAATTAAAAAATCCTCCAAATTGGCAACATTACTTCTCACAACGTAATCGGCTTTTAAAAAAACTCGCGCTCAAATGATATACAGTGGCGCATCAAGGATTACCCCCTTTTTTAGGGGGGTGGGAGGGGTAGTATGCTTTAGTAAAGGTTTATAGCAGGAATAGAGACTCTGACCAATTTTCTTTCATAATACTTGTACGGTCTATTCTTTTTTCAGCAGATTTGGAACGGGCGGAGAATTCATTCTGGCCGTGTCATATCGGAGCGGATTTTTCTTTCCTTTTTTCTCTGGGAAAGGGGGGGGGGGGTAAATTAGTAATAATGTACAGCCGTTAAAAAAAAAAAAAAAGAGGGAAAGATAGAACACCCTCATACATTTTAATCGTCAAATTGCTGCAGAGTGATGTAAAAGGTGCTATTAGACTGCGAATTGTGTCTATTTTTCAAATTTGAATACAAAATTTGAAAGTGGAGACATCTACATATTAAAAATTGTATCGACTTAGATGGTTGGCTGATGAAAATATTTTTTTTTCTATCTGGTTTTGCTAATTTTTTATCGAAGCCTGCCCGCCCCCCCTATATTTTAGTGTATCATAAATGTAAAGGGTTGACAATTTAAAACACTTATAACGCGATCCGTAATTATCGTAGAATACTATCATATTTTGTATGATAAATATAGCCTTTATAAAGGAAGGACTTTGTCGGTTTTTTAACCGGAGCCCCTAAATTTTAGTATAGCACGGCTATAAGAGCTCGTTTACCAAAAACACGTATAAATCATATCCAAATTGTCGTAGCTAAAGCAAATATTGTATGGTAAACCTTTTTGGGGAGGTAAGGAGTTCTGTCGATTTTTTTTTTAAGCAAGCCATATTTTAGTGTATTATAAATATAAGGTAGTAACCAATTAAACAATTATAAATCAAGATGTAGTTGTTGTGATACTGATATTTAGTGTGGCATTTTTTATTTATTATATATTTTTATTTATTATATATTGGGGTGACAAAGTAGCCCCCCCCCCCCTTTATAAAGATTACGTTTACCATACAAAATAAGAGTGTTCTACGATAATTACAGCTAGAGTTATAAGTGTTTTAAGTTGTAAGCACTTTATATTTATGATACACTAAAATATGGGGGCTTTTATAAAAAATCAACAGAGCTCCCCCACCCCCCCACCCCCTTCTTTAAAAGGAATACGTTTTTAATAGAAAATTTGTGTAGACTGTGACAATTTAAATCCGAGTTATAAGTGTTTGTGGTTATCGGGCTCTTATATTCACGCTATACTAAACTTTAGGGGGCTTCGGTTAAAAAAACTGACAAAGTCCCCCCCCCCCCCTTTATAAAGATTAAGTTTACCATGCAAAATATGAAAGATTTCATGCTACTAAATCACAATACGGCAATGAAACCATTTTTTAGGTAAGATGGTTAGCTTTTAAAATTAAGGTATTTTATTTCTTGCTAAAACGTAAGTGGAAATTGTGTAAATAATAAAAAGTATGTAATTATATATAAATTACTTATAAATAAATGTATTCAAAACATTAAATACCCGTGTTACAGTGGCATAAGGAATAAAAACATGATACACGATAGCAAATAATAAATTCGGAAACGAAAGGGGGGGGGGGGGAGACACCAAAAGAAAAATGCACAATAAAACATACAAGTGTCAACAATCTAGATTTTCATGTTCTATTTTATCGATTTGTCATCTAAGACAGTGAAAATATTTTTTTCATGATTTCAATGTATCTATCATCGAAAAATAATATGATAATCTTTCACTATTTGTTATTTTATAAAACTATTTCTCGGAAAAATTATACGTTCTGAGGAAATTTGGATGTCATATTTAGATTTAGGAATATTAAATCTGTATAGTTTACATACTTGTTTTGCAGGGAGGAGAAATTTAAATTTTTTTGCTGACTAGTGTAATTACATCTCGAGTTATAAGTGTTTTAAGTTGGCAGTACCTTATATTTATAATACACTAAAATATGGGTGACTTCGATAAAAAATCGACTGAATCCCACTCTCTCCCTTAAAATGATTACGTTTACCATACACAATTTGCATGAGCTGCGAAAATTTGGATCCGAGTTATAAGTGTCTGTGGTTATCGAATTTTATGTTTGCATTATTCTAAAATTTAGGGGCTTCTGTAAAAAAAAACCTACAATGTGTCCTGTAAAATTATGTCATTTTGTTCATACACGCAAAATTTGAACCTACTGTGACAATTTGATATAAGAGTTTAAATTTGTCGGACTCTTATATTAAGCTTCTTATAAAATTTAGGGACTTCTGTTAAATAAAAAAAACCCGTCAATAACTCCTGTAAAATTATGTTACTTTGTTCACGCACACAAAATTTGAGCGGGCTGTGACAATTTGATCACGAGTTATAAGATTTTAACTTTGTCGGGCTCTTATATTCAGCTTTTTATAAAAAATTTAGTGGTTTGATAAGAAAATTATAATGGCCCTCCTGATGTTGAACCATACAACGTTTGATAAACGCTACGACAATTAGAGTCCGAGCTATAGGGGGTGGGGTGCGAAATGGCATCGGCGGAACCGAAGTGTCATGTACTCTAAATTTTATTGTGAAATAGATAATTCACAACAAAATAAATAATATTTATTTAGCTATTCTACATTAATTTGTTTTTCGGGTGCGAGGCCTTCTTAGGCGCGAGGCCCTGTGCGGCCGCACCTGTCGCACACCCCTAAGGACGGCTCTGGCCCCCGTTCCGGCTGAATATCCCTAAATTCAATTAGGACCTGCTGGCCGCAGTCGAAAACCTATAAATAAAATTTGATTCAATTCTATGCATAACTTCATACATTTTCCAATGATACAATAATGAAAATGGTACAAAAACCGCTATTACAGAGCTCCCATGCCCATCCGGCGGAATATCCCCAAATTTAAGTACGACCTGCTAGCTGTAGTCAAAAACCTATAAATGTAATTTGGTTTAATTCTATGCACAACTTCATACACTTTCGATGATACAAAGAGGACACACACACGGACAGACAGACATTTTGTAAAAACATGTTTTTCGGGATCTCGTTCGGTGTAAATCCTTCGAAAACCGGAAGTGGAAAAAAATTTTTAATTACAATACTGTCTTCTGTCATATATAGAAGAAATTAAAAATGTATTTTTTTTTTATTTGTAGAGCTTTAAAATTATGACTTTTGTTTATTATTTGTTTCTTTAATTCTAAACTACGTTAATATTAATGAATATTCATCTGAATGTAATTGTATAATTCAAATATTTAATAAGCGTTTATATACACAATTATCTAACTGTTATTAATATTGTTGTCATTCTGTATTCCATAAATTTCGAACATGATCTGAAAAAAAAAAAAATCTGTGCATAAGTAAGTGGGCTTTATGAATAATTTTAATTGTAGAACAATATGTTTCTTTAGAAATATCAGCATGTTTTGTAGAAATTGGGTCTGGCGGTGAAGTACCAATTAAGTTTGTTTACGGGCAGATCTGGGCTTGGGACAAACGTTTAGCTTTTATACTGGATCGGGTCGAGCCAAGCTCGGGCTTTTATACCGGGCCAGGAGGCCAATAGTTTTTGTACGGGTCGGGCTTGGCCCGAGGCGAGAAATTCGGCAAGTGTAGGCCTCTAACCGAGATATCTAAGCTAGTATTAATGTTTTTTTTTTAAATGCCTCTTTCAGCCAGCGTCCCATAGCTACTGAATATATGTTTCGTTAATAAGTTTCAAAACAGTCTTTACTGAATTAGAACTGATCTTTGATATAAAGAAACAAGCAGTCTTATACCCAGTATTTTTTTTTTTTTTACAGAATTCTTAAATGTGACGATCAATCAAAGCTTAAAATTGTCTCTATGATTATATTAGCCTTCCAAAAATTGAGCCTTTATGCGACTTCTGGAAGGTATCTCCCCAAGTGCCCAGAGATACACATTGCCTCAAAAAAAGTTTGTATGAATGCTTTGTACATTTTTTGTCCTACCGCTGTATAATTCTAATAAAAATCTGGACAACCTTTTTATTAGTACTATAATGTGATGTCGTTCTTCCCTATAGTTTTATCTTCCAAGTGTCCGTTGTTTCTTTGGGCGTTTTATTGCAAGGTCCAGTACGTCGATTGAGTCATAGGGATGTTAAAGGAAGAAGAGCTGGCCCAGTCTCACTGTACCCATACCTACATCTGGCTAGTTGGCGACAACTTTCAAGTTAGCAAATTTACTAGCAGTGAGAGTAAAAAGAACTAAGTGATACAGCAATTGCTTAAATGTACAAAGTGGTAGATAGCAGAGATTCGCATTCAAAATGTGATGTATTTGCTGCGAAAAGCGAGAAAAACTGGCGAAACATATGTAATTCAGAGGGAAAAAAAAAAGTAACATTTTATTTAAAACAGAACCAGAACAAGGCACGTCGTTAATACTCTCAACAACAGTAAGCGGAGCCCTACTACGATGGTATCGGAAACCAATCATTCTCTGAAGCTTTCCGATGGAACGACCAGTTCCGAAAAGCCCGGCGAAAACGCTACCATGATGTCATCGGAAGCGAAGTCATTCGGAAAAAGACATCGGATTCTCCCTTGAAATTCCCGACCCCATAAAATGCAGTGGAAAATACACACATTGTCGGAAGCGAGTCTTTGAAAGAGATTTTAAAGCAGTTGACATTGATTCGCGGTTTATTAAAAATGCCATCGACACACGTTTAATTAAGATATTTTGATAATCTTTTTTTTAAACAAGAGTGAAATGTTCAGATTTCCAGCTGTCAAAAGCTCAAAATGATATGATCGGTAGTTTTATAGAAAATGAAAAACAAAAATGAAACTTCCTTTTTGACCCAAAAAAGGGTTTTCTTTAAAAATTAACAAAAAATTAACACCTTACCCTAGAAATATTTAATAGCTATCATAAGAAAGGCCTTATTCTAAACTTTTAAATGATATGAAAATACATATTTTATAAGTTCTTGTTAAATAATTATGAGTATGAATACCGCAAATTTTCAAGAAATTCTGCTTAAATATAATATAACAGAGAAAATATTATAAGCTTTGAACTAATTTGAAACGCTAATAATAAACTACATTTGAAAATGTTGCAAGCAATTTTTTGTAGACTTAGATTGATTTTATTATTATTATTATTATTATTATTATTATTATTATTATTTTCTTTTTTTTCTTTTTTTTTTTGCGGGACGCTCTTTTTTCAAAATGAAAATTTAACGTAAAATAAGAAAAAATCTAATATGGATTTCAAAAAAATAATGCAGTGCTTATTAAAACACAGGCTAACAAAGAAAATGTTATTAATATGCTTTAAATAAACAGTGTGCTATGCCAAGAAAACTAATAGTTCTCGCATAAAAAAAAAATAATAATAACAGAGAAACAAAGCGTTGCATACCCGAAAAATAATTGTCCAGATAGTATTATGAATACTTCACTATACTAAATATACCATTATGCTAGTCCATGTGGGCACTATCATTGTTTACCTAAATAAAATAATTATCCAAAATTTTCACGTTTTTTTTTCTTTTTCTATTTTTTTTTTTAAATTATTTCAACTTAGAATTTTTCAAAAAAAAAAAAAAAAAAAAAAAAAAAAGAACAAAAAAGAACAAAAAAACTTTGGAAAGTATTACAGGTTCTTGAAGACTTTAGGATACAAAATTTTTTGATACGGCATATTTCATAATGACATCAAAAAGCAACGTATTTCATGATAACTTTACAGTTAATTTTGAAAAGCTTCCAAGATAAAAATATATATATATGCTATTTGAAGATGATGTAAATACGTCTTCTTGGCTTTTGTTTCTTTTCCCCCTGTTCATGGTTTCTGTATTAAACTAATTTTTCAGAATATAAATTAAATAATGTTCAAATTTTTAGAAAAAAAAAAGTAGCTTTGACATTAAATGAAGCTTAATATCAGGACCGCATACACACATACATATAGTATATATATTTATATATACATATACAGCAACTGTTTTTTTTTTTTTTTTTTCTGAAAATTTGAGCAATTTTTAATTTATTTTTTGGAAGATTAATTTTATATAGGAGTCAAGGACAGACAAAAATGAATCAAAAGCCAAGAAGAATAATTTAGATCATCTTGAAATAACATATTTTTTATCTTGTTTGAAACTTTTCGAAATTTAATGTAAAGTTACTATAAAATTCGTTGCTTTTTGATGTCATGAGAAACTTTACAATTTTCTTTTAAATATCCAATGAAATATGCCATATTAAAAATATAGTAAATTAAAGTATTCAAAAGCTTGTATTCATGGAAGTTATATGTTCTTATACTTTCCAAAGATTTTCTTTTACGAAAATTTCTAATTTAATATTTTTATCTTCTAATAATCTGGAATTCTCTATGAATGTTATTAAATGACTTTATTATTTATACAACAAATTACAATAATTAATATTGATACAACATTTAATAATATATGTTTAAAGTAAAAAACTTTTGGAAATGTTGAATAAATAATTTATTTGGGTACAACGATAATGCCCATATGGAGTTGATTATTTGCTCTAATGCTATATTTATTATGGAAAAGTTTTAGTAAAAATATCTGGTAAATTATTTTTCCGGTATGCAGTGCATGGCATGTTTATTCTGCTAATTTTTTTCATGCGGGAGCAGTGGTATAATTAGTTTTGTTGGCATAGTGCACTATTTATTTAAAACAAATTAAAAACATTGTACATGATGCTTTGTTAGACAATGTTTTAATAAGCACTGTAATTATTTTCTTGAAATTCCAATTAGATTTTTTGTTATTTTATTTTAAATTTTCATTTTGAAAAGAGAGCGTCCTGCAAAGAAAAATTACTCTAAGTCTACAAAAAATTGCTTGCAGCATTTTCAAAGTATGCTTATTATTAGCGTTTAAAATTAGTTTCTAAGCTCAGAATATTTTTCCAGTTATTTTATATTTAAACAGAATTTCTTGAAATTCTTGGATATTTATGCTAATATTTATTTAACAAAAACTTATACAACTTTTATTTTTATATCATTTTAAAGTTTAGAATAAGAGCTTTCTTGTAATAGCAATTAAAATTGTCAAGCGTAACCTGTTAATTTTTTATTAATTTTTAAAGGAAAGCCTTTGTTTGTTCAAAAAAGGCAAATTTCATTTTTATTTTCCATTTTCTAAAAAACTACCGGTCATATCATTTTGATCTTTTGACAGCTGAAAATCTGAATATTTCACTCTCGTTTAAAAAAAAGATTATCAAAATATCTTAATTAGGCGTGTTTTGATGGAATTTTTAATAAAAACAGAAAGCATTATTAAGCGTTTCTTTTCTGTTTTCTCACAGGGGAAAAAGAGGGAACGACCGTGGGAACGTACTTTTTCTAACGCACTCTCATTGGTCAGTTTGTTTTTTTCCGATATCTATTTGATAAGGAATCTTCAAATACGACGGCTATTACCGGTTGCTTCGTGGTACGGCTAAAATGCGTGTCGGATATTTTTTTCGGGAAACATGATAATCCCACATCGGATGCTTGCCGTATCGGGAGGATTTCGATGCGTTCGTAGTAGGGCTCGCAGTAGTGTAAAGGTCAGCTTTTCTCGCTACCACGCTACAGGTCCCCAGTTCGACTGCGGATTGATCAAGATCAAGGCTAACTCGGGCCTTAATCCATTCGGGGTCTATAAATTTAGTACCAAGCTTACTTGGGGACTAAATATTGATGGTCCTGCGTTAGGCTGACAACCTGACAGGGGCATTATAGCACCTCAGGGCCCATAGTAAAAAAAACAGGGCTTGTTACTATAGGCCGTAAGCCTTAATGAATTGTAAGTTTAGTTCTAAAAAACAAACTCACTTTTTTCTGACACATTTACAAAATCATTGCTATTTATACACATATAAGAATACAAGATCAGTAACAAACGGTGTGTTTTAAGCGCCCGTAGCAATTCAAAAATTTGCTCTCGCTCCCTAGAGACTACTGTAGTTTCTTATACCGTAATCTTTAATACAGCTAGGTTTTGGAGTTCCTAAAAAATTTAGCGCAATGGCCAATATACTACAAAAATTTCATTTAAAATAATTCCACCTTTTGAACATACAGCTTAAAATTCCACCTAGAGACCTGCGCGGATCGGGTTGTCCCAAACCGAACCTGAAAATTCCTTTGTAACCAAAACCGAACCCCGAAAAAAAAATCTTCGTCCTCCCGAAACCGAAACGAAAGAAAATTAATCCACATTTTAATAGAATTATAAAATGTAGTATGCAATTATATTTCTAATTTCAATTTTATTTTATATAGAAATATAAACATATAGTATATATACTCATTAATATTCAAATACTGTAAAACATTTATATAACGGACACCTCGGTGCCATCGAATTTATCTCTTACTCAGAGGAGTGCGCAAAAATATGCAAATACTTGTACTGGGGACTGTCTCCGCTCTTCAGGAGTGACCGTACGGAGGTCTTACTGTACATGCTATTACTTCTGAATTCGTGTATAAATTCGACGGCTCCAAGGAGTCCGTAATTTTAGAGGTTTTACTAAATAAAAGATTTAAAAAGTATTCCCTACATAAAGCTTCCCGCTATTTGGGACTGTCCGTTAAGAAAATTTTTCTGCATATAGATTTTATCTGAAAAAATATTTTTAGATATTCTTTTAAAAAATCGGTTCAACCCGAACACATCACGCAAGATTGAAAAAACCCAACCAGATAATGTAAGTGAACCCGACCCGCAGAAAAAATGTAGAAATCAACCCGACCCGCAGCAAAAAAAGTAAAAATTAGCCCAACCCGAACCCATCTCGTACCAAAAAACAAGCTAACTCGACCCAAAACCGACCCGCAGTAAGCAAGTAGGAGTCTACCCTCCCCAAACCCGACCCGTAGCAAAAAGTAGAAGTAAACCTGACCCGCAATTTAAAGAAATTAGGCCCGACCCGACCAAGATTGCGGATCGGATATTAACCTCCAAATTTCTGATATCGCCCCCACCCCCTCCCCTTGAAGACTCTCTAGATCCGCCCTTGTAGTATATAGACAAATCTATTATAGATCATATAGAGGGGTGCGCAAAAGAATATGGAAACTTTTCCGACTGTTGACGGTAATTGCTGGCATTGTGTTTTCAAATGTGTCATGCGTTTTCCAAATTGTTTACTTAGACAGTATATCCAAGCTCTATTTAAAATTTTACGAAAAAATATGCATATTTAGTAGTGAAAACATGAATTCTTTAAAAAAAAAAAAAAAAAAAAAAAAAAGCTTTTAACGCAATGGCCTTATTACGCCATCCGTTTTCAATCAACCCTTTTCAATCCTCCTAGGCTAAACAGTTCTAGGCTAAACAGGTGAGGATTAAACACGTTTCCCGTTTCTGAGGATAGAAGCCTTCAAAAAAAGTCGAAGCATGCGCAAAGAGACGATTTTCGTGTGGAAAAGAGAGTGTGAAGTGTGAATTTCACAGAATGCAATTGGGTCTTTGGGTAGGCCTCCCCACCTAATTGACTTAAGACATCACCTTTCACCATTCTATATTATACTGTGAAGTTTTGTTACAGTAGTCTGAATGTGTTGGAAAGTGTTTCATAATTTATGCTTGACGCATGATTTTTCTTTCTTGTTTGATAATTAGCTAAGATAGTAATTAAAAACCGCAATTTAAAATCGCATAGCCGACTAAAGCTTAGCAGGTTAGGGAAAAGAGAACCGAATTCTCTTTTTCATCGGCCTACTTCTCAAACGTGCATCGGCGAATCCGTTCGAGATATCGAACAACAAAAGACATAATCTTAAATTTCATACCTTTACGTTTAAAACGCCGAAATCCGTTCGAAAAAAAAAAAAAAATTATTAACCCTTTCAATTTTCTTTTCAAAACAGTTCGATTTCGCACTTTTTTTTTCTCCTTTTCGCCGACACTCGCATCGGGATCTATTTCAAAGATACGGAAAAACTAAAAATACCCTCCTAAAGCGGAGAAGCGACGGTGGAATTAATTTTAAAAAATACGAATTTTAACCTTTTTCGAAAAAAAAAAAAAAAAAACGCGATTGCAGGTCACTTTGCGCGTCGTGTCTCCCAGAGACACTCTTTTTTTATATGCTAAAAACAACTAAATGTTGGTATAAAATTTCGACACAATCTTTTTACAAGTTTTTAGCAAACCAAATTTACAAATTCAAGAAGTTCGGACGATAAGAACTATTTTTTTTTTTTAATATTAAAGGACGGAACACACACACACACAAAAAAAAAGGCAGAAGAAAACACACTTCTTTTACCACTAGATATATATTTTTTTTTACGAATTTTTTACACAAGCTGCAAAACATTCATATTTATAAGCGATAAAAATTTCAAAGAGTTCGGACAATAAGAACGGTTTTTTTTTTTAAACTATTAAACGACCCGACGTGAAAAAAAAGTCATGTTACAAGCGCCTTTCTTTACCATTAAGTATTAATATTGTTCCCCGAATTTTTTACACATATTGCGAAAACATTATGTTTTTAACTCATAACAATTCCATATTCCAAAGAGTTTGGACGATATGTCCATTTATTTTAAACATCATCTAATGTACACGACGACCTCCCTCGTTCAGAAAAATGTTTAGGGAGAAAATAATCAGTGTGAAAATTAAAAACAAATCCCATAAGGTTAACATTGTGCACTCTTATTTACACTTAAACCTAAACTTATTTTTGTGCTTTTGCTCTAAAATTTTAATACCTTAAACTAACTTTTTAGCTGTTGTTTTAGTAAAAATTTGATCTAGAAATAATGAGATTTGGGAGTAAAATAATCAGTTGGAAACTCAAAAATGTTTTCATAGGATTTCAATTAAAAAAAAAAAAAAAAAGTGAGAAGAAAACATTGTTTTTTACAACTAAATATCAATATTTTAACACGAAAATTATGCACACGCTTCGGAAATATATTTGTAAATCATAAAAATTTCAAAGAGTTTGAACAACATGAACTATTTTTTTAAATATTAAATGGCCCGATGTGGAAAAAAAGGTGAGAGGAAAATAACACTTTTTAGCTGTCGATAGCAGTGGACCCTACATTATTATGTTCGTTCGGTAAAATTTTCGTTTAAATAAATAAATTCATTCAGCATTGATTTTAGGTATATTTAAGGTTAACTCGGGTGCGGGCTTAAAAATATAAAATCAAAACAGACCGGTGTGTGCGTGCCCGCCCGGTGTACGCTGCCGAATGCAGTGGGACCCCTAACTCCAAGTTTGTTTGGATAGATTTCCATTTGAAACTAAAAAATCATTAAAAAAAATCGGGTGTACGCTACCGAAGGCAGTGAGTCGAGTCCCCAGCATTAGGATCGTTTAGAAAGATTTCCGTTTAAACATATAAAATCCCTCAACATTGGTTTTAGGTATATTTAAGATTATTATCACAGATTTGGGTCAGCTAGTCAGTAAACAAAATAATATAAATAAAACACAAATTTAACACACATGTATGTAATCGAACTACGTGCACCGCTGAAATTATCAGACTAAAAAAGGATGCAGTAAGTAGCGAAATCTTTGGCGATGGCGATTTCTTAGGTTATTACCTATTGTCATGTGGCTAATACAAAAGTATAGCTTTTAATAAATTTCAAAATTTTAATCGAATGCATTATTGATATTTTTCATGTAGCAATAGTTTTGGTGCTGTTAGTGGTGAATCTAAAAAAAATATTAAAAGTAAAAAATCTATTCGAGTTTTCAATTACAAAAAAAAAAAAAAAAAAAAAAAAAAAAAAAAAAATCACTTATATTTTGTAACTTGTGAATTCCGCGTTGGATCCCCAAATTTTACTAATTATGGGAAATTCAGATAGCTATTTGACATATTTGTGACATTTCAGATAATATAAATAGTTCAACCCATTACGAATTTTCTTAAAGTACTATTCCTTGTAAGTTCTATCTATGTTTGAGGGAATTTCCTAGCTGTTTGTAAACATTGTAAATTTAGCGCAAGACAATCTAATCAAAAGGAGGCAAATATTAACATAATTTATTAATTGTCAACAGAAAGCTCTGATGGGTCACACACACATTTGATGATGCAGCATTGTTGGTTAGAAAACCACCTGCGTTTATTGAGCAGGTGAAGAAAAAAACCGAAAGAAACAAAATTATGAATTTATTCCTTTTGAGACGCGGTGCCAAACTGAAGCCTATTTTTAAAACAGTTTGGGAGACGAATAACGTCATAATTATATGCAATTAGATTAATGTGGAAACCTATTTAATTAATTATAATAGTCTCATATTTTTCAGGCGAAAATTACGCGAATCTTCGTATTTTGCCGAAATTGTCTTTCAAAAATAGGGAGATGCGAAAAATATACGGGGGTGGGAGCATAAATTATGGGAATAAACACGACACTCTATTTTACTTCAACAACATATTCAAAATTCGTATCAATTTGAACATCGTAATTTTGCGTTTTACAGAACAATTTTGCATCCTGTCTTACACGAAGTACCGGGAAAATCATTCTGAACCCAAAACCAGACAAACTGGAAGGTTAACAATTCAATTCTCGCGATCGATATCAGATTAAAAGCTTTAAATATGCTTTAATGATGTGACCAAAGTATAATATAGCATCGTGAACAACAACAAAAAAAATAATAATAAAAGAATTTTTAAATTCATTTAAGCTTTTTTTTTCATGTTTTGGAAATTTGTTAATACTTAAGTTCGATAACTTTTGCACCAGCAATGTTGAATTATTTCATTCTTCGTTTTTTTTATAAGGATTTTTTAGACTGTAAAATCGCAAACAATTTAACAAGATAAATATATTTTTTTTAATTTTCGTTGTTATAAATTAGCGAGAAGTTTCGAGCGCGTTACACACGTTAAACATATAGACGTCCGACTATTACACCGCCAAGCGGCCTTAAAAATAACTTGCCAAATGCCAACCGGAAATACACCATTTTCGCTTACTCATGTCTGGAATTCTCACGCATGCGTAATAAAAAATTGTTTCAAGGACATTGTACTGCGTAGTCGAAGCAGAAGTTCTTTGTTGGGGAGAGGTAGGAGACTGCTCATTCTGAAAATGGGGGCGATGAATATTACTTCTCTTCTGATCCTGATCCACTGCCGCTGCCGCTGGCTGACTGAGTTGGGAATGGATTAGGGGTGAGTTGAGTTAGAGTGAGTGACGCACGACGCGGAGGGTGAGGCGCAACGTTTAACCGTTGTGCAAGTTTGATTTTCTTTCTGATAATGGTAGATAGAGCAACGCGTACGAGGCAAAGATTATTTTCAGCATTTTAGACGAATGTATTGATTATTCGATTACATCATTCTTGAATTTGAACTGTTTAGAAATATTATCATTCTAGAGTTTTAAAAAAAATGTATAATATGAGTATAAAAAAATTCAAGGAAAGCAGAAAGGAAGTTATTAGATATCAGTCAGTTTAAGTCGAAAATTAATTTTTACTCATTCTCGGATTTTATTTATTTATAAGAGAGAGGAGGAGAGACATTCATTAGTCCCAAAGAATTATGATGTCTTAGTGTTGCCAGCAGCGCCGCAGCTACTCTATGTGGCGCCAGGTGCAAAAAAAAACCCTTGTAAGTTTTTCTAACGATCGTCAGTGCATCAATAGTGATAAATGTCAACGCTGATTAAATCTGCGCCTATCCTAACTAATGGCGTCTGGTGCAGGAGCACGAAATGTTCCGCTGAATGGGTGAAAAATTTTCCTGATGTTTTAATAATGAACAAACTTTTAAAAATTCACACGTACTGATATACTGTTTATTGTTGTGCTTTGAATTCTTAAAAGTCTGCAGTTTCTCAGAAATATAAAATAAGAAGTTTTATCTTTTACGAATTCTCGACAGGTTTTGCATAAACTTCTTATAAGAAATTTCTGATTAAGACTATTATTGAGTTTTAATAATTTTAACGTTATTAGTAAGTATAAATGTATGCTCAGAGCATATCGCCCTACTAACCTGATGATTTGAAATCGGTGGGATTGAATAAAAATCCAGATGCGAGTTTATCATTTAACAGAAAAGAGGGAAATAGCATTTTACTAACGCTCGCGGCATTACTGAATTTCATGAATTTTTGAGACTCCCGTTTCCTATACAACGACGTTGCTCCATGTAGGGATTTTTTTGTTCGTATGTTTACCTAGGCGGAAGCGAACATATATTCATTATAGTGATCGCTTCTTTCATAAACCAACCTGGTAGTCGCACTATTTTCGGCAGCGTACACTAGTGCCCTCTATGGCTTCGAATCAAGCGAACTTTGACATATTGTGATTTTTTATTTCGACTCCGTGATTTCCGTTTCAGTAAAAGAATTAAAAAATCGCGCGTAACGAAAAATATATATATATACAAATTGTATTATAAAATCGGGAAATTCAAACAATCGCAAAGAGCAAAATTTATTATACTGAGCTAAAAAAATTGAAACCAGACTCCTTTTACGAATGTCAAAACATTTACGCGGAATGCGCAAAATCGCATAAAAATGTCGCGAAAAAAAAATCAAAAATCGGAACGGACAAAATTTTTTGTATTGGTTTAAAAAATCGAAAACGAATACAAAAAAAAAGTGCCGCGAAAAGAACGCCAAATTTCGCGAAGAAATAAAAAATCGCAGAGGACAAAATTTACTATATTAGGCAAAAATATTGAAACCCGATCGTTTTACGAATGTAAAAATAATAATAAAAAAATCGCCGCGTAACGCTAAAAATTGCATTCAACAATCGCTAAAAATTCAAAAATCGCGGCACAAATTCCGAATAAATTTTATCGAAAAGGAGTCAAAATTTATAAGGGCTAAAAAAAATTAAACCGAATTCCTTTTACTAATGGGGTAAAATCACTTCAAAACGCGGAAAACTCTAGAAATCGAATAAAAATTCAAAAATCGCAGAGGACAAAATTTTCCATATTGTGTTAATAAATTAAAACCAGATTCCTTTTACGGATGTCAAAACATCGCCGCAAAATGCGAAGAAACTTTAAAAATCACATAACAAATTCTAGTATTGTCATTGTACGAATTCTGAATAAACTTTATTGAAAACAGGTCAAAATTTACAATATTGGGCTGAAAGATTGAAAATTCATTTTACTAATGTAGAAAAATTGCCGCGAAACAGGATAAAACCCCCTAAAAATAACATAAAGAATTAAATAAAAAATATTTAATCCAAAAATTGTCTTCGAGGTTCATAACTTGAGACATACAGGTACGTTCCTGCCAAGTGTATAGCGGTCGCTTAGAAAATAACACACACGTACATAGACAAATGTCTGTCTTTATTATTATAGATTTTTTTTATTATTATTTCTTTATCATCCTCCTAGCTCCTTAAATAGCTGTATGCATTAGTTATCATAGAAACGCTGTATATAAAGTTGTTTTGACGTGTATGCATAATATAATTTTATTTTTGAACCTGCAATTGTGTAATTAAAGTGCTTGAATTAAATAAAGTTGAAAAAGTGCCGGCAAATTTAAAGAGAAAGAGACCGGATGAGCTATTGTGCTGGTTTTGTGATGCGACAGGAGATTTAATAAAAGATCGAAATTTACAAACATATTCCTCACAATTAAAAAAGCAGCAGACAGAAGGAAAGATGAATTTAGTGAGAAGTTTCAGAAGCTGTATAACCCGGAACCCATTAAACAATGTTTTTCATGGCACAAATGCTGTTTTTGTTTATCAAGCTATATTAGTGAAGAAAAAATAAGGCGTCGAGAAATAGTGTTCAATAAAGAGGTAGAAGTTTCTACTTCAAGCACTGAACCAGATTCTTTCAGATTCAAATACAATATACAAACAGTTCGGCAATCTTTAAGGGAATCTGGAGTATCGAATAAAACACTGAAATGTGTAATGTGTGATCAAGTAACGAGGAATAAAAATCAGCAACTGCTTTTATGCTCTGAAATTTCAACAGCCCAACAAATTTTAAATGCTGCACATATAAAACAAGATCGTGTTTTTACAAAAAATAGCATTTGTCAAGAACACAAAGACTTATTTGTCATTGAAGTTATATAATCACAAAAGTTGTTACAGTGATTATTTAAGATTGCGGAAAGATTCTGGAAACCCAGCTGGTGAACCTTCAAATAAAATACAACAGCAAATCCTCCAAAATACTTTTTATAAATTAATTGATGAAATTGTTAAAAATAATATACAACTCTGCCCTGACTTTAACCTGGTTTTTCTCTGACTGTAACCGTTAACAGTAGTTCGATGTTTATAGCTTGATGTTGTGTTGTGTCGTTGTTGAGCTTTGCACAAGTTCTGTATTTTGTCATTTATGTTACTCCAGTTTTACTGATAATTGAATACAGTATTTATTCTAGAATGTTACTTTAGTGCCTATCAGTTAACCTAGTTTTAACAGGTTATGGGTTCTCACATTTTTAACTGCGGTATAAAGAAAGGGCAGCTGACGTCACTGTTGGTTAAATTACTGTTGGATAGCAATAAAATACTGTCCGTTCTTTATGTCTTCTACAGTATGCATGAGATGGGGCGATTTGATTGGTCTACGTTAAACATGTCTATGATATGATTGGCCTACGTCGCCATGACGATTCCTGAAATGACCGCTACGACAAAAATGTAGTGGTAGATTGGTTGACGGAAGTGTTTGTTTGTAAACATTCCCTTTCCTTATTAAAGCTGCGTCCTGTTAGATCTGATCACGACTATTAGGCCTAAGTACAACGTGCACGTGATTGAATATTTTTTTATACGAACTCATCTTCTTGCGAACGCTTTTGATACGTACTGCCTATAGAGCTGTGCAAAGTGACGTCACGAACAGGTTTTTGCTGCTGCTGTAGGACAGCTATCGCTAACTTTATCAATGCTTTTTCTATTTGTGTGTCCTACAGCTCTTTTCATTGTTCTCCGGTAAAAGTCACGTGATGTGAACTGCTCTATTACAATGGAATTCAAAGCACAAATTTAGAAGCTAAAAGGTACAAAAAATTGGACGAAATGGAAGAATCAAATCGAACTATCGTTACGGCATAACAATGTGTCAGACGTTGTGACAGCGGATCGTGAGTCACCGATTGATCCTGGAGTGTCGGTTTCAGAGGACGCAAGAAAATCCTACGAAGCAAAGAATAAGGCTTTTCTGGAGAGCGATGTGTTGGCTCAATTAACTCTTATAAATAGCATGGACGATGCAAATATTGAGCTAACGGCAACGTGCGATTCAGCAAAGTGTGTATGGAAAAAGTTAGTGTCTGTTTACAAGCAGAATTCAGATCAGCTGATAGATCGCTTAACGGGGCATTTTTTTAGCTCAGAAAAAGATACTGTAGAAGACGTCGCAACACACATCACACATTTGCAACAGAATTTCTGCAAGTTAAATGATGAACTGAAAAGCTGATGCAAACGGAACTATCTGACCAATTGCTTATGAGTCGAATTATGTCAACTCTCCCGGTGGATATATGTTCCAGTGCAGGAAAGGACAATCAATAAAATAACTTTTGATTCGACAATAAATACGTAATTCTTATTTCTCAACAAATTAACTAGCCTTCGACTCATTGATACTAGACTGCCATCGAAGCATAGTGAGAGTGCAGCTCTTTTTGCCAAATCTTCAGCAAAAAAAAAAAAGGAAATTAAAGACTAAGAAAAAGTGTTTTCACAGTCATAAACCTGGACACATTACAAAATACTGCTACAAGAAAAATGGTGCAAGTAAACAACCTGATGGAGATGCCTTTGTTTGCAATGGTAGTGTTCCAGAAACAGACCTATAGCTAGCTGACTTTTGTGCTTCAGCACATATGATGAGCAGTGAAAAATGTTTCATATCATACAAGCTGTTTTAAGCTTCTGAAGAAGTAAGAATAGGAAACAATGAAGTTATTCTGGCATATGGTGAAGCAACGTGGAAATACTGGTCGACAAAATGTGGAAAAGAAATTATCTGATATATGTTTGGTATGTTCCAGAAGTAAGCAGTAACTTACATTCTATTAGTAAAGCTGTTGACAAAGGTTTCAAATTCAAAGTTGATACAATGATGGATGTGCCTTTATGAAAAATAGCGATGTACAAATGACAGGCAAAAGAGCATCTCGAAGCTTTTATGAACTCGAAATAAGAGTGCTTCAGAAGACACATTACAGCTGGGGCATGAAAGACTATATCACCAAAACAAGCGCTATGTTAAACACATTTTAGAGAAAAGAGGTATTCGTGTTGAGGGCAGCGAAGAGTTTTATGAAGAATGTGTGCTCGGAAAACAACGCCGAAAAAGTTTTGGCACTAGAAAGAATAGGCCAATGTGTGCTGGTAAGACTATTGGTGCAGATGTCCGTGGCCTCATGCAACAGAGATCCATTAAAAGGGCAAGATATTTTGCTTACCTTAAAGATAGCTTCTTAAGATATCGCAGTCTTCTTTATTGAACACAAATCCGAAGTAGTAAAGTGCATAATAACCTTCATAAATAAAGCAGAAACTACTGGTAAAAGAATCAAGGAGTTTAGGTGCGATGGTAGAAAAGAATTTGATAATGCTGAAGTTCATGCAATGCTTGCATCGAGGCGAATAACTTTAAATATTGTTATGCTATATACCCCAGAACAGATTGGTTCTGCAAAAAGAGAAAATCGCACGCTAGTTGAAAGATGCATGCAATACATGCAAAGAATCTCCCTATCAGACTGTGGACTGAAGCATCAACACTGTTGTTTATACACTAAATAAAATTGGACCCACCATATTATAAGGCAAAAGTCCATATGAAATATGGTTCAAGAAAGAAGCTCCAAACGTTGATCATTTTCATGTTTTTGGCACAGAATGTTTCGTGCATGTACCAACACAAAAAGAAGAAAGTGGGACAAGAAGAGTGAGAAATGAAACTTGTAGGATACTGTTGTGAAAAAGATGGTTACCGAATTTGGCTTCCACTTGAGGATAAAGTTGTTCTGACCCGTGATGTGATTTACAAAGAAAAGAAAGTCTTAATTTCCCAGAATCCATCTGAAAGTCCACCGGATCTGAGTATCAACAAACAGAATAGAACTCTGGATTGTACGCTTAGTACAAATGACAAGATTGACTCTGAAAATGAAGAAAATTTAATAATTGATTCTGCTGAAAGTTTGGAATCTAATAAAAACGGGTTGTATAAATGGAGCAACATTGCAAAGTCGTAGTCGAAGAATGATTAAAACATTTTCCCATTTACAGGATTATATTTTATTGGCAGAGCATGATGTCCCTGACTCATATGCCTTAGTAATGCAATCCAGTGATGCTGAAAGATGGAAGCAAGCAATAGATGAGGAAATGACCTCACTGAAAGAAAATCACACTTGGGATCTTGTTGATTTGCCCAATGACAAGAAAGTCATTGCTAACAGATGGGTTCTCCGAATTAAAACTAAAGGTGGTGGATCTGTTGATCGTTTTAAAGCGAGACTTGTAGCAAAGAGTTTTTCGCGAAAGCCAGGCATCGACTATGATGAAATATTTAGTCATGATGCACAATATGACACAGTTAGAATGTTGTTGTGTTGTTGCATGTGAAAATCTGGAGCTTCTCCAGTTTGACGTGAAAACTGCTTTCTTCTATGGCAAATTACACGAAGAAGTTTTATGAAGCAACCAAAAGGTTTTAAAGATAAATCCGGTACACGTGTGCAGGTTAAACAGAAGTTTCCATGGTTTGAAACAAACTCCACGATGCTGGAAGAGAGGATTTGTTAACTTCATAGAAAAAAAAAGGTATGAAATGTAATAACCCAGACTCCTGTTTATTTGTTCGGACAAATAATGAGAAGAAATTGTTTATTGTTATGTATGTTGACGATGGACGTGTTGCTGCCACTGAAGAAAGTGAGATTTTATTATTTGTAACCAAACTGAAAGATGAATTTTAAGTAACAACTGGCTCATTGTACTGTTTCCTTGGAATGAACATAAAACGGTTGCAATATGGCTCTGTTTTTCTGGAACAGAGTGCTTACACAAGAAAGATTCTTAGCCGATTTAGAATGGTTTAATCAAATGCTGTTTCTATTCCGTGTGAAAAAGGTGACACAAATGGGAATGACAGTCCAGTTAGTGAAGATGTGCCCTATCGTGAAGCAGTAGGAAGTCTTACGTATTTGGCTAGAAGGATATTGCATATGTGGATATTGCATTCCAGATATTGCATATGCAGTTAGTGTGGTATCTGAAAGACTAGAAAATCCCAAGGTTCCAGACTGGAATGCTGTTAAAATAATCTTCAAGTACTTCAAAGGGACTTCAGGATATGGACTGTTAAATACAAGAAAATGTGAGAACAAACAGCTTGAGGCGTATAGTGATGCAGACTATTCTTGTGACACTAAAACGTGACATTCCAGAACTGCCATAGTTAGCAAGTTCAATGAAGATGCTATCTCTTGGAGAGCAAAAAACAGAGAAGTGAAGTTCTATCTACAACAGAGGCAGAATATGTGGCTGCTAGTGAAAGTGCAAAGGAGATAATTTGGCTTCACAGACTGCTAAATGAGCTTTTAGCAGTACAAAATCAACCAACTTTGTTGACAATGCAAGTGCCATAAAACTAGCCAGAATTTCATAAAAGATGTAAGCACATAAATGTGAGATATCACTTCGTACGAGAAAAATGTCTAGAGGGGTCATAAGATTAAAAACATTTTGAAAGTGAAAGTCAGCTTGCTGACATTTTTACAAAATCACTGCCTCGTATCCAATTCCAGAAATTGTGGTCAAAACTTGGACTCAGGTGTTAGAGTCATGTTTGAGGAGGGGAGGGGGGTGTTAAAAATAATATACAACCATACCCTGACTTTAACCTGAACTGTTTTTCTCTGACTGTAACCGTTAACGGTAGTTCGATGTTTATAGCTTGACGTTGTGTTGTATGTGTATTTTGTCATTTATGTTAATCCAGTTTTACTGTTAATTGAATATATTTAGTCTAGAATTTTGCTTTAGTTCCTATCAGTTAACATAGCTTTAACAGAAATAAAAGGTAAATTTTCATCTCACTCTTTTGAAATGTCTTACTTGACTAAGCGGATGGCTACACTTACTGAAATAGAGAATGCAGTTATAGATAGTCGCGTAGTCAAATCATTTCTTATTGATAAGTATGGTGAAAAAATGTTATTTTCGTATCCGTCTGATCGATCTAAATCTTCATGAACACGATATCGCTGAAGAATGTGGTTGAACGTGTCCGCACAGTGGATTAAACGAACCATATAGTTGAAAGTGCATAAGAATTTTGAAAAGAATTATTAACAACGGAGTTAATTCCAAGTAGCTATTTATGGGATGAAACATTAATAAACAAATATTTAAAAATAGTAAATTGCCACCGAATTGGAAGATTTTTATGCAAGCATTGTTGAGTTCAAAAAATAAAAAAATAGCCGAAAATGATTACCCAAAAACATTACCGAAAGCCGGCAGTGTTTTTTGATATTTTTTTAGTATTACTGAGAAGCAGACTCCAAAGCATAATACCGTTAGCTCAATCCATTCATCACCTAGCTAGATCAAAATATCTAATTACTATGCTCAATAAATTTGGACATTGTAGTATCAGCTACAAATCAATAAAAGACCTTGAGACCCAAGTAATTATGTCCATTATGTGCGAAGATAACGAACAAAAAATTCTTATACCTAAGAATGTAACACGAAATCCATCGTTATTTTTTCATGGTGCTATGGTTAACAATGATCTCAAAATCTGTATTTTTACTATGCATTGTTTCTATATAAAAAGTACAATATTACACAATACAAAAATTACAGAAAATATACCTGTTTTAGCATCTACAATACCTATTAAAGATTTACTTTGCGAGCTTTCTTTTATGGAAAAGTTTTTATTATGTCGTCATAAGGTAATTTGCAAGCTATCTCATTTTCTAAATTTATTATACATAAAGTGGATAAGCGTTGTTATTTTGTTAAATTTCTTAGATATCTTTTAATCAATTTACATTTACTGAAATTTTTTTCATTAGAAGCGACGGATACAGGTAGTGTTAGGAATATTTTTAGACAAGGAGTTAGATTTGGATAAGAATCCTGAAGTCCATGTAAATTTATCATTCTTAGCAGCTCAATAGTCGAACTTGACTTCATCTTTTCATGGATAGAAAACCTTTTTAACTACTTAAATAAAATGGCTTTAACCCTACAGTGCATAGTGTAGCCAATTGGCAACACTCTCTATTTAACTTTAAAAAAATAAATCAAGTTCTTTACAACCACTATCTTTATATAGAAATATTAATCCTGTAAAAATAACATAAATATGCTACTAAATAAAGTTAAAAATCTATCTTAAAATTTCTGGTGTCGAATTCTTAATATAAGTATAAAAAAAAACACAATTCTAAAAGAAAAATTCATGCACTGTACGGTTAAAGGGCCAGAACGCGTTGAATTCTCGACAGAGTGTAAGTTTCGTTTTCATTTTTTTAGACAAAAAGTCTGTTAATTACAAAAATATCTAAATTTAGGAGAAATTAATAAAAAATCAATTTATAATTCTTTTCTTATATATCAACTCAATTATTGCATAGAAAAGGAGATTTTTAGAACAGAAATAATACACATAAATTATTATATGGTGTAGCACGTATAAAAAAATAACTTGGTTGCTTACCTTCATGAATATCGCTCGGCTTAAGCCATGAGGAAATACTAGATGATAGCTGTGAAGCCTCCTCTTCTCTTTTTTTAGCCTTCTTTCTGTAATAATTACCCGAATGTCTTTTAGACATAACAGAAATAAAATACTGAACACGGTGTAAAACAGCATAGAACAGTGTCAGAAAAAAAGAGATAGCGCCAAATCTTTGAATTTTAAATAAATAAAAAGTTCTTAAAAATACTGGGGGCAATGTGATATTTTATATAATGTAATACAAATTAATTCATTTTTTATTTCTGATCCTTATGCAACGAAAGTAAACCACCGAGGAGGGGGGGGGGGGGGGGGGGTAGAAAACAATTGGACCATAAAATGAACTGGCAACCTCCATGATATTAATTTTTGTGCTCTTCTGAGCTCATATCAATTGGGAAAATGCGGTTGTTAGTTGTCATATTTTGCGCACTCTCACATCCTTTTAGCGCCTCGTTTATATATCTTTTGGGAGAAGGCTTAATAGCTCATCTTTGTAACTTCTGTCTTGCTTTGTACGTGCATGGGCCTAAACATTGATAACGACAATAAAGTGAAGATAGGTTAAATACAAGATTTTACAATGTGCATCATTGCAAGAATGTTATCAATGTCCTAACTTCTTAATAAAGTATACAATAATATTATCATATACTACTATTAATTTTTAGAATAATTATTTTTGTGCTCTTCTGAGCTCATATCAATTGGAAAATGCAGTTGTTAGTTGTCATATTTTGTGCACTCTCACATCCTTTTAGCGCCTCGTTTATATATCTTTGAGAAAAAGACTTAATAGCTCATCTTTGTAACTTCTGTCTTGCTTTGTACGTGCATGGGGCTAAACATTGATAACGGCAATAAAGTGAAGATAGGTTAAATACAAGATTTTACAATGTGCATCATTGGAAGAATGTTATTAATGTCTTAACTTCTTAATAAAGTATATAATAAAATTACCATATACTACAATTATCAGGACTTAATTTCTAAAAGAAAAAAGGGACCGGAGCCCTAATATACTGCAGTACTAACACCCGTAACGTATCCCCACCCCCTCCGCCATCACTCCAATTTGCATATTTATATTTCATACATTGCTTTCAAAATTTAAAGCATTGGTTTTTTGCTTAACAAAATAAAAATTTTAAATACATCTATCTGTTTATACTTAGCTATCAATTACTTCACTTTTCAGTTATTACTACTTCCAAGTAGAAACTTTTGCCTAATCTTAATGTTAATTTATCGCAGAATTCTGCGTTAAATAAGCTCAGGATTATGATTCGGAAATAGTGTTAACACAAAAAATGAATAGCTCGCAACTATGCAGAATAGAAAAAGACTATTTCTGTTTACTCTTTATTCTGATCAAAATAGCATTAAAATGATTGGAAATAGAAATAAATAAAATTTTGAATTTAAGACATATTGAGCTGGAGCCTTCCCAAACCCGAAGACTGATATAAAAATCGAGCCTATTTTATCCCCATATCTTACGTGAATGACACATTACCTCACTTATAAGTATATTGATACAAAAGAAGGCAAAAGATTTGGAAATGGGAGGGAAAGCAGGGCCGTAGCTAGGGGGTGCCAGGGGCGGCTCAGCACCCCCTGAAAAATTTTGAGACCCCCCTGGGAAAGTTGCCAAGGCCACCAAATGAAATTCTGTTTCAAAAATCCAAATTCAAAAATCCTCTGTTCAAAAATTTAACTTAGTTTTGGGGGCTCTTTACAGTTTTGCATAAGTACTAAATTGTAGTATTTATTTAGAAACGTAAATAAGTGCTTCAATAGGCGCGCATCCTATCTCCACATACGCAGAATTAGCATCCTTTTGCTGATGCAAACATTGACTTTTGCATTAATTATATACGGAAATTTTTCATTTTGCAGCGGTTTTCATTATTAGCATAAAACAAAGTTATTCTAATGAGTTACAGCCAATTTAAATACAAGTAGTTTTAGCGTTTGACTAGACACAAAGAAAATTTTTTAAATGCAAAATACACCCTTGATTTTTCTAATGCTTTTTATATCATATAAAAATACAACTTTAGAAGAAAAAAATTAAAGGTTGCAACGCTTTTGAAACAGGTGAACTGTCAGCTTTTTATTTACTTATTGACATCATCACTTATTATTTCACTAGTATAATTGTACACTGAAATTTTTCATTCTGCAGCCAGTGATGTAGTAGTAAAAAAACCAGAGGGCATATGCTTTAGGCAGAGGGTATACCCTAAAAAGTGTATGCTATAGTGTTTTTGAGAAGAAGGTATACGGTATTCCTTAAAATAATCCAGAAGGTATACAGTGTATCCACTGTATATCCTCCATTACATCCCTGTCTGCAGCCTTTACTTTTCTTAGCATCAAATAAAGTTATTATAAACAATTTAATAAGAAACATAGTGCCTACAATATGAATATGCACTAATTTACCTCTCTATACTTTGATCATATATATATGTGTTTGCGCGTGCATGCGTCAGAGAGAGTGAGATATAGTATGAGCCCCCCCAACATTTTCTTGAGCACCCCCTATTGTTTAGCTACAGCCCTGAGGGAAAGGAAACGGTAATTTAGGATTCGTTTTTCGGAAGCGTTATTGCACTGGGCTCTGGAGCGCAGTGTTTATGAGTTCCAGTGAATTCTGGCCAATATTTAAATATTTACTAAAAACAGAGAAGTACCGGAGCTGAGCTCCGGTGGGCTCCCGCGCAAATTAAGCCCTGGCTATTATACTAATATTGGGCACAAATACAATTATCATAGTACATTATTTAGTACAATATTATAGTGCATTATATAATATTATATAATGTGTAATATAGTATTATAAGGTATTAGTTAAGGAGAGGTTCTACTTCTTTGGGTCAAAATTTTTCATTTCTTTTATTTTGCATTTTCCCCCCAGTGTGTAGATTGTTGCCCTAAAGCGATTTCGGGATATTCCAATTCCTTACAATATTTTTTCCTCATTGAATGTAACGCCGCTCGTTGAACGTAACGCTACTGTGAAACTTTGAACTTGTTTTTCTCGAAACCACATTTTTTCAAACTGGGCGACCATTTTTCTCGAGAACTATTCAACAAATTTTCTTCCTTTTTTATTTAATAGAATCGTTTTGGCTGGAGCTTATACCACCGAAAATTATAATTTTTATTGGTTATTATTTTTTTTTTCAACTCTCAAAACAAGAAAAAAAAAAAAAAAAAAAAGTGAATTTTTTCGTTTATATGACCGCCATTTTGAGTCTTTCTTCTCATTTTGAACTTTTTAAATGAAATGCTGGTTGGTGTATAAGCTCCAGAGAATGTAATGCCGTTTCATAATTTAGCGAAAAAAATTTGTTTCAAATGCTCGTGACAGGAGGAAAGCGGTCTCCCGGTTCACGGCGGGTACTCCTCGTCACACAAGGCGTATTAATTTCTTTTACACACAAAAAAATTAATTCTATAAGTGAAATGTCAATAAATATAATGCAAAAAGTCCGAAGATGATATCTCTTTTCTTTGTAACTGGAAAAAAAATCGTAAAAAAAAAAAAAAAAAAAAAAAAAAAAAAAAAACACGTGAATCTTAGGCTAAAGAAGTATAGAACCTCCCCTTAAGGAGTATAATTTCTTCATACTACAGCAATTTTCATATATCAATCTATATATTTAAAACGAAAAGCGTATTCTGTCAAATCCACATGAAAATCGTCTCTTTTCGTATGCGTCAACGTTTTTTTTAAGACTTCTACCCTCAGAAACGGGAAACCTGATTGATTAACTCAACTCTCACCTGTTTAGCCTTGGGGGATTGAAAAGGATTGATTGAAAACGGATGAAGCCGTATCATTGCATTTAAAGCATAGACCTTCTAATTTATTTTTGCTCGGAGGTTGAAAGCTAAAGCCTTTTTTTAAACAACTCATGTTTTCACTACTAAATATGCATATTTTTTCGCAAAATTTTAAAGGAAGCTTGGATACAGTTATATTTATAACCGATTGAAATATCAGAGAGTTCGGAAGATGAGAACTATTTTTTTTTATTGCTATGTTAAAAGAGCCGACGCGAAAACAAACAAACAAACAAAAAAGCGAGAAGAAACATTTCTTTTACAGCTAAATAACAATATTTTTCACGAAATTTTTACAAGGGCTCTAAAACCGTTTTATTTATCACCAATAAAGATTTCAAAGAGTTCGGACAAAAATAACTTTTTATTTTAAAACTATGAAACGACCCTGGGTATAAAAAAAAAAGAAAAGAAAAGAAAATGAAAAAAAAAAAAAAAAAAAAAAAAAAAAAAAAACAAGAAAATGAACGCTTTTATCACTATATATCAACATTTTTTCGCGAATTTTTCATTAAAAAATATAATTTCACACAAAATTGAGTTAAAGATATAAAATAATAAAAACTTGATGTTTTTTTTAAATTTATTTATTATCACGCCCCGGGGTCAACTAGTCTTTGTATAATGTGAAAATGTATTCAATTCGGAAAAAAAGAAAAAAAAATCGATTGCGTTTTGAACAAGTTTTATTGTATTTATTTTATCTTTTTATTCTAACACTCTCATATCCTGAAACTCCTGCCCTTCAAATAGCAAGCTTGCTCAGTGAGTACAATGAGATGTTTAAAGCAACCCCAAGAAGGTACTTAAATCCAAAAATTTTTGCTGTTTTTAGCCTGAACACTTTTTTTTTTTTTTTATTTATAAAAATTAGATTGATCAAACTAAAGTAGCTTACAAAATACTTACATGATAGGTTACCAAAGTATTGTATTTATAATTAATTATCTATAGTTAAACCTACTAATGGTTGGCAAACATGTAAAGCAGCAATAAAAATTTAGAATAATTAAATTGAAGCTGAACTTTTCTTCACATTTTAATGGTGTTTGTATATAAAAATAATGCAATTTCATCATTAAAAATATGAAACCAATCGACCTTATTTACGTATTATTATTCTTCTAATAAAATTTAAAATAGTCAAATTTATAGAAACAACCTATTGATTTTTCATATTATCTAAACAAATGCCTAATAAAATATTCCACATTCGGAAACAGATAAATTCTAACTGCGAAACTATCGAGGTTAGAAATTTAGTAGTTTAATTATTTTTCAGATTTTTGTAATGATATTGTTGCAGTAGTAAGAATTTTTTTTTTTTTTCTAATTGCCTAATTTTGACTAAATGAATAGTATAAAACTTTAAAAAGTGCAGCTTTTTGAAAATTAACGGCAGGAGATTTTCATTAACATAATATTACATTTTCTACCTTATTTTGAACACTTTTACAATTTACATTGCCTACTTATCACGAATAGGAAAAAATGAAATACTTTTTTGACACCCTGTATTTTCAAGCTGGAAATAACACCAATAAAATTCAACAAGTATATTTTTTATAACGTTTTTAATAATGCTTGCACACCAATAACGAATAATTCAGACTATTTAAAAGATTGATCATTTCAAAAACAACTAAGTGGCAGATCTAATTTTTTAATCCAGCAAAAAAACATAGACGACAGATTACATAAATATCTATATCTGCTTTCAAAACTTAATTGTACTTCAATATACACACAAAAAAAACCTGTCATTGCTTTCAATGTTGAGTTTCAACCAACAACCCGTAGCTCCGAAAATCAATAAAAATCGTTACGCTGGTTTTGTAAACAGTTCAGAGACCTCTGGCGTCCCAAAAGCTAGCTGTCGATTTGTGATGCGCGCGCATAGCGCGTGGTGAGTCACCGGCTTATCTCGCATTTCCCTGAAGTCTTCACAAAAATATTATTAATCATTCTGTGCGAATAGGGAAGGCAAATCATTCGTGAATAATTGTTATGAGTAGTACTTACTTATACAACATACATTTATATTAGCAGAATCATTTTATCGAAGTTAATCAAATTATGGATAGGAATAGAAAAGATTATATGCGCAGATATATGTCTCTATATCGTGCACACAAAAGACGAGAAGAAGAGGCAACAGACAAGCCGAATTCCCAATTCGTTAAAACAGCAGCTCAAAGAATGAAAGAATACAGGCTACGTAAGAAGGCAGAAAATCAAATATGTAAAGAGTCTAACGCGTAAGTAAAATTCTTTATTTAATTGTGTTTTTAAAACTTAAAATTACAGAAATAAGCCAGCTTTATCCAATTAATTTCCTTACTGATGTGTATGAGACGCCTGACAGCCCGGTGGTTAGCACCGCAGGTCTATGGTTCGCTTCCGGACTAGAGGAAGGTTCACTCAACTTTTAGGAGTTAATAAGATGAGTGTACTGTGCGTGCTTGGTAACTAAACATTGGAGGTTCCGCTTCAGCCTGATCACTTAATACACACATATATATATATAATAAAACTTTTGTTAATAATAACCAATAAATCACATAAATAATCGACAATGGATGAACCGATAATTATAATACAGTACATATATATATATATATATATATATATATATCCAAAATTGTAAAGTTCTCAAAATTAGTATATATATATATATATAACATATACGAAACTTTCGTGCGGTAATGATTACGTGACGGCTGAAGATCAACGTAAAGAAAATCACACGCAGCTCGTATAAATTTAGCATACACGTTATTTCAAGGCTTCATAAAGAGGTCCCTTCTTCAGTTTAAAATAAAAAAGTGCGAAAAACAACAACGCAACGCACGTGCTCGGTTTTTCAGTTTCTTATTTTCTCTTTTTTTTTTTTTTACCTTTAGCATCGAAGAAATCGCTTCTTTTATAAAAATTTGAAGTAGTTGCATGCTAAATTTATTCTTTTTGTTTATACTTTTATTTACGTTGGGTTTCACCTGTTCACTATAAAGATAATTCACACTGGATTTGTTCATTTTTAAAACTTTCCCACATAGTTAAAAAACTTTTATGACTTCTGTTTGTCTGTCTATCCGTCCGTCTGCTCGTGCTCTAACTCACATAAACATACTTCGATTTCCACTTTATTGATATATGTTACTGAGATTAACCATGGCATTTTCCCTATTGAAAACGAAGTTTATAGCATTTACAGTTCGTTTACAGGGGCATTGAAAGAATTCCGTTACATCATGGCCTATAGGAAAAAATCATTTGAAGTACATGTTAATGATGTTACACCACTTCAAACATAATTAAATTGATATGCATTTATAAGGTCTAATAAAACATGCTTTCTGTAGAATGCACAAAAGAATTTAATTAAATAATGGTTTACGAGGGAGGGGGGGGGATATCGTTTGCATCGTATTTTAATGATACTACACTATTTCAAACATAATGAAATTTATGTACATTACTCAGGTGAAATTAAAAATGCTTACTGTAGCAGATAGAGTGCGTAGCATTTATCATTCATTTACCTGCGAAGGGGGCCTGTGACTATCTTTGTAGATCTTCACATCTCTCGCGCTATGGTAAAGCAAGTGCGAGTCGGAGAAACCTGACTTAAGGCCTAGGATCCGGCTCGCTTTTGGGTGTCCGGCTCCGAATCTGTTGGGGGACTCTGGTTCGTCCCCAAGTGTGAATGTAGTGGTTTCCCAAGAGACTGGGATCCACCGCAAATTTCAGCGACCTATGTCGTCAGTCACTTGAAAAATGGGGGTGGTCAGTAGGTTGCGGCGCCCTCACCACCCGTAGAGACGGTTAACGTGCCTGACGGGGCAGCTCAGTTTTATCATTCATTTACAGGGACACGCAAAAGAATTCGGAAATAATACTGTCGATGATCGATAATTGCTGGAAGTGCGTTTTCAACTTTGGTTTGCGTTTTAAAGTTTAACTAATTTTTTTTTTTGCATACAACATGTGGCATGTATGAATTCTGCAGATCATATACAGAGCACAGGAAAAAATTCGAAAACATTACTGCCTATGAGCGTGAATTGCTCAATTGTGTTTTTTTAATTGTGTAATGCATTTTCTAGCTGAATTATATTTATTAACACGCTAGAAGATATTTGTAAACTATAAATAAATTATTTACAGGGCTACGTGAAGACCTATGGATGATAATTCTAGAAGTGCGTTTTTAGTTGTGTTATGCGTTTTTTACCGTGAATTTTGGCTTAATGTGTGGTGTGTATAAAAATTTGTAGATAACACACAGGGTTGTATCAAAAGGAAAAAAAAAAAAAAAAAGAAAAGAAATCCGAGTATATTTCCGTTTATTTACGGAAATTGCTGAAAAGGAATTTTCAACGGCGTGCGTTTTATAACTGAAATAAATTTTAGCATATTGTGTAGTATATACAAATCTGTTGATCATTGCAGAAATTTAGTTTTCGAATATGTTATGCGTTTTCTAAATGGTTTACCAAGACATTATTTTTCACCTTATTAAACGTTGAAGTTTTGTTACAGTATTCTAAATGTGTTGAAAGTTTTTCATAATCCATGCTTCCAAGCATGGCGTTCCCAAACTTTTAGGAGGGTGTACTACCAAATTATAATTTATGTTTTACTGTACCACAGTTATCAATGGTAATTCCAATATTTAAAGTTGTACGATTATAAATCTTAATCCATACACAGATTATCTTCTTTTATTGACATTCGCGTAAAGAGTAACATCATAATTATACTTTAATATAAGGTCCTTTAATCATAATAATCAGAAAAATTATTTTAAAAGTTCTAAAATCTAAAATAGATACCAGAAAACTTATACAATAAAGTATTTATAATATTAAATTATAACTTGAACAGTCAGTATATATATATATATATATATATATATATATATATATATATATATATATTCTTATGTTTCAATGGTTAAATTTTACTTAAAGTTTTATATATATATATATATGAAACAAGAAAATTAATGACCTACATGAGGTTCAAATAACAAAATAAATAAAGAAATATGCAACTTAAATAGAAAATAAATAAACAATTATTCAACTTAAATAGAAATTAGATCATAAAATAATGTGCAAGACTCACCAAATAAGACAAATTTTACTGTAGATGGAATAAGATTATAAGTAGTTGACAATTATCCAGTCATCATTAACTCAAAATGGCTGCAATATCTATGCGCAAACAATATATATATATATATAATGTATACATAATATTAAAAATTGCACCATCTTCGATTTTTCAAATGGTAGCACCAATTTTTGACACTTTATTTGTGTTCCTTGGATCAAATCAGTCTGGAAAAGTATACAATTTACGTATTTATGTTCATTCTTCATGCAGTTACAATAGCTCAAAGTTTGAGGATGCTAGTGTTAAATTCAACGTAACAAACTTTAATTTATATCTTCCCCCAAACTCATCAGATTTAAAAATTCTGTTTTCAGTGAAATACATTGATTAGACCGAAACATATTCCAGGCATTTATTTTATTTTATTTAGTCAAAAGAATAATTTTAATTATGAAAAAAATTATGAATTATGTCCTACATCAATTTTTACGTAAACAGAATGGACATCATCAAAAACATGGGTGTGTAAGTTTACAGTTCATTCTAATAATTATTTTTCTAGATATAGCCAAATTTTACTTTTCGAAGGACTACAAGGATTTTGCTATCGTTCAATCTCATATAAGAAAATCGAAAACAGCAACCGGAAAATTTATTGAATGATACTTTTAAATAAAATTTGGAAGATGAAAGTTTCTTTTTATTTATTTTATATATCGATTGACTTTACACTTTTACTGGTGTGAATTTGAAAATTTTCCTTTGCGTTCCTAATTTAATTTTTCTAAATATGTGGTTTTACCCTTAATATATTTTATTTTATAACGCTATGAATATTCAATAGAAATTGTATAAACTATACCTTTAACTGCATCCTTGATCCAAAGAACACAGATATGGTGTCAAAAGTGGGTGTTACATTTAAAAAAAATCGAAGTTAATGCAATTTTTAATATGTAGACAACCCTTTTTCAAAATTTGCATTCATATTCTGAAAGAAAACAATATTTCAAGTCTAATGACACTTTTGGGGTGATTTTATCGTAGACGATCTGCGAATAAAGACCGGCGTATCCCAACCCCCCTTTCCAGCATTAAAAAAAAAAAAAAAAAAAAGGATATGCCAGCCGTAAAAGAGGGTTAAATAGTATCGTACAGAAAAATCGAAAAGAGTTTTTCAATTTTACAATAATTTCCTGTATAACCTTCATATACCAAAACTGGTGTATCATAATTTGTGAACCCCTGCCTTAAAACAAAATAAGAGGAAGCTATGGAGAAATTTCACAGTAACGGTAAAAAATTTAGTGGAAAAAAATTGTTTTCAAAAAATTTTCCATCTGAGACTTTAATTTTCTGCTCATCGTATTTTTTTACTATTTATTTATTTATTTATATTTTAAAGACTTCTTTACTTGCACTATAACTATAACATATGTCAGGCATTTTCAAATTGATGCAACCATTAATAAGAAATATATATATATTTAAAAAAATTGAAACAAATATTCATTCAGGGACCTAGCACGCGCATGGTCATGGCACATGAAGAAATTTTACAATTTGCATAGCGATGTTATAGTAATATTATCAGACCAATTATTCTTGGGATGCGTAATTCATGGTTAAACTGCTGATCAATAAAATACGATAATGAGAACCAGATCACAATAATGATTCAATAAAAATCGCAAACTCTTTCTTTGAGACGATGTTTTATTTATTTTGGAATTGTATATTATTATTTGAATAGACACACAGAAGTCTAACGAATCAAAGAGTTTCAGATATTTTCCACGTTACGTGAAACAATTAAAGATACCAGCTAAACTTTTGGGGGTTTGTGAGCTTCGTTCTTCAAAGAACGATCTTCTTTCTTACCTCCATTCACGCAGAAGTTTTTTGCCCGGTTTAGCGATGGCGATGGATCGAAGTGTTCAACATTGGTTCTCCGTATTTGACGCTTGGGGCGCTGCGGTTCTTGCGTGCTTTTGGCGGGTGAATCTGTAGTCCGTCCACCATCTTGTTGGGGAAGGCTGCAATGAGTTAAGATTGGTAAGTAGTGCATTAGTTGCTAACGCTTGATTTACTCCTTTTTGTGTTTAATCTATAAATATATGAACTATTGAATATTAATTAAATTCGTTTTGCACTGATTTTTGATGGAAAGGACGGTGTTATTAGGTCTCAGCAATTTTCGGCCATATTGGCCTTGAAGAAAGACTTTCGAAGGAAAAGTGGCCCAAATAATTGTTTTCGTGCGAGGAAAACCTTACATAGGTATTATTGAAATTTCTGAAACAGTAGTTTAGTGTTGAATTTAAAGTTTGAATAGGTAATTTTTTTGCGGGGGTGTGGGTGGGGGTGTAGTGAGGTGTGGTGTAGGGGGAGTTGAAGGTTACTCCGAACTACAATTCTCTTTCCCCACTCTCCCCAAGTAAATCCACATTGGGATAATTGGCTTTTTGAAAATGTCGTAAAAGTAGTTTAAAAGTATATATATTAATTATTTTACTTTCTGAATTTTTTTTTCTACAGTATTTCGTATACAGAATTTAAAATAAAGTCCGGCTACACAATAATAACCTTTGAAAGGACATTGTTGAACGATTATGCGCTATTAAATGAGTGTGACTGCAGCTCCCCCTAGTGACGAAATTTGGAAGTTATCGATCCGATCTCGAAAATTATAAGAGATAGCGAAAAAAGGTCAATCACAAAAATGTAGAGCGTCCTCGAAAATTATAATAATGTCTTATAAGTAAAAATAACTTTATTATTAGGCCTAAAATGTTATTTTCCCCCTATCCAATCACCGACTTAAATACGTCACTAATCGTGTGCCACGTGATTAGTGACATATTTAAGCTGGTGATTGGATGTAAAAAAACTTACACACATTTCAGGACTTATAATAAAGTTATTTTTACGTATAAGTCATCATTTCACACTAAATCGAGGAAGCTCTACTCTTTTGTAATTGATATATTTTTTTCTCTGTCTCTCATAATTTTCGTTATAGGGTCGATAACTTCCAAAACGCTAGTTATGCGAAAAAACGCTCAAGCTAATGTTAAGTCTATGGGAAGGTTATTTTCAAGTTTCTCGCTCGCATTTTAATATTTTTAACTGATTTCTTTTCTTGCATAGGATAGTTTGAGGTCGATCTCTAACGTTGTTAGTTTTTACTTTTTTAATTTTGGTTTTAAAGTTTTTATAAGTGGACATTTTCAATTTTGGAACCGGTTCTGAAAGTAAAAGTACCTTTATATAAAAAAAAAACTGAAACCAAAATTGTAAAAGTAAATACTAACAACGCTAGAGATCGACCTCAGCTATCCTATGCAAAAATAATAATTTAAAAATATTAAAATGCGAGCGAGAAATGTGAAAATAACCTTCCCATAGATTTAACACTAGCTTGTGCGTTTTTTTCGCATGACTAGTGTAGGCTCTTAAGGATGCCTCATTGACTTTCGTATTATAGCAAATAATCGTTTTACCATAAGCAGACACTTCGTTCCTCAACTTTAGCTTTGTCAATTCAAAAATTATTTGAGTGTATCAGGACTTTGCCTGTGGTAGGAAAACACTTTTCTTATTCAGATTGCTTGATTGTGACCACATTTTTGAAATGGAAATATTCCCCTTGTGTAATGACGGATTATATAAGGCGAATATTA
Organism: Maratus michaelseni; assembly: GCA_963931845.1. Classification (NCBI taxonomy): domain Eukaryota; kingdom Metazoa; phylum Arthropoda; class Arachnida; order Araneae; family Salticidae; genus Maratus; species Maratus michaelseni. The sequence continues at coordinate 268,344,096 of OZ007590.1, read as the reverse complement.
CTATTTCAAAAATATAGTGGCAATTAAGCAATCTGAATAAATAAAAAAGTGGCGGTAAAGTAGCGTTTTCCTTTATAACAAGATGATTCTACCCGTTTAGCCTCAAGCCAAGATCGTAATTGTTTTGAAATCCAGAGCCGCAGGAACTCTATTTGACGCCCGTTGCCGAATATATCTTTTGTATGACAATCGTAAATAAGAATTGCTAGTGATAAGTCATTGCACTGATAAAACACCCAATGCCGGGGCACCGTCTGCACTACCATTGGTGCGGCCCATGCTGTTCGGTGTATACAAGAAAGATGAGGATAAGGATAATTTCAAATTGGAAATATTTAAAATGATTACATTATATATATATATATTTAGATTGCCTATCAATTACACCAAAAAGCATTTTTATATGAAAGATGTCAATTATGTATTCAAATAATGAATTTTTGAAATTTATTAAAAACTATATATGTTTAAATGAAGTAAACAGCCTGTGTCCTGATCTCGTTTATAATATATTTATATGCAAAGTTTCAAAGGAATTAGTTCGGCCATTTTTCCATTTTGCGAAAGGAAACACACCCTTTTTTTTAATTAGGTGAGGAAGGTGAAAAAGGAGCTCTCACCAAGCATGGGCAATCAATTGCCAATTGTGGTAACACTGCGATTTTCTTTTTAGTTTTGCATATTTCTTTTTATTACTGGAAATGTTACTTTACAATGTTGTATCAAACAAACGTTTATTGTTGACTATTGACTATATTTAAAAACATCATGCACGGAAATTATTTAAAAAATTTTTTTGAAAAAAAGTAAAAGATAAAATCAGTAAATTGCGTTGCAGTTTACTTACAAATTTATTCGGAAGTACAGTGTCTCACAAAAGTGATGGGACACTTGTGCTTTATAAAAAGAAACTGCAATAAAATAAATAAACAAACATGTGCAAAAATTTTTTGGGTGTGTTTCATATTTAAAGTTAGTAACAATTATTACATAACATACATTTTGTCAAAATATTAAAATATTAATTTAGTAAAAATACAATTGTTCAGAACGGAGCAAAAAATGGCTCACATAAGTGATGGGACACTTACTTTTCCATCAAATATTTATCCACAAATTTTACTTTTTAAAAGGTTTTAATATTTTGTTGGATTTCCTTTTACTTTTAAAACATGATTTAATCTTTTTGGGATGGATTCGACTATTTTTTTTGTGATTTCTGGAGTGATTTTACCCCATTCTTCTTGAAGCACCGATTTTAGTTGTTGTTTTGAAGAAATGGTGTGTTTGCGAATTCTTGATTCCAATTCTTGCCAAATATTCTCTATGGGATTTAAGTCTGGAGATTGTGGTGGTGTTTTTATTATTTCAGGACAGTTATATAGCAGCCAGAGTCTAACGTTCAGAGCAGTGTGCTTGGGGTCATTGTCCTGGTAGAATTTAAAATCGTTATGAAGGTTCAATTTTCGTGCTGAAGATTTCAAATTTTGCTTTAAAATATCAATATACTTGTACTGATCCATTATACTGTCAATAAAAACAAAATTACCAACTCCAGCGGACGACATACACCCCCATACCATAACTCCTCCTCCACCATGTTTTACTGTTGGTACCAAGTTCTGTTTGCGAAGTTCTTCCCTGGGTTTTCTCCACACCAAGATTCTACCGTCAGAACCAAATATATTAAATTTACTCTCATCAGCAAATATAACTTTATTCCAGTAATCAGAATTCTTATTTATGTTGGATTTTGCGAAAGCTAGTCTGAGTTTTCTATTCTTTTCACTTACGAAGAATTTTTTCCTGGCTACTCTACCGTGATATCCAGCAGATCGAATTACCCTTCTAATAGTTTCAGGATTAACAATTATTCCATATAATGCTTGTAAATCAGCAGCAACTTTTGAAGCACTAATTCTTGGATTTTTTTTAATATTTCGAACGATAATTCGCTTTATTCCATTGGATAGCTTTGATGGTCAGCCAGGTCTTCTTTTATCCTGAATCATATGATTCTTTTTATATCGTTTAATGATATTGAAAACTTTTGAACGACTCAAGTTAACTGTTTCAGCAGTTTTTCTAATAGATTTTCCACGTTCAATATGCAAATTAATAACTAATTTTCGAATTTCAGGCGAAGTTTCTTTTCGTTTAGCATTCATGACTACACAGAGCTAAAAAACACAAAAATTCCAAAACAAACTGGAGAGAAATACTGCAGACGATTTTATAAATTATTGCCAATTGCTTTTAAGTAAAAATAAAACCCCAAAAAATATTTTTATTGCTTATTTCAGGCGATTTTTGTTGCATATATAATGGTGTCCCATCACTTATGTGAGCTATTTTTTGCTCCGTTCTAAACATTTGTATTTTTTATTAAATTAATATTTTAATATTTTGACAAAATGTATGTTATGTAATAATCTTTACTAAATTTAAGTATGAAACACACCCACAAAAAAAATGTGTACATGTTTTTTTAATTTATTTGATTAGTTTCCTTTTGTAAAGCACAAGTGTCCCATCACTTATGTGAGACACTGTACGTATTTTGTTCTATTTGATGGTGCAAAAATAGAAATTATGAGATATTCAGAAGCGAACGTATGTGCAATAAAAGCAAAAACGATAGCTTTCGCTATGACGTCACAATGAGTTCACTGCTACCATCGATATGGCGTCAGTGTTATCGAGGGACATGTTTTTGTTTTATAATGTAGATTAAATCTATCTGCATAAATTAGAAATAGATTTCAGACTACTTTTGTAACGAAACGCTCACCAGTTATTAATTAGTGAAATATTTCTCCCATTGTTCTAATAAATTAACATAAATAATAGTTGGAAACTCGCCATACATGACTTGATTTTAAGTAATATAAATTGTCTACAAATCATTTTTAATCCAATATATAGATAGCCACATTTTCATTGTAATTTCCTTTCAGTCGTTTTATATTTTGAGTTCATTTTTATTGTAATTTCCAATCTAGGTCGCTGCATTAAATTACGAAAATTTTGAAACCGCAGATGAATAAATAGTTTAAACAAGTGGGTAAGTGTGATCGAAGATCGCACAAAGGGTTTCCTTTACTATTCTTTTCAAAACACTTTATCCTTTATTTAATAAATCCAAATAAATTTCATTTAAAAAAAAAAAAGTCAAGTTTTTTATAAAGTAAAAATTTACCGGTCTATTTTTCTCGTTTTTTCGAATATCTGAACCGGCCCTATACCGGGCATACTCTGTCATAATAATATCTGTCATGTGGACTAAATCCGAGAAAAAAAAAAAAAAAAAAAAAAAAGTCAATTTCAGAATTAAACATGTTGTATGTATAAATGTTAGACGTCAGGTTAATTTTCTTTTTAATTCTCTAATGACGTCATATTAAGCTGCTTTCTGTATTTACACATACTCATACTCCTTGTATTATTGAGAAATATTTGAAAATTTCCGTTTTATTACAAATATGCGTCAATCATTTTTATTTCATTCTAATCTTTTTTTCAATTGGTGAAAGTTTTTATTTCATTTTTCACGTGGAAATCTTTCAATAGAAAATTAATTATTGTAGAAAGAATTTGATTGTGGATTTTTAATTGTTGGCAACTGCAATAACGAAAAATGCTTAAATTTAATAGGAAAAGGCTGTTAGATTTTTGGTTTTTTACCTCTATATATTAAAATAATACGAATTTTTCAAATTTTATGATTTTGAACTTCATAGTAGGTATTCAACTATAAGTAAAAAAAAATCCATGACTGTAAGTTTTATAGTTTCTGAGAACCGGCTGTGACAGACAGACAACGAAGCGGGACTAATAGGATTTCGTAAGATGAACGAAACCCTAAAAAATGATAATTTACGTTTGTTTTAGCGGAATAAATAGACACTCCTGAGATTTTATGATGTTTGGGTATATCGAATCGAATGTAATTAATATCTGTATTTCACACGCACGCACACACACAAAAATTCTGAATTTAACGCTGTAAAACAAGTGGTTTCTAAGTTCGATTCCCGTACGATTATTTGAGTATAAGTTTCAACTGAAATAGACAAAAATTCGAGTTAACCAATTTTTGGATTTATTCAAATTCGAATTAAAGAGAGTCCACTGTATTATCTCAAAGCCGCCCCACCCCACTCCTTATAAAGCGCAGCATACGCAAAACTTTTTTTTAAATAATTGTTTTTTAACACCGTAATAAATATTCAGATGTACAAAGTAATTAATATTACAAAGAATTTAAAAAGAGGGAAATAATGCTTTAAGTAAAGTTTACGGATTTCATTCGATAAAAAAAAGAAAAGAAAAGGAGTGTCTATAAATATATCGTACATTAATGCCAGGATATGTACTTTTATTTATTAATAATAAAAACGCATAAGCTGCCAAACCTTCCGATTTTTTCCTAAGTTAAATGAACATGCTTTGACCAGAACCGTAGCCTACGATGATCAGCGTCGCGGGTAGACTACGCCAGAACATTTATTATATAAAATAAGTCTATTTTCCAATCATATGGTACTTACTTGATTTCATTTATTGAGTAAAATTTCTTGTTCAAATTGTTTATTTGAGTTGAAAAAATCTGAAGGTTTGGCAGCAATGAAAACGTCCAGCTTATTGATTTTTCAGATTTCAGGCGTGACGGCAGTGATAGTGGTTCAGGTTTTCTTCAACAGATGGCGTATCTTTGATAATACGTGGTTGATTCCATTACATTTTTAAGGGTATGCACATTTAAGTAGATGCACTTTCAAATATCAGTACGTACGCTATTAGATTAATGTAGAATATACATGTTAAGTAAAAAAATACATTTAATAATTGTTCGGCGAAAATTCAGAATGAAATAAAAATGTACATTTTAACAATTGCCGTAGAAAATGAATGATTAGAAATAAACAAATTTTTATTTATATAAATTATTTTTTTTTAGATTTTTTTTTTATTATTATTTATGTATGACAGCTCCATTGTTTTTAATATTTGCCTTTAAGGAAAATATTTTTTTTTTTTTTTTTTGGTATTTTCAGATATTTAAAATTACCCAGTTTCATCGAAATTTTGAATAATAAATGTGCAATAATCATAAAATTTCAATGCGATTTATTTAATAGAAAATGCATATTTTGTTGTTTAACATTAGATGCGTGGCATGGGTAAATGCGAACAAGTACTTTTTGAACAAGAAATGCTACTTAATAAATGAAATTCGCATTTATAACTCTTTCAAATAGGTTCAATTTTATTAAATGAAATTTCTGGTTCAAAACATAACTCATCCATGGCGCTGTGAATGTAGCGTGCACTACCGCTGCGCGGCACTTTGCCCTGAAATTTCATAGTGCGCATTGCCAAAACTTCGCCAAGTATTGTAGCTATGGCAACCATTTAGATCGTTCTTCGTTTGTTGCGTTTGTGGTTAGGGGTGTTGTTTATCTCAACAGAAGCGTCTCTCGTCTCTTATGTTAGAAAACAAGTGTTGCGTAAGTTATATTTGATTATTTAAAAAAAAGATTATTGTATACCTTTTTTACGAATACATGTTTGTAATATAATATATGTCAACCCACCATGGTTAAATGACCTTCACGGGTAGGTAGCTGAATATGTGTTTGCTTTGATATCAATTACGTAACTTGCCGTTCATCGCCAAGTTTGTTTTTCCGCCATTTTGTTTTCTGCTTTATTTCCACCATTTTAATTTTTCTTAACGAACTTTCAAAACAATCGCAATATGTGTTTCTTGGAAGTAATAAGGATTTTGTTTCAGCTGTTTCTGCTTCACCCAGATTTCGATGAATATTATTATTTTTTAATTGTAAATTTTAAATCAACAATTACAAATTGTTAATTTAAATATTGACCGAAAAGCAAATATATGTTAAATCTTCCTATTTTGGGAGATGGGCGGAGTTAGGGTGGGACTAGTTGGGCCTTCCTTCCTTCTTTCTTTTCACTTTTTTTTTTTTTTTTTACTAGTGATTTCCGCCCCCTACGAGTTGTGCTCGCCAACCCCCGTTCACACACAGCAGGCTCTAAAAACACGCCAATTTGCTCCGTTTTAAAAAGATTACGGAAGATTGTCTTCTAATTAAACGACCTATCTTCTGTAATCGGGTTGCCATTAATTTCCCTTTGACTGCGGGGTTTTTAGATTCTTAAGGCGAATCAACTGAAATCCCCAAATTTTGTACTCACATTATAAAAAATTATTTTTAAATAAGATTTTTATATACTATATTGTTTTAAATGTAATGTAATTTTCACCAAAGTTTTCTTTCTCTTTTTGATATTTACATGTAAATACATTTTTTTATTGAAAGGAAATATTATTTGTGCTGTTATAAAATTTGGCAAGAATGGGTTAAAAAATAAAGACTTTTTCGAAATCTATAATTATAAGGAAAGAAGTTTGTGCGTGTGCTGCAGGGGTGATTCTGTTCCAAATTTTCAGAAAATTTAAGGTGATCAATTCCGAAAATCTTAAAAACTTGACCATCAGTCCAAAAATTCAGACATTAAAAAAATAAATAAATAAAACCTTAAAGGAAAAAAATCTGGGATCTAACTTCTTATATAAAATCCTCTTAATAGATATTAGCCAGAGTGAATCGTTTTTCTCCGAATATTTACATAACGAAGTCCCTTCCTTAAAGCAGGGACGCCATTTCAAGAGTTTCTGGATGTGGGACAAAATTTTCTTTGATGGGCAGGGTTTGAAATAGCGTGCGGGATTGCGCGCATCGCGCTCAAAATAGGAAAATCCCGCAAAATAAAAAATGCTATGTGGTATTTTACCTCCCCTAAACTCTCGCAGGTATGTGATTCTTTCGCGCATATTTTTAAATTTTCGTGGAAATCAGCAATTTTTTTCTTCTGAGGAATTTTGAAATATTAATTCGTGAATCGATTGCTTTAAAATCGCGAATTTCCTCAAACGATCGTGAGAAAATATCGTGTTTTTCGCCAAAGATCTCAGAAACAAACAGCGGTTACGATTGAAAAAAAAATCAAATTCGTCTATCGGTTGTAGAGAAAATCGCAAATTTCGTCAATTTTGCGCAAAAATTGTGAATTTCATCAAAAGATTGGGCAAAAAAAAACTGCGTATTTCGATAAACGATCGATGAGAAGTATCGCGAATTTCGTCAAATAGATCGCGGAAACAAAATGCGAATTTTGTCAATCGGTCGCTGAAAAATATCGCTAATTTTGTCATTCGGTAGCGCAAAAATATCCCGAATTTCAACAAATAGTCGCGAAAAAAAATCAATTTCGTCAATCGATTTCAAAATTTAAAAAAACGCTAATTTCGTCAAATGATTGCTCAAAAGAAACGCGAATTTCGCGAAACAATTATAGAAAAAAATGCCAATTTCGTGAAACGATTGCGGTAAAAAAAATCACGAATTTCGTCAAATAATCGCGAAATTCAGTCGGTCACGATGTAATCAGCACACGAACATTTTAAATAGGTTACGAAATTTGCAAATATTTTGTTCCATGGGGAAAAGAAAATTTTGATTAATGAATTTAATAATTTCGCTTCAGAGTGAGTCGCAAATCACGCTATTTGTCCCTATTTTTTGTATTAGTCTCTTAGACTATTTTCTGGTTTTTTTTCTTCCGATCATTCCTTATTTAACGATGCACTCCCCCCCCGAAATTCGCATTAATTTATTCAACGTATTGTGAATGAATGCGGGGGTCCACGGCTCACAAATATTTTTTATTGGCGACTTGCCAATTTTCTTTACCAAACACGGCGAAAGCATAGAATCTATTTTTTTGTTCATTAGGTTGAAATTGAAAGTAATAATATAAATACTCTTGTTGCTCAAGTGGCCTCATGTTATTTTTGCGTAATTGTGTTTAATTTTTTCAGCTAAAAAATTTAGCATTAGAGTCCGAGTCGAACCTGAAATTTCTGCTTAAGTCAACTCGAAACTTCACTAAACAAAAAATGCGTCGATCCGGACCTGAACTGATAGATAATTAATCCATATTTTAATACAATTATGGAAAAAAAAGGGCTACAATTATCTCTAATATCAATTCTATCTTTTTTGTAAAAAAATAAAAATGATAGCATACATACTCATTAATATTGAAATATATAGTTTTTTTTTTTTTTTTTTCGTTTGAAAAATATTCAGCTTTCTTTTGAAAAATTGGGTCAATCCGAACCCGACCCCAGGGTGATTGTGTTCAGGTTGTATACCTGAATTCAGGTATTTTTTAGGGTTTAGTTCATCTCACGAAATCCTATTCGCCTCGCTTCTCTGTCTGTCCGTTACAGAGTCGGTTCTCAAAAACTATAAGTTACAGACTTCTCACAGCTGAACACCTACTGTCACGCTGAAATTCATAAAATTTTGAAAATGTCTTCATTAACGCAAAATATTAATTAAAACCTTAAAAACCCACTCATTAATGGATGAAAATATTCAACGAAAGCATAAAATTTAATCAACCGCAAAGGAAGTTAATTCTGAAACTCCAGAAGAGGGGGGAAGGGTTGCCATTGTCACGGCATCACAGTGGCGATAACAGATTGGACGTTTTCAAAGACACCCCTATCTCATAAACTATTTAACCTAGGAACGTAAAATTTCAGACACACACGCAAAAAAAAAAAAAAAAAAAAAAAAAAAAAAAACTTTCAGAATTTCTAAAAAAATTTTTATTACTCCCACTAAAAGTGTAAATATAAATTAAAAATCGATTTGAATAAATTCCTTTAATTTCCTTTCATTGGAAAGCCCCAGTCTGCACCTGTTGCCACAGCCCAAAGATGGTGGACTATGCATTTTTCAGGCTCTGTAGATTTTTTTTAAATATTGCATTTATCGATTTGAAATTAACACATCTATGCTTATTTTTTTTTACGGCGAACACAGAAATCTAATTTTTATAAAGATGACGTAATTGGATCAGAAATTGCGAATTATTTTTGCGTTAACCCCTTCGGGACCGGCGGTTTTTACACAAATTTTATTCGGTTGGCATCACTTTTTTTTAAAAAAAAAGCTACCTTTACTTAAACTATCACAAAAATGCTTTATTTAGAGAAAGCAAGTATTACTTTTATTTTTACTGGTGCCTAAAACAAATTCTGTATGCTCGTTTTGAGGGGCCGATGCTAATCGCACCACCGGTGCCATTAGCCTCTACAGGCTATTCGCACCACCACCCGTTGCGCATGCGTAACAAGCGTCTAGCCCCTGCACTTTTGCTTTTGGCTACGATTTCAAAAAATGGATCACTCTGCTGCGCACATGCGCATTGCTCTAGACGGTTTCAACGAGAACCATATTAATTTTATTCCATTCCGCGGCAGTTTTAACATCCAAAAAACAATTTTTAGCATTTAAAAAAAACATCACTGCACACACGAAACTCGCTTTGCAGCAATCTCTAGAATGCACGAAATTCATTCAAGCCGCGGTCAATAACTTGTGTATGTACGCTTCGCGTACATTAACCGAAAAAAAAATATGGTACATTCGGATAATGTACGCGAAGCGCATTGCTCTAGACAGTTACGCTTCGCGTACATTAACCGAAAAAAAAAACATCACTGGACGCATGAAACTCGCTGTACAGCATTCTCTAGAATGTACGAAATTCATTTATAACCAAATTTCATATTTATTTCCATTTTGTTTCAAACTTTCCATCGCTTATATGTTGAAAAATGGAAAGTTTACATTTTTTTTATTCAAATTATTTTTTATAACTCAAATAAATACTGAAAAATAAAACTTTCCGCCGCTGGGATTCGAACTCAAGACCACAGAACGAAAGAGAAATGACATACCACAGAGCTATACGCACTCATTTTGAGATGGCTTAGAACAAAATTTTAAAGTATCAGACAAGATAGCGCATGCGCACCGGGTAGTGGTGCGAATAGCCTGTAGAGGCTAAAGGCACCGGTGGTGCGATTAGCCACTGCGGTTTTGAGGGTGCATATATGCACCCATGGTTCCGAATGGGTTAATGAAAACAAATATATTTTTTAAATTATGATGATTGCAACTGGTGTGTGAAATCGGAGACTCTCAGCAGCTTTTTGGAAGGGAGCAAGATAAATAAACCGCATATTTTGAGGGTAGTAAGAGATTAAAAGCTCTCTTAACCAAAGTTGTATTTTTTACAAAATGCCGATTTTTGTATAGAAAAAATAAATAAAAAGTGAATAGACAATGATATAATTAATAATGAGAATAGGGGTTATTAAAAATGAAGGGGGGAGGAAGTAAATATTAAATATAGCATTTTGTCCACATAGCAGATATTATTATGACAGAGCAGAATGGCGGGCTTCGCCCGCTATCGGGCAATTTAGATATTATAAAAAAAGAAAAAAATAGACCGGTAAATTTTTATTTTATAAAAACATGATTTTACTTACCCATCATACGTAGTCATTAAGTCTTGTAATCGTTTTAAAAATCGAAAAATTTTTTGACGGATTTACACGTTTCCGACACCGGAGGTTCCGAAAAAAATATTTTTAGAAAAAAAAAAAATGCTGTCTGTGTGTCTGTAAACGCTCTTATCTCCCGAACAAATTGCCATAGAGACTTGAAATTTGGTATCTACTTAGTATGTAATAATGAGCAGAAGCTTATTGAGTTTCAGTAACCTCGATTATCCGGAACTATTTTTTTCGGACTCTCGAAATATTCGTTCTGATAAAAGGTATGTAAAAATGTTCGAAATTGTTTATTTTAAGGAGTGAATATAAAAAAAATAACAAAATATAAATTTTGCATAAAGAATTAAGTCGATCGGGTAATTAGTTGCCGATATATTTGTAATCATATTTTCCACACACTTCGATTTTTCATGACCTTGTATTTTATTCAAATTTCAATTCAAAGATATATTACTTACCCATCATACGTAATATAGGTAAGTCTTGTAATCGTTTTAAAAATCGAATTTTTTTTTTGACGGATTTACACGTTTCAGACACTGAAGATTCCGAAAAACATATTTTTAGAAAAAAAAATTCCCGTCCGTGTGTCTGTAAACGCTCTATCTCTCGAACAAATTGAGATAGAGACTTGAAATTTGTTATGTACTATGTAATAATGAGAAGAAGCTTATTGAATTTCAGTAACCTCGATTATCCGGAGACAATTTTTTTGGACTCTCGAAATATTCGTTCTGATAAAAGGTATATGAAAATTTTCGAAATTGTTTTTTTAAGGAGTGAATATAAAAGACAATAAAGAAACATAAATTTTGGATAAAGATTGAAATCGATCGGATAATTAGTTGCCGAGATATTTGTTTCTCTTATGCAATTCAGTAATAGAGCATCTAAAGTTTATGACGTCATCAAGCCACGATTTTATTTGAATTGCAATGCATTTTATAAATAGTTTACACAGGTTTTATTTTCTTATTTTATATTATGCATATCCATGATGGTGATGGGTAAGTATTATGGTGGCCCACAATGACTAGTTTATTTTGGAAAATAAAATTTATTAATTAAAGGATTAAGTGTTTTGATAGGAGTATTAAACAAAACCCTTTGTGCGATATTCGATCATACTTACCCACTTGTTTCATTTTCAGTACAAAAATCCGAAGTAATTAGTTAGTATAATAAGGAAAATTAGCTTAAAGGTGACGCTGTGAGTAAATTTTGTTCGATTTTCAAGACTGGTAAGCAGTAGACCAAGCTGCTGTTTTGTGTAAATAAATATTCGAGCTGTGCGTGCTTGAGATTCTATATGATTCGACTAACCAGAGAAGATGGGGGGGGGGGGGGGGGGAAATCATATTGAATCACCTTATTGTCCAATCTAGGTTTAATTTTCAACTTTGATTAGGTTTAATTTCGAATATTAACATGTTTGAGATAGAAAAAAGTTTTGGGATTGGCACATCCGATTTGTTAGTTTTATAGATATTGTTTTTAGTCAGAAACAATTATACTGAAATAATTTTTGAAAAATCAGGTTAACCCGAACCCAAACTTCAGGAGTCTAAACTCAGCCTGAAACCGACCAACTGAGAACAATTAGAATGAATCCAACCGGTCAAAAAAAATAATAATAATAATTAGCGCCAAGAGGGGAATTTCTCAACCCCCCTCTGCTGTAACTTTTCAGAAAATTTTCTGTGAATTTCTGAAAATGTTTTTTTTGCTCAGAATCACCCCTGGTGTGCTGTATTCTGAAGATTTCGCTGCAAGCAAGGCTACAATTTTGACTGGAAGTAGATAATCTTTATGTGTAATTATGCACCTCCAAGTCCGATTTTAGATTTTTGATTATTTTTTTTTATTTAATTTTGTATGCAATTTTTAGCGTTTTTTCACGTTTTGTATAGATTTTTCCACATTACTAAACGGAATCCAGTTTCAATCTTTTAGCCCAATATTGTACATTTTATCCTCTCTTTAATAAAGTTCATTCGGAATTCGTACAGCGATTTTTCAAATTTTTGATGCGATTTTTAGAGTTTTCGCGTTTTTCGGCGATTTTCCCATATTAGTAAAAGGAATTCGTTTTCAAACTTTTAGTGTAATAACGTAAATTTTGTTCTGCAATTTTTGAATTTTTAGCGATTTTTTAATACGATTTTCAATGCAACTTTTAGCGTTTATTCGTGTTCTTTGGCAATTTTTTGTCATTCGTAAAAGGAATTAATTCTTTCTCCAACATTTAAGCCTAATATATTAAATTTTATCCTCCGCGATTTTTGAATTTTTAGTAAATTTTTAACGCGATTTTCAATGGGAATTTCAATGCAATGCGACGATTATTTGACATTAATAAAAAAAAAAAAATTGGTTCCACCCTTTTAGATTAATAATATAGTAAATTTTGTTGTTCGCGATTTTGATTTTTTATCGATTTTTAATGCGATTTTTAACGTTTATGAGCCTTTTGCGGCAATTTTTTGACATTCGTGAAATAATTCCTATTACAATGTTTTAGTCCAGTATAATAAATTTTGTTCTTTGCGATTTTGGAATTTTTAGCGCTTTTTCGCTTTCCGCGGCGATATTTGTAAAAAGAATTCGGTTTCAGACTTTTTGCTTAATATAGTAAATTTTGTCCTTCGCGATTGTCTAATTTTTAGCGTTTTTCAATGTCACTCTTAGCGTGTTTTCGCGTTCCCTGGCGATTTTTTGACATTCGTAAAATTAATTCGGTTTCGAATTTTTAGCCAACATAGTAAGTTTTGTCGTCTGTGTTTTTTAAATTTTTAGCGAGTTTTAGCTATTTTGCATTCTGCTGCGATTATTTGACATACGCAAGAGAATTCGTTTCAAACTTTTAGCATAATATATCGATTTCATCCCTTGATTTTTGAAGTTTTTGCGATTTTCAATACAATTTTTGCCGTTATTTTGCATTCCGCGGCGATTTTTTTTTACATTCATGAAATGGATTCGGTTTTAACCCTTTTCGGCACAGACAAATTCTGTTCGTAAAGTGAGAAATTACTGACTGACACCGGAATTTACAATTTTTTTTATAAAATAAGAACTCTTTATTTTAAGCTTTCATTGTAGAAACAAAATTTTATTAAAATATTCTTGGTGTCGTATGCAAGTTTGGAATTAAAATTAGGTGTGCCCGGAGTGGAAACACTGTTCCAGAAAGGATTACAGCATTTAGCCTAATATATATTTTGTCTTCCGCGATTTTTAATGTGATTTTTAGCGTTTTTAACTTTGCGGCCAGTTTTGGAAATTCGTGAAATAATTCGGGTTATAATGTTTTAGCCCATTGTACTAATTTTTTCCTCTGCAATATTTGAATTTTTAGCGAATTTTTACGTTTTACGGCTATTTTTACCCAATAGTAAAAGGAATTCGATTTTAATATTTTAGCCTAATACAGTAAATTTTGTCTACATTTCAATAAAGATTATTCGGCATTCGTTCAGCTATGTTTAAATTATTCGCGAATTTTTATTGCAATTTTTAGAGTTGTTTCGTGCTGTTTTTGACGGGATGACGGGCCCCGTACGGGTCAGCTTGTATGATTCGTGTAAATATATTTTTCAATACAAAAGTGTTTGGAAGTATTATTAAGGCTTTATGACGTAACTCCCCCCCCCCCCCCATTTAATTCTTTTCTCACGTAATAATGTAATTAATTTAAAATTTCTCCTTTTAATATTCATGTGTAATTATAGTTTTGAATTGTTAAAATGTTTGGAAATATTTGCGTTTTTTTTTTTTTTTTTAATTTGGCAACATAAAACATATAGTCTGATATGCCAATCCCAAAACTTTCTTCTATCTCATACTCAAATATAGAAATGTAAACAAATTTACATGAAGTAGTAGTAATTTCAAAGTGCAGACGATAATATTTCACATATACAGTGTCTCACAAAAGTGATGGGACACTTGTGCTTTATAAAAAGAAACTGCAATAAAATAAATAAACAAACATGTGCAAAAATTTTTTGGGTGTGTTTCATATTTAAAGTTAGTAACAATTATTACATAACATACATTTTGTCAAAATATTAAAATATTAATTTAGTAAAAATACAATTGTTCAGAACGGAGCAAAAAATGGCTCACATAAGTGATGGGACACTTACTTTTCCATCAAATATTTATCCAAAAATTTTACTTTTTAAAAGGTTTTAATATTTTGTTGGATTTCCTTTTACTTTTAAAACATGATTTAATCTTTTTGGGATGGATTCGACTAATTTTTTTGTGATTTCTGGAGTGATTTTACCCCATTCTTCTTGAAGCACCGATTTTAGTTGTTGTTTTGAAGAAATGGTGTGTTTGCGAATTCTTGATTCCAATTCTTGCCAAATATTCTCTATGGGATTTAAGTCTGGAGATTGTGGTGGTGTTTTTATTATTTCAGGACAGTTATATAGCAGCCAGAGTCTAACGTTCAGAGCAGTGTGCTTGGGGTCATTGTCCTGGTAGAATTTAAAATCGTTATGAAGGTTCAATTTTCGTGCTGAAGATTTCAAATTTTGCTTTAAAATATCAATATACTTGTACTGATCCATTATACTGTCAATAAAAACAAGATTACCAACTCCAGCGGACGACATACACCCCCATACCATAACTCCTCCTCCACCATGTTTTACTGTTGGTACCAAGTTCTGTTTGTGAAGTTCTTCCCTGGGTTTTCTCCACACCAAGATTCTACCGTCAGAACCAAATATAATTAAATTTACTCTCATCAGCAAATATAACTTTATTCCACTAATCAGAATTCTTATTTATGTTGGATTTTGCGAAACGCTAGTCTGAGTTTTCTATTCTTTTCACTTACGAAGAATTTTTTCCTGGCTACTCTACCGTGATATCCAGCAGATCGAATTACCCTTCTAATAGTTTCAGGATTAACAATTATTCCATATAATGCTTGTAAATCAGCAGCAACTTTTGAAGCACTAATTCTTGGATTTTTTTTAATATTTCGAACGATAATTCGCTTTATTCCATTGGATAGCTTTGATGGTCAGCCAGGTCTTCTTTTATCCTGAATCATATGATTCTTTTTATATCGTTTAATGATATTGAAAACTGTTGAACGACTCAAGTTAACTGTTTCAGCAGTTTTTCTAATAGATTTTCCACGTTCAATATGCAAATTAATAACTAATTTTCGAATTTCAGGCGAAGTTTCTTTTCGTTTAGCATTCATGACTACACAGAGCTAAAAAACACAAAAATTCCAAAACAAACTGGAGAGAAATACTGCAGACGATTTTATAAATTATTGCCAATTGCTTTTAAGTAAAAATAAAACCCCAAAAAATATTTTTATTGCTTATTTCAGACGATTTTTGTTGCATATATAATGGTGTCCCATCACTTATGTGAGCTATTTTTTGCTCCGTTCTAAACATTTGTATTTTTATTAAATTAATATTTTAATATTTTGACAAAATGTATGTTATGTAATAATCTTTACTAAATTTAAGTATGAAACACACCCACAAAAAAAATGTGTACATGTTTTTTTAATTTATTTGATTAGTTTCCTTTTGTAAAGCACAAGTGTCCCATCACTTATGTGAGACACTGTATATTTTCATTTATAATAAAAATAAATAACAAAAAGTATCGTCTGTCAAAAAATTTAGTAAAGCTTTCAAGTGTCCAATTACTTATGTGAAATTGTTTTTAACACTTTCTCGATAAATTATTTAAAAAAAAAAGGGTTTGAATTTATTTTTATTAGTGTGTAGGTTTTATTATTATAAAGAAAAGAAAGTTTTTATATGAAACAAATTTTAAGTAGAT
This sequence comes from Maratus michaelseni, assembly GCA_963931845.1. Taxonomy (NCBI): domain Eukaryota; kingdom Metazoa; phylum Arthropoda; class Arachnida; order Araneae; family Salticidae; genus Maratus; species Maratus michaelseni. The sequence continues at coordinate 268,327,796 of OZ007590.1, read as the reverse complement.
CCTTTAATATTTAGATATTTTTTATAAGTACTTTTCAAAAACACAAGTGTGCAAAAAAAATGTGAGCCCCTGTATATTTGAGTATGATTTTAAAACAGAAAAGAATTGAAGTCACATATAAAGATCTACAAAAATTAATTATTTGGGAAAGGGAGGGGGGGGGGAAGAGAATAATCAGAATAAATACAAAAAGACAGTAAAGTTAGATATTCAAAAACAAGTAGTCAACTTGTGTGGCCGTCTATCTACAGACGGACGGTCTGTATGTCTGTAAACGCTCTATCTCCCGAAAAAATTGAGATAGACTTGAAATTTGGTATGTACGATTTGAATTGAACATGGCCAGGCGCTACAAAGTTAAACAAATTCAATTAGTAATTTAATCATAGAACATTTTAAAGATGGTAAAAGCATCGGAACTATCGCAAAACTTGTTAAAGTGAGACATTCAACTGTTTTTGCTATTATAAAACGGTGGAAACTACGTAGAACTGTTGAAAAAGCATTAAAATCCGGAGCTTCTCGCAAACTAACTCCCAGGAATCGAAGGTTTATTATGCATAAAATCAAGAAAAATCCAAGAATTAGTGCAGTGACACTTACAACAGAATTAGAAAACAGATTTGCAACAAAAGTAGTGCTCGCGAATATACGTTTAAACGTATACGTATAGTTAAGCCTTTTTTCCATATGATTCCTATCCAAAATCGTTACCGGATACAATACGTTTTATACGTATTATACGTATAATCGAGAGCACTAAATAAAAGTAAACTCTGAAATCGTTAGACGAGTTACCAGATGATATGGATACAACAGTAGAGTTGCCAGAAGAAAATTTTTCGTTAATGAAAGAGCAAGAAAGTTACGTCCGGATTTTGCAAAATCCATGGTAGACAAAGATGTATCGTTTTGGGAAAACGTCATATTTGTGGATGAATCAAAATTTAACATATTTGGGTCTGATGGGCGAATAACAGTGTGGAGAAAGCCCAACGAAAAGCTCAATCCGAAAAATCTATTGCCAACTGTCAAACATACAGGTGGAGGTATAATGGTTTGGGGATGTTTTGCTGCTTCTGGTGTCGGAAATTTAGTTTTCATTAAAAATAATATGGACCAATATAAGTATATAAATATCCAGAAGGAAAACTGGAAAATATCTACCCAAAAACTTGGAATTCAAAACGCATTCAAGTTGTATCAAGATAATGATCCCAAACATGCAGCCCTAAATGTTCGCTTATGGCTGCTGTACAACTGTCCCAAAGTTATCAAGACTCCACCATATTTTGGAGATTTAAACACAATTAAACATGTGTGGCATGAACTGGAGAAAAGGACAAAAAAATATGATGTTTCTTCGAAAGAACAACTTAAAGCAGCATTAACAGAGGAATGGAGCAAAATTAAACATTCTTACACACACAAAAAGAAAAAAAAAACTATTTTCATCCATGCTAAAACGTATTATACGTGTAATTTCAGGTAAAGAATACTCAACAAAGTATTAAAATGTTTGATTATTTGCATATTTTTGTTTACATTTGTTGAATGCTCAAAGTGTCCCAATTACTTATGTGAGATTGTCTGTAGCACTTTCTCGGTAAATTAATTTTTTGAAAAAAAAAAAAAGTTTTGAATATACATACGTTTTATTATAGACAGTTTATATGAATAAAACTTTAGGTAGATCCTTTAATATTTAGATGATGTTTTTTATAAGTAAGTTTCAAAAACAAATGTGAGCCACTGTAATTGCAATTCCGATCTCAGAGTGATATGCTTCGATGTCTTCTAAGCTTCGAAATAATGCAAATAAATTAACTTACTCTGAAGTCAGATGTGAGAAGAAATAATTCCGTAATAATGAATATTATTACATTTATTTTATAGTCGGTAATGAAGAGGTTAATGTTACTGAAGCCCTAATCGCCGAAGGTGGAATGTTTCCGCTACTGAAAGTATCGTCATTTTTGAAAGAAACCGGGAAATTTCATTCATCCAAATGAAAATATTTTTCTGCGATTGAGCAAAATGGCGTCGTTTTCATTTTCAAGTTGCTAGTACTGATATTAAGCTATTGGTTTCAGCGATAAAAAAGGCCGTTTATTAATTGTATATAAATAAGAATGCTCGAGATCAGAATAAGAATATTAATTTTAAATTGAAGAAAAAAGATTAAAAAAAGAAAAGTGCCCAGTTAAACTGATGGCATAGAGCTCACAGGCTATTCACACTAATTGCATATTATACTCTTATTTCAAAGAATAGAGAAATCGACAATAAACCTTTATACAAAATTTGAAGCAAATCGGATAATTCTGTATGAAATATCCATTTAGCTAAATTAAGTGGGGATTAGCCCCCCCTCCACGGTTCCTCCCTTTATATTTAACCAATGAACGTTCAAATCTAATCAGGGAAGCGCCTCATCAGAAAAAGTTATTTCATTGTCATGGAGACTATTCGATCGACGATTTTTTATAGTTGCCAATTCTTCTATATTATATGGTAACAAAAATTCACCGATAATACCTTCTATTCACATATTAGCCTCCCGTAGGGAAGAATTACATTACTATAGGGCATGTAAAATGCGTCCTGTTCTTTAAAGAATAGATATTTGATATTTAATTGAAGGTACTGGTTGATTCTCAAATTTTAAAGAAACATCTTTGCGTTTTCTTTGAAATTAGTTATTTAACTTGCAGTTTTCCGCCATATTAATTTTTTCACCATTTTGTTCTTTTCTTCTGCGTTTTTGTTTTTTGATCACCCTTTTTATTCCTTTGACTTGTGAGGTTCGCGTAACTTACGTGGATAATGGCATACATATACAAATAAATGCATGGCATATGTTGGGTAATGACAATAGCGTCCTACACGTGTCGGGTTGTACCCGACCCGAATCCGACAAAAATAATTTTTAGTGACCCGCAAACCGACCCGAACCCGCAATGAAAGGACAATAAATCATGTTTATTTATTGTCCAGGGCTTGAAATAAAATTTTTCCTAGGAGGGGAGTCTCCCTCCCAACGTTTAAAAATGGAGGGGAGTTGAACTGTTTGAGTGGGAGAAAAAAAACTTCAAACTCCACTGTTATTTTACGTGCTATTTAACCCTTTCCGGCGCGCAGCAAGTCTGTTTGTAAAATGATGAAATAATGGACTGACACCAGAATTTACTTACAAATTCATTAGATAATAAAAACTTGATAATTTTTCGGTACTTATTAAAGGGAAAATTTTAATTAAATATTCTTGGTGCCGATTGTCAGTTTTGGAATTAAAATTAGGTGTCCTTTTTTGAGAACACCGCCCGTTAAAGGGTTAAAGAATTACATTAAGTACAGACAAGTCATCGAAAAAATTTAAATTGACAACTCAGAATTATGCAAAATGTTTATTTTTATTTAACAAAAGGAAGAAACTCAGCATTAATCTTTATATGTACATCTATTTTTTCAACTCTCACCAACTATATTTTGGACCCTTAACAATTGGAAATAATAAATGAATTTCTGAAATTAGAGTTTATGCGATTTTTGGTACTGAAGCTTCTTTCACAAGATACATTTGTAACAGGCAGCACAAGCGCAACTTTTTTAAGTTTGGAAAATATCGGAAACTTATGGTTATGCTTTCTTTAAAAAATTCAAGAAACTGCAAAATCTGATGTGCATTTTTAACTGCTTTCATGAACATTGCATTTTTGGAGTGGTGGCATTATTAATATCCATTTCTGAACAGAATTGTTAGCCAAAATACGAACGAAATAAAGCCAAAACCGGAATCTTTGGTATTTTCTTTGATTGAACTAGGATTTAAATTTCAATGCATAGAACCGTGTCCAAAGTTTGAAAGGGTTCGTTCGTCAGTTCATTTCTTCTATTACACGAAAAATGTATGTTAACTTTAAAATGTCAAGTCCTAATTTCTGTGAATTGCAAGGATAAATTAGTTTGTTGCTTCTAAGTATGTTTTCTTGGAGTTCGAAAAAAAAAAAACTTTCTTGATGTGCATCACAAGATATTTAAGTTTCAATCTCATTTTTGTTTAGTGCTGACTCTAAGCCAATTTGGCAGGGCGCAACGGCTGGTTGTTCCTTTTGGTTTTTTTCCTTTTTCGATCTTGAGAATAAAAATCGCGAAATACGTCCATCGATCGTAGGAAAATAATCGCGAAATTCGCTGATCGTTTGAAATCTCTTGCAGGAAAAAAATCGTAAAATTTGTCGTTAGGTTGCTCTCAAGAAAAATGCCAAGTTCACCAATTGGTTGCTGGAAAATATCGTGAAATTTGTCAACGGGTCATGGGAAAATATCGGCAAATATATCTAAAGGTCATGTGAAAATATTATGAAATTCGTTAATCGGTCGTGGGAAAATATCGCCAAATTCGTCAAGCGCGTGCAGAGAAATATCGCGATATTATTCAGTCGGACGCAAGGAAAAAATCGTGAATTTCATCCATCGGTCGCGGGGAAAAAATCATGAATTTCGTCAGTCTGTCGCGAAAAAAAAAAACTGCAAAATTTGTTGTTCGGTGAAATTTATTAAGAAGTCGTGACAAAATATCGCGAAATTCGTCAAAAGGTTAGGGGAAATATCGCGAAATTCGCCAGTCAGTCGCAGAGAAAAATCGCGAAGCTTTTCAGTCGGACGAGAGGAAAAATCGTGAATTTCGTCAATCAGTCTCAATATGAAACTGAAATTAGGAAAATCGGTTGCAGATAAAATCGGGAAATTTGTCAGTCGGTTGCAGAGAAAAATCATGAAATTATTCAATCGGACGCAGGAAAAAATAGTGAATTTCATCAATCTCTCGCAAGAATTCATGAAATTCGCTAATCAATGGTCCTATCAAAAACTTATCAATATAAAAGTTGTAGATAATATTAAGGCGATTTATAATATATTTAAGCGGATTTAATATGTTGTGAATTGACGAAGTTATGAATTTTTTTCTTCTTCTCCCCGTTTGAGGCCATTTTTAATTATATCTAAAATCTGTCATACTTAAATTTTCGGCCTATTTCCTAGAAGTAATAATAACTTTAAAGTTTAAACGGATTCGATATGTATCATAATTAAGAAGTTATGGGGTTTTTCTGTTTTCAAAAAAGCCCCCCCCCCCCGCCTGGTCCGATTCAGGGGCGCCATTTCAGAACTTTCTTGGGGGAGGGGGGCAAAGTTTTTTTTAAGGTAGTGGCATAGCCAAGGGTGGAATTCGGAGGGCTGTACACCCCCCCCCCCCCATTAAGCAGTATGAATATCCAAATTATAATATGATAAAGAATTTAGTTTTTATGAACCCATTGCGCGACAGTCCACCTTTTTCAGTTAACCCAATTATTTTTACAGACTGTTCTAAAATGGCCAACGGTACCTCTGCAGCTTTTACTGTATACCACCAAGGAAATTATATATTTGATTATAAAGTCAACTCAATTTATCAGGCTGAATTGGAGGCAATTAAGCAGGCAATAAAGTGGTTTGTACAATTAAATTTTAAATCAGTGAAAATATTTTCAGACAGTCAATCTTCGGTCCTAGTTCTCCAGCAGATTTTTCCTGCAAATATCATAGTTAGAGATATATTTGATCTATTATATCAAAATCCAGATAAGGTGGTGAACATTGGCTGGATTAAGGCACACATCGGTATATCGGGAAATGAGAGAGCAGATGAATTAGCCAAAAGTGTGATCATTAATGGTCAGGCGGATATACACATAGAATTGCCGGTACCTATCTCGGGCCATAAAGTTGTATTGTAGGAGAGAAGTGTTAAAGACCTGGCAGTTGGAATGGCAATCTTCTACAGTTGGTCGAGACACGTACAACATAATTAAGGAGATAAAAACAGATTATTTGTGCAGCTCACAGGTGGCACAATACTTTTTCACTGGACATGGCAGTTTTCCTCACTTTCTATATAAGATTGGAAAGAGAGAAAACGATCTTTGTGAATGCGGTAGTAGAGGAGACGTGGTACATTATATTTATGGCAGGTGTAATTTAATGATGCATCATTTCAAATTCAATTCAGGCTTGACTCTTAGACAGAATTTATTCAAAACTTTGAATAATCCCGCTAATTATAAAAAACTGGCTGACAATTACAATATTTTAAATGATCTTTATTCTTTTATCAGATATCGCTTTTAAATTGATAATTTTCTTTTACTGCTCAAGAAAACTTCACATTTATTTATTGACGTACATATATTGGAGTTAAATTGGTATGACTACTTATGAACTTTTTCAAAATAGACTATGAACTGTTATGAACTTTTTCAATATAGTCTGTCTTATATAATGATGAGCACAGTTGCAGTAGACACCTATTATTTTCATAATATTTAGACTTGTGTAACCATACTGGTCTTAAAATTTTGTTTCATTTATTGTTTTGTTTGTAGTTAATTTTTATTTAGTTTTTAGCATAAGGAGGTTGTGTGTTACCTTGCTATTTTTTTTTTTTTTTTATGTTAGGATTAGTTTATATATTTTAGTTTAGCAGTATGAATCAACTGGATTCATTGGCGATGTCGCCATTTTTGCTTTTGAGTTTGATTATTGTTTTAATTAACGCTCGTTGACTTAGTCTGCTCCTGTGGCTGGGTGGATTTGGATGGTAGTTGGGATTTTCCGCCTGGTGGTACGCCCATCAGCCTTACGGCTGGGCTCCAGGTTGGGTGCCCCCCCCCCCCCCCCCCGCAACCTCTACGAACGAGACGTTTACTTGATCATAGATACAACGACAGTAATACTTCTAATACGGAATCTCAATAAACCTGTAAAACATTCCATTTTAGACATGGTTTTTGTCTTAGCAAGTAGAATTTTTAAATAATTATGAAAGTTTTCAGTTATAGACAGTTACCGCTTTTGGCAGGTATTCTTTAAAACTGTTAAAACCTCCTTTCTACAAAGCACTTCTGAAGAGCAAAGGTGTATTACAGTGAAACGTGTCTAAGCGAAACCTGTCTGTAACGTAATTCTTAAAATGGAGCTATTTTCCAACCATTTTCAACTCCTTCTTTGCAAGTTTTACTGCAGGGGCGCCATTTCAAAAGTTTCTTGGGGGGGGGGGGGGGGGGGCAGAGCAAAGATTTTTTTAAGGACAGGGGTTGAAATAGCGTGCAGGATTGTCGAAATCGTGCACAAAATAGAAATATGCCCCCACAATAAAAAATGCAGTGTGAGATTTTGCCTTCTTATCTTAACTTCTTTCCCAAAGATGTGATTCTTCAGTGAATATTTTAAATTTTAGTGGTAGACCGTGATTTTTTGTTGTTGTTGTTTTTTTACGTAAAAGCAATTCGTCAACCGATCGCGGAATCGTGAATTTTACGAATTAGATTTAGAAAAAAATAGTTAATTTAACAAATTGGTCGCGGAAAAAATCGTTAATTTTTTCATATGACTGAGGAAAAATATTGCGAATTTCGCCAAAGATCACTGAAACAAATAGCGATTTTCGTCAATCTGTCGCGGAAAAAAATCTCAAATTTAGTATAACTATTGTGGAAAAATATCGCGAAAACATCAAAATATTGAGCAAACAAATAGCGAATTTCGTCGATCGGTTGGAGAAAAAAAAAAGTGAAATTATAGCAAATGGTCGAAAAAATCAATTCCGTCAATAATTCACAGAGAAATAGCAAATTTTGGAAAATGATCACAAAAAAAAAAAAAAAAAAAAAAAAAACAATCACGGGAAAAAGTCGTGGTAAATGTTGTTATTAATAGGTATAAGAAAATTTTCATTAATGATTTTCTGTCAGTAAAAATTTTCCGCTATCCTTTTTTGCCTTCCTCTTCAGACTATGATCTAAATTCTATACAATTCAGAAATTTGCAAAACCCTTGGTCTCAGGTCCCTTGCTCCTGCATTGAGTCGGGCAACAGGACCCAATCTGCAGTATGGATCGAGCCGGGTTGACTTGGAACATTTGACTACGGTTGGGACATATATGTCCCAGTGGACTATTTTTTATTCTATTAGTACGACTTTCTGAAATCTGTCGCACATTTATAGTAGGATATTTTCAAGAGAAATCTGTCACAAGGAATTTTTTTGGAAATTGTAGAACGATTGAATGCAACATTAGTCGTCAATCCTGGCCCGCTATCAAAAGGTTTATTGTTTTGGGTCCAAGTTGGATTTTCACTATTTTGAGTCAGGTTCGTGTTGCACGAGTTTTCAAAGAAATCCTAAATATTTTCAAATGAACAAAAATCATTTTTCTCTACACAAAAGATAAAATTGTTATTAGAGATTAATTGTAATTATTTTTCCATAATCATATTGAAATAGGAATAAATTTTCTTTAATTTCGGGTAGGGTTGCGGTCAATGAAAAATGTTTGGACGTTTCAGGGTTTACCTGAAATTACAGTCCTGCATCGGCTACCCGAAATGCATTTCGTTTTGAGTTTGGTTGATTCAATTTTTTTTTGTTGCGGGTCGAGTAAACTTGTACCTGTGGCGCAATAATAACGCAACAGGTGGCGCTGTTATGCTACTTTTTTCATGATTTTCACGATAACTATAGCTCAAGAACTAATGCACGGATTTTCATCAAACTTTGGATTCACTTAGACATTGACATAAGTTGTTGTTGATTAAGTTTTAGTTGTAAATCTCTCAACAGGTGGCGCAGATATGCTGCATTTTTCAGAATTTACACGATTTTAGCAATAGTCATATATCATGAACTAATGCACGGAATTTAATAAAACTTCAGATTCAGTTAGACCTTGATACAAATTGCTGCTGATTAGTTTTTAGTGTATGTGAAACCTGTGTGAGATAGAGTAAAGTTTTGGGATTGGCACATCCGACTAGTTGTTATTGTAATCAAATCTGTGAAATCTTATTTTAGCTTTTGATCATATTTTAATTTTTTTTTTTTGGTCTAACCTTTGGTAACTGATAAATTTTCTGGAATTTCAAATTCCTTGGGGGGTTGTCCCCCCAGCCCCCCCCCCCCCCAAAATGGCGCCCCTGGTCCGATTTTGCCCATTTTTGCTCGAACTTGACCGAGATTTTATGCCTCTTGATTTTATGTATCAGTTTGGAAGAGATTAGTGCAGAATTATGGAAGTTATCGTGTCCATATAGATAGCTGTATAAAGTTTTGAACTGGGGGGTGGTTTTTGGTTCTAGGAGTCATGACGGGGCCGTCGCGAGAAACAAACAACTTTCTTAAGAAAGTTTTACGATGGCATCGGCGTAGATCTGTAAAATTTTTTCAGAAATTCCAGCATAGGGGATAATGTAGTCGGTAGTATTTCTTACGAAATCTACCCAAACGATTGTGTAATTGCTGTCGCCTAATTATAACAAAATAAAATCATTTACAAATGTGTGACGTTACGTTATTTTGGATCAAAAGTAAATAGCAACTCATTTAACAATGGGCTATTTATGTTATTTAATCTTCGTTAGAATTTCCACTATTTTTAACCGACTTAAAAAAAGGAGGAGGGAGGTTATCAATTCGACCGTATGTATGTACGTTGTTTTGGTGGTGTTCACGCATAACTCGTAAATGTGCATCGATTTTGTTCATTTTGATAATTTTTTTTTTTTTTTTTTTTTTTTTTTTTTTGAAAGAGTGAGGTCCCCGGGTGGCTCCATTTCAATTTCGTCAAAATCTGATCATTAGAACAAATTATTTAAATTTTCCATAGCTATATATATATATATATATATATATATCGCACATTTATCATCAAGTTTTCAAAAATATTGTTGAAAATGACGATTTAATGTAGTTATTAGTCAATCTTCTGTAATATCAGGTCCACGGCCAAGGTTAGCTCCAAATTTGAACTATGCTGGAAGAATGTAGTTCGAGTTACAACATAGGTTAAAAAAATAAATTAGTTTTGTGCTAAACTATGAGCTGTATGAAACTTACTGTGAACTACACTCGCAAGCCAATTGGCTGTAGGCCTGATGACGGAGGAATTCCCAAAGAAAGATTTACAAACACCATAAGCGTAGCATGATAAGAATTTATTTTTAGGGAGGATGAAGGGGGGACACGTGTAATTTAAGTGATTATTAAACATTTTTATGTTTTCCAATTTTTAAAAAAAGTGTTTATTACTTCAGCTCATATTTTTGTCTGTCCATCTGTATATTATAACAATAATAGTATTTTTAATTCATACACATTAAATGGAACTATATTTATTATATAAGACCGTTTGGCTTTTGTTATTTCAAACTAGTCGAATAAAACAGGAAATTATGCTTGCTTTCTCTGATAAAGCTCGACATTTTCGAATTTTCTAGATCGATATAAATCATCAGCATCTGCTGAACGAAAGGCAGCTTTTCTTTTTCCGTTTTTCTAAATTCGCCACAGGCGAACGGCCGGAAATACGGAAAAACCGCCTACATATTCTCGAAGAACGTTCTTTTACGTCTCGAACGATCCGGTAAAAAAATTACATTTAACCCTTTCAAAAAAAAAAATTATATATATATATATAACAAGACGCGTCGAATTCATGTTTTTATTACTTACCCATCATACGTAGTATAGGGTAAGTCTTGTAATCGTTTTGAAAATCGAAAAAATTTTTTTGACGGATTTACACGTTTCAGACACTGGAGATTCCGAAAAACATATTTTTAGAAAAAAAATTTTGCCGTCCGTCTGTGTGTCTGTGTGTCTGTAAACGCTCTATCTCCCGAAAAAATTGAGATAGAGACTTGCAATTTGGTATGTACTTAGTATGTAATAATGGGAAGAAGCCTATTTCATTTCAATAACCTCGATTAACCGGAACAATTTTTTTCGTACTCTCGAAATATTCGTTCTGATGAAAGGTATATAAAAATTTTCGAAATTGTATATTTTAAGAAATGAATATAAAAGACAATAAAAAAACATAAATTTTGAATAAAGCATGAAGTCGATCGGATAATTAGTTCCCGAGATATTTGGAATCCTGTTTTCCACACTCTTCGATTTTTCATGACCCTGTATTTCATCCAAATTTCACTTCAAAGATATATTTTAATTAGAAATTTGACGCCTAATCAGATGCAATAAACCGCTAGTTAATAGGATTATTATTTTTGGAGTTATAAGGAAAAACCTCTTTCAAGCAATTCAGTAATCGAGCCTTTAAAGTTTGTGACGTCATCAAGCCACGATTTTATTTGAATTGCAATGCATTTTATAAGTAGTTTACACATTTTTATTTTAATATTTTACATTATGCATATCCATGATGGGTAAGTATTACGGTGGCCCCCCAACGACTAGTTTTCTCCGTTTTCCGAGCCTTGCGTCTACCGAACTACTATAGATACGGAAAAACAGAGTGCACCTAATTAATGATCTGACTTTGCCCTTTTCAAAGCCACTTTTGGCTTTAAAAAATACGAAACTTAACCCATCGAAAAAGTATATTTTCTGTACGTCGTTTCGCAATTTTTGCGATTTCGACGATTTTTAAATTTTGCATAGGTAGTTCCGAGCGAGTTACGAAAACTAAAAATACCAGACAATATCTACATTTGTTTCCTTTTTGACATCTGCAATCATTTTCGAAAAATACAAATATTAACCCTTTGAAAACAATTAGCGCGCAGGACTCACTTTTGCGAATTCCGATTTTCTGCGATATATGAAATTGCGCTTCGGCTCTCTAAAATAACCAAACAAAACCAAACACACCTAAGGACATATACAGTGTCTCACAAAAGTGATGGGACACTTGTGCTTTATAAAAAGAAACTGCAATAAAATAAATAAACAAACATGTGCAAAAATTTTTTGGGTGTGTTTCATATTTAAAGTTAGTAACAATTATTACATAACATACATTTTGTCAAAAGATTAAAATATTAATTTAGTAAAAATACAATTGTTCAGAACGGAGCAAAAAATGGCTCACATAAGTGATGGGACACTTACTTTTCCATCAAATATTTATCCAAAAATTTTACTTTTTAAAAGGTTTTAATATTTTGTTGGATTTCCTTTTACTTTTAAGACATGATTTAATCTTTTTGGGATGGATTCGACTAATTTTTTTGTGATTTCTGGAGTGATTTTACCCCATTCTTCTTGAAGCACCGATTTTAGTTGTTGTTTTGAAGAAATGGTGTGTTTGCGAATTCTTGATTCCAATTCTTGCCAAATATTCTCTATGGGATTTAAGTCTGGAGATTGTGGTGGTGTTTTTATTATTTCAGGACAGTTATATAGCAGCCAGAGTCTAACGTTCAGAGCAGTGTGCTTGGGGTCATTGTCCTGGTAGAATTTAAAATCGTTATGAAGGTTCAATTTTCGTGCTGAAGATTTCAAATTTTGCTTTAAAATATCAATATACTTGTACTGATCCATTATACTGTCAATAAAAACAAGATTACCAACTCCAGCGGACGACATACACCCCCATACCATAACTCCTCCTCCACCATGTTTTACTGTTGGTACCAAGTTCTGTTTGCGAAATTCTTCCCTGGGTTTTTTCCACACCAAGATTCTACCGTCAGAACCAAATATATTAAATTTACTCTCATCAGCAAATATAACTTTATTCTAGTAATCAGAATTCTTATTTATGTTGGATTTTGCGAAAGCTAGTCTGAGTTTTCTATTCTTTTCACTTACGAAGAATTTTTTCCTGGCTACTCTACCGTGATATCCAGCAGATCGAATTACCCTTCTAATAGTTTCAGGATTAACAATTATTCCATATAATGCTTGTAAATCAGCAGCAACTTTTGAAGCACTAATTCTTGGATTTTTTTAATATTTCGAACGATAATTCGCTTTATTCCATTGGATAGCTTTGATGGTCAGCCAGGTCTTCTTTTATCCTGAATCATATGATTCTTTTTATATCGTTTAATGATATTGAAAACTGTTGAACGACTCAAGTTAACTGTTTCAGCAGTTATTCTAATAGATTTTCCACGTTCAATATGCAAATTAATAACTAATTTTCGAATTTCAGGCGAAGTTTCTTTTCGTTTAGCATTCATGGCTACACAGAGCTAAAAAACACAAAAATTCCAAAACACACTGGAGAGAAATACTGCAGACGATTTTATAAATTATTGCCAATTGCTTTTAAGTAGAAATAAAACCCCAAAAAATATTTTTATTGCTTATTTCAGACGATTTTTGTTGCATATATAATGGTGTCCCATCACTTATGTGAGCTATTTTTTGCTCCGTTCTAAACATTTGTATTTTTATTAAATTAATATTTTAATATTTTGACAAAATGTATGTTATGTAATAATCTTTACTAAATTTAAGTATGAAACACACCCACAAAAAAATGTGTACATGTTTTTTTAATTTATTTGATTAGTTTCCTTTTGTAAAGCACAAGTGTCCCATCACTTATGTGAGACACTGTACGTTCTGTGAATTTAGGTAAAAAGGTCAACGGTGAAAACGTCAACAGGTAAAAAAGTCACCGGTAAAAACGTCAACAGGTAAAAAGGTTAAAGCAAAACTAAACTAAAGAAAAGTAAAGAAAACTAAACTAAACTAAATAAAATGCTGTGCAGCAATCCTTAGATCATGAAAGTCATTCAAGCAGCGGTTAGTAACTTATATATGTACACTTCGAAGATTCGAATCTGCGTATATAAACAAGATACAAAACTGAAAATACCGCGCCTAATCTCCTTTCCTTTGCTTTTTAAAAATCTGGTATCCGTTTCGAAAAATTCGAATTTTAACCCTCCGCTAAAAAAAGTTTACTCACGCGAATTTCGTTTTTCCGCCCAGGTTTAAATATCGGCATCGACTCGAAAAATGCGAATACGGACAAACAGAAGACACCAGATCATAGCCACGTTCCCTTTCTTCAAAACGCATTCTTATGTTTTTAAAAAATATCTATATTAACCCTTTCGAAACCGGTTGTTTACGTAACACCCTTTCGCGATTTCCACTATTTTGGCAATGACCTTCCGTCGCAAGAATTTTTTTTTATCGAAATACGCAAAATCCGACAGAAGAAGCTTAAACTGGGTAAGTACATTCAGGTGTAGAAAGACACCTTTAGCTTTAAAAAATTCGAATATTATCCATTTGAAAAAAATTCTTTACTGCAACTCTTTTCTGCCGATTTCCATTTTTTTTCCGCTCAAGCACAGGAAATTCGAAGTTAAAAAAGTTTGTTTGCTTTGAGCGTAATTTTCTTATTAACGATGTCAAACCAGAAATCGTTAATTTTGCGTACAGAATAGAAATGGCTTTCCGATATTTTAGTTCAACTTTTTACCGCTAGGGGACGCTGTACTATCTCCGGTTCTATGGGCCCGATTAAGACAGGGTTTGCCTCATTCGACTTGCTTTCGATCAGTGTTGAATTCAGACACTTTTCTCCGGGAGGGATTTCTGTAGCTCCGAGGGGGACATTATAGAGTTCCCGGGGGGGGGGGGAATTCCACTTTTTGACCACTGAAAGCATAAAATCTCAAATACTCCGGGGGGGACATTCCCCCCCGGGCCACCCCCTGGATTCAACACTGCTTTCGATAGTCTTAAAGAGTCATGTTCGTATAGAATCGATTGTTATTATCACGCGCCGGGGGGGGGGGGTCAGTTAGTATATATATTTATTAATGGTTATTATTCACAAAAGTTTATATATATATATATTTATTAATGGTTATTATTCACAAAAGTTTATATATATATTGCTTTAGTTCGTCAATATTTGTTATCAGATAACGCTATACTTCAAGCACATCAAGTAATATAGTATTTTATTTCATTTTACTTGTCGGATAAACAAGCATTATGATATAACTTATTTACTTATTCCTAATTCCTTCGCAGTTGCACTGTGAAAAATGGAGTCACGTGGTTATGTTTCATGGTAACGCTTGATCTTAGCTGTCACATAAAGGGTTAAGATTTTGAAATCAATAATACATTATCAGAATTAGTTTCTGATTAGTCTTGATTATCTGCTGATTAAAATTACCAACAATTTTGAAAAAAAAAATATATTAAAGTTTCGAAAATTATGGGACTTTTTTCAGAAAAATAAATAAACAAAAAAATTCTAGAAAAATATTTTTTGTGTAATTTTCGGTTTTGTTTCTCCTACTTCCATGTCCTACTCCCTATTCGTTTGTATGCATTCATATGAGTAAGTGTATTTATGATTTCCAAATAATTATTTTGGATTTCGGAAATGCGCAATTTCTCTTATTCGTTGATTATTGTGAATGACAGGGTGAACTTTTCGCAATATTTCAGTTTTTAATTCCAATTTTCTCAATATTGTAAAAGTCGTATGTGTTACTTTTCTAGTGTTGACATATACGCAGGCTGCAAGTTCGGTATTCGATATTTTGGCAGAGTGGGGGAAATGTGGTTACTTTTCCCTCCGGTTTCACGGAAGTCATGCGCAGCAGGGGGAATTATTTCTACGCAGGCGTTTGCTTGGCGAACAGTAATGTAGGTGTAAATGTATCACGTGACTCGTTTTTCTACCGATCGTTGGGTTGGAATTAAGCGTCCGCGTTGTACTTTGTTCGGAGAAAGTTAGGTTTGTGTCAGCCATTTTGAATGAACGTTTTTATTTTCTTTATGTTGTACTAATACAGTTAATTTTGGTAAGTGAACTAATTTGTGTTTATGTATACTTTTTATGTTAAATTTTGGTAAGTAAACTAATTTTTGTTTATGTATACTTTTTACGTTACTATATTAAAAAGTCTGATTAATAAATCGAATTGGTCCACTAGGTGTCGCTGTTGAGCAACAAGAACAAGCATAGGCGATGTTCTATTGCTGCATAGTTGCTGTATATTCTCTATCTTTTTATAAAATCATGTTATCAAATGATAATTTTAACGTTTGTGAAATTTTCACAGTTTAGAATATTTAAGCTGTGTGTTGGGGTGAAACTTGATTACGAAACAGTTTATACCTATGTAATGGTTTTTTGAAGGGGGTCTGTCCCAAACTTAATGGAACTATTTTCACGTCTCTTAAGACTTGTTCATAAACTTTTTAAATATATTCTGCATTTACAGTACATAAAAGTAAACTTTAACTTACATTTTAATGTGGCAAAGCACAATTTTTCTTTATTAGCAACATAATAGTCATTTTTTTTCAAACAACAATCAAAACGTTGTTATTAAGAAATATAGACCAGTCATTTTTATGTCGCCATTTTGGGGTTTTGAATATGAAAAAAAAAAAAAAAAAAAAGGCAAATAAAAACTGTAACAATATGCGTTGTCTGCAGAAATGTATGCACCAGAGTGCGAAATATATGTTTTAAAAAAAATAGAAATTATTTACTAACTTTAGTTACTCGTGCGCTTACGTAAAATCTGTTAATCAGCTACATGTCTCGGCAGCAGGCGCCAAAACGGTATTGTACTTGATCGGTGCCTTTAGTTATCTCTAATATAACGTGATAGGTAGATTTCTTTCTTTTTTTCACCAAGCGTGAAATAGAGCTGCTGCAGTGCTGTAAAGTAGCAACCACACGAGTGTTGGTAGTTGGGCGGGCTCTTTTTTTATTCAGATAGCTTGATTGCTACCACTTATTTGAAAACAATAATATTTGTCTTTTTTAATGACAGATTATTTAAGGTGAATTTTACATTTTTCAAAATAGCGATAGCAATGAAGTTATCTGAATAATAATAATAATAAACCTCCGCCAACTGGCAACACTGAAACACACCGAAACCGGACAAGACTGTTTGTTGCTTTGTCAGGTTCTTTGATGTGGTTATCCGATGTTCGCGACTGACGCGTGTTTCGTTCGGCGAAGGTTGGTTGGCTTTTATTGGCACGAAGTGCGGCCAAAGAATATAGAATAGATACACGGAGTTAATATTCTTTGGTTCAGCGGGGAATAATATATGTCAAAATATAATATAGGAATTATATATATATTAAAAACAAATTTACAGTTATCTCGCCTGAGAATAACAATTTTGTATTAATTTACGAACGAGCCGTTGCTAATAACTTCGTCAGATATTTTTTAGTTTTCTGAATTTTCTTTCTAGCATAGTGATTAAAATAATATATGTATGATTACCCCCTACCCCGCACACATCTCAGTGAGTTTTCAGTTTGTAATTTAAATCGTAGTTTGTGTTAGTCTGGCGCCTAGACGTGTTGCTAAAATTTATTAATTATCCTGTGCTTGAAATTATATTTTTGGCTTTCGTATCGCGAAAATAGTATTAAGATATCAACTTGGACAATATTTAAAACAAATATTGTTATATTGGAATGCATAAAAATATTCGTTATTTGTTGGTTGTTGTTTCGGGGCGCCCCGATAGTCTAAACACGATTTGCACACGATAACAAATCAGACTGATTTCAGTAGTGAAATTCGACCCATTACACACATCCATGCCCTGAATCTGGATTCTAGCACTGCACCTTTTGACTAGTAGTCTGCTTTCTTGCATTTGAAATTTTTGACGTCGCATATGAAATTCGTGGCACAGAACGTGTGTAAATTTAAGAGTGGCTTTAAACCTGCAAAGATGGTCTATCATTTATTTATTTTTCCTTCTGAACTACTAAATAAATGAGTATTTTAATTTTATGTTGCATTTTGTTTTCCTAAACTAGGGGGCTCTGGCGCTCTGCCCCCTGCTCGCTACGCTCACCAACCCCCGTTCTGATTTCACAGCCTCTTAAAACCTGATAATGTATCCTGTTTTAAAAAGATGATGATGATATCACGAACGACGACTATCTTCTGTAATCAGGTTATAATGCTTTTTCATTTAACTGGTTATAATCTTTTTTCATTTAATTCATCTTTTTTATTTTTAATATTCATGTGTAAATACAATTTTTTGATGTAATTTTCTTTATTTCCTGCTTTCAACATGTGATCATTTAATTATTATTTTAAACTTTCATTATTGTTTTTAATAGTCTCGCGCAAATACATTTTTTATTTGAGATAAAACATAATCCTTTGCGCTTATTTAGAAATTGGCAACAATATAAAAAAATGACTTTTACAATAAAAGATTTTTTACTCGATTTTTAAAGATTTAGTTTTTATTGTCTGACCGTGATAATTTTTTTAATTTCTGAAAGCTTGTTATATTTCGCATCTGGTGGTATGATTTTTGAATCCGTAGGATGGCTAGAAAATAGTAATAGCTCCTCAAAAAGGTCCGTAGTAAAAAAGCGATGAGAATAACCCGGAATATCTACACAGAATTTGATTGGTCCATTTCTAAATCGTTTTTGGCTCAGTTCCAGATTACTTTTTTTTTTAATATACAGTGTCTCACATAAGTGATGGGACACTTGTGCTTTACAAAAGGAAACTAATCAAATAAATTAAAAAAACATGTACACATTTTTTTTGTGGGTGTGTTTCATACTTAAATTTAGTAAAGATTATTACATAACATACATTTTGTCAAAATATTAAAATATTAATTTAATAAAAATACAAATGTTTAGAACGGAGCAAAAAATAGCTCACATAAGTGATGGGACACCATTATATATGCAACAAAAATCGTCTGAAATAAGCAATAAAAATATTTTTTGGGGTTTTATTTTTACTTAAAAGCAATTGGCAATAATTTATAAAATCGTCTGCAGTATTTCTCTCCAGTTTGTTTTGGAATTTTTGTGTTTTTTAGCTCTGTGTAGTCATGAATGCTAAACGAAAAGAAACTTCGCCTGAAATTCGAAAATTAGTTATTAATTTGCATATTGAACGTGGAAAATCTATTAGAAAAACTGCTGAAACAGTTAACTTGAGTCGTTCAACAGTTTTCAATATCATTAAACGATATAAAAAGAATCATATGATTCAGGATAAAAGAAGACCTGGCTGACCATCAAAGCTATCCAATGGAATAAAGCGAATTATCGTTCGAAATATTAAAAAAAATCCAAGAATTAGTGCTTCAAAAGTTGCTGCTGATTTACAAGCATTATATGGAATAATTGTTAATCCTGAAACTATTAGAAGGGTAATTCGATCTGCTGGATATCACGGTAGAGTAGCCAGGAAAAAATTCTTCGTAAGTGAAAAGAATAGAAAACTCAGACTAGCTTTCGCAAAATCCAACATAAATAAGAATTCTGATTACTGGAATAAAGTTATATTTGCTGATGAGAGTAAATTTAATATATTTGGTTCTGACGGTAGAATCTTGGTGTGGAGAAAACCCAGGGAAGAACTTCGCAAACAGAACTTGGTACCAACAGTAAAACATGGTGGAGGAGGAGTTATGGTATGGGGGTGTATGTCGTCCGCTGGAGTTGGTAATCTTGTTTTTATTGACAGTATAATGGATCAGTACAAGTATATTGATATTTTAAAGCAAAATTTGAAATCTTCAGCACGAAAATTGAACCTTCATAACGATTTTAAATTCTACCAGGACAATGACCCCAAGCACACTGCTCTGAACGTTAGACTCTGGCTGCTATATAACTGTCCTGAAATAATAAAAACACCACCACAATCTCCAGACTTAAATCCCATAGAGAATATTTGGCAAGAATTGGAATCAAGAATTCGCAAACACACCATTTCTTCAAAACAACAACTAAAATCGGTGCTTCAAGAAGAATGGGGTAAAATCACTCCAGAAATCACAAAAAAAATAGTCGAATCCATCCCAAAAAGATTAAATCATGTTTTAAAAGTAAAAGGAAATCCAACAAAATATTAAAACCTTTTAAAAAGTAAAATTTTTGGATAAATATTTGATGGAAAAGTAAGTGTCCCATCACTTATGTGAGCCATTTTTTGCTCCGTTCTGAACAATTGTATTTTTACTAAATTAATATTTTAATATTTTGACAAAATGTATGTTATGTAATAATTGTTACTAACTTTAAATATGAAACACACCCAAAAAATTTTTGCACATGTTTGTTTATTTATTTTATTGCAGTTTCTTTTTATAAAGCACAAGTGTCCCATCACTTTTGTGAGACACTGTATATTACTAAGGTGCATTACAAGAGGCTTACTACAGAATAGTGTGTGTATAGCAGTCATCGTTCACTTACAGGGACACACAAAAGAATTCTCTACTGTCTGTTAACAATAATTCCTGGAAGTGCGTTTTAAGTTACTAAACGCGATTTTAATCTAACTAGCTTTTTGTCTATTACGTGGTGTGTATAAATTCTGTAGATCCTATACAGGGCAGCACAAAAGTTCGCGAACACATTTCCGTTTATTGACAGAAACTCCAGAAGGAGAATTTAAACGGTGCTACGCGTTTCCTAACTAAACTAAAATTTAGCATCCTATGTATATATACAAATCTATAGATCATATACAGGGCTACATAAAAGTATTCGGATATTTTTCCGAATATTGTATATATTGAAAATTCCTGAAATTACGTTTTTAAATATGTTATGCGTTTTCCAAATTGTTTACTTAGATGTCATCTTTCAGATTATTAAACGGTAATGATTTGTAAAATTATTTTAGAAGCGTTGGAAAGTGCTACATAATCTATGCTTGACGCATGATTTTTCGTTCTTGTTAACTTTAAAAATATTTCATTGTTGGAGTTTTACAGCCAGTTTTCCTATTTTGGCCATTGTTGGTGTAACTAGTTTACAATTGAAACCATAAAGAATATTCGGAGATTCATCATCTGTGGTGGGCTAATTGAAAATATTAAAATATTGTATTACCATCAGAAACACACCAGTGAACATATTTTTTAAAATTTTAGTATATCAAAAAATGAGTGTAAAATCGATTGCGAAATTCCATCTTTATATAAATTAAGCTTAGCAAAATAAAAAAGTGTAAGTTTATTTATTTATATTTTTAAAATCAGTACATGAGCGTAAAAATAAAACAGAACTAAAAAAAGTCTTCCTTTTTTTAAATGGGCTCTACCAGGGCTAAGAGGTTCTGCTCTCGAAGCTGGTAGACGGGAGGTGCTGGGTTCAAACCCCTGTCGCGCTCGTCGACCTAATCGTTCGGAGTTCTCCCTAATTTTCTTCTAACCTTGCCGTAAATACGGGTTAGGATCCCTTAGAAAGACCTTCACGGAAGGCACTACCCCTAGGGCCTATATCCCTCGAGTAGGTAATCGGCGTCATAAATCAACCAAAGAACCCTTTTTTAAATGAAATTTATACATATGTAGAAACTAAACTAATATTTTTTGTCATAAGATGCAAGACAATTTTTAAACATATTCAGAGCCTTTTCAAGAAAAATAGAGAATTAGCGGCTCATATTCATTCGTTGATCCTATTACACTGTCACAATAATAATGATAGTTATAATAAACCCCCAAAATCAGGGCCCAGTTGGCCCATGTTTTAATCATACACTGAAACTATCAACATACAAAACAACACAGAGATGTAACAAAACGATGCATTCATACAGATATATTCATAAAGAGATAATAGAAAAAAAATTGAAACTCCAAAAAATTCTATTGGATTTTTTACAAAATGAAGAATTGAAACAATATATTATTCTATACAATATATATGTATATGAAAAATCAATTAGTGAAATCTTATCTTTCATCGACCAGTTTTATTTTTACCTAATAATTATTAAATAAGTTATTATTTTAATATTTAAAAATTATAAATGTACACTTGAGAAAAGATGTAGGACAGATAAGGCACATTGAGTACAAAAAAATAAATGAAAAAAAAAAAAGTATTGAAGCTTATAAGTAAGATTTCAACTCTTTCCATGGGGAAAAAAAAACTTTTAATAATAAATAAAAATAATTTTAAAAATAATAATAAATAAAAATTATTATTATTATAAAAGCAACTAAAGTCTATTAAATAAACAAACAATTTATATATATATTATTTTAAAAAATAATATTTACAATTGTATGTCCTTTTATTTTGAAAAACAAATAATAATTTACATAAGTTAGTTCAGTATTACTAAAACTTGTAAAAAATTTATTGAATATTGTAATTTTTCATTCCCTATTTAATTTCTTTTTTAATTAAATTAATTTTAAAATTTCAGTACCTTTTTATTACGAAATATTTCTACTGATTCAAAAGAAGAAAAAAAGGGGTGGGGGGGGGGGATAACAAATCCCAGACAAAGTGTTTGAAACAACTGGTATTTTGATAGAGTGCTATTTCTGATATTAGCGAGTATACGGAATATTTCAAATTATATATATAATGGTGAAAATCACAGACATTTCATAGAAATTATTTCTGATTTATGTTTTTAAAAAAAGTAGGTGATATAAACACAAAGTAATAAAATAAAAACAGCGATAAAATGCAAGGATAGTTATGATTGCAAATTCGTATTAAAATGGCATGGAACTATTGTGGTATAAAAATTAAAACCAAAGAAGGATAATTTCACCATCTTCTTAAAAATGATGTTTTCAGAATAACGTACTTGAATTTATTTAAATTACTTTAAAATATTTACTATATGTGATTAAATCAAAAGAATATTAAAAAAAAAAAAAAAAAAAAGAAAGAAAGAAAGGTAGTTGAAAAATAATTAAATATATAAATAAACAAGGGTATTCCTGCATTTTATCGAAACACAAACATTCATGATAAAGAAATAAATGATAAATAAGAAATAAATGATAAATAAGAAATAAATGATTTACCTCTCATTCAATCGACGAGCTCTTTGTGCTTGAGATGCCTTACCACGCTTGCGTTTTTTGTTTTTATTATTACAAGCATTCAACATTTTTTTTTCTGGAATAACACTAAATAATTAAAAAAGTCAGAAGCAATATAAAAAATTCGAAATCCGAAATATCTTTCTATCGAGCTGTTTCTGTTTTTAAAAGATACCGCAAAAATAAACCCCGCCTTTAAAAGAGGTTGCCAATATTTCATTCCGAAAACAGATCCAGCCAAAGTCGCCAAGATCATTATTTTAAGATTATGGCAAATAAAAAATTTATTTAAGTGTTTCTGTGAAATATAAATATTGTTAGTAACGATATTTAGATTTGCTACCAAACTAGGCATTTTTTGGAAATATATAGCTATTGGATTATTAAATTAAATATGATTAAATATTTGCTCAATATATAATAATATGAAAGATGTTATTGGATAATTTGGGATTTACATTTTATTAAATACTTGCTGTAGTGTATATGTATCAATTGTTTATTTCTAAAATATGATAGATATGTTTGCTTTAGAAATGATGCTGGGTACCCGTTACTCTTAATGATTCGCAAACTTTCGCAGGAGCTTTCTTAAGTTTTCAATACTTTAGGAATGGCACTTTGATTTAAAAAAATGCTTATTGCTTAATAATGCTTAATACTATATTAAAAGTCAAGCTGAAGTTTGAAAACAAGATGGCGCTTATTTTCAAACAACTATAGGTTAAATCGTGTGCCAAACATGTGACATATGTCCAGTAAACTGCTGCTTTCGAATAAAACAGAACAGTCACGACTTGCTTTCGAACTTACAGAAAAATAATGCAACTGTTGAAAGTCTCTCAAATCAACTGCCTTCTTTACGGTCGTAGTTAATCCATCGGGTTTTTTCGACAAAACTCGTACGGATCTCGACGAAAGAGACATTTAGCAACCAGTATACGCGGTCTTGTTAAATTCTGAGACAATCGGAAAAATGAATTTTGTCCACCTAGATCAGCGGTTCCCAACCTGTGGTACGCGTACCCCTGGGGGTACGTGGCGAGCCTGCTGGGGGTACGTAAAAATAATACCGGTAATGGCGGAAATTACAAAAATGTTTAACTGAAAACACATAAAGAAAGTTGATCGTTTTGGATTACAAAGTTATTCTCATGTGTAACTCCAATATGTTATCCTAAAAATGAGGGTAAAAGCCCACTAGACCTAATAATTCATTGATAACTCAATGTCATTAGCGCCGCCCAATTTTAATCATATTGCACGATTAGTTATATACTTTTCCCGATCTTCGCGAAAACTTCCATTCATCATTATACAATGTTCTTTTCCCAATAATTGCAAACGTCTAAATTACGCCAGAGCTGTTGGTTTTAATGTTTTCTTTTAAAACGTGTTGAAAAGTAGGCCCGGCCCATATTTTCGTTTTCGAGTAGGTGGAGTTACATCATTAACAATTGATAATGCATTATTCTTAAAATAACCTCCCCGATTGTCCAAGAAGCAGTGCTGTAGCTGCCTTTCGTCTCGCGACAAAGCATGATTGTTTAAATGCTCATCTTTTCCGTCTCCAGATAGTGGATAGTCCTGCCTGCCCCCTCTGCCGCAGTGGTTCGGCGATGACTACTGACCACCTCTCTGACTGTTCAGCATTCACGAACTGCATTTACTCTCGTTACTGGAAGGCCAGCCAGAGACTCTTTACACATTTTGACTTCTTGATTTTATGTGGTTCTCATGTTAATTACCCTTTACTTTGTTCCTGTGTTTGGTGTTATCTTTTTACTTATATTTCTGTGTTTTTGTTTATGATCTCTGTACGCGTAAGGATAATGTCTGTTAGCCTGCTGCATTGGAAAAAAAAATTATTCTTTAAATATGGATTTTCATTCACGGGAGATGGAGATTTTAATAATATGTGGGGGAAGAGAAGGGGTGGTGCGTGTTAATTATAAATAGGGGGTACTCCGAAATGAAAAGCCTATGCAAGGGGTACGTGAGAGAAAAAAGGTTGGGAAGCGCTGACCTAGATCATCAAAACGCCCCACTGTGCGGCGTTGCCCGGTCCCGAGATAATAACAATCTCAGAGCAAGGCGTTAACTCCCTCCCCCCCCCCATACCCGCAAATATAACGAATAATTTGTTCAAGAAAACCACCTTCACCTACATTAACGCGATCATTAAAAAAATAATTAAAATTTTCTGATAATTAGAACATAACGAAGACTCTACGCTAAAATAGCCGGCAGATGACAACACTTCCCATCCTCAATTTCAGATCTATATCTTAATTAGTTATCTAAATTTTTGTTCATTAGTAAAAATTGGCAATTATTTTCTTTCATTTTCGCAAACTAAATGGAGGGATCGGCCAGAGAAACATATCTCTTTGTAGGGTAGATGTGCCAGTAACTTACCGCCTTCCATTAATACGCTTTCTTTAAATTCTAGTTTTAAATACAATCATATCAATTATCTATTACTTTTTGTGGGGTGTCCATTACTGGAATTTAGGGTGTTTTGATTTTTTTTTTCTGTTATTTACAATTAAATTTCGCTTCACATTGAGAATTGACTATGAGCATGGTTAAATATTGTTGGTAGATTAATATAATATTAAAAAAGTGCAATATAACAATTATAACTATTTTAATTAAAAAATAATTTTAAAAGAAATTCCTTAAGGGTGTCCATTACTGGCACATCTACCCTAGTTCAGTTTTTAATGAAAGCCGATCCCTGTCTGAAACTTTCTCGGATTCCTTTCACTGGCGCCGGCAGATTTTTGCATAAATTAAGAAAAATTACCTGCCGAATATTTCAAAAATCGCATAGTCTGATGCAGAATTTTTTTTACATATGTTCAGAAATTTTCAAATTGATAGCTTAGTTTTCTTAAAATTCGCTAATTAGTAAAATAATTTCGAATTCGTTTATTTCAGCTTGTAAATCCACAACAACAGTTCTTTTCTTTAGCCATATTTTGATTTAAAAGATGGCATTTTCGATGCGATGTTTAATGATATTATAATTAATATATTGAGTAATTATCAAAATATTAAAATTCTGAGACTCAGGTGCACATGGTCAGACCTTGGACTATCCACACCTAAATTTTCAGACTTCTAGGTCGGCTAGATTTTGTTAGCCATCGCCAACAGACACACAAACACACAGAGCGAAACTTTAATTTTATTAGTATAGATATCCATTTTTAGCCATAATGCAAGACAGAGAAATATTCTAGTCAATTTCTATTTGGCTATTTCTAATATTCAGAAAAATTTTCAGTCTTGACTTGGATGGACTTCTGGCTCCCATGATGATTAAATAAATAAAAAAACAGTGCAAACATTATATAAAGATAATAATAATAATAAAATAATAAAACACCAGTTCACACTTTCTACCAAGCGTAAATCAAATCCGTGAATTTTCAACTTTCGGGGCCCCATGCCAAATTAACATATTGTAACATAAAAGTTTTTGGAACTAATAAGTTGCAGTCATGAAAATGCAAAGTGTGATTTTTAAGATATGGATTGCTTATAAAAGTGAAATTTTAAAAAAATAAATATTTTACTTTTATTAATGTTAATTAATTTGGATTAGAAGACTGATTAATCATGAAAACACTATGTGTCACTCAAATAACAGAAGAAAATCGACCTTTGAAATATAAAAATACAACATTTCCTCTTTAAGTACTTTAAGTTTCCTCTCTAAATACTTTATGCAAAAAATGCTAAAACTATCAATTTTCGAGTTTTTTGTTTAGAAATGTATTTAGACATCCCTAGTATATTCTGGTGAAGTTACCTAAAGATCCGATGATTTTAAATGTGTGAAAAAGGTTTTTACTACATCCGTATACTTACCTTTAAATGATTCAGAGTATCAATTTTTAAAATATTTTTTTCTCAATTCGATTTTTTATTTATTTATTTTTTTGACATTTTTGTGTCCGAAAACGATATGATACAAAATTTAGTGAAAATCGTTAGAGCCGCTTATTAGATAGAATTAGCTTGACCCGTAGTGATCAAAAATTGACCCACTAATGGAAGTTTTTCGAACATGTTATCCGGCCGAATTGTCTCCTCGTGCCTGAAAACAATAGTATACAATATTTGGTCAAAATCGTTAGAGCCGTTTTTAAGATAAAATTAGCTTGACCAGTAGTGACCCAAAAATGACCCACTAATCGAATTTTCTCGAACATGTGACTTTGCCAAATGGTCTTCTCATAATCCAAAATGGTAAGGTACAGAATTTCGTGAAAATCAATTCGGCCATTTTTTACAAAATTTATCTTAACCCTTAGTTACCCCAAAATGACCCACTAATCGAATTTTTTCGAACACGTGACCTAGCCCAATGGTCTTCTCGTGCTCGAACATGTTAGGATAAAAAATTTCGTAAAAATCGTTTCAGCCATTTTTTACATAAAATTAGATTGACCCTGACCCATAGTGACCCCATATTGACTCACTAATCGAATTTTCTCGAACATGTAACCTAGCCCAATGGTCTTCTCGTGCTCGAAAACAGTAAGATAAAAAATTTAATAAAAATCGTTTCAGTCGTTTTTTAGACAAAATTAGCTTGATCCGTAGTGACCCCAAAATGACCACTTTATCGAATTTTCTCGAACACGACCTAGCCTAGTGATCTTCTCGTGCTCGAAAACGGTAGGATATAAAATTTAGTCAAAATCGCTTGAGCAGTTTTTTAGTATAATTAGCTGGACCCTGACCCATAGTGACCCAAAAAGACCCACATAGAATTTTCTCGAACATGTGACCTAGCTCAATGGTCTTCTGGTGCCCGAAAACGGCAAGTTATAAAATTTCGTCAAAATCGGTAGGGCCGATTTTAAGATAAAATAAAGAGCGTGGCTTTATGCTTTTACGTATCCCATTATAAATTATCTGTCACTGCGATTGCGATACTGCGAATGCGCGCTCTGCTTCTTCTCTACATCTGCATTTCGACCTTTATTGCGCCTGCGCATTCAGAGCCCGTTCTTTCAGAATGATATCTGAAGTTTCGAGCTGATCTCGTGAAATGTTTGTCACAAATGTGAAAAGCAACGGTTTGTAAAGGCAGCTGCTCTAGCTACTTTCATACAATATTGATGATAAATTAACAAAACAAGTAATTTTTAAAGGGGACAAAATATTTTAAGGCGTTGGTTGCTTTGTTCCGTATTTTATTTGAACTGACTGATATTTACGTATTGCGCCCCCGTTGGCACATTTTAGTGAGAGTGGTTTATTAGTATAACAGAAGGTATTATTTGTGGCAACCATTTATAGTTGCAGTATCGTTCACTTTAACGCGCAGGAGACGATAGCATATTTTTTAAGCGTCTCTGTAAATTATAATTATAAATAAATAATAAAAGCGCAAAGCATTTGACTGACATCAACAGTTCCGGGATGCCCGCTTCACTTTTTCATATACCAAGCGTTTGTACTTTTTTGTACCATTGTTGAGTCCACTGTGATTGTTAAATTTGTATGTTGCACCTTACAGACAAATATTGTTAGTTCATCATTATAAACAACTAGCGGCCCGTCCCGGCTTTGCACGGGTAGACAATGTGTTGACTACAATGTAGGGTAGAGAAAAGTAGGTACTTTAAAAAAGTTGTTCTAAATTGGATAAAAGTGGGAGTGAGACAAAATTGCAGTACTTACAAATTTTGAACTTTAACTAGAAGCTTGTAAAAATGTGATATATAAATTTTTCTGTTTATGTACATATTGAAACTAATAAATAATACACGGCCCATGGAAGCACATAGCAACTATATGTGTTCATGTAAAATGTGTTTTCTTGAATTTCACGCTCCTACCTAAATCTGCTGCTGAGATATGGCGAAATGACCCAAAACTTTTGAATACCCCCCCTTTAACCACCTTCTGGGGATAATTTCCAAAATCGCCGAAATACGTGTTTTATTCAAATTTTAGTAGATTTGTTTTCCTGATTTTCGCGCTCTTAACTAAAACTGCTGCTGAGATATGACGAAATGATCTAAAACATTCGACCCTCTTCTAACCCCCTTTGTGGGGAAATTTCTAAAATAGCTGAAATACGTGTTTAACCAATTTTTTAGTAGATTTGTTTTCTTCAATTTCGCGCTCCTGCAGAAAACTGCTGCTGAGATATGGCGAAATGACCTAAAACCTTCGACCACCCCCTTTAACCACCTTCAGGGGGAAATTTCTAAAATCGTTGAAATACGTGTTTAATCATTTTTTTAGTAGATTTGTTTTCCTGATTTTCGCACTCCTACCTATAACTGCTGCTGAGATATGGCGAAATGACTTAAAAGATTCGATCACCTCCCTTAAACCCTTCGGGGAGGGAAATTTCTAAAATCCCTGAAATACGTGAACCAATTTTTAGTAGATTTGTTTTCTTCAATTTCGCGCTCCTACAGAAAACTTCTGCTGAGATATGGCGAAATGACCTAAAACCTAATTATTTTACAAAATTTACAATAATTCAACAATTTAATAATTAATTGGGTAATTTACAAAATCACTGAAATACATGTTTAATCATTTTTTTAGTAGATTTGTTTTCCTGATTTTTGCGCTCCTACCTACAACGGCTGCTGAGATATGGCGAAATGACCTAAAACATTCAACCCCCCCCCCCTTTAACCCCTTCGGGGGGGATTTCTAAAATCGCTGAAATACATGTTTAATCATTTTTTTAGTAGATTTGTTTTCCTGATTTTCGCGTTCCTACCTGTAACTGCTGCTGAGATATGGCGAAATGACTTAAAACATTCGACCACCCCCTTTAACCCGCTTCTGGGGTGAATTTCTAAAATAGCTGAAATAGGTGTTTAAATCATTTTTTAGTAGATTTGTTTTCTTGATTTTTCGCGCTCCTACCTATAACTGCTGCTGAGATATGGCGAAATGACCTAAAACGTTCGAACGTTCGACCAACCCCCTTTAACCCCATTCTGGGGGAAATTTCTAAAATCGCTGAAATAGATGTTTAATAATTTTTTGGTAGATTTGTCTTCCTGATTTTCGCGCTCCTACCTATAACTGCTGCTGAGATATGGCGAAATGACCTAAAACATTCGAAACCCCCCTTTAACCCCTTTCGGGGGATTTTCATAAATCACAGCTTATTGCTTGCCTAGGCCATAACAGCAATCTACAGTCCAAATTTCGTTACCCTGACTTTAGTAATTTCGGCTGGGCGTTGATGAGTCAGTCAGTCAGTCAGTCATCGTTTCCTCTTTATATATAATAGTATAGATGTTAACACTTTGGAGATTTTCTAAACACAAAAGATTCATTCATCATGAACGTTTAAAATATTATATCATGGAGGTAATCGTTCACGATGTAGTAATATCGGGGCCGCTAGCGGGCGTTAGCTAGCTAGTAAATAAATAAATATATATACCGAGTGAACCAAAAGCTCGTTAAAACTTTAAAAATTCTTAATCATAATTTCTTCCTTTTTTATGAAGTGCGGTTTGCAAGAAAGGACTCACAAGACCATCGGATTTTTTTAGCAGAAAAAAAAAAAGTTAAAAATGTCATTGGTAGAGGGTGCCGACGACCCGAAACACAATGAACAGGACAACAGTACGCTCCATCCATTTATTATTGCATTGACAACTGTTCAACATGTAGTCCAGTAGAAATAGCATTTTACCTTACAAAAATTCGGGTAGTTCTGATTTTTGGGTATGTTGTAATATAAAGGTTGACTCTCTAATAAAAAAACCAAGTTTTCGACCTTCTAGACCTTGTGTGTTTTTCACAATATTGAAAAAACCAATATTTTTCGGCACTTTTTTTCGATTTTTCTTAAATAACTCAATTTTAATGCATTTTACAGAAAAAAAGCACTGTTACCATTTTGTAGAGCATAAAATTCTCTACAACATGCAGTATTCAGGTTTGTAAATTGTCCAAATAGGGGGTAAGATACGGAGCCGGAAAAAGGGTTAAATTTTGAAAAAATGTAGAAATCCACAAATGACGTTAGTTTTTGCTTAATAACCCACTTTTAGTGCATTTTAGAAACAAAATTGTCATAATCAACTTTTTAGAACATGAGATAGTCGATAGTTTAATTTATTATAGGTTGACCCTCTAATAAAAAAACCCCAAGTTTTCGATCTTCTAGACCTTGTGCGTTTTTCACAATATTGAAAAAAACCATTATTTTTCGGCACTTTTTTTGATTTTTCTTAAATAACTCAATTTTAGTGCATTTTACAGAAAAAGCACTTTCACCATTTTGTAGAGCATAAAATTCTCTACAACAGACAGTATTCAGATTTTTAAATTGTCCAAATAGCGGGTAAGATATGGAGCCGGGAAAATAGGGTAAAATTTGCAAAAATCTACTAAAGACGTTAGTTTTTGCTTAATAACCTACTTTTAGTGCGTTTTAGAACAAAAGCACTTTCATCATTTTGTAGAGCATAAAATTCTCTACAACATGCAGTATTCAGGTTTGTAAATTGTCCAAATAGGGGGTAAGATACGGAGCCGGGAAAATAGGGTTAAATTTGGAAAAAATGTAAAAATCCACAAATGACGTTAGTTTTTGCTTAATAACCTACTTTTAGTGCGTTTTAGAACAAAAGCACTTGCACCATTTTGTAGAGCATAAAATTCACTACAACATGCAGTGTTCATATTTGTAAATTGTCCAAATAGGGGCTAAGATACGGAGCCGCGAAAATAGGGTTAAATTATAACTTATTTATTTTTCAAGTATTTTTTTACATTATTCCCAGCTATTAATTTTACTTTCGACTTTGAATTCTTGGCCCTGCACCTATGTCTACCGACTAGGTTTTTTGGTTAACTTTGCCCCCCCCCCCCCCCCCCCCCCTCAACTATTCAACAGTTACCTATTATTGTACATATTATAATTAATTAATTGCATTGTTTAATCAATATCAAAAATAAAAGCTCGTTTTTAAATTAATGACTTGTCAGGCGGCATTTTTTTGTTTTAACCATAAATTGTATTATTCTGATTTTTAGAGTCTATTATAGACATTTAATGATCTAATAAATGAAACTTATAAGACTACTTCATGCTTTACAAACTTTATATTGACACTTTTGTCTCTAAAACGCTATAAAAGTAGGTTATTAAGCAAAAACTAACGTCTTTAGTGGATTTTTGCATTTTTTGCAAATTTTACCCTATTTTCCCGGCTCCGTATCTTACCCCCTATTTGGACAATTTACAAACCTGAATACTGCATGTTGTAGAGAATTTTATGCTCTACAAAATGATGAAAGTGCTTTTGTTCTAAAACGCACTAAAAGTAGGTTATTAAGCAAAAACTAACGTCTTTATTAGATTTTTGCAAATTTTACCCTATTTTCCCGGCTCCATATCTTACCCCGTATTTGGACAATTTACAAACCTGAATACTGCATGTTGTAGAGAATTTTATGCTCTACAAAATGGTAAACGTGCTTTTTTCTGTAAAATGCACTAAAATTGAGTTATTTAAGAAAAATCGAAAAAAGTGCCGAAAAATATTGGGTTTTTCAATATTGTGAAAAACGCACATGGTCTAGAAGGTCGAAAACTTGTTTTTTTTTTTTTATCAGATGGTCAACCTTTAGAGCATACCCAAAAATCAGAACTACCCGAATTTTTGTAAGGCAAGGCCCTTTTTTGCGCTATTTCTACTGGACTAATGACCTCCAGACCACATTCTTAATCTTCAGTCCTTTCGCCGTGCGAAATTTTTGCAACTCAACAGTTGCTGACTCTCCGTTCAAATAGAACAACTTCACTACCAGCACTCGATCGGATAATAATAACATTCTGAAAGCGAATGAGAAATCCTCGTGTATCCCGGTCTTTTATTGCAGGATTAATTTGCATAATTCTGCTGAATCTCTCGCATTTTAGCACTATCTACAGGGGACTTTTTTAACTAAAAATTTTTTTGTTGCTAAAAAAAAATCAGACTACCTTGTGAGCCCTTTCTTGCAAACCGCACTTCTTTATCATAATTTCTTCCTTTTTTATGATTTTTTAAAGTTTGCAAAAATTAACCATTGAAACAGAAGCAACTGACCATATGCAATGAGATTATTACACCATATGGCACTGTCAAATTACAAATTATAAAACATAGTCCTAATAAATGAAGTATTATTATTTCAAAAAGTGAAACAAAAGTAAAAACACAAATGTAGGCTTTATATATATATATATATATATATATTCAGTGATGACGGTGACGCGCTATAGCGCATTATTTAAGCAAATAATTGGAGAAGGGATGCATAAATATAATTTTTATGGGTCCTTCAAGATGCATATTTTTTTTGTTGAAATATCACAAAAGAGGCACATTTTGTTTAAAATATATCAAATCTGTCTATATTCCTAAAAGAGGACCCAGTTTTTTGGAAGTCTCTGAGTTCTTGACCCAGGATTTCAAAAACCTAGTGGCATCACAATATATATATATGTGTGTGTGTGTGTATAAATATACACACAAGGTACGATAACTATTTTAAAAACATAAAATAATACTGTGTACCTTAACATATATATTTCTAAACGGCTCTGCCCCCTACGTGCTACGCTCGCCAACCTCCCGTACAGACATCGCAGGGTCTAAAAACATCCTGTTCTGTTTTAAAAAGATTACTCGATTAGTTACGGAAGATATCATCACGGCCAGTGATGATCTGCTGTAATCGGGTTACCATTCACTTCCTTTTGAATGAGGAATGTTTCGGTACCCAAGGTAGATGCGGCATCTACCGTTCTCGCGACAAATGACGGCTGTTTTCGTGATTAATTAAGAATGATTAGTTACTTATTTGACAGCTTGTATAAAATGATTAAATAAGCGCTGCCTTCCGGACTTTTAATGATTGTAGAAGAAAAGTTTTCTTGCAGATGCTATAAGGAAATAGTTTTAAATATGACATTTTAATTTAAATATGGCTTAATTTTCACCATTAATTGCTTTTCGAACGTATAATAATTTTACTCGCTTTTCTTTTTCAATATTGACGTGTAAATATGTATTTCAATTAAAAATACAATGTTTGGAAACGCTACTAGAAAATGGTTTTAAATATGTTGTTTTCACCATTGAATTTAATTATTTTCGCACATAATAGCTTAATTATTATTTTAAAGTTTTCTTTCTTTTTAAATATGGCAACAGTAGGTAAAAACTAGCCATTTCAAACTATGGATTAAGTCTATTCAGATGAAATTTTAAATTAAAAAAATGGGAAAAAATCCTTAAAAAATAGACCCCCCCCCCCCCCCCCCCCCAAAAAAAAAAAAAAAAAAAAAAAAAAAAGGATTGCAAGACAAAGTTTAACACAATGGGTTTCAAACTGAACGCCACAATCTAGTGAAGTAATATGTGCTTGCCAACGATGATAAAAAAAAAAGAAAGCCTGCTTTCAGCGTGTTTATCATTCATTTTTCTTTATAAAACTACCGGTTTTCGTGTTTTTTATATGCAATATTTTATTATTATTACTAGCGGGCCCCTAATTTACATCGGTGCCTCGAATCTTGTAAAACCACGAATAAGATAAACCTCGAACCGAACGAACCTCTGACCCGGGTCCCCGCTGCCTTCGGCACCGGATAATCCCTTAATTTGCACATCGAAAAGTATAAACCTCTAACTGAATGAATCTTCGGCTCGGGTCCTCGCTGTCTGCGGCACCGTATAGCAGTCGTGCTGCGCACGCGCTGCATAATGTGATTAAGCGGTCACAGACCTTTCCAACGATATATCACATGAGGGGTGTGTGCAAAATTTAGAAAAGTACCCCTTGGGGGGGGCAAAGGAGGGGATGGACACCGGAGATTCATAATATGATTAAGCCGTCACAGACCTTTCCAACGATATATAACATAAGGGGTGTGTGCAAAATTTAGACTAGCACCCCTCTTGGTGGGGCAAAGTGGAGGGATTGACACCGGAGAGACCTTCCCAACGATAATTCCCATGAGGGGTATCGGCAAAATTTAGAAAAGGGCCCAAACTATAAAACTTTTTTAACTGAACTTATTTTGACCGATTTAAACATTAAATAACCTTAAAAAAAACCCTGCTTTCAGTGTGTTTATCATACAGTATTCTCTATAAAACTACCAGTTTTCGTCTTTTTTTATATGCAATATTTTATTATTATGAGCCGAGAAAGTTCAAAAGTAACAATAAATTCAATTACGGAAGCAGCAGCAGCATAGTTTTCTAAATACAGATTTGAAATTAATAATAAAAAAAAATTATATATTGTAACAAGTTTTTTTTTAACATAAATTAATAATAAAAAAATATATTGTAACAAGTTTTTTTAAAACATAAATCTTTTTCTAAAAGTTTCAAATATGTGAATCCAAAATCACAACTCATTCCGTCAAGTAGTTTTTAAGTTAATGCAAGCTTAAAAAATTCGGGCTCCGTAAATATTTTTTTTGAAAATATCATAAACTAGCTAACCCACCCGGCGTTGCCCGGGCCCGAGATAATTACAATCTCAATCTCAGAGAAAGAAGTTAACCCCCTCCCTCCCCATACCCGCAAATATAATGAAAAATTTGTTCAAGAGAACCACCGTCACCTACATTAACGCTATCATTAAAACTAGTCGTTGGGGGCCACCGTAATACTTACCCATCATGGATATGCATAATGTAAAATATTAAAATAAAAATGTGTAAACTACTTATAAAATGCATTGCAATTCAAATAAAATCGTGGCTTGATGACGTCATAAACTTTAAAGGCTCGATTACTGAATTGCTTGAAAGATGTTTTTCCTTATAACTCCAAAAATAATAATCCTATTAACTAGCGGTTTATTGCATCTGATTAAGCGTCAAATTTCCAATTAAAATATATCTTTGAAGTGAAATTTGGATGAAATACAGGGTCATGAAAAATCGAAGAGTGTGGAAAATAGGATTCCAAATATCTCGGCAACTCATTATCCGATCGACTTCATGCTTTATGCAAAATTTATGTTTTTTTATTGTCTTTTATGTTCATTTCTTAAAATAAACAATTTCGAAAATTTTTATATGCCTTTTATCAGAACGAATATTTCGAGAGTCCGAAAAAAATTGTTCCGGTTAATCGAGGTTATTGAAATGAAATAGGCTTCTTCCCATTATTACATACTAAGTACATACCAAATTGCAAGTCTCTATCTCAATTTTTTCGGGAGATAGAGCGTTTACAGACACACAGACGGACGGCAAAATTTTTTTCTAAAAATATGTTTTTCGGAATCTCCAGTGTCTGAAACGTGTAAATCCGTCAAAAAAATTTTTTCGATTTTCAAAACGATTACAAGACTTACCTTATACTACGTATGATGGGTAAGTAAAAAAGAATTACATTTTACTGATAATTGGAACATAACGAAGACGCTACGCTAAAATAGCCGGCAGATGACACCCCTTCCTGACCTCAATTTCAAATTTATATCTTAATTAGTTACTTAAATTGTTGTTCATTAGTAAAAATTGGCAATTATTTCCTTTCATTTTCGCAAACTAAATGGAGGGATCGGCCAGAGAAAGAGATCTCTTTGTAGTTCAGTTTTCAATGAAAGCAGATCCCTGTCTGAAACTTTCTCGGATCGTTTTCACTGGCGCCGGCAGATTTTTGGAAGTTTTTTGCTTAAATTAAAAAATATTACCAACCGAATTTTTCAAAAATCACATAGTCAGATGCAGAATATTTTTTTTACATATGCTCAGAAATTTTCAAATTGATATCTCAATTAGTTTTCTTAAAATTCGCTAATTAGTCAAATAATTTCGAATTCGTTCATTTCCGCTTGCAAATCCAATGCGCCGGTTCGTTTCTTTTGCCATTTTGATTTAAAAGATGTTATCTATACTAATAAAAGGAAGTTCGCTCTCTGTGTGTGTGTGTGTGTGTGTGTGTGTGTGTGTGTGTGTGTGTGTGTGTGTGTGTGTGTGTGTGTGTGTGTGTGTGTGTGTGTGTGTGTGTGTGTGTGTGTGTGTGTGTGTGTGTTGGCGATGGCTAGCAAAATCTAGCCCACCTAGAAGTCTGGAAATTTAGGTGTGGATAGTCCAAGGTCTGAGCATCATGTGCACCTGAGTCTCTCAGAATTTTAATATTTTGATAATTACTCTAGATATTAATTAGACAGGGTTCCTACGGGTCAGGGAAAACAGGGAAAAGTCAGGGAATTTGAAAATTGAGGCGAAATGTCAGGGAATTTTTAAATTTTTTGAAGAGGTCAGGGAAAAGTCAGGGAATTTTTGATGTACTACTTTCCAACAGGATCTCAGTTATTGTAAATGAAGAAATTTTGAATTATTTATTCCTCTGATATATAATTTTTATATAAAATTTATGCAAACTATGCAATAATAGCATAATTTGAAAAATAATTTAAAATTGGAAATACATGCAGCACATAATTTTTTTTTAGCATTTATCTAGAGTAAAACACAGCATACACGAAAATGGCACTGTTCTTTGGAAATTAATTCTGGTCAGGTTAACAAAGATTAATCTGACCCAAATTCTAAAAATTTCTTTGAAGTCAAACTCCCCCCCCCCCCCCTTCCCCCCAAAAAAATAAATAAATAAATAAAAATAAATTCATAGACCTTGAACTGCCAAAGACAATTTTTACGACCTGCAATCCGACTTGATCCTGAAGAACTGTAAGCTTGAACAAACATGAAATGAAAAAAAATTAATATCATACTTAAATCCAATTATGAATTAATAATCTATAATTATGTATCTAATATGAATTTTATTTGTTATGAAATAAATTGAATACATATTAATTCATATTCATAAAGTTTATTTGGGTTCGTACAGTGATTTTTGTTCTGCTCTTTTTAGAGTTTTTTCGTGTTCTGTGGCGAATTTTGGACATTCGAATTCAGACAAATGAATTTGGTTTCAAACTTTTAGCCCAATATAGAAAATTTTTTCTTCTGTGATTTTTAAATTTTTTAGCGTTCTGTGGTGATTTTTTTGACATTCCTAAAATAATTCAGGTTAGCAAATTTTGTCCTCTATGATTTTAAATTTGACTGATTTAACACTTTTGAATGTTTTCTGCATCTGCATTTCAGAATAGCATTCAAGCATGCATCGCAGTGACATTCTGCCAGAAAATCCATTTTAATTGTGGGTTTTAATTAATATCTCAGCCTCATGTGGATTTGGGCCTGCCTTGAGCTATCTTCATTGAAAATTTCAAACCTCTATGCATGGTAGATTTTCCGCACACAGATAGACATCTTTCTTTAATTATAGTGTAAAACTAGCTGACCCGTGATAATAACCTTAGATAAGTC
Organism: Maratus michaelseni; assembly: GCA_963931845.1. Lineage (NCBI taxonomy): Eukaryota > Metazoa > Arthropoda > Arachnida > Araneae > Salticidae > Maratus > Maratus michaelseni. The sequence continues at coordinate 268,289,761 of OZ007590.1, read as the reverse complement.
TCAAATTTGTATGAATTTATATCTTTGAATGAAAAATGCACGAAAAAATATTGGTATTTACTGGTAAAAGACTTGTAAAAAGTCATTTTCTTGTTTTTTCACATAGGGTCATTTCATAGTTAAAAAGTTTTTGTTGTCTGAACTCTTTGAAACTTTTATTGGTTTATAACTCTAAGGATTTTGCAGCTTGTGTAAAAATTTTGTGAAAAAAATATTGATATCTAGTTGTAAAAGAAATGTTTTCTTCTTGGGATTTTTCGTTTGTTTGTTTGTTTTCGCATCGGATCCTTTAACATAGCCAAAAAAAAAAAAAAAAAAAAATTCTTATCATCCGAACTCTCTGAAATTTTAATCAGTTATACATATAACTGTATCCAAACCCTCTTTAAAATTTAATCAAAAAATATGTAAATTTAGTAGTGAAAACATAGCCAAAGTTGTGCTGAAACAGTCGACGTTTTACTGTTTTCATTGAAAAATTCTCAGATTTTATTAATTTAAAAAAAAAAATATTTCTACGTGTCCAAACATCTTGAAATTTTTACAGGTGATGTAAATTTGGTCTGCCGAGATGCAGTAAAAAGATTGTGTTAGAATACAGATGTTTAGTTATTTTTATCGTAGAAAAAAGATGCTTTTAAAAGGGTTAAAATTCGTATTTTTGAAAAACAATTGCACTGTCGAAAAGAAGAATGTCTCAGCTTTAACAGTCTTTATTTTATTTGTCGGTAACTCTAAAATTGTGGCCTGGGGGAGTGTTTCTGTAACGGGGAAAGAGTCAACCATAAAAACTGCCCTTTTTGAAACTTGGATGAAAACTTTCTTGGACTTTGTCCTCTTGAATATGTGATGGCAAATCTTATCGTTTCAGTGTTTTGCACTTTTTGTTTAGCTATAGGCAACATTGTTTCCTTATTTTAGAGATCTTCTTCCAGTATTAGGCACTATAAAATAAGTCATATATGAGTTTTTGCAAAAGAAAGAAGATATTCCTATTAGAGTAATGCAGTTTTATGGAAATTAGCAAGTGTCTGTAACTAGGAGGTGTCTATTGTGGAGCATTTTATAACAATATATAGGTCAAATTTTTATTACGAAAGGTCAGGGAAATTTTTGTAAAAAAGTCAGGGAAAACCTGGAAAAGTCAGGGAATTTTTTTTACCAAAATTGTGTAGGAACCCTGTTAGAATATCATTAAACATCGCATTGAAAATGCCTTCTTTTAAATCAAAATGGCTAAAGAAAAGAACTGTTGTTGTGGATTTGGAAGCGGAAATGAACGAATTCGAAATTATTTTACTAATTAGCGAATTTTAAGAAAACTAATTAAGATATCAATTTGAAAATTTCTGAGCATATGTAAAAAAAAAAAATCTGCATCCGTCTATGCAATTTTTGAAAAATTCGGCCGGTAATTTTTCTTAATTTATGCAAAAAACTGCTAAAAATCTGATGGCGCCAGTGAAATAAATCCGAGAAAGTTTCAGACAGGGATCTGCTTTCATTAAAAACTGAACTGCAAAGAGATCTGTTTCTCGGGCCGATCCCTCCATTTAGCTTGCGAAAATGAAAGGAAATAATTGCCAATTTTTACTAATGAACAAAAATTTAAGAAACTAATTAAGATATAGATTTGAAATTGAGGTCGGGAAGGGGTGTCATCTGCCGGCTATTTTAGCGTAGAGTCTTCGTTATATTCTAATTATCAGTAAAATGTAATTATTTTTTAATGATCGCGTTAATGTAGGTGACGGTGGTTCTCTTGAACAAATTATTCATTATATTTGCGGGTATGGGGAGGGAGGGGGTTAACGCCTTTCTCTGAGATTGTAATTATCTCGGGCCCGGGCAACGCCGGGCGGGTTAGCTAGTTTTAGATATAAAAGATGCATTTTAGAAGTGATGGTTAGTGAGAATCTAATATCTCGGGTAAATCTCAAAATATTAAAATTCTGAGGCTCAGGTGCGCATGGTCAGACCTTGGACTATCCACACCTAAATTTCCAGCCTTCTAGGTGGGCTAGATTTTGCTAGCCATCGCCAACAGACACACACACAGAGCGAAACTTTCTTTTATTAATATAGATATCAGATATATTCAAAATAGTCAATTGCTGATTATAAATACAGGAACCATAGTGATGCATCGATGACCTAAAATTCCTGTATAATAAAAAGATGTCCTTAAACATGGTAATTTGCTCTGAAGTTCTGAAACTTTCAGTGTTTTTTGCTATTGCACTAATAGTGATAGTCACGTAATTTTTCCGAGAATATACACTGCTTGACAAATGCTAAGGAACAAGGAATTTGTGCAAAATCGTGTTTTATTAAGTCGCACAATCACAAAAAACAACGGTAGAGAGCGTTCTATGGCAAACTCTCATATTTTTTATTAATGTTCGGAAACGTCTGTCTGTCAGTCTGTATCTGGAAAAACTCGCGGCGATCTTGGTGTAAAAAAATTCGGAAAAATCCCGGAATTGTTGATATTCGGTATCGAAGATGTCGGTCCTTAATAAAGAAAGTTATTAATTAAAAACCTTATCAAAATTATCGAAAAAGAAATAGAAAATTAAGCTCAAAAAGTGATTTTTTACCGAAACAAAGAAAGAACTTCATTCTGCCTACTTTCTGACCTCGATACGAGGCTAGCATGTTTACCAGAAAGATCTCAGCAGCGACGAAAAGATCCCCAGCATCCACGAAATTGCAATCATCGCTTTTTCCGACCCCCACTTTCAAACAGATCAAAAAAAAAAATAGCGCTACGCATGCGAAATTCGGTATACGAAAGTAAAATATATCGCAAAAAAAAAAAAAAAAAAAAAAAAAAAAATCGAAAAAATCGCATCGCGGTATATCAATTAAATTTTTTTAATTTTAAGTCGAAAAAAGATCACTTTTAATTTCAAAACTGTAGCAGGTGCGGACTCCCGACAACAAAAATAAAAAATCCCTGACGGCTCGGCCTACAGGCACAGGTAAATTTCGAAGACGCAGACCGTGGGGCACCTATTTATTGGAAATTGCAGAAGAAAGACCTATTTGACATGATGTGGCAGTTGGGACCACCCACTTCGAAATATACCTCTGCCTGTAGGCGGAGCCAGTAGGGATTTTTTTGTTTTTAATTTTTTTTTACCGTAAGAATTGGTTCTATAAAAAACTTGTTAGTATAAAAATTGTAGATAATATTGTGAAGATTTATAATAAATTTAAGCGGATTTGATATCTTGGGAATTGACGAAGTTATGAATTTTTTTCTTCTGAAACCGCTATCCCCCCATCCCTCCTTAGGGGCATTTTTAATGAAATCAAAAATCTGTCATACATAAATTTTTGGCCCTTTTCCTAGAAGTAATAATAACTTTAAACGGATTCGATATGTATAAAAATTAAGAAGTTACGAGCTTTTTCTGTTTTCACTTCTGCTTGAAGGCGGAGTCAGCAGAGATTGTTTTTTTTTTATTTTTATTTTTTATTATTTTTTTTTTTTTTTTTGCCGTAAGAGTTGGTCCTATAAAAAACTTGTCAATATAAAAGTTGTAGATAATTTTAAGGAGATTTACAACAAATTTAAGCGGATTTGATATATTGGGAAATGACGAAGTTATAATTTTTTTTCTTCTAAACCCCCCCCCCTTTCGCCTCCCCCCCCTTGGGGACATTTTTAATGATATCAAAAATCTGCCATATATAAATTTCCGGCCCTTTTCCTAGAAGTAATAATAACTTTAAACGGATTCGATACGTATCATAATTCAGAAATCATGGGGTTTTTTTCTGTTTTCACAAAAAGCCCCCCCATTTGTCCCCCCCCCTTGATTCGATTTTGCCAATTAACGAACTTGACCAAGATTTTATGCCCCTTGATTTTATGTATCAGTTTGGAAGAGATTTGTGCAGAATTGTTGTAGTCCTTTCCCCCACTTTACCCCCCCCATGGGGGGGGGCACTTTTCTAAATTTTGCCGATACTCCTCATGTGACATATCGTTGGAAAGGTCTGAGAACGCTTAATCATATTATGCATCTCCGGTGACCATCCCCCCACTTTGCTCTCCCAAGGGGGGCACTTTTCTAAATTTTGTCGATATCCCTCATGTGATATATCGTTGGAAAGGTCTGCGACCGCTTAGTCATATTATGCATCTTCCGTGTCCATCGCCCACTTTGACCCCCCCCCCCCCAAGGGGGGTACTTTTCTAAATTTTGCACACATCGCTCATGTGATATATCATTGGAAAGGTCTGTGACCGCTTAATCATATTATGCATCTCCGGTGTCCAACAATTTCCCCCACTTTTTCCCACGGGTCCCACTTTGCCCCGCCCCATGGGGGCACTTTTCTAAATTTTGCCGATACCTCATGTGATATATCGTTGGAAAGGTCTGCGACTGCTTAATCATATTATGCATCTCTGGTGTCTTTTCCCCCACTTGGCCCCTCCCATGGGGGGCACTTTTCTAAATTTTGTCGATATCCTTCATGTGATATATCGTTGGAAAGGTCTGCGACTGCTTAATGATATTATGCATCTCCGATGTCCACCCTCCAACTTTGCTCCCCCGAAGACGCTCCCACGTGACTTTTCTAAATTTTGTCGATATCCCTCGATAAAGAATTCCTTTTTCTTTCATTTTAAAGACAGGTGGGATATGATTTCCACTCCAACTAAGACATCTCAGAGAGGGTTGCCGGAAGGAGGCGGCAGCCAGAGGCAAAGATTTATCGCTCACTCCCTTTTTGAAAAACAACGAAGGTATTACTCCATGGACACCAAAATGGGCATACCTACGTAAAAAAAAATCTTGATTTCAACAAAAAAAAAAAAAAAAAAAAAAAAAGATAGTAACGATCGGTCCATAAAATCGGAAGATATCAGTTAAAAACCAATTGATAAAAAATTCCTTCTCTTTCATCCTAAAGACAGCTGTGATTTGATTTCATTAGCAATTTATCTGTAATCGCTGCATAAAAACTGTGTGTGACCTGATATTTTCAGACAAGGAAACATTTAAAAATAAATTCCTACTGTTCTTTTTTAGCCGGGTAGAAATTTTTTTTTAAGTATTGCTTTTACGGATTTGAAAATAATACATCCTAGAGTGTTTGTGCGTCATGATCAAGAATATGTAATTTCTTTTAAGCTAGGATGATTAGTTGATGATAAACGATTTTTAATTAATCCCATCGCTTTCGTACATTCTTTTAAACATGTAATTTCAATGCCAAACGTACGAGACATATATGAGCCAAGATGTTTAAGCTGCATTATGGGTAATTAAAGTTTTTTTTATTAGAGTGCCGGTCAGGTCTTATGATAGGGAAAAGCGGGCTTCGCCAGCTATTGGATCGGGACAGTTGATGTAATTAAGAAACATTTGTATATTTCATTTGTAATATTTTTGCGTTCAGTTAAAAAAGTTTTATAGTTTAGGCACTTTTCTAAATTTTGCCGATACCCCTCCCTCATGTGATATATCGTTGGAAAGGTCTGTGACCGCTTGCTTAATCATATTATGCGTCTAATGTGTCTATAAAAAATTCCTTTTCTTTCATTGGTAAGACAGGTGCAAATTTATTTCGTTTCTGCGGGATGGGAAATGACGTTAACCGCATAGGCGCAATTTAAGCAAATGTCACGTGACTTTTATACTTGCATTTTATACGGGGCCCCTCCCTCATCTCAGAATCTAACGGGCGTAAAGATTCAAACTTGCACAGGGTGACGAAAAAAAATCAGCTTTCAGAAATTCTGAAAATTATTTGTATATCTTAATTACAAGGGGAAATATTAATTAAAAACCGTTTAATGGTGCAAATTATTTCTAATGCAACCTGACAGCTGCAGAAAAATAACACATGGTCTGATATTTTTAGAAAAGGGAACATTTCAAAATTGAAGTCTAACTGTTCCTTTTTAGCCGGGTATAAAAATTTTTTAAATATTGCTTTTATGGATTTGAGAATTAATACATCGTAAATTATTTTTGCATCACGATCAAGAATATGATTTTTTTTAAAGCTAGGATCATTAGTAGATGAGATACGATTTTTAATTTGTAATTAATCCCATCGCTTTGGTACAGTCTTTTAAACATGTAATTTCAATGCCAGACATAAAGGAGGGTTTCAGCAAATACATTAATTTCCAATGCGATCAGTTTAAAACTTTAAGATAGTTTATAACACGTGATAAAAAAATTATAAAAAAGAATGGTACGTCCCATTTTGATGGGGCGGGGGGGGGGGGGGGGCGAACAAAATTAGAAAATATAATAATAAGGCTATCTGTTTGAAACTTTACGATAGGCCGTGTCAAGAATTATGGTGCGGGGCAGGGTTGGGTTTTAGACATCAAAAACTGGTTTAAACTGTCAAAAACTGGTTTAAACCGTCAAAAACATATAACATGCTTTAAAACATTTTAATGGCAACAGGTATACATTAAGTAAGTCATGGTGATTTATGTAATTTTTTATTTAGTAAAATTATAGTAAATTAATAATTACAAAAATTTTTTATTTATTAATTGCAATAAAATATTTTTATTTTTTGGAATTTTCAATTGGAAGAAAATCATTGTACAATTAATAATCCGGACCAATTTTACCCACCACATCCTGTAGCATACAACCAGTTTTGCACATTTATTTATACCCAAACGATTTCTGAGTTTAGCGGTATGAAGCTAAATAAAGTTTGAAAATACTCTCTTAATTGATTCTGAGCTAGCAGGACTTGATAGCAAAAACATTGCTAGTTGAGCAAGTTAAGAGGCAAGCTCAGTTGAACAGCTATTGCATCTAATAATACCTTTCCACCAAGTCATAGGGTTAACTGTAGGTGCATTTTGCTCACACGGGGGGGGGGGGGGCACTTTTCTAAATTTGAACGATACCCGTCATGTCACATATCGTTACAAAGGGCTGTAACCACATTTTCATGTTATGCACCACAGGTGTTCCCCCCCCCCCCCCCCCATTGTGCGACCCCCAGGGGGTACTTTTCTAAATTTTGCCGACACCACTAATGTGATATGTTTTTCGAAAGGCCTGTAACCGCTTATTCATGTTTGCATCTCCGGGGTCTACCTCCCTCCCCCCCCTCCCCACTTTGCCCCCTCAAGGGGGCATTTTTCTAAATTTTACACACACCCCTCATGTGATATATCATTGGAAAGGTCTGTGACCGCTTAATCATATTATGAATCTCTGGTGCCCATCCCCCCACTTTGCCCCCCCCCCCCTCCAAGGGGTACTTTTCTAAATTTTGCACACATTCCTCATGTGATATATCATTGGGAAGGTATGTGACCGATTAATCATATCATGAAGCGTGTGCGCAGCACGACTGCTATACGGTGCCACAGTCAGCAAGGACCCGAGCCGGAGGTTCGTTCAGTTAGAGGTTTATACTATTCGATGTGCAAATTAAGGGATTATCCGGTGCCGAAGGCAACGGGGACCCTGGTCGGAGGTTCGTTCAGTTCGAGGTTCATACCTTATGTAAACAATTGATTCATTTAATATTTTCTTAGATGCATTAATTTTTACTATTTATATTTTATTCCAAATTATTTTTTGCTGTTCTAAATATAACCCATCTTGCCATAGGATATTTGAGTGTATTAAAAATTGTTTAATGACATCTTTGTAAAGATAATCAATTGTTTAATGACATCTTTTATTTGCAAAGATAATCAATTAACATATTTTCTGAAGTAATTTTAAAAAAATTGCATATTTACGAAAACTTGGTGCAGTATTTTTAGACATGTGGTCCCTTTTCAGTCATCTTTTTAAATATAACTGGTCGTCCCCTTTTTTTAGTATAAAAATGGTCCTTTAAAGTCCCCTTTTCACCCGACTGCCAAGAAGGGTTATGTGTTTGACTCGTATCTGGCTATGTATGTGGATTTCTTTATACCCTCGAAACATCCCAACGGCTGGATGGATTTTAATGAATGAGGTCTCTATCAATTCCTCTTAACCGTCCGCTCGTTATAGGCTAGGTTTTGTTTTCATAAATTCAAAATGGCGACTGTAAAATACAAAATGGCAGTAGAGACAAAAAAAAAATATGTGCCACATTGAGTGGCATATCATTGGATAGTTTTCATAAATTAAAAATGGCGGCTGTAAAATACAAAATGGCGAAGACGATATTTTCTTTTTTTACGCACCATATTGAGTGGCATATCAGTAGATAGGTCTTTCAAAATGAAGACTATGTTTCCTAGATTATTTTACAGTGCTCAGTTTTTAGTTCGCTTTTTACACAGTCAGCTTGTTTTTTTATTTATTTAATTCGTTCTTGTTAAATAAAAATGGTCCCCTTCCCCCCCCCCCCTTTTGGAGGACTAAAATGTGTTGGGAGCCCTTACTTCCCGTTTTTCTCTAGGTCATCCAGTTTTTGAGAAATTTGCTTATTTACGTTTATGCAGATTTAAGCTTTCTTTATGCCATTTTATGGAAATTTTAAATTCAATCAATGCCAAATTGAATTGCCTTTTTAGATTATAATTACTGGACCATTTGTTTCAGATAAATGCCGCAGTCTGCATATATTCTTAACATTTACCTGTCAGTTACTAAGCCTAATTTGCATATCTTTCAATAGTGTAATGTTTACATTACTTTCAACTTCAACTTTAAAGCACTAACCACAGAATTGACGTAATATTTTTCTAGTCTAGATTTTTATGTTGATTTCGAATCTGCAGTTCGTTTCCTTACATCGCGTTTACTTTTGTACTGCATTGGCACACGTTTGATATAAAATACTCAGGACCGTGCGAAGAGAAAACTGCGCACGGGGCAAAGTTTCAATTTGGCGCCCCTCCCCTTCTTTTTGTGACACAAAACTGATAAAGTACAGAAACAGAAATAAATTCTGTTGAATAAACATTTCGCGTTTATGTTGGAACTTTAAGAGGTTTAATTTTAATTCAGAAATTGCAAACAACAAACAACTAAATAGCGTAAAAGAAAATTGCACTTATTTGTTGGAGAGATTATGATATTTTGAGACAGAAAAGAATGATGAAAAGAAAATAAGAAATTCCCCAGAAAATGATCGATGACCAAAAAATGAATTAAAAAAAGAAATTAAACCGTGGTTGGTAGTATAAATTTGGCGCACCCTCAATTTTCGCGCCCGGGGCGAAGGCCCCCCCCCCCCTCTACCCCCTCTTTGCACGGACATGAAAATACTTTTTAGGGGTGTGTACTTCATTCTTCATTGTCAAAAGGGTGAACAGTGTCAGATTCCTATCAAGGACATAATCATCAGTGGGTATAATAAAAAAACCATTAATAAAGTAGTAGAATCTATCTTAATTACCAGAAGTACATCATAAAGTAGCATAAAAGCATTTTCTGGCTTTTTTTAATCAAACAATAAAATTTTACTTCTGTCATGTCCAGTTTTTTAAAAAAGTAAACGGAGACAAGATTTGAAATCAGTGTATAAAGCTGGTTTAGAAACATATTAATGTACTCATGTGGCAGAAATATTGGGATGTCAAGAAACGTTATTAGAAAAAAATGTAAAACATGTAAATTAGGCAAAATATTTCACGGTCACATGTCGGTATAATCTCTGACCCAACATTTATGTAAAATGCACTGACCAGTAACCATAACATAAAACAAAAAATTCAGTCCAATAATGTTTTATGCCTTAAATTTGCATGTAATTGTACGAAAATTAAAAAAATTGCATAAATCAAAATATGCAAATATTTCGAAAACTGTACGTGCTGGAGAAAATCTAAAATTAGATGCAGAGTCAGCATAAAAAAACTGAATAAGAAACAACTAATTTTGGTTTTGGAACAGAGGAAAAGTTCAAATAGGATGAAAATATTTTCTTAAGTAGAAATCTTATTTCAAAATATTCCTTTTAATGTTTATAGACTTTAAATATTCAGTGCAAGATGTGATCCAGTAATTATTATTAATAATGAAAATGCTAACTCACCTCTATCTGCAGCTTCATGTTGAAAGTGGGTGATTTTGAAGCTGACATTTTAGGTAGATTTCGTAAGGAATACTACCTATTACACTCTCCCCTAAGTTGGAATTTCTGGAAAATTTTTGAATCTACGCCGATAATGACTTCCAGACCCCAAAACCACCCGCAGTTCAAAACTTTATATATATATAATATAGATAGATAGATCTATCTATCTATATCACTTTTTTATGGACACGATAACTTCAATAATTCTGCACAAATCTCTTCCAAACTGATATATAAAATCAAGGGGCATAAAATCTCGATCAAGTTTGTTAATGGGCAAAATCGAACCAAGGAGTAGGGAATGGGGTTTTTTTTGTGAAAACAGAAAAAAGCCCATAACTTAATTAAATTGTGATACGTATCGAATCCGTTTAAAGTTATAACTTTTAGCAAAAGGGCCGAAAATTTATGTATGACAGATTTTTGATATCATTAAAAATGGCCTTTAAGGGGGTGGGGGGGGGGGGAATAGGGGTTTTAGGAGAAAAAAATTCTTAACTTTGTCAATTCACAAGATATCAAATCTGCTTAAATTTATTATAAATCCTCTTAATATGTCTACAACTTTTATACTGACAAGTTTTTTTAGGACCAACCCTTACAGCACAAAAAAAAATAAACAAAAAAATCATGCCGGCTCCTCTTATAGACACATTTAGATTTTGAAGTGGGCGGTCCCAACTGTTGCATCATGCATGGCAAGGTAATTTCTTCTGCAATTCCCAATAAATAGGCGCCCCACATTCTGTGTCTTCGGAGTCTACCTGTGCCTGCAGGCCGAACCATCGGGGATTTTTAAAAAATTAAATGGGCAAAGTTTACAAGTTACAGTGTAATTGCCAAAGACATGTATGTTGTTCAATACCTTTAAAAAATACTTGTTATATGCCGACCAGGTAGTTCAATTTAATTTTTCTCTTTCATAATTTTAATTGCAAAAGAAGATACCCGGTATTAAAACATTAGATATAATAATGGGCTAGTAAATAAAGGATTAACTGCAAGTAAATTTATTCTTTTCCTGAGTTAGCACTTAGTTTTGTTTTATCAGCAAGAGTCAATAGAAAAATCTATGAAACTGCAACTGAGATTAGTCTCTGACATTCTGACATTCGCAAATAATTGCTCAGAACACATTTTGTAAAAATAAGAGAGTTATGATAAAGTGATTAGATTAGAAGAATGGCATTTTCCCCTCCTTTCCAAGTAGCGTTAAAAGTCGTATTTCGAGAGTGTCCATTATGGAGGTCTTATTGTATACATATTTTTAACATGCAAAAATATTGTGTACATTCTTTTGGAAAAGCGGGTCAACCCAAACTCGACCCGCAGGAGTCAAAACCCAGCCCGAAACCGACCAAACCCTAACTGCAAAGAAAAATATAGCGCCGACCCAACCCGAACTGCGGGTTGGATTGGTTGCAGGTAAAAACGGGTAACCTGATCGATGCAGGACACTACTTAGGACCCAGACATGTCCAAAAAACTGTCTATTTTTACAAAAAAAAGTCCTCTTTCAGAAATAAGATATATTTAATGTATTTTATATCAAATATGCCTCTTTTTTGCAGTCTTAAAAAAAAAAAAAAAAAAAAAAAATTATGCCTCCTTAAGGACCCATAGAAATTGTATTTATGCATCCCTTCTGCAATTTTCTGCTTAAATGATGCACATAGTATAATGCATCTCTGGCATCACAGCTTTACTGCAGAAGCTTTTGCTGTGCCTGACATTTTTAAACTAATTACTTCTTTTTCTCTTATACATTCATTTACAATAGCTGTTAAGCAGATGTCATTCTTTCATTCTTCTTTAGTTCCAATTTGCTAAAAATTTATTATTGCAAAAGTAGAATGAGTAAATAAGGTACTGGCTATTTATTATTTTACTAGCAGAAATTTATTATACTTGCTATATTTTACATAAAATAATGAATAATTCGATTATTTAAAGGAAATTATGACATTGCAAATTATATTAGAATGAGCAGGGAAGACCATGCTCGGTCAAAATTAGCTTTGAGTTCAAATATCACGAAATCTTTCAATTTGCGCCAAGTATGTGCTTTGTCATTGGTAATCTTGAAAGTAAATTTTCCAGCCTAATGTCACCAATATTTCTCCAAATTTGGCGAAATGATGACAACTTTCCGGCTTTGTTTACTACCAACTATTCAACAACTTAATAACTGTTGCATTCTTCATTTCCATTGAAACGCATTACGCATAGTGATACCAAAATGATCCACTAATTGAATTTTCTCGAACATGTGATCTAATCTAATGGTCTTCCCGTAATCCAAAACGGTAGGATAAAAAATGTATTCAAAATCATTAGATTAGTTTTTTAGATAAAATTAGTTTGACCCACAGTGACACCAAAATGACCCATTCATTGATTTTTTTCTCGAAAATGTGACTTAGCCTAATGATCTTCTAGTGTCCGAAAACCGTAAGATACCAAATTCAATTAAATAGTTAAAGCCGTTTTTGATTAAATAAGTTTAATCAGCAGTGACCCAAAAATGACTCGCCAATCGATTACTAGAAACTTCTAAACTTCTTTACAAAATTTCAGTGTATTCTTCCAAATAATGTTTGACTTATACTTAAAAAAAAGCTGAACAACAGTTTGAGAGACCATAATTTATTAAAAAAAATGACTAATCTCGGTAAACTGTTAATTTGAAAATATTCCTTTTAATGTTCATAGGCTTTAGATATTCTGTGCGAGGTGCGATCCAGTAATTATTATTAATAATGAAAATGCTAACTCACCTCTATGTGCAGCTTCATGTTGAAAGCGAGTGTGTTTGATACATTTTCTTTATTAAATGGGCAAAATTTACAAGTTATAGCGTAATTATCAAAGATTTGTTGTTCGATAACTTGAAAATATTCGTTATATGCCGACCAGGCAGTTCAATTTCATTTTTCTCTTTCATAATTTTAATTGCAAAAGAAGATACCCAGTATTGAAACATTAGATATAATAATGCATTAGTAGATAATGGTTAACCGCACTGCAACTGAGATTTGTCGCTGACATTCGTAAATTGTTCCACAGAACCATTTTGTTAAAAAAAAAAAAAGTGAGTTATGATCAAGTGATCAGAAGAATGGCATTTTTTCCTCTTTCCAAGTGGCATAAACTGTCTCTTTTCGGGAGTGTCCATTATGGAGGTCTTATTGTATACATATTTTTAATCTGCAAAAATATTGTGGGCATTCTTTTGGAAAAGCAGGTCAACCCGAACCTGACCTGCAAGTGTCAAAACCCAACCCAAACTGCAAGTTGGGTCGGGTGCAGCTAACCCGACCCGATGCAGGAGTTTAACCTAGCCCAACAGTCTTCTCATGCCCGAAAACCGTAGGATGCAAAATTTAGTCTAAATAGTCTGTTTTTAGATGAAGTTAGCTTGACCCACAGTGACCCAAAAATGATTCGCTAATAAAATTTTCTCTGATATGTGACGTAGCCCAATGATTTTCTCGTTCCCAAAACTCGTACGATGCAAAATTTAGTCAATATCGTTAGAGCCGTTTTTTAGATATATAATTAGCTTGATCCGTAATGACCCAAAAAGATCCACTAATCGAATTTTCTCGAACATGGGACTTAGCCTAATTCTTTTCTCGTAATCCAATATGGTAGGATACAAAATTTAATCAAAATCGTTTGAACCGTTTATTAGATAAAATTAGCTTGACTCTGATCCATTGTGACCCAAAATGATCCTTTAATCTAATTTTCTTGAACATGTGGCGTAGCCCAATGGTCTTCTGGTGCCGAAAACGGTAGTATACAAAATTTTGTCAAAATCGTTAGAGCTGTTTTTAAGATAACATTTGCATATACACACACACACACACACACAAGATTTGCTCGTATTATAATATATGATGAAATGCTTTTTATGCCAGATAAAATTTGCTTTGTACAAACTTACTGTACTTAATTTTTTAAAAGCCTAAAGAATTAAGCTTAGAAACAATTTCTTAAAGTGCTTTTTTTTTCTTTTCTTTTGTTTATTCATAAGACAAAATGCTTATAGTCTTATAGAATATATTTAGAAATGTTTTTAATCAATGATTTAAAAAAGAAAAATCAGTTGATTTAATAAAATCATGATTTAATCACTAATAAAATTTCATCGACACCCTATTTTAAAGGGTTTTAATATGTAATTATTTATAGAATAATCTATACTAATAAAATAAAGTCTGAGACTCCGAATTTTAATTTTTTAATTATTTACTGAAATATTAATTAAAATCCACAAAGAACTCTCATCAAAAATACGTTTTTTTCTTTGGTTGGTTGGTTGTATAGAGTCATCACAGAAGTAATTAAATAAACCAAAGTAGCGATGCAAAGTTAAGAACTTTTAACAAAATAGTGTTAATATGGAGTGCAATTACCGGCTTTTTTTTTTTACATGACATATATTATTATGATAGAGATTATTAATACAGAAAACTTTATTTAACAGATTATTTGTTATATAATTGCGGGATGGAGAGGAGTAAAGGGAAACAACTTTTTATTTTTAGCTTCACCCGTAGCGTTTAATTGCTGTTCGGGTTATTCATTTTCGTTTGTTAGTTCTTGAACTCCAGCCAGATTGTATTTAAGCTAACAGAACCACGCAATAGGTTGCTATTGTGTGGTTCTGTTAGCTTAAATACAATCTCACTCCAGGTTACATTATATTCTTAATATAGTCATCTTCTGGAAGGTCTACTACAGTTTTTTATCTTTGGATTCCAGCAGATTAAATGCAGTGAAAAACTTAATAAATTATTTGGACACAACGAAAAGTGTTTAACTTTTGTATTTAAAAGAAATGTGAATCATAAAAAATGGGTTTTTAAAGCTGAATTGTTTGAATAAAATTAAAATAACACCATTTTCACTACTTTTTTATTTTATGTACCAGTTGCTGTCATGTAACCGTAAACCTGAAAAAAAAAAAAAAAAAAAAAACCCTCAATACCTGATTCAAACCTCAATACCTGATTCTGGTTGAAAAATAATCTCCTAGTTTGCATTCAATAAAATCTTCCAATTTTTTGTAATCTGGTCCACAGCCAAGTTTGAAGTCAAACATTATGTTTTGGCAACGATATGGTTACAAATGTACCAGAGTTGGCTACAAAATGATGTTAACGTACCAAACTGTGTTCCATTAAATAATGTCAAATAGCTGTTGACTGAATTGTAGCTCTTTCACCTATAAAACTCCTTAAGAATGATAAATAAAGTTAGTTATGCAAAATTTTTAGTAATAATCTTTATGGTGAATAGTTAACCGCAGATTTTTTGCATTTCTTTAATTAGCATAATAACATGGAGAAATAAATATGCTTGCTATTTCTTTTATTTTCAAGATTACATTATTCTTCAGTCTATTGTCTAAATAAACTTCATAATACTCATAATCGTTAATTTGTCACTGAGTTTAGCGGCTAGAGCTGTTCTTCTGCCGAAATTGTTTTATAATGATCGAAATTTTATCTAATCTGAATTCCAGGTACTTTTTTTCTTATCTAAGCTAAAATTATAAATCAGCAAATAGTGTTTCTTGGCCACAATTGGCATTTGAAATTTTTTTGTCGTACATTGCAAGTATTGCTTTTTTAGTGATAGTAAAATACTGTAGATGAAAAATATATAATAGTAAATCTTCTTTTGTCCGACTGCTTCATAATGAAAAACCATAAATTTACTAATTGCTGGATACAAATTTTGTATAGTCTTCTGCAACCGGATTTACGGTCTAGAGTTCCCTTCAAATGTAAAAGAAATTTCCAACAAATAGTAAATACGCCAAATGGCGGGTGACCTGATTACAAAAGATTAGTTCAATATCTTTTAAAAGCCTTCAAAAAGAAGATAAGATATGCAAAGAAAACTAAAATGAAATGAATGGTTTTTTTTTTTTTTTTTTAATGTGTTTTAATAATTTGTGTGTGGCAGACATTTACACTAAAATTTAAATAATTGACTCTTTTTTTATCATATTAACTGTTATTTATAGAATTTACATTTGTATTAAAAAATGCTCCAAAAAATGCTGTCGTACACTTGAAAAAACACAATTTTTGTGGACATCTCTAGAACCAACGTCACACTTATGCTTTTTTGGCTTAAAATAAAATTGTTTGGCGACCAAAATCAAAATTGTAAATAAACAAATAACATGTAACTCATATGTACAGCCATTATTTTAGGTAGATTTCGTAAGAAATACAATACTACCATTACATTATTCTCCCCTAAGTTGGAATTCCTGAAAAATTTTTGCAGATCTACACCGATCATGACTCCTAGCGCCCAAAACCACCCCCAGTTCAAAACATTATCTATCTATCTATGTCACTTTTTTATGGACATTATAACTTCCATAATTCTTCACAAATCTCTTCCAAATTGATACATAACCACCCCCAGTTCAAAACATTATCTATCTATCTATCTATGTCACTTTTTTATGGACACGATAACTCCCATAATTCTTCACAAATCTCTTCCAAACTGATACATAAAATCAAGCGGCATAAAATCTTAGTCAAGTTCGTTAATGGGCAAAATCAAACCTGGGGGGGGGGGGGGGGGAATGGAGATCTTTGTGAAAACAGAAAAACCCCCATAATTTCTTAATTTTTATACACATCAAATTCATTTAAAATTACTATTACTTCTAGGAAAAGGGCCAAAAATTTATGTATGACAAATTTTTGATTTCATTAAAAATGACCCCAAGAGGGGAGGGAAATAGGGGTTTCAGAAGAATAAAATTCATAACTTTGTCAATTCCCAAAATATCAAATCTGCTTAAATTTATTGTAAATCTTCTTAAAATTATCTACAACTTATCTACAATGGGTTTTATTTTGTGAGTTTTAGTGAACATGGTTTCGTCAAATTTTCTTTGATTGTTGTAACCATTATTCCAACTCTTATATGCTTAACACTTAGATTTATATTCGCCAACTTCAAATTCTTGCCAAGCTTGGAGAAATATCACCAAATTTGGCGACAAAAGTAGGTTGCCATAAATAAAGCCAACTTGGTTATAGCTGACTATTTGGCGATATTCTCATTCAAATTTTAGTATTGACAAGAACTTGGTATGAATCTTCTGTAATCGGGTTCCACAAAATCTTAAAAACAAGGAATAGGGAGAATCTTTTCTTGCCGGTACAGGACAGGACATTTTATAGTTTAGTATACGTTGGCTGCTTGCGTCCAGACTGGGGCTACTATAATACAGGCTGAATCACCAAGCATTTTGATGCCCACATAGACCAGACCAATCAGCTATTGTTGCCTGCGCGATGCGGCGTGGGCAATTATTCTTCTCCCATGGGCAATAAAATGGTGACGTGAGTCGGCCTGGATTGCAGGAGCCTTAATCCAGATAACCCAACGATTCGCAAGCATCTAATGTACAGTAGAATGACGAAAACTATTGATTTAGTGGGATAGCGAATTTTGAAGTATTCAAATGTATGAGATAGAAGAAAGTTTTAGGATTGGCACATCCGACTAGTTTTTTTTACAAATTATCTCTCCAGGTTCGACTGTGTTCTTTCTTGTATATACAAGTTTGTATTATTTTCACTTGCAATGGCTTTTTTTTAACTTATTTTTTTCTTAAAATGTTTTTTTTTAGTGCGTTACGAAAATGTGTTATGATTTTCAGGGGTCGATGCAGGTTTTTTTTTCTTGGGGCCCATTTTGTGAAAAGTAAAGGTTATTTTTGTGTAATTCATTATATTTTTGTGAAAAATAACATTTTGTAGTGGAAGTTGAAATCCAGTTAATCAAATTCGAACCAAGCATTTATAAACAAACAGGTTCATACTCATCAGGGGAAACCTGGGAATCAGGGGAAAACCAGGGGATAAATTTCGTGTCTTAAAATCAGGGGAATCTCAGGGGATTTTCCAAAAAAATACCAAAAACCTGGGAAAATTTGGCAAAACGATCGGCTACTCTGGGAAATGAGGGCACTCGCTGCTATTCGCATGCTTCATGATGTCATAATGCAATCGAACTAAGATACACCTTCCAACCTCGGGAGGTATTGAATCGTAAAATAGCCACACCTTCTAATGTCCGACAACATCCATTGAGATACCAGAGTTTTTTTGTTTGTTTTTTTTTTTGGTGGGAGGGGAGGGGGGGGGGGGTAATACTTACTAAGTTTTAAAATATGTCGTTAATTGTCAACATAGGAAAATTATTCATCCTGGAAAATACATCAGGGGATTCTCAGGGGATTTTTTGGGGGGAAATGAGTATGAACCCTGACAAACAAAAATTTTTTTAAATCCTTTTGGTGAAGTTTTCTTCTCTGGTGAACTTGTTTGTTTACAAATTACACATTTTAAAACATCACAAAACAATAAATTAATAATAAATAGCAAGTTTTTATGGAAGGGAATTTTCTGAAAGGGCTTATTTTAGTAAAAAGAATTTTGTGAAAGGGCCCATTTTGTCAAATTGATTTTTGTGAAGGGGTCCTAAATAGGCCCCAAATTTTGCCTGGATCGACCCCTGATTTTTATTCTTCTTCCTTAACCCCTTCAAGGGCGACGGGACATATATGTGCCACTTAATTTTAATTCCCAAATGCCACATTGGCACCAGAATTTAGGAAGAAATTTTTGATTTTATATCTTCCGTGAAGAAAAGCTGTTGCTTATTTTCAAATAAGATTGTTTGTAAATCCTGGTGTCAATCAATCATTTTAACATTTTAGCAACAGAAGTACCTTGTCCTTGAAAGAACTAATTGCATCTAATGCCGAAAAAAAAAAGAGGAGGCTGTGTTGCTGGCGATAGTGAAAGAAGGAGGAGGGCTGCAATAATGAGGCTGCGAAGACAAAATGAAAACAAAATTACAGCTGAAAATCGGAGAAGACTTGATGCTGAAAAGCATAGGCTCCGAAGGCAAAATGAAGACGAAATTACAGCAGAATATCGGAGGAGAATTTATGCTGAACGTAGGAGAGCATATCGTTCCAAACAACAAAAAAGACTACTATTAAGAGACACTATTACAGGCAATAGTGAAATAAGGAGGAGGGATGTAAATCAGAGGTGCCAAAAACAAAATGAAGATAAAATTAAAGCTGAATATTTGAGGAGAATTGATGCTGAGTGTCACAGAGCCTTTCGTTCCAAACAAAATGAAGATGATGCTAGCAGGAGCCATATAGCAGATGCTGAGCATCCAGGGTTCGTAAATATGATATTTTTGAAAATATCAAAAATATCTGATATTTTGGTATATATCAAATATGTTTGATATATTATCCGATATTTTTGATATACAGTAGAAGATCTTTATAACGCAATTCTATATAATGCAATTCTCTATATAACGCACAAATTCTCAGACGTAAGCAATGAATTTTGCAGTAAGAAGTGCATGCATTCCCACATTGTACAAAAATCTCTTTTTTCTAGAGGAGTAAATTTGATACATTAGCTCAACTTTATCTCCTTATTTCAGAGTTTTTTAATGAAAAAATAGCTATTACAATAACAAAATTTAAAAATGAGTAATATAATGTATGATTTGGTCCAAGCATATTTGGACTCTGTTTATAAAGTAAATTTAACAATGTGTGGAATGATCTATAATATGCAAAAGTTTTAAATCTACACAACTCCTGGTAACAAGGAATGCAATATAAAGTTACTCTACTGTATTTTAATATGTTTCAGATATATTTGACCATGTTTATAAAGTAAAAGTTTAATGATGTGTGAAATGATCTATATAATGCAAATATCTGTATATAATGCACAACTTCACATTTTTAGGTTTGCGTTATAAAGATCTTCTACTGTATATATGATATTTTTTATATATATTCAATATTTTTGATATATACCAATATTTTCAGGATTGATTATTGAGGATTATACATACTTATTGAGGATTATACATATTTTAACATTTTCAGACTTAATATAAATTAGAAACTAAAACATTGCGCTTAGCATGAAAACTTGATAAAAAAATACGCTAATACAATATTCTAAATTATACAATATCTAACTAAACAATATTCTAAATGACTTATGCTTTTTTTTTTTCACATAACAAAATTGGCGATCAACTAATTGAAAACACATACAATTTACTTTTTTGATTCACAAAAAAGACTAGTATTTAGTAAAAAAAATCTTTAGTTTTTATACAACAAAATTATAAATGTAAAATAATTTGTCTTTTTTTATTTCTTTTTTGAAAAATTTGAACACAGAAATCCATTTAATAAAACAGATTTGCATTACAAAAAATCCATTTAATAAAATAGGTTCCCTTTACAAAAAATCCATTTAATAAGACAGCCTCTTTCACAAAATTCCTCTTAATAAAATAGCCCCTTCACAAAATTCCATTCCATAGTAATATAATCATTAATTATTTTTATTTTGTTAGGTTTTAAAATGTGTAATTTACAGACGAAACAAGTTCACCAAAACAGAAAAGTAGCAGGACTTAAAGAAGTTATCTAAACTATTATATAAAGAGAGAACGTCGGACTGACTGACTGGGTGATTCATCAACGTCCAGTTGAAATGACAGTTAGGATCACGAAATTTGGACAGTAGATTGCTGTTATGACCTAGGCAAGCAATAATAAAGGATTTTTGAAAATTCCCCTGAAGGGTGTTAAAGGGGTGGTCGAACGTTTTAGGTGATTTTGCCATATCTCAGCAGCAGCTTACGTATGAATGTGAAATTCAGAAAAACAAATCTACC
The DNA here is from genome assembly GCA_963931845.1 of Maratus michaelseni. NCBI lineage: Eukaryota > Metazoa > Arthropoda > Arachnida > Araneae > Salticidae > Maratus > Maratus michaelseni. The sequence goes on along the minus strand of OZ007590.1, from coordinate 268,268,941 downwards.
AAAAAAAAAAAAAAAAAAAAAGATTAAACACGTATTTCAGTGATTTTAGAAATTCACCCCCACTAAAGTGGTTAGGAGGGGGGGGGGGGGGGGTCGAACGCCTTAAATCATTTCGCCATATCTCAGCTGCAGTTTTAGATTGGAACAAAAAATTCTTTATAACAAATAAACAACAACAACAACAACAAAAAAAGGGTTAAACACATATTTCAGCGATTTTAGAATTTCATCCTCTAAGGGGTGGGGGGTTAAAAGGGGGAGGGGTCAAATGTTTTAGGTCATTTTGCCATATCCCAGCAGCAGTTTTAGGTAGGAGCAGGAAATTCAGGATAACACATCTACGAAAAAAATGGTTAAACACGTAAATTTTTTAACGTTATGCATATAATTTTACTTTTATAGTATTTTACACATTGAATTTTACATTGTAAAATATGCTTTGCCTTTTATTTTTAGTTAATAAACCAATTAGGTACTCCATTAAAAACACCTATCGTATGGGCATGGATATGTTTGCACAATTCTTATTTGCTAAAAAAATATTAACGAATTGAAATGAAATTTTAAATATTATAAAGTGCTGTAAAGGAAAATTTTAATCGAGAGATTGCCCATTTATCATATTTAAATGAGTATTTTATAATAATAGAAATAAATCTGTAATTGTTATTAATATCAAAATTTACTTTTATTAAAAATATTCAGTTTATCATGAAAAACATAAAGCAACCAATATACATTCTAAATAAAAAAAAATTTAAAAAACAAATCTCAAATACTATATTTAAATAAGTATTTTATTTTAATAATAAATATTAATCTGGAATTGTTATCAATGTCAAAATTTACCATTGATCATGAAAAATATATAGCAGTCGACAAAACATTTAAAAATATAAAAGCAGTAAAAATTATATCATGATTTAAATCAAGCTGATTTAAATCAAACACCCTGGATTAGGCTAGTTTAATTAAGATGCAGTGAAACATGCTTATTGTGTAAGACAATTAGATGATGCAACTTATTCATTGGTTGTTGGCTGTCTGGTTGTTTCCATCTATGAAAATGAAAAACAAAATTGTGCTACAATTTTAAAGAAGCTGTATACCTTGGGTTTAATGGATAGTCAAATGTACATAACGAACCAGTGGTATGTGTAACCAAGACAGGTAATGTGTTCTTAATTAATACATTCGATACTTGTGAAAAAACTCATACTATCTGGAAAAAATTGGTTATTGCTAGTATAAAAAAATATGAATTGGAGTTGTAGTGCTCCATCCATAGACATAGTTTTGGAAATTTGTGGGGCTCAACTCGATAGATAACTCTCTTCCACACAAATACGTGTATATGAGTGTAAAACAGACCAATTACCAATTTAATTTTACTTTTACTCCCTTTTAAAGAAATTTAAAATAATCATATAGTGATAAATAACTCGCAAATTAAATATGTTAAGACAGTGTAAAAATTCTAATGTACAGACCCATCTATAAAATGATATACTCGCCGTTATTTGTGAATCGTTTATAATAAAATCACAATAAAAATTCTTAGAGTATTTTTTTTTTCTTTTGAATATGGATTTTTGTTCTTATTTTTGTTTTTTATATCAAAAGTTCAAACTTTTAGCAGTTTAGTTTAGTTTAAATAATAGAGCATAAAAGGAAAAAGTTTGTTGTTTATCTCCGTAGTAAATGAAAAAAAGAAAATATCTGTTAAAAATTATTAGAAATTCAAAAAACTTAACTCTGGAAGTGGAGGGAAGAGTCCATTTTAGAAAATATTAGTCGGGCTCGAGCCCATACAACTCTACGCCTCACCTACGGTTCCATCTTATCAGTTGTTACAGGTTACAGATAATGCAGCAAATGTCACTAAAATGCAGCATTTATTAAGCAGAAATGAGCATTTAATTGTGATTACATATGGCTGCTCAGCACGTGTGTTAATTGTATTATCCAATGACATTCAAAATCAGTGTCCAACAATCAAAGAAAACTTAATAGAAATTATTAAGAAGTACAAGTACTTTCGTAATAATTACTTTATAAATGCATTATATAGATCATATGCAAATGCTTTAAAATTAGTTCTCCCTACTGAAATTCTATGGAATTCAATGAAAGATATTAAAAGTTAGTCTACTTTACTGACCATTTATGAAGAAAACATAGAGAAAATGAACACAAGCATTAAAAACCCTGTGTCCAATTTTATTTTAAAAACAAGTGTTGAAGAAATGTTTGAACCAGTGGCGCAGCCAAGGGGGGGGTTTGGGGGTTAAACCCCCCCCCCCCCCCCAGAGCTAAAAAAATTACTATAATTGCCGCTTATATGAATCAAAACTACTAAAGTTAAAATTAAGTTTTTTTGGCCTTTCCGCCTTGGCAGAATCCACCACTTTCTTAAATCAAATTATATTCAACAATTTGATTCAATTAAACGGCGAAAATTCTACTTAAAACTGTGAAAGCGCATATTACACGCATAGGTTATGTCAAAACTTGATTTTTGGACTGCGTCACTTTGTCGAGACGTCTTATAGTAAAAGATGGTTCATATACTCTCACATAGACACTTTGAGTTATATAGTATACGGTGGTCTGTTTCTTAATTGCATTTCTGTCTTTGTTCCACGTTCGAAACAATAACGGATCATCGAATTCCAGAGAAAAAAAAAACATACAATTTGTAAGTCTCTCTCAGTTTCAAGCGGCTTTTTTTGCGTTTTTTGCTCTCAGTTATATCTAAGACCAAGCTATGTGCGTACCCAGGAAAAAAAATATTTGCAAAAGAAAGAATTTTAAAAAAGTACTTTAAAGTTATAAAAAGCTATTTTTTTTATTGTGATTGTACAGATTTCCGCAATCAGCGTTTTTCTCGAATAATTTGTTTCGTAGGGGGTCTGTACACAAATTTAAAGACTATATTTCATTTGTTGGTAATGTAGCAACGACGTCTTGCTTATGATGGAGATTCATATATTTATCGTTAAAATTTTATAAATTAGTTGTGGTTCCTCTTTTAGCTATTTTTAATTCTATCGCGCTTCTGTGAAAAGAAAATCTCTTTCCTTTCTATTTAAAATTCAATAATTCTTAAACTCTTTTATCGCAGCTTGAAGTTATCCTTTTTCAATTAATGTACATGTCTAAATACTTTCTTTGTATGTGCTTGCGGTTTTCATATGAGAAATGAACTCATTTTCAGTTTGGCATCTGCGTTCCTTCCTAATGCATACATTTTGGATCACAGAATAAATAAAGAAAGATAAAATGCAACGTCTATTTCTCGATACATCTGCATGCTAAAATTCCTGCAGATGTTAAGTTCGGACAGTTAGTTTTCTGTTGTTATAAAAATGCTGATATGGTAATATGGTTTGTCGGTTTGCGTTAAAAAAAATTAGAATGTGTTTCTTCCTAACAAATTTTCTTCTGTACCCTATGGGTCGATGCGAATAAATTTGTGGCATCTCAAAAAAAGGCATTCGATTTTGAGTTTTCATGATGTGAAGATATAGACGTTCTGAGCGCTGGGGGACCGCCTCATTTTTTCAGTTATCTTTCTTCAAATAAAATATTTTTTTTTTCATGGAATCCTCAAGTTTCCGATATGTTTCTTCATAGGATGAGAACCTTCGGGTTCTAGCTTATAGCGTATATGTATGAGCTCCGGTACTCTTTTTTCCTAGAATTTAAGCCCTGCCTGTGAGTATGGATTTTGAAAAAAAAAAAGGCGTTAAACGCATTTTTTTAGAAAAATACTATCTATAATTACACACAATTTTACGCTAACCATGCATTAATTTAAACTGATCAGCAATATATTAATTATGCATTGATTTACACTTATTACATTTTAACGAATGCTATCTGCATGTCATTAAAATTATACTAGCTGACCCGTCCGGCGGTGCCTGGGCTCATGATAATTACCTCAAATTTGTATGATTATATATCTTATATCAATTTTATATTTTAAAATGAAATTTTCACTAAAAAATATTGATTATTAGACAGAAAAGCATTTTTAAAAGACACCTTCTTGTTTGTTTGTTTTTTTTTTCTTCTCTCGTAAGGGTCTCTCGTTTCATAGTTAAAAAAAAAAATCCCATTTGTCTGAATTCTATAAATTTTTCATCAGTTATAAACAGGTCTTGACAAATGCAGTCGCCAGGTCGCCACTGGCGACCTAGTTTTTCTATCTAGCCACCAAGTTATTTAACCCGATTTTTTTTATTATTATTATAATTTTTTGTACAAAAATTGACCTAAGAAATGACCATAAATGTCATTTTTTCTCATTTTCGGCATTTTTAATTAGGTAAAAATAAGTTTAACAAATGCAAATTTTAAATTAATAAAAAATAATTATTTGACTAACTTCGACACGAAAATAGGCAGAAATTGTTTTCCTGCTTCACTGTTTCATCCATGCCCCCCTCATCAGATATAGATTTTGCAGCACTCAATTGTCCAGACATTTGAAACCTTCGGCAATCAGCATTTCCTGAACATACCGGTTAATGCAGCCTTTAAATTTTTTTTTCATTGATAAATAATTTTGATAAATTTCATTAGAAAACTTTGTTTATACCATCTTTTTAAATGATGTCACTGTTCTAAACTATGTAACTAATAATCGTACAATAGGCTTATTATTTTTCTCAATTAATTGATAAAAAACTTTTGTGCTTTTGAAAATTAGTGGCTTCGGAGGGGAGCAGGTTATATTTTTTTACTGGTAACTAGAATTTTTTACTGGCTACCAGATTTTATCAAATTTGTAAAGCCATGGTTATAAATCTAATGGTTTTACAGACAGTGGAAAAATATTGATATCTGCTGTAAAAGAAATGCTTTCTTCTTGCGTCTCTCTCTCTCTCTCTCTTTTTTTTTTTTTTTTTTTTTTTTTTTTTTTTTTTTTTTGCGACGCGTCCTTTAAAATAACAACACAAAAAAGTTACTGTCCGAACTGTCTGAAATTTTATTCGATTGTAAATATAACTCTATCCAACCCCTCTTTAAAATTCCGTGAAAAAAGTCTAAGTCTTTGACTAAAGTCGAAGAGAACAGAGTCACGTCAAAAAAGACTGTCCCATTTAATACTGAAAACATGAGCCGATGCCGAGCAAACCCACGCCAAAATACCCAACTTTCTTTTTGCATTGTCATCAAAAAATTCTCAGATTTTTTTTAAATTACTTTTATTCATCAGAGCGTTTCCAAATTTTTGTAGGCGCTGTAATTTTGATCTTCCAAGATTCTTTTAATGGATTGTGTCGAAATACAGACGTTTAGTTACTTTTAGCATAGAAAAAAGATCGTCTTCGAAAGGCCCAATATGACGTGAGGTTCTAAATAAATCGTAATTTAGAATGCTTTCAGCTGTTTCACACCTTTAAATTTCCCATTTATAATAAATTCTTTATGCCAAGCATTTCTATCTTAAAAGTAATCTCTATACTAAATTTCAAGTTTTAACACTGAAACTGTTAGAGTTTCAACTAAATCATAATTTAGAACACCTTTAGAAAGTTTTCAGCTCATTTCATCCTTTTAATTTTTAAAATGTTTTTAAAAATGTTATAAGGAAGCATTTACTACATAAAAGTAATCATCATGCCAAATTCCAAGTTTTCATACCAATTGTGTCACATAAATCGCAGTTTTAGAATGCTTCTTACTCTTGCATTCTTTTAAATTTCGAATTGAAAAGATTAATTTTGTGGAGCATTTACGTCTTTTAAGTAACATCCATATAAAATTTCAAGACTCTAGCCCTAAAAGTTCTAAATGACTTGTTACATTTGGCAAAAAGCAAGGTAAGTAAGTCTATTGAACATTTTGTTAAAATTGTTTCATTATTATTAAAGTTAGGAATAAGAATTCGTGATTCTCTTGTAATGAAACCTTGTGTATTTTTGATTGAACAAATGGATTCCAACTCTGTTATTTTGTATGTAAAAATTATTTGCTGTACTGTGCTCTTCCATCCTTAAGTTTTCCTCTCATCATTTTTAAACACTTTATAAATCTAACCTAGTTTTGTGTTATTTCATTGGTGCATTTTATAGTTTGTAACTCTAATATTGTAAACGCTGTTTAAATGAATCATAACTAACGTAATTGCGGAGAAAAGCATTATGATTTCATTCATTTAAAAGACTGATTCCATTAACCAATGATTCATATAACCGGCGACCATCTTTATTATAAACTCAAAACCCCCCCTAGAACCGAATTCTGGCTGCGCCACTGGTTTGAACAACTGGAACCAATTGCAAATGCAAAATTCAAGACAATAACTGCAGCATTGCTGATGAGGTGTATATAGTGTTGACTCTAGAAAAAAAGGGCCGCCGGGCGGAAATTTTTTAAAAAGGGAATACTATTCTAAAAAAGGACACATTTTTTTCAAAAAGGGAACACTATTCTAAAAAAAGGGCATATTGTGTCAAAAAGGGAACACTTGTACCTTGTTCACAAAAATATTTTGAACTTGTTTGTTTAGAGTCCCCTAATAGAATTTGCGATGTTTTCCCTAGAGTGTTCGCGCAAAATCTGAAGAGTTGAAGCAAATTTGCCGGAAAAAAGTCCGAATCCGATCCAATTCCCGATTAGTTCAATTCCCATGCTCGAAATTCTCATTAACATATTGCTAAGATTGGGACTGGGCAGAAAAACATGCAGTTGCTTTCGTGCAAATGCTGATAGAAGGAAAGAAAATGGCAGATTTTGATTATAAAAAAAAGCAATTGGGTGCTGTAGTAAAACTCTCTTAAAGGCCACGGGACGCATAAGAAGTATTAAAAAGTATCGCCGGGTGCATCGGAAGGTTAAAAAGGGCCGCCGGTGCATCGGAAGGTTAAAAAGGGACACCGGATGCATCGGAAGGTTAAAAAGGGACACCGGGTGCATCGGAAGGTTAAAAAGGGCCGCTGGGTGCATCAGAAGGTTAAAAAGGGCCGCCGGGTGCATCGGAAGGTTAAAAAGGGTCACCGGGTGCATCGGAATGTTAAAAAGGGACACCGGGTGCATCGGAAGGTTAAAAAGGGACGCTGGGTGCATAAAAGAAATAAAAAGGGACGCCGGGCGCTGCGCCCTGCTAAAATGCCTTAGAGTCAACACTAGGTGTATATCTGAAAAGACCTTGTAAAAAAACTGGAAGAAAAACAAGAAAATAAAGTATGATGAAGAACCTTGATAGTCAATATAAAACGGCTTTAACACCTATATATTTATTGTACATATGCTGCATCCAAAACAAAGATGTTTTTTGATTTTTCAAAGCAAAAGTATCGAATAAATTCGCTCATACGATTGATTATTAAATTCAATGCAAAGAGTTCACCTTTCCAGGAATGCTTCTTTGAATCTATAGTATTGTAAATACTATAACAGTACATGAATGGTGAAAAAGTCAGAAATTAATAAATTTAATAGCAAAGTTTTTTGTGAAATTGAACAACTTTTAACAGCAAAGGCATCCTACCAGTGTAGAGAGAATATTTAAAAAATTTGGACTTGCTCAAGATAAACTGCAAAATAGATTAAAACTTCAAAAAGCATCAAAATTTGTGTTTTTATATAAAGTTTTTAACTAAAATGTAAACATTCACAATTCACATGTTGTAATATTTAAAAATTTCTATAATAGGGATTGATTTTTTAAGTATATAAGTGATCGCATGTTTTATTGTTTATTATATATGTAAAAATATAGTAATATAAAAATATTGTAATTCTTAAATTAAAATATGAATGTCCAGAGTATTTTCCAAATGTAAAATCATTTAAACAAAAAAAACCTGGTTTTTGAATTTTTTTTTTTTTTTAAACCCAGTTTTTTTTTTTTTTTTTTACAACCCTGAACATCGGAAATGAACTCGATTATGGAAGATTAGACAAATAAGACAACTAATTCTTACTTTACTTAATCCTGTCTAATTTTTCCTAGACTTTATTGAAATAGGTAAAAAATAATGAGACTAATTTTGAACTGTATGAAGTATGTAATCTATATAAATAAATTAAAATAAAAATTTAAGGAGAAGTTGTTTATTCTGTTAAATATGTTTTATTTTGATTTCAGATTTGAACATCATACAAACATGGTTGTTAAAGTTCATTCTACTGAGGAAGATGAAGTGATGGAAGTTGACTTGAGTAAGTAAAAAAAAAAAAAACCAGAATAATGTTTTGTATCTTTTGGAACCAAAATAATTTTTATTATAAATATTTAACATTTTTCTTTCACACGCTTTTCATTGGTTTCATATTCTGTTAACATAACAGGTGGTGGTCAAAATAATGGAAACAGTGATCATTATGAATGGTATTTGGTATGGATGAATCAGGGTTGTAGTGGGTAGACGCTCAGCTACCAACCCGAGCTGTTTTTTTTTAAAACCCAGCGTTTTACAACCATAAGGGTTGTAGTGGGTAGCTGCCTGGGTTACCCGTCCAGCTACCACCCGGGATGTTTTTTTAAACCCGGGTTTTTTTACAACACTGCGATGAATAAAATCCATACTTAACCCCTTTTTGATGAGTATCCTTTAAGAATTTTTTATCACCAGTATTTCCAAATGAAAAATTTTGCCTTATTTAATCACAGAAATTATTTGATTAAATAAGGAAAAATTATTGGTGGGGAATAATCAAGGATTCTGAGCATTATGTATGTCACAACGACAGCTTCCTAAGCTTGCCTGTTGAGAAATGGCCAGAAACACAATCTTTTAGAGAAGCTGAAGAAATTGTTGAACATTTGCCGTGTGTTAATGATTGTGCTAAGCGAGACTTAGCATTAATCGAAAGTTTTAATGTTGCAACAAAAGATGAACAAAAACAGCACAATATTAGGTAGTTGACATGCATAGAAAGAACTTAGATTAGTGCAACCATAAGATCTTCAAGATATGTAAAAGTGATTATGTTATTTATATAACGTTATGCAACATTTTCCTCTTTATTATCTTGTTAAACTTGACAGGTGAATTTTGCTGTAAAATGCTTTTTATACATCACATTTTGCATTGAATAACGTTCATTTTTAGTCATTTTCTTTGTATTTTTTCTTATAATTTCTATACTAAATATTACCGATGGAGTGCATTCTTTTAGAAACAACATATTAAATGCATGTAACTTAAAAAAAAAAAAATATTTAAAAAACAATAGTTTGGTAAGTAACTGTAAAACATTATGGAATTAAAACTATTTTATTTTTTGGCGACCTTGAGAGACTTTAAATTATTTTATTTATTTTTATTTTTTTTCAGCTGAAATTTTACAAGAGATCTTAAGTACCCCAAAAGAAACTTTTTAAGGGGGTGAGAGTCCAAATATTTTAAAATTTATTTTTTTGGGACACTACTGAGGGGGGAAGGGGAAGCATAAATTTTTGATAGAGGCCAGAAGATAATGTATTTTAGAGGATTGATTTTTTACTTATTGTTACGTTATAAGAATTTAAAATTCTTAAGATTTTAAACTTTTTGTGTTGGGCAGGGCACAGAATTGAAACGGGCATTTCATGTGTATGTGAGAGAGAGGGGGGGGGGGGGTTATATTTGGGAATCAAAATTGTTTAAAAGTGAGAGGAGGAGGCTTACAATCGGGATTTTACTGTGGTAGAAACAGTGCAGCATGGCAACAGGTGCTGCAGATTAATCTGACAGAAAAGAAAATAAAGAAATTCTGATCTTGAAAAAATGCTAAAATATAATTTAAGTTCCTATATTTATTGCAACTTTTTATTATATTTTTTATGATAGTAGGCTTGGTCCAGCATTATTGGGATGTAGATAAGTTTTGGTTTGCTGCAGATTGACATAGAAAATTCAGCTGCTGTATAACTTTAAATATAACGCTTGGTAATTGGTTAAAAAGAGAGAGAGAGAGAAATGATGTTATTAATAGTTTAAACAATTTAAAAAAAAAATTTATGATACCATAGACCCTTTTGTGTTATAACATTGGAATTGGTCTATATGTATGTTCAAACACACATCTATACATATCTCTAAATATATTGTAAATGATTTATAATGAATTATTTAATTTTTTTTTTTTTTTTTTTTTTTTTAGCAACTGAAAATGGTCATGCTGGTAAACCACCTATTGTTAATGGGATTTTAAAGCACATTCCTTCAAATATACAATTAAAGTTTGAAGAACAAGAATTCTGTAATATAGATATAGAAAGTTCCTTTTTAAAATGCTCTGACATAGTGTTAAAAACTTATAAATACAATATAGATGATCAAGCTAAAAATTTATGCCAGTCTGTTCAAAAAGCACAAAGTAAGTATAAAGCAGTCTTATTATTTTGCAATAGCAATTTGATCATTTGATCAGATTTTTTTTTTAAAGCATATGATTGTGCTTTTGATGTTATTTTCTATATATGCTATTTGATAGTTATTAATTAGTGGATTTTTTTTTTACTTTAAATTTGTCGAGAATAATTTATTTTGGAACTATTTATCATAGAAAAATGCATTTTGTGTGATTGTTAATACGGTAGCTCCTCTGCCATTATAGCACTCATTTGGATGTGTTCACTCTTTTTCTTTTGTACATGACTCCTGTAAAAGGATTATATTTATTATATTGGTTTTTGATAATAATTTTGGAACTATTCATCATAGAACCGGTAGCAGAAAGTTCGAGATGAGCGTTGCAGTTTTTTTTCCTGCGTCAGCGGGCGCGATGGCCTAGCTACAATTTCGCCTCTCATCTGGAGAAGTGTGATGATTACTGCGCACCCATCTCATCATTCATTGCAAGCTAATATAAATTTTTTCTGACTGACATCCATGCTCTCTCAGCCATATACTGTGCGCACATGTTGGTGGCAAGTTCAAAAGAGAAAATCTGGGAAAAGCAGTTGAAAAAATCTGCAAAAAGTGGGCCTTTGTCCATTTTGTTGGGGGATAAAAAGACATTTCCTCAACTGTAACTCCAAGTATTCTTATCACTCATTTAACTCATTCAACTTATTTATTAGTTCATTCAACCTGTTTACTTTTAATTTCATTCATTTACATTCATAGATAAGTATATATAATTTCAGTCACATATTTATTTCCAATAGATAAACTTTCAGTACAATAACTTAAGTTTTACATTATGGCTGTATATTTATTTAAAGTATTTGAATATGTTTTAAATCTTTATTTCTACTTGCTATCCGGCCATATTGATTGTTTAAATCTCCAGGCTTTTCTATTTTCTTTCTTTATTTCCACCGCATCACGTTTTACTTACACACATTTTACATAACAGCTTGTTTACATTTTGCTAACTCTCCATCCCAGAGCACCGGTCTGTCACAGATTGAGAAGGATTACGGCGGATGCCATTGGTAATCTGTCTTCACCTGCATTCTTCTCCATGACCGTGACAAATCGTCACTGAACTTTCCAGATGCCGGTAGTGATGTTTTTGCTGCAGTGATGGAAGATTGCATAATGATAGCTTTCACAAAGCAGGGTATATTTATAATGGCTTGCCGCTCGTTCAGTAGCTTCATATTGTGTTTTATCTCACTTGTGGCCTAGTTGTATTTTTCATCGATGTTTTTATAAAAAGTATGTAAAATTCGTCAATTGGTAGCAGGAAAATATCACTAATTTCGTCAATCGATCACTGGAAAACAATCGCGAAATTCGTTAGTTGGTTAATGGAGAAAAATCGTGAAACTCTTCAGTCTGTCATGCACGGTTGCTATTTTGTCCACTTTTTTTTTTTGTAAAAAGTCTGGGACTGCCGATTTTTCATATGTTTGACATATGAAATTATTGCTATGATGTAATAGAATTATATTCCTACATTATTTATTAATAATAAAATATATTTTTTTAATTGGTCATTTAATTACAATAAAATAATAATAGAATAATTAATAATAATCTATTAAATCCACAAAGAAAATATTAATTACATGTTGGTACAATTAATTTTAGACAATATTTTAATGTAAAAATAATCTTATGCTGCATATGTCAAACAGTTTTGATTAAGTTGAATCAGAACTTCAACCAAAACTGAAAACTGGAACAGAAACTAAAAACCTAAACCAAAACTAAAGAAGTTGAACTTACTTAGGCTCTCTTATTCATAATGGATTTTATCAGTGGTAGAGTGGATTTTCTTTTATTTTAGCCTGTAGTTCTGTCTAAGAATTCCAGTCATCACGTAGCTAAAGGGTTTCTAAATTCTTATGGTGGTGTAATGCCTCAACTTAACAAAACTCAATGGAACAGTCACATTAAATGCTTGGAGACGTATGTATAAAACAAAGATGTTTTCTTGAAAATTATTGATGAACATGAAGAAGTAGATACAAATATAAGGAATATAATTAACAATTTGCTTTATATAAAGAAGTGAAACATCTAATCAGTCTGTTGAAACCCATCAGTATTTCACGGGATGTGCTACAGAGAGATTCCTCTACTATCGCAAATGTAACCAATGAATTCGTGACACTTTTGAAATCTGAAGGACTTGGAATTTACAGAAAAGATTTGATTACTGTACAGAAAAGATTTGATTACTGTATTGTTGGATATGAACAATCAACATGATTTCTTTTTTTTTACATTACATTTTATTTTAATTAATAATGTTTTTCTATCTCAGAATCTTACTTATTTTTCTTTTAATTAAATGTTCTAAATTTTATTTGACAATAATATTCTGGATCAGCAGGTTTCGGCAATTGTCAGACCAGTAACTTTTGGCTCAAAGTATTCTCCGAAGTTACAAAAGAAACGTACGTGTTGTCTTGGAAAGGTGTCCTTAGAACAGTGTCACATACACAATTTCAGGGTCACTTTAGAGAAAGTGACCACTAACATATTACATCAACCTAGACACAGCCAATCTGGGTGGAAGAAGAGGGGATGTGAGAGGCCCCCACAAGCAGAGGAGGATAGATTCCCTCCAAAAAACCTTCAGTTTCCTGTATTTTTTTAAGGTGCATAGATGTAGCTGCATAGGCAGCAAAAATGCCCAGGTGAGGCAACCCAGTAATAATAGACGCCAAATCCTTCAGCGATCATTATGAGTGAGCCAATTTCAAAGTCAGATTTTTTATTGCCATGCTGGTCCATAATAATTTGATTTTTAATGTAAAAAGTAACTTTTGGTATCATATATGTTGCATCCAAAATGCATGGGTGAGGGACTTACTAATGACCAAGAAAAAATAGCAAGGAAATGGGTGAATGACATTAAAAAAATTTCTGCCATTAATTGTTAAATTTTCTTTTAAGGCATCTCCACTTCCTGATACATATTTTTCTGATGCAATCATAAATAATTTATCACCAGCAGAATGGTGGGAATTGCTGAAAAGATAACAGTGACTTAGAAAATATTTCAAATTTTGCATGTCATCTTTTTCATTGCGTAGCCTCATCAGCAAGCATTGAACAAATTTTTTTCCAATTCAGCATGATACAAAACAAACTTAGGTTTGGATTACAAACTTCTACAAAATTTTTAAAGGCTTATAAAATATTAAATTCTATATTAAATTATAATTAATATTAAATTCTTGCTCCTGATCCTGAAATATTTGAGGACTATTAAATATTTTACAACCTTTATGTATCTTGAATAACAAAATTTCATAGTATGCATTTCTGTTAATTTCTTTATTATTTTCTGGTTATTTTGCATTTGATATTTTAACTAAAAGAAAATTTTTATCATTATACTTTTCTACTACCTATTGATGTTCCGCCCATAGGAAAATGTGTACATATTGAATGCTTTATGCATATATTAAATTACTAATGTCATTACAAGCACAGGTTTCATTTCTCATGTAACATTTTCTTAATTAGCATTAACTTGTTATTTCATCATATGACTTTTTTAATAAGATTTGAGGCTGTCAAACATTTATTTTTTTTATATTTCTATTTTTAATTTTGTAAACTGATTATTAATTGCAATGGAACTGCCATATGACAGATAAACAAGTTAAAATTTACTGCAAATGTATGTTTTACAGTTGCTATTTAATACATTATAATTTAATATTGATATAAATTTTATTTATAAACATGTTTGCATAAAAAACCTGATGAACTGAACTTAGTATTTTCATGCAACATATTTCGCATACTGTTGTGTATATAAATAAGTATATGTGATATTTTGATATAAAAGTTATTTCTTGAATGGGAAGAATCAATATATTTATTATTTTTAAATTCTGCATTTTTAATTTAGAATTTTCAGTTTATTAAAAAAGTGGACGGAATGGACAAAATGATATTTTGTCTGAGACTGTTTTTTCGAGAGTGGAAAAAACAGGACAATCCTGCCATTGGCTCATAGTGTGGTAATCCTTTTTAGCATACTCTAATTTTATTTTGTACGTAATTTTCAAAGTGATGCTAAAAATTTTTTTTTATCTTATACTTTTTTGGAGGCCCCATTTAGTTCAGAGTGAAGAATTTTTTGTGATATTTGCTTTTTCTTTATTTTATATGTAATTTTCAAACTCAAAATTCTAATAAAACTAATTTTCAGATCTTATAAATTTACAGGTTTCAGAGGGTGCCATTCGGACTTAGTACAAGTTCATGTTTTGATCATTTATGTACTTTTATATTATTCTAAAGAAAGGGATTTGTTTATATGTCTAAATGTAATTTTTCATGGAGTAATTATTTCATGGAATAATTTTTCATTCAATCTCTGAATGCAATTTTTCAAGGGTATAGGTAGTTTTCCTTATGAAACTCTTTTGTTGAACACAACTTCATCAAGCAATACACCTACTCTGTACTAGCGGCAGCAGCCCACATAAAAACAGATCAATGGCACAAAGACCTTGCTGAGAGTTGCAGACTATTAGGTATTTCAAATGTATACTAAAATTTGATACATCAAAAACTTAAGGACATTTTGTAAAAAAAAATCTTCACCAGTATAATTAGGGGTTTGAGCTCTGCAACATATTTCAAAATCATCACTATCATTGCATCACATGTTTGGTGATCCCCTTGTCAATGTTTTTTCTACTGTTCTTAAAAATAGGTTACTCTAAAATTAAGAAGTACAGAACAGAGCTTAAAACTAGAAACATAAAGTTGTTTTAAAGTATAATTGTTATATATATATATATATATATATATGCATATCTTTCTGCTCTGAACTTAGATAGTTAATTAGTTTTCATATATCATTTTAGGTATAGCTCGAGAGATTGATGTATTATCCCAAAAATTAGAAAATGTTTACAATGAGACAAAATCTCTATTTCAGTAAGTAATTTATTCATTGTTATCAATGCAATATTTATAAAAGTTATTTTAGTTCAATTTTTATAATCCGTATTGAATTCACTCTTACTCCAGGATCGATTTCTGCCCCTCTAGGAAGGGTAACGGTAATGTAAGATTCTGGAAGATAATTTTCTAATAGTGCTGTAAAAGTAATGACTAAAGGAACATCCGTATGTAGTCGTTACTTTTGTTACTATTTAGGAAACATATATTAATAATCATCGTAAGCACTAAACATATATTCAATGCATTTTCTAATTTTCAGAGGGTTCTTTTGATTATAATTACAGGGGTAGTACTAGCCCAGGAGATATTTCAGGAGACATACTTTTTACGATATTTCAGGACAATTTCAGGACACATCATCTTGAAAACCGAACCGAAAAAACCCTTAACTCCCTCTTCAATACATTTTATTATCATAAATAGTACACTATATACACAATTTTTTTGTTGTAAAAGTATACATTTAAAAGAAAAGTAATTTTACCAGAACTCTTGGATCAAGCTGCTAAAAAACTGTTATTTTTGCATTACTGAAAGACGAAAATCTCGATTTTTCTTTTTCTTCATACTGATCGGCGAAAATTGCAAAAGATTTTCTGTTTTATAACTGACTGGTAAAAATTGTGATCTTTTGTGACTGACAGACAAAAATAGCAAATTTCTTTTAATGACTAATCGATAAAAATTGCGATTTTGGTGATTAATCACCAAAAATTGTAATTTTTTTTGTGCAAATCGACGAAAATCACTATTTTTAACAATAGACTGAAGAAAATTGCGACTTTCGTGATCGTTTTGCATCAGTAAAAAGGTACACCTACCTCCTATTTGATGATTTCAAATGCTGATACAGCACAAAACTCGCAAAATTTCAGGAATATTAGGACAGACTACCATACTTCAGGACATTTTTATTTTTTTCAGGACTATCAGGAATTTCAGGACAAGTACTACCCCTGTAATTAACTTTAACTATTCACTAAAATAAAAAGTAAAATTTATCTGGATACCTGCTCTAATTTACCATTTCAGAAAATATAAAACTGAGCATTTAAAGTACTAGATGTGAAATATGTATTCACAAAACTGCATCAAGTCTAATTATATACCATACATGATGAGGTGGTCTTAGGAAGAATTTGTTACTGTTACCTAAGCATGTAAAGGAATCTTCTTACTATGGAACCTCTCTGTAATGGAAATCTGTGTGTAAGAGAAAGCAATTAAAATGTAATAATAAATTCAATAAAACCTGTAAAAATGGAATTCTGCCTTGAATGCAAATATTCCAAGGTCCATTTCCATGAAAATAATACAACACAAATTCATCTCAGAAAATCTGTCCAAAACAGAATTTTTCTGCAGTTTCTTAATATTCTATCTCTGTTTTACTGGATATATTAAAGAAAAAAAATACTAATTGAATATTTTTAATAGCAATTTCCATCATTTATTGAAAACAGTACAATCTGCGACAATGGAACTGTTTATAACGGAAACTAGTATTAAGGCGGTTCTCAAAAAGACATTTCTCCCTGCTCAACATCGCAAACTTTCTGGCACATTTATAGACCCATTTTAATATATAAAATCATAAAATTGCCCATCATGATGATTAAAATGGTAAGAAATCGAACAGCGATTTTTATTTTTCGATAAATGTATTGCATCTCAACTTCTAGTTAGTATAATCAATTTCTGTCTTATATCCTTCAGTTCATGTTACATCCAGAAATTCAGCTCAAAACACCCATTTTAACAGTATCTCCTGAAAAATCGTTTGCATTTAAAGGAAAAAGTGAGATGCTAATCAATTTTTTAATTTCTGATCAAGAGCACCTGTTTTATGATTTTACAAATAAAGATCAATAATTAAGAAAGTTATATTTCATAGAAATAGCCGTCCTTAAATGCAGTTACAACAATATTTTATTTTACTATAAGCTTCTGTTCCTTTTACAGTAAAATTATGAACAATTTTAATAGGTTAAATGCAAAATTGATGCTAAATCAACCTAATTAAATTCTTAAGAAAACAAACACATCTTGTCTTGCTATTGCTTAGATAGATTCTTTTTCTTAAATACATGAATAGAAGTTTTATTATGCTCTTTGTCAAAATAATCAATTCTACTGTCTGTGTTTGAAAAATGCATGCAACACTTCATATCTGAGAGATAAAAAGTGTAATCCTAAAGAAAAAGAAAAAAACTATCTTGTAGCAATCATTCCAGTGATTAATACCAGGGGGTGTCCTGGGGTGCATTCCCCTTGGAAAAGATCCCCCCCCCCCAAAAGATTTGACATTTTAATCTTTAATGTATGGTCAAAAGTGCATACTTCCCACACCCCCTTGGAACTCACAATGACCCTCCCCGCAGAAGCTCTACAAAATTCCCTACTGGAGGCATGTCTGAATTGAACACTTAATCGTTCTAAAAGCTGTTTGTTCTGCTATTTACCATGTCTTCAAAAGCTTCTTTCAAAATTCAAATTCAAATTTTCGGCATGAACGGGTCTTTACTTATGCCAGTGCTAAAGTAATGAAAGGATTAAATGAACACAAATATCCCTGTATGTGATACTGATACGAAGAACTGAGTCTGAGGTCCAAATGCAAACTTTCATCTTTTCACATTAAGCTATCCGTCTCCATTCATGATTCATGCAAATGGCTGCAGCGTTTGAGGTTTGATTCATTTAGTTCGGTAGCGTATTGATGCAGTAACAAGGCATATTCCAAAGTAACCATTTTTTACTTTGAGTCAGAGAGAATACCCGTTACTCAGTAACGAATACGTGTGGTTTGCAACAGCTCTATTTTTTAACCATTAATAGGAAGAAAATATAATAAAAGCTTCCTAGTGGGAAGAAGACCGCCCCCGTTGGGAACCTATGTTTTAGATGAAAAAAGTTTACAGGATGAAAGAACTCATAGTCAATATCAAATACAAGAAGATAACGACAGCTTTTGCCAAACTACATAACATAAGAACCTTTACAGATTAATTTAAAAAATAGTAAAATAATTTTATCCATCAAGATTTTATTGCCCATCACTTTTGAATCATTAGTATGCTTTCGATCATGGTTTAAATTTTTGCATTCAATCCATATGCAATGAATCAGCCTCCTTTGAATTATTTAGAATTTGGTGTAAAATGCTTCTTAAATTTAAAAAAAAGATAAAATAAATTGCATTTATTGATGTCATTTTTGTTAAAGCACCTGCTTTCATGATATCTTACAATGTTTATCAAGTATATACGGGGTGGGTAAAATAAAACTGGCCCGGAAAATATTTACAAGACGCGGAATTGCCCATAACAGAAAATGCTGGAAACAGTGACGTCAGTTCAACAATCGGTTGCTGTCACATGTCTGTGCTTGCTCTGTTCTGAGTTCTTTGCTGTGTCATTATGTTTAAGTTAGTGCCAGGTACAGGCGTGTTTAAGGACCAGTTGAACACAAAATTACACTCATGATAAAACAGCGCATGTTCGTTGTCGAGTGTTATGCAAAGCACAATTCGTGGAAAATCTACACTACTTACGGGCTTGACTTTATTCTGCAGACTCGGGCCGGGCCTGGTCTTTACTTCTTCCGGATGGACCGGCTTGAGCCTTTCAGTATTCTGCATGTTCGAACCTGGTCGGGATTCGTGTTTACTCTTTCCTGTCTTTACTTTTTTCTGCAGACTCTGTTTGGTTGGGCTAGACTTCATTTTCCTGTGCCGAACAGAGCCTAAACTTCATTCTTCTTAGAGGCTTGCAAAGGCCAAAATTTCCACTTATGATCTAAGTCATATGAAGATCATTATTGGCCAGACTCGATCCATGCAAAAATCAGAAGAAAAAAAAAATCTTTAGAAATTTACTTAGATTTAAAAAACTACAGATATATTTTTTAAATGTTTTTTTCTTTGTATAATTTTAAGATTTCCTTTTTTTTTTTTTTTTTTTTTGTATTCTTTTTTATTTATTCTAAACTAAATTGACTGTCTTACTGAATATTTATTTAAATATAATTGTCTAAGTCAATTTTTTTAATAAGTGCTTATGTATGTACCTGTCTAAATGGTCACTAAATTGTTGTTATTTTGTATTTCGAACATAACCTGAAAATAAAATCTATGTATAGTAATTGTAACAGCGGAATAATGTTGCTTCGGAAATATCAGCATGTTTTTCAGAAATTCAGTCAGGTCAGGCAGGAGTAATTAAGTTTTTGTACCGGCTGGGATCTGGTTGAACTTTAGCTTCCAAATCCGGATGGGCTTGGGCTTTTAGTTTTAATACCAGGCTTTTATAATCTTAGCTTTTATACTTTTTACTTTTTATATCGGTCAGGGCTCGGTCCAAGATTTTAGCTTTACTCATATATCGATCTGGGTATCGTATATCGATTTGTTTTTTACAGGCCGGATCTGGCCAGAATTTTTTTTCTTTAGCGCCAGTCAGGCTGGGCAGAAGTTTAAGCTTTTATACCAGGCCGGGCTCGGGCCAAATTTCCTGATTTTATACTGGGCCGGGTCAGGCCAATCACTTGTTTTACACGGGCCGGGCCGAACTTTTAGATTTTATACCAGGCCGGGCCAATCGGTTTTTTGCACTGGTCGGGCTCTGGCCTAAATTTTAACTTTTACACCGGATCGTGCCAGTAATTTTTTTGTACGGATTAGGCTGGGCCTGTAAATTCCGGCCCGTGCAGATCTCTGGCTCCTATGCGTGTCTCACAGTTTAATAAATTGAGCGTAACCTTGCATTGACGTTGACGGTGGCCATTTCCAGTATTTTCTGTGATTGGCAGTTCTCCTGTTTATCATAGGTAACCTTCAGTCTCAGAACTGATTTCAGTCTTTGAGATTTTTTACTGCTTGTAAATTCTACTTTGTATACTTTAATAACAGCAATTTTACTATCAAGAACTTTAAATCACTTTCTTTTATTACAAACGGTAAATTTTTAGCCATAATGCAAGATATGGGAATCTTCTAGCCCATTTCTCTTCAGTTATACCTAATACTTGGAAAAGTTTTCAGATAGACTTCTTGCACCCATATTGTTCCTTAGCAAGCATCAATTCCGGGTCAGTCATAAATAAATATTTTCTGGTCCAGATTTATTTTGCCCACCCTGTATTTAAATTTTTTGCGAATATAGTTTATTTTATCATTTTTGATCTTGAGAATGTCACCATTTGTGTGTACAAAATTAGTAAATCTTATATATTAGAGCTTTAAGCCTTTATGTTTACTGCAATCCCTTTTAACATATATATTATTTGATTGAAATTGATTTTTTCTGATATAATTCAATATCATCTATTCATGGTCAAGAATTTCGAAAATTTATACATACTAACATACTTTTATCTATACAAATTTAATAGTATTTAAATACAGTCGTATCATCTTCTCAATACAAGTTTAAAAAAAAGAGGGGGATGGTATACACTATAGCTTGAGAAATAGACAGTATACAGAAATTTTAAAAAAATGCAGAGGATTTAAAGTAAACATCACAATATACCCTCCTCTACAAATCTGCTTCTGGAACATCTTCTCTGGCCTGATTTTCTTGTTGATATCTTTTTTTTTTAAAATATTGCCCCTATTCTCTCATGTCTAACAACATAATTGTGTACTTTTGTTCATGGTTCAAGTTTGTAATGTGCTGGCAACACACTTCTCCATAATTTCACTCCATGAATTCTTCACTCATGTTTGTCTAGATTGGTAAAGCCCTGGAAAAAACCCATTTTTTAAATCTTCTAATCAACATATATTTTTTTTATTTGGAATAAACCTGCTTGTTGCAACTCTAATCATACTTATGTGCATTTTTAATGCCAGGATGATATCTTAGACATTGATTACCTTGAGAAAGTGGTACTGGGTTTTTTAGGTAGCTTTCAATATAAAAAAGTAAAAGCTACCTATTGCAGCCGTTCGGAGGAAAGCAATTCCAGAAAATTTCAATATATTTTCATCGATCATGACTCCCAGACCCCAAAACCACCCTCTGTTCAAATGTTGATTTATATATATAGATATATCCATATATATATATATATATATATATATATATATATATATATATATATATCTGATCTATGTCATATATCTCTTGTATTTATAAATTAATTTGGATGAAACTGTGTGTATTAAGCTCACCAATGCCTCGACCGAGTTCGTTGACCAGCTTGGTCTGCCATCTTGTTTCAAGATGGCGGCCACTGAAAATTTTAAAACTAAAATAAATATACAAAAAAGTTAAAAATTCAAATTACTTTTTTAATTAAGTGTTAGGTCTTGATATAAGGATTCCAGAGCATTTTTTGTTTTACCTCTATCTTAAAAAATGGCTGAGATAGAGCAGTTTGAAATTCTAAGGTGGCTGACATTTTGAAACAAGACAGCACATTACAAAAAACCAATGATTAATTTATGAGTTTTAGTGAACGCGATTTCTCGCAAATTATTTTCTTTCATTGTTGTAATCATTTTCCCAATCATACGCATAAAACTTTATATTCATATCCGTAAGTGCCAAATTCTCGCCAAACTTGGCGACAATTGGTGAAATATTGCCAAATTTGGCGACCAAAATAAGTCTTCATAAATGAAGCCAATTTGGCTATAGCTCAATAATTTGGCGAATTTCTTATTCAAATTCAGTATTAACGAATCTTTTGTAAATGTTTTCTTTGCATTGTAGCTTGCTGTTTTCGAGTAACATTAGCTAAAATTTTCAAACAAAAATATAGGAAAGATACCTTTTCCTCCCGATACAGGCCGGAAGGACTTTCTTAGAATAAGGCTATTTTATGGGGTAGAAGCATCCTCAAAAATCATGCAAGGTTTTTTTTTTCAGTTTTGTTCTTAATTTCTGGGAAATCTTGGTAGAAACTACCACACTACCAAAGAAATAAAAATCTGTCTGAAACATTTAATAAAAAACAATAGGTGAAATTTTAAAAATATTAGTAAAAAAAAATTAAGTGAAAAGGTTTTGTTCAATGTGCTGATCATGCATTCATATCAAATTAAGAAGCTCTGCATAGTATTGTACATTCCAAATCTAACTGACAGACAACGTTCTTTTATTATGTCTACAGTACAGATATAGGTCTTTTATTATGTCTACAGTACAGATATAGGTGAGTGTAAAATTTTCATTGGAGGAGGGGGTACTGGTACCTAGTTGGTACATTCTCTTGGTATTTAAAGTCGTATCTTACTATTTTCAAAGATTTATTGCAGCTGGAGTTCCCTCTCCACCTACACCCTAATTAGATATGCATCTTAATTCCTAATTGTATTCCAAATGTTTAAATCAAAGTAATATTTTCAAAAATAATGTGGTTTTGAAGTATTGATATTTTGAAATAGAATGACTATTGTAGGAGCCCAATATAATATGGTAATTGGATATAACACACACATTATTACAGAACTGCATTATATCAGGAATATATATCATCTATGAATGGTGGTGTTTTTTTTTCCTTTTGGGTACACAATTAGTTTTGCATTGTGCTGAAATTCATAGTATATCAAGCCGCATCATATTGGGCTTCTACTGTATGCAGAAATAAGTGCATCACTTCTGTTTTTTAATGCCGAAAATTTCTTTGCAGAATTTCTGTTAATAATAATGTTTCACCTTATCCAAAAACTTACAGTAGAAATGGAGCTGTGAATAATGGTAAGACTGTTTACAATTATTTTTGCTGTCTGTCCAGTTTACATAGAATCTTTTTAATACACTAGTGATGCCACAGGCTCTAAAAACACTTATTTTCTATGTTTTAATAAGATTATGGAAAATTTATTTATAGTTAAACAACCTGTGATGATCTTCTATAGAGTTGTGGGTTTTCTGGGAAATTTTCTAAGCCACTAATATAATAAGGTATTGTAAAATTAAACTCTCATTCACTAGAGGCTACAAGTAAACAAAACTGGAGTATTTTCATTAACTCTGGATGTTATGCCCTTTGGAACAAAAGAACAATAAGCAAAATTAAATAATTAACAAAGTGTAGAAATCGTGATTTATAAGTTTTTAATCATTTATAAAGCTGAAAAGTTAAAATATAATTTTTTGATAACTATTATGCATATATAATGTCTCAGTAATTACCATAAAATCCCATTTATCTGTCATTCCCGATCAATCTCTCTCCCCCACTCCTCCCCCGTATTGTA
This sequence comes from Maratus michaelseni, assembly GCA_963931845.1. NCBI lineage: Eukaryota > Metazoa > Arthropoda > Arachnida > Araneae > Salticidae > Maratus > Maratus michaelseni. Next base: position 268,245,397 of record OZ007590.1, on the reverse strand, counting down.
TGTAAACAAATTAGAAAATTTCAAAAAATCCAGTTAAAGCTGCCTGCCCTCTCCACCCCCCCCCCCACCCCCCCCCCAAAAAAAAAAAAAAAAATTCAATCCCATACATCAAGGTCAATACCAAGTATCTTTTATTTCTGAGCTCAGAGTATTTTTTCTTTGTGGCATCAGAAAGGCGTTCCGATTTTAAACATAATATCGCAAACCAGAAAGGTTGCCGATTGACCTAGATTTATAACCATTTTTTTACTCTGAGCAATGTTGTCAGATATTTTTTCGTACTTTTCATGTGCAAACACAAAAGTAAGTAACATGAACAAATGCAGCTGTTGCCATTCTGAAAAAACATTACAAACATTCGTTTATCTGTTTACTTAATTCTATGGAGATATGAAAGTAATACAAATATCGATAATGAAAGTTTCTCATTAAGTAAGTTAAATGTTCTGATTAAAAAAAAAAATTTTTTTTCAAAGAATTTATAGTTGAGTTTAATGTTATGAAAACTAAGCACAAAATAATTACCGATTGATTGATCTCTAGATGGCGCCTAAGTCAAAATTGTACTATTTCTTTTTATGGTAGCTGTAGTATTTTTCGTTCTAAAAGTCTGGCAACACTGACTCCGAGAGACTGTTATTTTTGTGATTTGTATTATTTATTTAATATTTATATGTCAGAAATCACAATTAAAAAAAGAAATCATACGGTTATTAATCTGTCCAATTTACAACAGATGGTGACTCTGTGTTAAATGTTATTATTTTTAGAATATATTTTAGGACATTTTCATTTGAATGTTCTCAGTGTTTTTTAATTATTTTAAATAATCAAGTTCCTTTCCTTTTTCTGTTATCATATTAATGACAGATATTAGTATTATATTTTAAATATAAATGCATTCTAGTTACAAAACTTCTGTAATTTAGCATTTTCTATAATCTGAAATCGCCATTGCTTGTGAAGTTATACAGTTTTTCTATTTTGTATAGTCATTACAGTACATAAATGTTTTCTTCTTTCCTCGATTTATTCAAAAATGCATATTTTGCGACAATCGGCAATTAGCATACTCCTTACCTGCATGTGTACATACCTACATGTATCCATCCATACATGTTACATACCCTTTTAATCCCGTGTAAGTGTGCCCCCCTCTGATTATTTTATGATTTTTTGTCTCATCTGAGCGGGCGGATTAACAGTATTTTACAGTATGGTGGAACCCCGCTAATTCGGACCTCGTTAATCTGGAACTCCGGACAATCCGGATCGGTGTGGTCGAATATTTTTTTCTTTTTTCTTTCTTTCTTTCTTTCTTTTTTTTTTTTGATAAGTGATTGGCAAATTTCCATAACATTAATTTATTTCATCCTCGTATTCTGAATAAAAAAAGTATTTTCTGAAATATTTTCGAGCTTTCTTATTTAAACTCTTTGATGTTATCTTTCAAAGAAACAACAATGTATCACTTTAAGTTTGGCAATTCCAATTTTCACAGTTTTCTATTTGATCCATTTAGAAATGTCTTCAAAAGCTCACTGCACAATAAAGTTTTTTTTTTTTGCAAGAAAGCAAGGTAAAATAATCCCTATGGGCCCACTGACTGAAAAGGATCGGGTTGCTGAGAGTACTCTCCGAAAATTGTGGAAGAATTTATGGCCAGCAAATTGTGATTTCTCGGATAATAAGCTTGAAACAGAAGAAGGAATAAGCGAGAAAGAAAGAGAAATTACACCTGAAGATTTTGTGAGCATCTGCAAAAAAATTGATGGTTGCTCAGATGTTGATATCAGCGACATTAGCAATTGGTTGGAAGCAGAAAATAATGAATGTTACGCCCAGGGTTGGCAAGGTTTTTCCCACCCCCGGTAAATACCATGGTAAAAACTGGTATTTACCGTCCTGGGAAATACTATGTTTTTCCCACATGGGAAAAACTGATTATTAAAAACATAAATATAAATTCAAAACAACCTTTAAAAATGTTAAAATTGAGTTCTACGTAAATAGCTTGAAAAGTAAAAAAAAAAAAAAAAAAAAAAAAAAAAAGGAAGATCTACAAAAACAGACAATGGGGAGTGCATTATTTAAATATTTTTACACACCACACAGAATCCCAAACATTTACCATTCGTAATTGTATTCATATTCTTCGTCTTCCACTTCCACATTGGATTTTAGCATCATATAACAAAATACTAATTTAGAGGCTTTTTGTAAACCCAGTCTATTTCTAATTGTTTATATTAATATTGTTTATTTAATAAAATATTTATTTAGGAAATTCATTATTATTAAAAAAAATTATAAGCAAATTTTATGTTTTATGCAATAATTCTTATTTATTTATATTCCTTTCTTACAGAATAATTTTAAACCTAAGGGAAATTTGTAATAACTATGTATTTCTAACTTTAATTTTACACATCAGATTCAGAAAGTCAGAATATTTTTTACATATTGTCATTTGGAAGTTTTTCCCAGTGGGATGAGAAAAACAAGTTTTGGACGGGAAAAAGCCAACCCTGGTTATGCCTCACTTACAGATGACAAAATAATCGCTTTGTGCAAAAAAATGAAAATGAAGATGATACTGACGAAACCACCATTATCAACGATGATCAACCAAAAGTTATTAGCCATAATGAAGCAACGTTTCATTTAGAACAATTAATGGTTTATTTTGAACATCAGATGGAGACTACATCCAACAAAATACTTATGCTCAAGCGGATGCGTGACCGTGCGGCCCGCAAAAGGTATACAAAATTGGCACAGCAGAAGATTACAAACTTTGTAATTACAAAGTAAACATTTTTACTCTTTGTAAATATTTGATATGTTTAATATAAAGGTGATTTTCTGTAAGTAAGTTTTATTTTATTTCATTTTTTCTCATTCTCCGGATAATCCGGATTTTCGAAAATCCGGATTGGGTCTGGTCCCAATTAATCCGAATTATCGGGGTTTTACTGTAATTAAAAAATACCATATTGGACAAACTAATTTTATTTACTAAATTGACCTATGAATATCTGAAATGAAAACAAAATATGTTCTAAAATAACTGCATATTTCTCTACAAAGGGGAAAAAAGGGGGGCTCTTCCCCCTACGAGCTAAGCTCGCCAGCCCCCGTTCTGACACCACAAACTCTAAAAACACGCTAATTTGATTAACTCTAAAATGATTATCGAAGATTGAATTATAAGTAAGCGACCCGTGGCGATCTGCTGTAATCGGGTTTCCATTCATTTTCCTTTCACTGAGGTATTTCAAGGCTGAATCAACTGCTGTCGAAAGAGCTAACAACTGTTTTTGTGATTGATTAAATACATCAATTAAACATTTGAAAATCAACTTGTGTAAAATGGCTAAGTAAACAATGTCATTGCATCGGGGAATTTTATAATGAAATGATGTTATAAAAAATTGGGTATTTATCCGTTATCCCGTCAACTATTATAAAAAAAAAAAAAATTATGCAAAATATAGGTGGGGTGAAAGTGTTACTTTGGCGTCTCATTCAATTGACATCAGATGCGTTACATGTGTTTGTTATGTCATCGAGAGATTTTTATTCGACATTTATCTGTATTTTTAATGTTATTTTACCCATTTATTAGTTATTTTATTATATTAATTAAAAAATAACAACCTTAAATGGCGCGCCGTGATATTAAAAGAGAAAAAGCATTGAAAAAATGTTGCTAAGCATAGTTACGCACAACAGATCTGTTTCAACTGATGTCATAAACACTTATCCATCAGCCGAGGGGAATAATTAAGATAAATATTGTAAATAAATATAAATAAATATTTAAGATTGCTTTTTTTCTCTTTTTCATTAATGTATTATAAATTTTATTGTTTAAAGTTACTGAAAGTTGACACTTTAGTGAGTGGGGCTTTAGATTCCAATGGCAACATTCTTCCATTAGTTTTTTGGACATCAGAGTTTGGCGAATAATTTGGAGATTTTTTTTTTTTTAGTGGAAGTGTCAACGGTATAATGGAGAAGACCAAAAATGGTTTTCAGTAAGACATTTTAAATGTATCGTTTCCAATATGACGTAATTTTCAAAGCTTTCTTCCTATTATGAAACTTAAAAATATGTAATTGAAGGGAAATATTATTTACGCTGTTTTAAAATTTGCAATAATAGGTAATATTTTGTCGAAATATATTAATGTCTCGTGTAAATATATTTTTACATTGAAACTGTTTGGAAATATTGTTATTTGAGCATTTTAAATATGATGCAAGTCTATATGATTCAAGTTTAATGGCTTTGAACGCGTAATAATTTAATTATTTCTCTTTTTAAAATTCACGCGCAAGTATATTTTTTATTCTACAATTACTGCTTTTAACACATGGTCATTTAATTATTTTAAGTTTCATTTCTGTTTTTGATAGTAACATGCAAATACATTTTTAAATTAAAAGGCAATATTATGTGCGCTATTTTACAAATTGGCAACAATTCAAATAAATTCTCCACTTTAGTTGAATATTTTTATCCATTAATAAGTGGGTTTTTAAGGTTTAAATTAATATCTTGCGTTAATGAAGACATTTTCAAAGTTTTATGATTTTCAGTGTCTCAGTAGGTATTCAGCTGTAAGTACACAAAATTTCAAGTCTCTAACTTATACAGTTTTTGATGACTGACTCTGTGATGGACTAGAGATGTAAAATTTCTGAAAATTTTAAAGTGGCGGAAAAAAACTTTTTTTTTCTGCGAAAATTGATTTTTTACAAATGTTTCTCAAAAATAAGTTACATTTTCTTAAAAAATATAAAATAATAAACATTTTTTATTGCATACTATACAAAATATTTTTCTTTCACTTTACATGAATATATTACTAAAAAGAAAAAAAAGTCAGGTTTTAAAAGTTAGCCTAAGTCTCAGAATTTTCACAGTAACTTTTCTTGCTTAATTTAACACCATTGTTTGTAATATATCACGTCTCTGTTGAAATGATATTTCAATTGCATTTGTTCAGTTATCAGTAGAGATAATAATAATTAAAAAAAAAAAACTTGAGTTTCAACCAATATCACTGCAGTTTAAAAGTAAATTTAAATCCCCTACATGAAATGATGCACAGTAATGGGCAGCTGAAACAAAGTACAATTCAGTGCAGTATTTTGGTCTAAATGCTAGAATTCCATAAAAATACATTTTAACACTCCAAATAACATGACCCTACTATTTCTCTGCCTAGGAAACATGCCTTTTAGCTCAGTTTAGTATTTTCAACCTTTTATTTATATATATTTTTTTTCCTTGAAATTCTAGCATTTAGACCAAAATACTAAATACTGCATTCTCTACAGTCTCTACTGTACTTTGATTCAACTTCACATTTCAGTACGTCATTTCAAGTTGCATTTATCGAGATGTTGTTTTCTGTGACCTATACGCAGGGGCCTTAGTCTTCTACTGCCAATTGCTCTCCTGAACCTTTTCCTGCCTTTACCAGTTTTGTTTTGCTTGACTTAGACGTCCCTTTGTTAATTTACTTCTAATTTTACTTCAAATTTCTTCATAACCATAGCTGCTTTCTACACTTCAAAATATTGTTACACATAGATTTCTGGGTAATTAATCAACTCTTTATGATGTTTTGTTAATTTTATTATGCTTTACTAGCTCAAAAATTGAAAGGTGGCAAAGACCTTTAGCAACTTGATAGCAATCATAAAAATAGTGATAAAAGTCCTCCTATAAGTACCAAAACATGGTTTGTTTATATATATATATATATATATATATATATATATATATATATATTTAAATCCTAGCCCAACTTTGATTGACACATTACCAAATAAAATGGAATCTGTCTGACACTCCAAACATTCATATGCATTGGCTACATTCAAGAAAAGGAAAATCATTATCACCAACCTAACCAGATTTTACTGTTTTTTTTCTGATTATTTGGCTATAACGCTGGATAAATTAATTAAAATTGAACAAACTGTATTGCATGATATTATCTTTCCAGTGGTACATAGCTTTTATGGTATAACTAAGAAATATTGGGTGTTATGACAAGAGCCATCAAACTTTAAAAAAAAACATTTTTCCCAAAATGTTTCCACAATTTTGGCCACTACTGCATGCTAGATAAGAGATTCATTGGCGATTTCAGCTGTTATGCGATATGTTTTGTTATTCTAAAATCATCACATTTCTGGAGGATTCAGAATGGAGATTGAAAAAAAATTCCGAATTTTTTGAAGGGTCCTATGTTTTAAGGTGAAAAAATTGTAAAGGATCCTTTAAAGGACTCAAGTTCTTCCTAAACTGCTTACAGTTCATACATTTTCTATGTTTTTTTATGGGAGACACTGAACATGAAAAGTATAAGGAAAAAATATCATAATGCAGCCATAATAACATTTTGACTGTTATTTTATAAATTAAATTTCAATTTTTCCAATTTAGAAAAATTGAAAAGTACCCCTTCAGAAAAACCAGGGAAAAAAACAGTTTTTTCCCCAAAGTTTCCGGGTTTTTTTTTCGAGCGTTCCCATCTCTATGACAGACAGACAGAGCAGTGAGATGAATAGGGTTTTGTGAGATGAACTAAATCCTAAAATGAGCCAACTTTATTATTTTTGCTTTATTTCAAGTCCCGTGTACTCAAAAAGGAAAAAAAAGTCTATGTTCTTGATATTTGAAAACCGAAGGTGTGGAATAAAAAAGTTTTTACAATTACTGTGTTATTTCCAATCCCATGTGCTCGAAAAATGTGTAAAATTTTACAATTTTGGCATTATTTTGGGTCTTGTAGATTGGAAAAATCTGTTGGGGGGGGGGGGGGGGAGATGTTTACAATTTTGGTGTTATTTTGGATCCTGCAGACACAAAATATCTGATTCAAGGGATAAGAGATATAAGGGGAAATTTACTATTTCTGTATTATTTCTTGTTCTGCAGTCTCGGTGGGAAAACAAAAGTTAAAATTTACAATTTCAGAGTTATTTCTGATCCCCCATACTCAAAAAAAGTCCAACATTTTACAATTTTGGCATTACTTTGGGTCCCTCAGACTCTAAAAACTGAAAGAGGGGGGGAAAAAAAATGAGCAGAAACTTTACTATTTGCTCAGAAGGTTTATTAAAACAAGTCTATTCCTGGTTTAAAACATATATGAAAAAAAAAAAAAAAAAGATTATTATTTAATTATTTCCACTTAATCTGACTCTAAGAGGTGAAACTACAACATTTGCAGCACTAATAATCGAAGAATTTTTGCCAAATGTAATTTTCAGAGGATGAGGTACTTCAAATGGGCCTGGAACTGAGGCAATATCAGACTCATAGGTGTTTCTTGTCAATTTTTTAAAGACAATTGGAGTTCTGAAGAAAAGTGATAGAACTGAAGAGCCTACATCAGTCATGCGAAAAAACGCTTAAGATCCTACATCAGTCAAGGGAAAAAACGCTCCAGCTAATGTTAAGTCTATGGGAAGGTTATCGCGCTATTTCTCGCTCGCATTTTAATATTTTTAAATGATTCTTTTTGTATAGGATAGCTGAGGTCGATCTCTAACGTTGTTAGTTTTTACTTTTTCGATTTTGGTTCCAGTTTTTTTATATAAGGGTAATTTCATTTTCAGAACCGGTTCCAAAATCGAAAATGTCCGTTTATAAAAAAACCGTAACCAAAATCAAAAAAGTAAAAACTAACAACATTATAAATCGACCTCAACTATTCTATGAAAAAAAAATCATTTAAAAATATTAAAATGCGAGCAAGAGATCGCGCGATAACCTTCCCATAGACTTAACATTAGCTACAGCATGTCTTCGCGTGACTAGCGTAGGCTCTTAAGCTAATGTTAAGTCTATGGGAAGGTTATAGTGCTATTTCTCGCTCGCATTTTAATATTTTTAAATGCCTTTTTTGCATAAGATAGCTGAGGTGAATCTCTAATGTTGTTAGTTTTTGCTTTTTCGATTTTGGTTCCAGTTTTTTTATATAAGGGTATTTTCACTTTCAGAACCGGTTCCAACCGGTCCCAAAATTAAAAATGCCCGCTTATAAAAAAAAACTGCAACAAAAATCGAAAAAGTAAAAACTAACAATGTTGGAGAACGACCTCAGCTATCCTATGCAAAAAAAGGCATTTAAAAATATTAAAATGCGAGCGAGGAATCGCGCTATAACCTTCCCATAGACTTAACATTAGCTTAAGCGTTTCTTTCCGTGACTAGTGTAGGCTCTTAAGAGCCTATGCTAGTCATGCGAAGAAACACTCCATTAAATCTAGTAAGAGCCCTTAGCACACACTTTGTGCTTCTTTCACGAATACTTGGAATAAATTTCTTTACTGATTAGAGAATTTGAACTTTCTATATACAGTCAGACCTCGTTATAGGGTCACCTGTGGGGACCGTTGAAAAGCCACCATATATGCGATAAAAGAAAATTAACAGCTATTTTTAATCTTAAAAATGTTTGTCAACATAAACAAAGCTAAAAACATGAAGTTTTTAAAAACAAAAGTTACATAATACAGTGAAACCTGTCTATAACAATACTGTAGGAACCCAGATAAGACATCGTTATAGACAGGTGATTGTTATAGACAGATTGAATATATAAAATTATATTTTAAAACTTAAATAAGTAATAAGTAAACGTAATAAGTAAACAAATTAAAAATATACGTAAAAGATACAAGCATAGGTTTATTTTGTAAGAAAATTGCAGAAACAAAAATTATTCAGAAAGGAAATCTGTTAATTTTGTTTGCTTACTTTTTGATGCAAATGACATCTGCATACACATATGTTTCAACCCGTCTAACGAGTTCAGATGAATGTCTGAATCATTTGGTACTGTTGCAACAAAATCCTGAAGAGTGCTAATTAAGGATATAGCATCCTCAGGAGAAATATGAATTTTGTTTTGTGAACAGTCAACTGCTTCTTCTTCATCACTCTATCTGATCACCTGGAATTAATTCTGCTAAAATATCTTCATCGCTTGTACTGCTGAACACGTGCACATCATTGTCTAAGTTTAAAAATTCTTCAGCATTCAATGTAAAAGATAGGTTTGATGAGCTTTGGAAAGCTCTAACAACTGTGGATAAACTCTCCACACATTCTTCTTCTTCCTTAACGATTTCAATAAAGTAAATATTGGCCTTTTCTTCAAAGAATGAAGCTTTCTTCCAACAATTTTGGATTGTAGATGCTGTTATCGAATTCCAACTTCCGGAGACCCAATCACATGCATTTTTTACATCAACTGCATATGGATGGGAGATTGTTTGTTATCCAGATTATAAACAATGTTCTGAACTAACCTTTTTCGATAATATCCCTTGAAACACTTGATAATGCCTAAATCTAAAGGCTGCAGGATCAACGTGCAATTTGGTGGAAAGTAAAACACTTTTATATTTTTCAAACATGGGGGATTGTTATGAGGTGTACAGTTATCAACTATGAGAGCAACATTCTTTTTATTTTTCATTTCTTTATAACAACATCAAGCAGCCAGTTGTTGATGATGTTTTACGTCATCCAGGCCCTCTTATTTGCCTTGTAGTGAACTGGTAAACTCTTTACATTTTTAAAGCATACTTTCCAATCACTAAAGGCTTCAATTTGTCGGTTCCAGTACTTTTTGAACACAGCAGGATTGACAGCCTTTGCTTTGATTTCTTCCCACCTTTACAGCTGTCTCCTTTAAAGGACATTGTTTTATCTGGCATTAGCTGATAGAACAAATCAGTTTCATCAGCATTGAACACATCATCTGGAGAATTTTTCAATTTTCTCTTTTTCTCACTGTTTCCAGGATAATGCAGCCTCAACTGGAGCTGTCTTTTCTTCTCCCGCAATAGTTTTAAAAACAATTCCGTGACATTCACGAAAGGAAGTAAGCCATCCACTGCTAGCTTTGAAATCATTGTTGCCTAGCAAAGAGGCGAATTTTCTTGCTTTTTCAGAAATCATAGGTCCACTAATGGGCACGTTTTGTCAACATCATCATTTACGGCACCTTTAAATCTTTTTTGTTTGCTATCCACTTTACTTTTTCCACAGCATCTTGAATATCTTCTCGTTTTTTAAAAAAAGTAGCTATCATTGACTGTGAAATTCCATACTTTTTAGCAGCATCAACTTGTTTCATTCCTTGATCAATATCCGAAATGATTTTTAACTTTTCTTCAAATGACAATGCTTTATGCTGAGCCATCACTTAAAACGAATAATGAAAAATACAAACTTACAATAAAAAATACGAGCACATAAAAATGAATTGCAACAAAAAAGTGGTCAATCCAAAATGAGGGGTGTCTAACCTAGGAATGAAAAGATTCGACAGTGACTAGTCTAATTCGTAGAAAGAGGTAACATCCCTCCCAATTCCTTATCTAGTAAAACAAGTTTGACAATGATCAGCTGTAAAGACTTAAGCTCCATACAAGCAGCAAAGTGACAAACCCTCCCCAACATCCCCTAATCCCTTCTACAAAGAGGTCAAACTGAAGAAAGAGTCAACACTTGGATACGGAGATAAGCACAGACTTTTGTTATTTTACATTCCAGATGATGGGGTGTCGTTTTCCAAGAAATAATCTGGTTATATGGGGATAGAAAAAATATTCCACATAATTTATAGGTCCCTAACCAGTGGTTGAAATTACATTAGTCACTGTTTTTGTAGTAGTTTGGAGTGTAGCACACTACATTTTGAAAAATGGTTTGTAGCAAGTAGCACAAACTTCAGTTTGTAGTGAGCTCTATTGGGAATATACCCTAATATATAGAAGTCTTATAATTTTTATTTTCAACCCTTTCAGGGGCAAAGTACTTTCAGTACTAAAATGTTGAAATAAATGACTGGCACCGGAATTAATGTAGAAATTTATTTGGAAATAAGAAAAAGGCCAAATATAACATACATATTAAATGTGAAAGATTTTAGTAAGTTTCTGGTGCCATTGTGGCATTTGGGAATTAAAATTAAGTGGTTTCATAAACATACCACTGCCCCTGTATGGGTTAAACAATTTGTTTAAATCTCTTTCCTATATGTATATTTCTTTTCTATGTTTTCTTTTGAGGTTTCTAAGTTTGTTTTATATAAGAATATTATTTTTATTTTCAACTCTTATAAACATAATACTTTTGCCTCTGCATTTATTTTGTTTCCAATTACAGTTATTGCTGTACAAGTCTTTTTGGCATTTTAGATATTTATTTTTGCTTTACTTTTCCACCGCATTTATGTATCTCTGGTAGAGATGTTTATTTATCATTTGGGTGTTGTCTCACCTCTATACCAGACTTTCCATATCATTGTAATCTTACAAGGAGAGTGCCAAGCTTGGTAATCACGGATTTTGATTATTTTTATATATGTTGTAGGGTAGAAGCCCCTTAGTCTCAGGTTCAATGGATTTTATACAACGCTCTTTAGTTCTCGAGAAATGGGGGTCTAATATTATAACATAACTTAAATATTTACTTTGAAACGAAATAACTGTGTTGGTCATAGCTCAGTTGGTATGGCGTATGCTCGTTGTTCCGAGGGCCCGGGTTCGATTCCGGAGCGCGCTGCGTTTGTTTTTCTCATTATTTTTAATAAATATACTTGTAATTATAATTTAATAATCTCAATAAAAAATTTCGTTAACATAATTAAATTTTAATTTAGCATCTTTGATTTTTAAACCATTATTAAACATTTCTCATCATTTAAGGAGCATTATAAAAATTGGATCTATTATTGACTAGTAAAAATTCAAAAATCGTTCCAAAAACAGCATATTTACTATCGAATTATAGAATTCTTCCCCCATCGCAATAGAAAACGAAGATATTTCAGATGCTGGATTATTTGTTAAAAATCCATTGTTTTGCAATAAAATTTTACAGTGCTTCTCAATGCATTTGTGACATCACTTTTCTGATTTTCATCGAACCCCGACACTTCAGATTGATCTTCTTGTGAACTACAGCTTGCTTCTTCCATTTTTATACGATTATAAGCTGTTATAAAATGATACGCACTTGTGCGATAAAGATTGAAAACACAAACACCACTTAACTGCACCAAACTAAAAAAAAGAAATAACCAAAGTCTGTTGTGGCGCCCTCTAGTTACAATGAAATAAAACATAAATATGTTGTTAATTTAATTCTTATGCTAAATTTTAATATAATTATGCTTCTTACTTTAAAAACATCGTAGTATTATCATCGCATTGACTTTAAGGCGTTTCGTTATGGCAATTTATAAATGATGTTTCTTTACAATCACGAATTGACACAATTGTTCAATATCGTTGCATTGATAAAGCATATATGGAATACATTTTAAAAATGATTTTTAAAAAAATCAAAAATGCTAAATTAAAATTTAGTTGTGTTAACAAAATTTTTTTGAGATTATTAAATTATAATTACAAGTACATTTATAAAAAAAAAAGGAGAAAAACAGACACAGCGCGTTCCGGCATCGAACCCGGCCCTCGGAACAACGAACAGACGCCATACCAACTGAGCTACGGCCACCACAGTTATTTCGGTACAAAGTAGGTATTTAAGATGTGTTATAATATTAGACCCCCCATTTCTCGAGAATTAGGGAGCGTTGTATAAAATCCATTGAACCTGAGACTAAGGGGCTTCTACCCTACAACATATATAAAAATAATCGAAATCCGTGATTACCAAGCTTGGCACTCTCCTTGTTAGAGAGAGAACGGCAGCTGGCGACAGATGGTGTTGTGTATCTCTCTTGTGATAGTTCGTTATCTGTTGACACTTCCTGCATCTTTTGAGATTCCGGATGTGATGTGTTATTGCTGGAGGTGGTAGTTGCGTAATAGTACATATTTCATGAGAAGTGGATATTTATTCTGTGTAACTGAGTTCAAGACGATCTTCTACATAGGCAAATACACAAAAAAGTAATTTAAAAATTCTTCAAATGTTATTGTTTTCAGAATATTTTATTGAATTGGCAAAAGTTTTTTGAGAAAATGCATTGAGACTTATCCCATCGCTGCATCTGATGAAAAACCTTTCAGTATCCAAAATGGAATAAAAAAATATTCCAACAGACTGACAGGTAGATCTCAATAATTTAAAGCTCATAGCTTATGCTGAGGTAAATTTAAACAAGTGTAAAAGCAGGGAATATTTTTTAGGAATGCACCAAATATTCTGTATCTATTCGATATTCGGCCATACTGCCAAATATTTGGTTTGGCCAAACATTGAAATGTTCAGCCAAACTGCATACTTAAAAACCTTGCACAACTTTTATTTTTAACTGTCAATAAATAGAGATATTCAGATTAATTAAGAAATAGAATTATATTTAAATAGAAGAGAGTGCTTTTACATCATTTGTTATTTGAAAAGCAGCACTTAAAAAAATTAACCATTTAATGACAACCTTCATAGAAATTAATGGTGTACAAATACATGCTCCTGAATATTGTCTGGTAATAATCTGTTTCTTGCTTTTTCACAAACAGGATGTTTCTAAACAAAATGGAACATTCAAAGGAATTGTCAAACTTTCAGAGGTGACAATAGGCATCAAGACAGACACGTTTTGTCCAGGAAACTAGATTCGAAATGCACTTATTTAGTAACTAAAATGCAGTGTATCTCATTCCAGGCCAAACTTTAATTTTCATTTGTTACTTTAACAATAATGAAGATGTTGTAACAATATTTTCAACAGGCTTACTTTTATTTCTGTGAAATAGGATGACTTGTTGAGAAGTGCTTGAAATTGCCACCAATCATATCCAAACAACACTGAGCTAGACATTCCATTACTAAGAATGCAGCTGATAGTACATTTACTGTGTCACTGACCAGAATTCTGTTACTTCCAATGATGTCACTCATTTCAGACAAGCAAAGTGAATGATGCCTGCTATACAGTGTTGCAGGCAGTGGGGACCCGAACAGGAGGTTCATTCGGTTAGAGGATTATACTATTCGAGGTGGAAATTAAGCATTTTTCCAGTGCGTGCGCAGTATGCCTGGTATACAGTGTCGAAGGCATAAGGGACCCGAGCTGGAGGTTTGTTTGGTTCGAGGTTTTATACAATTCGAGGCCCCGGTGTAAATTAGGGGCCTGCTAGCGGGCGAAGCAAGCTAGTTTCTTCATTATTCTTAAAGTTGTGAGCGAAAATTCGGTTTCAGCTTGTAGTGACACATCCTGTATTTTTGATTGAATGTATTGTATTTTTAAAGGAATAACAGGATTGAGAGAGATGCTGCTTTCCTGAACAAAAAATGTTTGTCTTGACCACAATATCTCCCCTGAAAGTAGAAGCCTTAAAGTTTTAAAGTTTTATTAATTAAAAAGCTTTAAGACTAATCCACTTCTTTAAATAACTCAAAGCTTAGATTTTTTTTATTTTTTTAGTGTAATAGTTATTTGTAAAAAGGTCTTGTTCATTAAAATGGAAGTATATGTTATAATAATATGTAAAAATGTTTTAAAATTTTATTAACACCTTTAAACTTTGAAATATAGAAGTATTCGGCCAGCCGAATATTCAGTATCTGGTCTAATACTTGCTATTCGACTGGCTCAATATTCTGTATTCTTTTTACCATTACCTGTTTGTCGAATATTCAGTATTTAGCCGAAATCACTATTCAGTGCATCCCTAGTAATTTGTGTATGTATATGAAAAGCTGTATCTGCAGCTATTACATAAAAAAAAAAAAAAAACTTTAAGTAAATATTTTGTTCTCACTTTCATTTTTAAAATTTTGCTCAAATTTGGGTAGAAGGTGAGCTTTTTTTTCACCCTAATGGCAACCCTTCCTGCCCTGGACCTTGCATATTTTGTTAAGATTACAGATAGAATCTAACAAACACATCAATTTATATCTGTCTATTTTGTATTATACTGATTACTTAGAAAATAAAATAATGCTTCAATTTTATGTTTCAAATAAATCTGAATTTATTTTACTTTTAATAAAATCATTTCAGATTAATTTTAATAATTTGATTGTACAAATGCATTGTATTTTTTCTTTGAATATTTTTTTTTTAATTAGACTTCTTTTCTTAATTGTAGTTCAGCCAAAGCCTGTCCTAAATTCCAGTGTAAGTATATCTTTAATTCTATCTCCAACTTATGTTTTGTATAGTTGTTATTAGTAGACTTGTTTATAGGTAGGGTTCATATTCCTCAAGGGAACTTGGGAATAAGAGAAATCTCATCATGTATTTTTTTAAATCATAATTTAATGCATTTAGAAAAATTTAGCAACTTTTGCTAATCATTGTGAAACAAATATACTCATCATTTGGGCTTCCATAATTTAAATTAAGAAATGCAATGGAATTAGACAAATCGTTGTTTGCAACAGCTGGCTGAGTTACTTTTATTTCTTAACAGTAATAATTAAACAAATTTAATATATGTTTTAAACAAAATAAGATTTTTAATATTGAAATTAACCTGTTCATTTTTTTAAAGTTATAAAAACATCCTGTACTGTTTACAAAGGTGTTTAAATACATTAATATTTAAATTACTGTATTTTACAAAACAAAATAATTTTTACCATTTATAAACAATAAAAATTACTTTTATTATTCATAAATTATGAAATAGCACTAGTTCATTTTTAATATGTAGTATTATTTAATCTAATCATTGATTGATAGAGGTTACAACCCTTCTATGGTTGATACTGCGCTTTTTAAACTGCAGAATCCTCGTTCCTCAAACTCATCTCAGTCTTCTACTCGTTCAAATATCAATATTGTGTTACCCTTCTTTCTTAAATCAAGCTTTTCCGTTGCTAAAATTCTTAGACAATTTGACTTTAAAATAATTTTTTCCCCTACCAACAAACTCAAAGATCTTATTGAATTCATGGGGTATCTACAATATTAATTGTCAGTGCGGTCTTTCTTACATTGGACAAACCAAACGTAGTCTTAAATTTCGTATTAAAGAACATAAACAATATATTGAAAAACAAGACATCAAAAAATCCTCTATTGCAAAACATTGCTGGGAGATGAACCACGTTTTCGACTTCAGTTCGGTTAAAATAATATCTAAACCTACTTCTGTACACGAACTTAATTTCCTTAAAGCATTCCATATTCATAAAAATCTTGGAAATCTTGTTAATTGTGAATTTGCTATTCCACCATTATCAGACTGCTGGAAATATTACATTAAAACCAATTTTTCTTAACCTTTTAAACTATTTCTCACCATAGCGTTTCCATTTCCTATCGAATTTCCTATTGGATGTTGCCTAGAACCCTCCGTTTTCCTATTGGCTAATAAATCTGTCACTTGAATCCTCTATTTTCCTATTGGCTGTTTGCCTGGAACCCTCTGTTTTCCTATTTGTTCATAAACTTATCACTTGAATCCTCTATCATTTCTATATATATGAGCAAATTTCCATTTTCTTCAGCACTGAGGAGGAGGGTATGCTATATGCTACCGAAACCGGTATGCTGTAGATTCAACTACACTGGTGTTTTAACGTTGTATTTTATTTTTACTTTAATTATTTAATCTAATTTTACTCAGTTATAAATGTACTATCAAAGAGGCAATTATAATATTGTTTATTACTAAAAAGTCATTTAAACAAAATGAAATAGAAATAAGCAAAATAAATAAAACCCTGTTTACAAAAGTTACTTTACTTTTTTTTTTTTTTTTTTTAACCCTTGTTTTTATGCAACCTGTAATATCAGGACAGCCGATGAAGGAATCCCTCTTGAAAATTTAAATATGAAGTTTATTAAATAAGAACAGTTATATGCAAAAATATTTACACTTGTATGAGACCTATATATACTTTTACTATTATTTATGAACAACAATACTTCCATAAAACTCATATTACTTCCATACTACTCATAACACAAATCACCAGACCACTGACTCTCTCCTCTTCTTCACTCCAATTCACCTCAGGTTGGAGAGTTGGTCTCTTTACTTCAAGTTACTTAAGTTAAAAAAAGGTTGGAAAGAGGTTAGGATAATTTTATTAACCTTTTCAGTATTGAGCTAACCCAATAAATTTTATTATCAATACTATATTTTATTTATTTATCAATTTTAGTAAATTTAATGTATCTTGTTCTATTTGTGGAAGATTTAATTAATTTGTTTTAGCAAAATAATATTGTAATAGAAAAACACTATTTTAAAAAATAGATTCGCAAAGAGCAAGTTGTATCCGAAGGTCTAGAAATATTGAATACAGTAAGCAGTAGTGCCAAAGCTAATCTTCCTCCATCTGGTGAGCTAACAAGAAGGTACTGAAAAAAAAACTGTTTATTTTATATTGCATAAATGTTTTTTCTCCATTCCTTTTGTTGAATTTAAATGTATTGTGTTCTCTATTCACATTTAATATGCATGTCTTTCACAGTCCTATAGGAATTGGGTCTAGAGTCTGGGCAATGAAGACAAATTTGCTCAATGTATGGGTGAAAGGAACCATATCGAATGTGAAAGAAGGAAATAACAATGAAAAACTTTATAAAGTTCGTCTAGACAACCTAAAACACATTAGTCCAAAGCCATTACCTGCCAAATATTTAGCTTATGAAAATCCTGCATCTGTGATAATTCCTGTGGGAACTAGAATAATTGGTGAGTAGCAAGTAGTTATTTTTATAAAGTTATTATTTGTTTATATTGGATTTTTAGTCTTGCATCTGGTTGGGTACAGTAAAAGCTCAACTAACCGGCATGCTCAGGAAGTGCTGATTGCCAGATACTTGAAAAGTCCAGATGGTTGAGCACTACAAAATCTGTCATGAAAGAAGGGGGGGGGGGGGGCTCATCGATGTAACAGAGAAAAAATAAAATGATCTTTTGGCCTATTTTTCTGTCATAGGGAAGTTGATAAAATAATTATTTTATTATTAAATTTGCATTTGATAAAGTTAATTTTGACAAATTAAAAGTAAACAATATTTTGTGTTTGCATTTGATAAAGTTAATTTTGACAAATTAAAAGTAAACAATATTTTGTGTTAAAGTGTCATTTCTAAATGTATTAATCTTTTTATAATGTTACATTATTTATAATTGCCCAACTCATAAATATTTTAATTTAGGACTAAGATGATTAACAGATGCTGCTCTTACTTCATGTGCTAATAAAGTAAACCTCAACATGGGAAATAACAAAACTAATGAAGTCAACTAATCAACTAGATGTTTTTCAAAGGGCACCAATCTCTGCCCTTTTCTTCCTAAAACATCAACTTTGCGCTCTGTCCTTATTTTTTAAATGGTGCCCTTTTTTTCCTTTTTCTGGAAAAAGCACATGAATGCTTGGAAAATTATGTTCTGTATGATTCACTTGTGTTGCCTCAATTACACCTGCATTACGCAGGCCAAAAAAGGTGCAGCAGCTCACCGTAATAATGAATCCTTTCTGCATAGCTAATAACATTATCAGATGCTATCTGATAATGTCAGATTTCACCTCTCCACCTCTCCGATCACCATAAAAATAAACTGCAATTATCAGCATTTTATTTTTGGAGTGGCTCAGATAGTTTTTTGAGGGGTGGGTGCGGGGGCTCTAATTTTCTGAAAACTTATTGTATTTAAATAGAAATTTGGTAAGTGGCCTAATTTATTATTATTTGAATTTGCTGAAAATTTGAACACAATCGGATTATTAAAAATAGAGATTTAATAAAAAGTAATAAAAAGAAAAGGGTATTTTTTCTTCTTTTTTTAATAATTATTATTATTTCTGTTTGCTGTTTATTCTGTTGAGAAATATTTTTCTTTGGCAGCTGGCTGTGAAGAAAAAGTTTGAACTGATAAACATAGAACAATAAAACAAAAAGAAAAAAAACTATCTTACTCTGCAGTATCTTTTTTTAAATGGACCACCCCCTAATATTTATTTATTTAAATTTTGTTTAAGCTTCTCTTCTATCCTAATAGACAACAGCACTGGATTTATAGCCTTCAGAGAACATGTTTAGTTCAGAGAGAACCATTTTAGTCTGAGTGGTTGTTTTGATCTTCTAAAAGTAAAATTTTTCATCATATATATGTATATATATATATATATATATATATATATATATATATATATATATATATATATATATATATATATATTTTGTAATTAAAGGTTGTAAAGATAAAAAAGCTATTTTGCAAAGGTAAGATACCTGTTTTTATTTAACTTTAAAGTTAATATGTTTAAAAGAAAGCTATAAACAATATT
The DNA here is from genome assembly GCA_963931845.1 of Maratus michaelseni. Classification (NCBI taxonomy): domain Eukaryota; kingdom Metazoa; phylum Arthropoda; class Arachnida; order Araneae; family Salticidae; genus Maratus; species Maratus michaelseni. The sequence continues at coordinate 268,226,118 of OZ007590.1, read as the reverse complement.
AATATATTGATTATTTATTGAACTTCAACATGGGAGACACAGTGGTCCACAATCCATTCTGCTCTTGTAATGCAGAATGTTCAAAATATTTAATAGTTTATTTTCTATAAAGAAATATTGTTTTAAAGTAGTTATTTAACTGTAAAATAAACAAAGAAAAATAACCATTTATTTAACATAGTAAGAAATATTTTGTTTTCCATTTACTGCCTTTGAAAAATATAACTGTAGCCTAATTAGTGATGATTCTATTCAAGTAAGATTAATGAAATGCAAATTGAATAGAAATCTGTTTATTTTTCCATTCTATTTTATATGCTTAAATAATAGTAATTATTTTACCACCAAGAACATTTAATCATTTTCTTTTTACTGTAAGAAATAATTTTTTTGCCATAATGCAAGGCATAGAAATCTTCTAGCCCATTTCCATTTGGTTATTCCTAAAACTCAGAAATTTTTTCAGCCTTCACATGGATGGACTTCTTGCACCCATGATTGAATCTCTGAAAATCTGTGATTAGATAAGACAAAAATTTCTGAAAAAATTCAAGGATTTCAGGCATTCTAATTGGCATGCATATGTGACGCTCGCCACAAAAGCGCTAAAGGCAGTCTTATCATTATTCATTGTTTACTCTGTGATGAATTTACTTTTTTTTAATTAAAAAAATATTCTTAATTGATTTAAGTTATGAGTTTCTTTATATACAATCCCCGTGGCAGAATGTACGCGATGCTGCGATGGGCGTCGCAGACTTTTTAGGGCATCTGTAGACTAAAAGCATACAGCGATGCCGCGGACACGCTATTAGCACGTAAATTACGAGAAAAAACGTCAAACATCGTCAAAGGATCGCGAAAAAACCGGCGAATTTCGTCGAAGAATCGCCGAAAAAACGTAAAATTCATTTAAAGATCGCAAAAAAAAAAATAAATTTGCAAATTTAGTCAAAGGCCGTCAAAAAACATGAATTTAGTCAAAAGGCCGTCAAAAAACACTAGTTTCATTGAAGGATCATGGAAAAATGCGAATTTGCCGAACGGCTATGGAGAAAACGCCAATTTCATCAAAGGATCATGGAAAAAACTTAATTTCATCGAAGGATCACGGGGAAAATGGTCAGTTTCGTCGAAAAAAAAAAACGTCAAATTTCGTCGAAGGATTGCCAAAAAATGGTAAATTTCGTCGAAGGATCGCCAAAAAACTGTAAATTTCGTCGAAGGATTTCGAAAAAATGGTAAATTTCGGCGAATGATCTCGGAAAAACAGTAAATTTCATCGATCTCGAAAAAACGGCAAATTTCGTGGAAGGATCATGGAAAAAATGCGAATCTTGTCCCAAGGCAAAGAAAAAATGCGAAATTCATCAAAGGATCTGGGAAAATGGCTAATTTCGCTGACAGATTGCGATAAAAACGCAAATTTCGTCAAAGGGTCACGAAAAACTTGATTTTCGTCAAAAGACTGTAAAAAAAAAAAAAAAATCATGAGTTTCATTGAAGGATTGTGGAAAAAAATGCGAATTTCATCAAAGGGCTACAGAAAAAACGCAAATTTCATCAAATGGCCGCAGAAAAAATGCCAATTTCGTCAAAAAATCGGGGGGGGGAAAAACTGCTAATTTTGTCAAAGGATAACGGAAAAAGTGTGAATTTCGTCGAAGGGCCACGAAAAAAAATTTGAATTTTGCCAAAGGATCGCGGGGGAAAAAAGAAACTCTAATTTCATCAAAGGTTCACGAAAAAAAACCATGAATTTTGTGAAATGGTCCTGGAAAAGATGCAGCATTCCTTTTGAAAACGTCAGTCACACAGTTCTGTGCTTATTAATATAGGCATAGTTTTTAATCTGAAACAATATACTGAACTAACTTATGAAAAATCAGGTTAACTCGAACCCAATTTGCAAGAATCTACACTCAGCCTGAAATCGACTCGAATCAAAAGCAGAATTAATCAGACCTGCAACAAGAACAATTATTGCCGAGAGGGGGATTTTCTCCCCTCCTCTCTCTGCTGTAACCTTTTTCAGAATATTTGCTGTGAATTTCAGAATTTTTTTTTACTCAGATAGGCTGATAAATACTGATGCCTTAATTAGCACTACAACTACAACAGCAGCAAGAATAGATTTATGATATATTGCGTATTTATTGCAGACTATTTTTGAAAACATTATTATTAGCGTTGCATACACTGGCAAATAGTTCTGTCACTGGGTATACAATGCACTTTTTAAGAATTAGGTTTGAATTAAATAAAATATTAAATCAGTTGAATATATCATTGTTAACTAAATGCTATAATGATATGTAAAAATTTCATTTAATATATACACTGGTGTGCAGAAATTAGAACAAAATTAAGAAATCATCATAACAGCGTAAAAAACAAGTTGGAAATTGTACGTCAAACGTTACAAACGAGGTGCGTTCGTACGCACGTTTTAGAATTAAATTCATGATATCCCGTGCGTGTAACGGGTTAAACAGCTAGTTAAGTATATATTTTATGACACTGTTCATACAAATATCTTAACTAGTTGTATAAATATTCAGATATATATATATCAGCTAGTTATATAAATATTCAGATCTTGATGATTTTTAATTCTGTGAAATGAATTATATCGTCTGCAGATTAATTTCTGTCATAAAATAAGTATCTCGGTCGCTTGACGATTTAACATCCATCGGAAGCTCCTCTAACAAAAAAGCACCGATTTAAAAAAAAAAAATTCAAATTTCTTAATAAATATTTTTATTAATATCTCCTAAAGTTTTGATTCGATTTTAATAAAATTTGAAATGTCTCGACAAAATTCTGCAAAGATAATATATTTTAAATTGCAAACCATTTGGTTGGGTAGTTTTTGCGTTGTTATATGCAGACGGACAGACAGACAGACAGACAGACAGACGGACGGACCAAACGACGACTATAGGTGCTACGTATTTATATAATTACGAATGCACCTAAAAAAGTGGACCGAAAGACTAATGAAGATATAGACTAGTATGAGGTACGGTAGGGCGTGTGCATATATGCAACATGAAGTACTGTGGCAGTTATAGGATCGTAAAAAGGAGACTTGTGGTGAATGCTTAGCATTTCTGTGAAAGTTATTGCATAGTGTAAATTGGTTTGGATGGGGTTAAGTTGAAGCCTCAGTATGATATGTCCAACAGACAATCTTGTAGATAACATCTGGGTGATTTTACCTGAGGTAGAATCATTGGAAAGTTAGCAGAAGGTTGAAGTGTGACTAGTGTGGCTGAGGAGTTAGGGATCACTCACAGCATCCTGTCATGAGCTTGTAGATCATTTCAAATGGCAGAAATAGCTGTCTGAAGGTTTTAGTTCTGGTTGTCCTACAGATGAGAAGGGACGGGCAGAGAGATAAATTGGAAAACACATGTAACGGACTACTACATGCTGTATATCGCATTTACCATGTACAAAACGTTGCACACAGATGGTTTATTTGCACAATGACCAGTACTGTGTGTGCCATTAACACCTATTCATCAGAGACGTTGCTTTGTGTGGTTGACTAGAGATTCTGGATGCATACGCATATGGAAAGAGCAAGTAACATAAAACCACTCCCTCTAACCCCTTACAAAAAAATTCTTATAAAATTAATTCTATAAAAAAATTATAGAAAACGTATTGTACAATCTTATAGAATTATGGCTGTTTTTATATAAGTTTATTTAACCAAAAGCTACAGAAATGTCTGTAGAGCTTGTATAAAAATATCTATAGAAATAATAAAAAAAGTTCTGCTTTAAGTAAAATTTGTTTAAAATAAACAATTTAATAGAATTATCATACATGTAAATTATTAATGTTATTAATAAAAAAAAAAACAACATACAAGAAATATCTGTAAATTATACTTGCTTCTTGAAAATCTGTCAATGAATTCCGTCAGCAACGTACACGAACTTTCAATTTCAACTCACACGGAAACAAGTCGCAATAAGCAGCCACCAGTGTGGAGTCCACAAGCGATTGTATCCGAAATGCCCGATCCTCCTCGAATGTGTCTTTCAATTTCGATTCTCGACGAAATCCGATGAACAAAGCAGTACATCAGAACAGTAGACTGTTTGCCCATATTCCGGTATGCGCGCGAAACCTGCACAAAACCGCAAATATCCCGCAAGTGTTGATATCGACAGATCCAGAATTCCGTAACTCCGTAATTTCCAAAACTCTGGAGGTAAGATAAAATACCGTTTGAAACGATATATCGGAAGGATTAAAATGTCAATATCGTTACTGCGGTCTTAAAAACATACTAGATGAAACCCGTCAAAATCTGACGGAAAAAAAAATCTATAACAATATCAGTAAAATAAGCTTCTTTATTAACACTTTCCAACCTAGTTGAAAAGTGTTTATGACTTCGGTTTGTCTGGCCGTCTGTCCGTGCTCTAACTCCCGTAAATATGCTCGGATTGCTCTGCAATTTTTATATGTTATAGTCATTATCTATAGCATGTTCCCTATTTCAACGGAAGTGTGTAGCACTTACAGTTTTTTTACAGGGGCACTCAAAAGAATTCCATTACATTGCGGTCTATGGGGGAAAATCATTTGCGGTTTATTTAAATAATGTTTCACTATTTTAAACGCATTGAAATTTATATATATCACTAAGGTGTATTAGAAGAAGCTTAACATGGAATAGGGTGTGCATAGCACTTATACTTACTGTACAGGGACAGTCAAAAGAATTCGTTACATTACGTCTATGGAGAAAAATCGTCTGCGGTTTATTTAAATAAGGTTTCCCTATTTAAAACGCATTGAAATTTATATGAGGTGCATTACAAGAGGTTTACTACAGAATATCGTGTGTATAGCAGTTATCGTTCATTTACAGGGACACACAAAAGAATTCTCTACTGTATGTTAACAATAATTCCTCGAAGTGCGTTTTAAGTTACTGAAAGCGATTTTGATTTTAACTCGCTTTTTGTCTATTACGTGGTGTGTATAAATTCTGTAGATCCTATACAGGGAAGCACAAAAGTTCGCGAACACATTTCCGTATTATTTAACTCCAGACGGAGAATTTTAAACTGTGCTACGCGTTTCCTAACTGAACTAAAATTTATTATCCTATGTAGTATATATACAAATCTATAGATCCTATACAGGGCTGAATAAAAGTATTCGGATTACTTAGATGTTATCTTTTAGCTTACTAAACGGTATGATTTGTAAAATTATTTTGGAAGCGTTGGAAAGTGTTATGTAATCTATGCTTGAAGCATGATTTTTCGTTCTTGTTATTTAAGAAGTGGAGAGTATGAAACATTCTTTTAAATATTTAATTTTAAAAGTTTTTTCCCCCGGTGAAATAAGTGCTACTTCCGATGTAAACTGAAAACAAACAATCCGTAAACAACTGTGTAATGTAAATCAGTTCGACATTACCGCTCCATTCCCCACTGCAAGAAGGAAAATTTCATGGACCTATGAAGTATCATACAAATAGTATATTCCTACATCCATCCATATTCAGTAAATAAAAGAACATAGTAAATAAAGCACACACCTCCCCCACCCCCTGTGATAACGAAACCGAGTGAGCTCCTATGTGCATGAGCATTACATATGTCCAATAGCACCGTCGAAATTCGACGTTAAAAAAAAAGTTTTAAAATGTTCAAATAAAAGGTTTAAAATGTTTTCTTTAAAACTTTCGTTTCAAATCCATATATTCTATAAGGCATCCATTGTATTAAGCTAATAAATTTTTATGTAAAGATTGAGAATTCTTTTATAATGCTAAATCAATTTGCAGATGAGGCAGATTTTTAATGTTTTCAAGCGTAATTTATTTGTATGATTTCTTCTGTCCCTTTACGTAATCAGGATGATTATCCCTTTTCCATCACAGTCGGGGATCTTTTCCCTCTTATACAGTTAAATAGCCAATGGATCTTTAAAAAAATAAAAATATACAATTCCTAGTATATTCTGATGCAACATATACATCAAAGAATTCAACATATCAATTTTATGTTAATCATAAACTGAAAACAGTTTTTTTGAAAGATTTTAGTTTAGCGCCAAAATGCTCTATCTTATGGAAAATCTGATCTTATGATTTATCAGGGGTTTATTATTATTATTATTATTAACTTTTTATGATGGTCAGGGAAATCTATTTTCAATTGTGACAACTTTCCCAGGGGCTATTTTACAATATTGAAGCAAACTGATGGTCATTGTTGAGACAGAGTTGAAAAATATTTCATTATTGAAAATTATTTAAAAAGTCCTTAAATTAAGCGGCAGTTTTAAAATAAATTTCAATCGAAAGCTAATTTTTTCTAATTGATGATGTAAGAATTGAAGTTGAAAATGTAGTATTTAGAAGTGATGTAAGCGCGATGAAAGCTAAAGCGATAGCGCCGTTTGTTGTCTCAACCGTTATGTATTTCTAAAAATTGTCACTGTGTTTTAGCTGGCGTCCAAAAGTAGACTACCATTTTTTGACATCGAAAGAGAAATTCACAGTGAAAGAAATAGGACTTTCCCGCTAATAAAGAACTGTTAAATGAACTTATAATAAACCTACCAAAATAATTCCTATAAAATTTTTGCCTTACATTGTTTTTTCTAGCTAAAAATACAATCATTATTTTAAAAAAAATCTACCATAACACTATTTTTAATAATTTGAATTTTCCTGAAATCCTTTACTTTTGTGGATTTTTTTTTATTAGAAAATAAAATCTTCTAACCCACAAATTAAAAAAAAAAATCAAGGTATGTAATCAAGTTGAAGCAACGTACTTTATATACGTTATTTTTATGCTTAAGCACCATGTATACAAATAAAAATATATTTTGTATTTAATTGTAATGAAAAAAATTTCATTAACAAAGTTACAATGCGTAATGATAAAATAAACCCAATGGACAATATTCCCGTGACGTCACAATAAATATGAATTTTTATTCGTTTATAAAAGACGCGGATAAATATTTTTTACCGAAATTTAACTTGAAAATTAAAAAATTCGGCCTAAAAGCCATGTACTTTTGATATTTATTATTTCTCTTTTATCCTTGCAACCATGGAGTTTCTCGTTACCCTGTGCCTCGCAACAGTAGGCGTATTCCAATTGCCGACTTTATGACGTCATACGCAGAAGTAAAAGTTTAATTTAAAATTACGGCTAATTAATAAAATTTTTGAACAAACGAATGTACGATAACAAATCTGTGTTAAAATATCTTTTCATTTAACAAAAGAATGGTGTAATTTGATGCAGTAGTTTGTTCTCACGGATTGTCGAGAGAAAAAGCTTAGCGTTTTAAATATATAGATTGATATAAAACGGTATTACGGTATATTGCCCAGCATTACTATCTGTCTATATCGCTTTTTTATGGACATAACTTACATAATTCTACACAAATCTCTTCCAAACTGATACATAAAATCAAGTGGCATAAAATCTCGGTCAATGGGCAAAATTGGACCATGGGGAGGGGGAGGCTTTTTATGAAAACAGAAAAAAAAAAACCATAACTTCTTAATTATGATACACATCATATCCGTTTAAAGTTATTATTACTTCTAGGTTGGTTGGTTGGTTGGTTGTATAAGCTTTAATGGCGCAAGGTCCCATTGGGGACAAGCTGCACCAATATTACTTCTAGGAAAAGGGCCAAAAATTTATGTACGTTGGATTTTTGATATCATTAAAAATGGCCTCAAGAAGGGATGAAAATAGGGGTTTAAGAAGAAAAAAAAATCATAACTTTGTCAATTCATAAGATATCAAATCCGCTTAAATTTATTATAAATCTTAATATTATCTACAACTTTTATAGTGACAAATTTTTTATAGGACCAACTCTTGCAGAAAAAAAAAAAAAAAAAATCTCGCTGGCTCTGCCTACTGGCGCAGGTATATTTCGAAGTGGGCAGTCCCAACTGACACATCATGGCAAAACTGTCTTTCTTCTGCAATTCCTGGCAACAGGCACCTCACGGTCTGCATCTTGGAAATCTACCTATGCCTGTAGGTCGAGCCATCAGTTATTTTTTGAAGTTCTGTTCACATTTTCCATATTCTTTTGCATCTTGAGGATCTTATGGTGTGATATGTGTTGATTTGGAACACTTTTGTTTGATGTTACATTAATTTAAAAAAAAATCCCATCTTTAATTTTTGCACACCAATGTATGATTTATGCTTTTTTATTTAAATGGATTTAAATGGTTGAATTAATTAATTTTCTTGAATTTATAATTTTTTATACAGCCCGTTATACTGATTCTGCTGGCCGTTCTGCTCATTATGCTGGTATTGTTGCTGAACCTCCTAAAATAACAAATTGTAAAAGGTATGATAATTATTGTTTCACTTGCCTTATTTTCAAATCTGTTTCTTTAATGTATTAATATATATACTGTAAAATCCCGATTGTAAGCCCCCTTTTTCAAAATAAAAAAAGGTTAAATTTGGGAGGGGGCTTATAATCGGGATTTTTTCTAAAAACCTGTTTTTATCATTAATTTAGAAGTAAAAAAGGGGTGAGAATCTTCCATATTTCGACAGATTAAAAAAAATAATAATAATAAAATAAATAAAAATAAATTCCCAACCCTAAAATCCTGCCCCCCCCCCTCCCCCCCCCCCCCAAAAAAAAAAAAATTAAAAATATTTTTTTTAAATATATTTTTTTATTTCTTATTTCATTGTAACAATAAATATTATCTATCTAAAATCAATCGAAATCTGCTCTCAAAATTACTGTCCCCCTCCTTAGCCCCCCTCCCCTCTGGTACCAAAAATGCATAGTTTAACCTTTATACTTTTTAATTTTAAACTTCTTTTCAGACTTATTAAATACTCTATATTAAAATAAATAGATCCAACCTACCACCTAAATTAACCCCACCTCCTAAAATCTCTGCTTCTCTCCCCCTGCCCCCCCCCAAACCTTATCTCATGAAGATCCTCCCCCTCCAAATGCATCGCATAAAATTTAAAATCTGTAAAATTGTAAAATTTAAAAAAAAAAAGAGAGAGAGTCTTCCGTATTTTGGCAGATTAAATATAAATAAATAAAATAAAATAAAAATAAATTCAACCCTAAAATCTTGCCCCCCCCCCCCCCCCCAAAAAAAAAAGAAAAAATTTTAAAAATCATTTTTTTAATATTTTTCTTTATTTCTTATTTTATTGTAACAACAAATAATCAATCATATAAATCTGCTCTCAAAATTACTGTTTCCCCCTCCCCCCCCCCCTCTGGTACCAAAAATGCATAGTTTAACCTTTATAACATTTTAATTTTAAACTTCTTTTCAGACTTATTAAATACTCTATATTAAAAATAAATAACTCCAACCTACCACCTAAATTAACCCATCCTCCTAAAATCCCTGCTCCTCCCCCTCTGCCCCCACCCTTATCTCAAGAAGATCCTCTCCCTACAAATGCATCTCGTAAAATTTAAAATCTGTAAAATTTAAAAAAAAAGGGGCGAGAATCTTCCGTATTCGGTAGATTAAAATAAATAATTAAATAAATAAATTACGAACCCAACAATAAATCCTGCCCCCCCCCTCCCCCCCCCCCCCCCGCCAAAAAAATAAATAAATAAAATAAAATAAATTTTTAAAAATAATTTTTCAAATAATTTTTTTAAATTTCTTATTATTTTATTGTATAACTATAAATAATCAATAATCTAAATCTGCTCTCAAAATTACTGTTTCCCCCCTTTGCCCCCCCTCTGGTAATAAAAATGCATAGTTTTCTTCTTAATTTTTTCTGCTCTATTTGTGATTTTTTTTTTCCAGCAATATTTAAATAACGATCTACATTATACCCTCCTCCCTTCCAAAAAGTCCCCTTTATTTCCTTCTCCCTCCCCCCCCCCCCCCCAGTACATACTTTAAAAGTCTTTAAAAGTTTTTTCTAAATCTATTTAGAACTTTCTTGCAACTATAATTAAATAATTATCTAAATTGCTTCCCCCCCCCCCACACACACACAGCTCTAAAAATTGTTTTCTCCCCCTCTCCCCCCTCAGCACACAAACAAAAATCTTTAAAACTATTTTTTAAAGATTTTATGTGGTATTGTCACTTTGTAGCAACAATAAATAAATGATCATCTAACTCTCCCTTTAAAGTTCCATTCTCCATCCCCAGAAAAAGGGATGAATTTCTAGACATGGAGGGGGAAAGGGTATTAAGAATTTTAGTATTTAGTAATATTTTAGTAATAGGAAGATTTTAGTATTTTTGTAGTTTGGCTTTTCTCACAGCTGATATTTTGTTAATGGATGGGGAGTTATTTTAGAGAACATATTTATTTCAAAACATAAAACATACGTGATTCACGAAAGAACAGCCAAACAGCAAAAAAGATGAAAATTTTTGCTTTCCTCTCACATATTTAGAAATCCACTCCTCTTCTTTGGGAGAATAGGACAGAGAAAATTTTTTAAATGGAACGATGATTTTAGATGAATGATACTTATATGAGATGATGTAAATGAGATGAGTTACCTTACTACAAAATAAGAAATAGATCAACATTAAAAAAAAATAATAATAATAAAGATTTTACACTATTGGCTGGGTGAGAAGACATGGGGGGGGGAAGGGGGAGTGGCATTTTTGGGACAAAGGGGGGGGTAATTTAGATGATTGATTATTCATTAATATTGTTACTAAAGAGAAATAAATACAGCAGTTTAAAAAAAAAAAATAGAGTTTTAAAGATTTTAAAATCTGTGTGTGTGTGTGTGTGTGTAGGGGGGGGGGGGGCAGACACTTTTGGAGTAGACAGAAAACGTAAGTGGCAAATTAGAAGGCAACAAGTAGGACATAAAATTTCTTCACATAAGAGTTTTATAAATTTTAAACTTTGTACTCTTTGGATGAGAGGGAAATATGAATTTCGATGGAAAGAGTTTGTAATTTAGATGATTCATTATTTATTTTTTGTTAATAGAAAGCAACAAAGAGGACAGAGGATTTTTTTTACAAATAGTTTAATTAATAGTTAATTTTTTTTTTTTTTGGGGTTAGCTAAGTGAAAGAAGCAGACATTTTGGTGGTAAATAGAATATAATTGAAATGGTTGATTAGTTATTTATTGCTACTAGACAGCAAATTTTTTAATAAAGATTTTAAACTTTGTATCCTGAGAGGAGAGGGAGGTAAGGAAGGAGAAGTGTAAGTTTCAGAGAGAGAGAAGTAGAGTGGAGAGTAATTTATATGATTGATTATTTACTTATTTTTACTACAGAGCAACATGTAAGACAGAATATATTTTTTAAATATAGTTTTAAAGATTTTTTTTGCTGAGGGGAGGCAAAAGAGCGGAAGCCGACATCTTGGTGGTAGAGAGAAAATTTAAATGGCTGACATGGGTTTTACACTTTATTGGCTCATAAAATGCGGTATAAATTTTATCATTGCGTCAAGTGATTTTTATTTTTTCTTCTTGAAAATTGCCAATGTTAGAATGCTGTTGTTTGGTTTGACATTATGTGCAATTAAACTTTTCAATTACCAGATTAAAAGCACTTTTTCTTGTTTATCTAAAATTTTGTCAGTTTTTCTACCTCACTTTTGCATGATTTTTTACCATTAAATTCAATGTAAAGTTTTTTTGTGCTTCATATAAGTTATTTTGCTATTGTATGTTTTATTTTTCTAGGTATTTGGTATTTTTTGATGATGGCTGTGCACAATATGTAAAACACGAAGATACATATGTTGTTTGTGCTCAAAGTAAGAATTTTACTTTTAAGTACTTTTTTGCTGCTGAATTATATGTCAAATTTTCTATTTTTAATTGATTGTGATTAAAATAATATGCTACAGCAAACTCTCGTCTTGAAATGTATAAAAAGAATATTTCATTCATACTCAGTATTTTACTATTTATCAGCAAATAAATTATGACTGCAGTTCAGGGTTCTCACTGCCGATCGCCATTGTGCCAAATCTCAACAAAATGCTTCGTCTGACGAGGAAAGGATCGATCAAATTTGCCAAATTACAAGAACTGAATTCTTTTTATTTATTTCAATCATATAAATAATCCTCTTCTAAAATTTCCACTTGTCTCTCAGTTATCAAATTTTAAAACCTTAATTTTTTTTTTTTTTTTTTTTTTTTTTGTGTATATGTTTTTTTTTTTTTTTTTTTTTTTTTTTTGCGTGATCTTTGAAGAAATTCATGCTTTTTTCCATGACTGACTAACAAAATTTGCAATATTTTTCTGCTCTCGATAATTTTGTGAAATTCTGTAAACAACCACAACAACAAAAATGGCAGTCTTTTACGAAAATTAAAAGATATTCGCTGAAGAATTGGGAATTAATAAAAAGGCCTAAAGAGAGTGGTAATCACAGCTGTCGGTTCTGGAAAATTGTCCCTTTAACTAATGCTAAAATGCCATTGAAATATTACTTATTTATTGTGAATGTGTTTAAAAGTGTTAGATATTCAAATTCGGATAAATTTTCCTTTTTCAACACATAAACAAAGATCACTGATGTCACATGAAATCTGAAGTTGTGCAAAAAAATAATCATGAACAAAGTGAGAATGTATATAATACAATGGTCTTTCACAGGATTTTCGTTATATATTTTCTCCACCAGATGGCATATTCAAGTGCTTGAATGCCCAATCGCATGCCTGTGATAAAAGTTAAAGGGGATAAATCTCACACAGAATGTTTTATTATGCAGGATTTCCTATTTTGTATGCAATTTGCGCAATCCTGCACGCTATTTCAAATCCTGTCCCTCAAAGAAAATCTTAACCTACCTCAGCTTCATTAATGATGACATTGATTCTTAGACTTATTACATTCAAATAAAGACTTTGAATAAAAGAAAAAAGATTGTTAAAATATCATAATTTTAAAGCTCTATAGTAAAAATAAAGTAGAAAGATTCTGTTAAAAAATGTACAAATCACTATTTTTACCAAAAAATTGCCAGTCTGACACAACTTGGGAACAATGATATCCAGATCTGGCCTGGCCCGTCCTGATCTGATACAGATCCCCATGCTGGATATGGCAAATTTCTTTATTGCAGCAAATTAGTATCGGCTCGAACTGCACAATTATACTTATTTCAGACTTAGCCAGGCTCATTGAAAATTGTTCATATTTTGTCGGCTTAGTCCGGCCCTTTTAAATTTCTTGTTCAATTAATTTTTTTATCAGCCCAACAAGCCTGTTTGTTTATTGGTCCAGCAAGTTAAAAAATTGTCTTTTTTCTGTCGGCATGTTTGAAAATTTGTCTTTATTTTGCACTATATCTAACTATTTATCTCTCTCCCTAAAATAATTATTCACTGCCTCTTTTTTCTGTTGTTGTTTTTTTCTCCAAACAAGCTGCTTTTTTTTCTGATAACACGGGCGTACTTGGAATTCCCTTTTGAGGTGTGTAGTCGTGTTCGAATCAAAGACAGTTTTTTCCTGGAATCTGACTTTATTTTCTTTTCAGTTACATACTCCTTTTAAGTCAGACCCAGGGGTAATGAGAGCCGATTATACAGGCTCATCGTCTGGGTCTGGAATAATGAGCCTAGGCCTTCGAAGACAGCATTTTTGGACCGGGGCCGAGCAGCATGCTGGCTGGAAGTATTCTTAGCAGGTGGAGACGGGGAAAAGGAGCGCTCCCACTTTTTCTTAGAGCTTAACTTAAATATTTTCTGTTAGAATGCGATACTGAGAATGTGAGGAAAGGCAGTTATTTGGTTAATTAGCTTTTGATTGATGTCTGGAGTCTTATGACGACAATAAGGTTTGGCCGAGACATGGGCGCCGCAAACCAACAGACTGTTGCAAGAAATACAAACTCAGCACTTTTTATCTTAAAGAGAAATCGAAATTGAAGGATGAAAATAATAATTGTATGGTTGGAAAACCAAGATAACAGGGGCAAACTAGATTTAAATACTGATTTATAAAATTTGAAAAAATGTTTTGGGAATTTTAAATTTTAAATTTTAAAAGGGTTTAACTTTTTATCCTTTCATATATATATATCAGGGATGCACAACCTATGGCCCGCGGGCCAAAAGTGGCCCGCGATGCCTGTTTCGTTGGCCCGCCAATCCCAAAATAGATTAGTTATTTTTTTTTTCAATTAAAAGCTTACATGTTTTTACTTAATTTTGCAACTGAGAACTGCTTGCGTTTTTAAAATCAAAACAATCGCCATCTTGATTGACTGGTTGGATGACGCGATAAAAGCATGCTATTTGTAACTTGCACGTATTCAACTGTCAAGTTGCGATATATCGGCACTTCTTTAAGATCGACAGAGAGAAATTCGATGCGAGCGCATCGCATCTACAATGAGACTAAAACTGAGCTCTGATTGGCTGATAGCATGTAACGAATGAAGTGTCTAGTGGCTGAAGGAATGTATCTTCTCAACTCTACGTTTATCTGTGGAATGCTTGCCGGTCGGCAGTCGCTTGATGTTTATTACTTGTAGATGGCAAAATGAGCGGTGAAAAAAGAAAAGGCGATTTTCCGAATCGAAAATTTGTTGATTCGTGGACGGATAAGTACTGTTTTATTAATCATAATGGTCGGATTATTTGTCTTTTGTGCAATTCTATTATAGCTGTAGCCAAGGAATATAATGTGAAACGACATTATGAAACGAAACACATGGCGTTCTCATCTATTCAAGGATATGAACGATCAGTAAAAATTAAACATCTAAAGAAATCTTTGATAAACCAGACCAGTTATTTTCAAAAACAGACATCTGAATTGGATTCCTGCGTTGAGGTAACCCTGAATATTGCCCAGCTGATCGCTAAACGTGGAAAACCGTTTACTGATGGTGATTTTGTGAAAGATTGCTTGTTAATTGCTTCGGAGAAACTTTGTCCCGAAACAACAAATAAATTAAAAAATTTAAGTTTGAATAGAATGACTGTTCAGAGAAGAATTCAACAATTAAGTGAAGACATTGTAGATCAAGTAAAGCTTGCTGCTTCACATTTTGAATATTTTTCACTTGCTGCTGACGAATCTACCGACATTACCTCAACAGCCCAACTCCTTGTTTTCATTCGAGGTATTAACAAGGATTTCTGCATTACAGAAGAACTTCTTGGAATGTACCCTATGAAAGGCCAAACAACTGGCAAAGAACTTCTTCACAGCTTATTAGAATTATGTAATGGAGCTGCTTTGAATATGGAGAAAATTGTTAGCATTACAACAGATGGAGCACGATCAATGACTGGTGGAATTATTGGAATGATAACTCTGCTAAAAGAACATCTGGGAGAACGTGAAATGGAGTTACTTCAATATCACTGCATCATACACCAACAAAATACACCAACATCATACACCAAAGAATTAGGTTATGAACAGCTAATGAAGCGTGTTTGTGAAGCAATCAACTTTATTCCTAGTAGTGCATTGCGGCACAGAGAATTTAAAGAATTTTTGGCTGAATTTGAGGATATTCCTAGTGATGTTGTGTACACTATACAGAAGTAAGGTGGCTCAGTCGTGGAAAAGCACTTAAGCATTTTATGGAATTATTTGATAAAATTATTACGTTTCTCAAGGAGCGTGGAAGGGAAACCAGGCGCTTGGAAGAAGCCAGTTTTCAGTGTGATTTAGCCTTTTTAACTGATATTACAAGTCATTTAAATGAATTGAACATCAAACTACAAGGAAAGAACCAATTCATCTTTCAGTTGGTAAACAATGTAAATGCTTTTAAAAGAAAGTTAGTGTTATTTCAACAACAGTTACGGGTAAAAAATTTTGCTCATTTCCCATATTGCAAAAAAATGAAAGAAAATTTTCCAAAGATGAAAATGGATTACGAAGATCAGGTAAAAATTTTAATCAATTCATTCCATGATAGATTTTTAGATTTTGAAAAATGCCATTGTCAAATTGAGTTATTTTCAAATCCATTTACAGTAGATGTCAATTTGGCACCTGAAAATGCTCAATTAGAGCTCATTGACTTACAGAGCTCAGACTTTCATAAAAATGAATTCAAAGAAAAGTCATTGCTTGAATTTTATAGGAATTTGCCTAATGAATTTTCCTATTTAAAACGCAATGCATTTATGTATGCAACTATGTTTGGAAGCACCTACATATGTGAACAATCTTTTTTTATGATGACTGTCAACAAATCAAAGACTAGAAACCGACTAACTGATGAAAACCTTTCAGCCGTTTTACATATTGCTACTGCAACTTTAGAACCAAACATAACAAAAATAGCTTCAAAAATACAATCCCAACCATCACATTAATTGTCTCGTCTGTGAAATAATTATGTATGTATATTTGGCTTATTAAAATTAATTTATAAATGTATATATATATTCAGAATTGAGTATGTTTTCATCAAAGTGGTATATTGACTTTTTATATTAGATTAGAAAAAAAATATGTGTTTATAAATGCAACGCTATATTGGCCCCAGGTAAGGTACTTTTTCTTTTTTTTGGCCCGCGGGTTGAAAAAGGTTGTGCACCCCTGATATATATGATTTTATAAACATCATGCTAAATCTGCTATATTTACGTAGTTAAGATATCACAAGTGCCCTTAATTATGCAAACTCAGTAAATGAATTTTTATTTGATCTTTACTAAAATTAGTTGAAAGAACATTTGTAAATTTTCTTAAATTTCTTTAAATGAGCATAATTTTGCACTCATCTCTCCTTTTGCTTTTTTATTTCCATACTTTTTCCTTAACCAATATCTGTGTATACATGTATGCCCATTAAATGTTTCATACATTTTAGGTGTCGATGTAGCTGATGATGTTCATGATAATATTAGTGATTTTGTCAGGGGCTATTTACAGCAGTATCCTGAGGTGAGAAAAAAAACTTGTTTTTCAGTGTTTTTTCCTCCCTCTCTTTTAAAGTTTTTTTTTTTTATAAAATATATTTACTATTTTATATAAATTATTGCAACTATTTTATATAATACATATTACTATTATTTCAGCGTCCTATGGTTAAATTAGCAGTTGATCAGTTTGTGAAAACTGAATATAATTTTGAATGGTAAGTTTTTTTTAATTATTTGCCTTTTTTTTTTTTCTTTGTTTTTTATTTCTTGAGAAATTTTAAAGGCTGTCTTGAATCCTGGTAAGCATCATAGAGAAACTGCGAGAAATTAAATGTTCTTTTACATTTTTTGCTGTTTCATTAACCTTTATTCTTTCATTCATTTTTGTAAAAAAGAAAAAGTGCTCTAAAAAAAAAAAAAAAAAAAAAGTAAAAATTTTGTAAAATCCAAAATTGTTGTGCGAACTTCAAATCAAGTTTATTGCAAAGAGGACAAAATTTACTATATTGGGCTAAACTATTAAAGCTGATTCCTTATTATAAAAGTCAAAAAATCACTACAGAATGCAGAAAAACTATATGTGCAATAAGATTTACCTAGTCATTGCACACAGAAAGCGGCCTGCATGTTCACATGAGGAAAAAATTTTATTATAAATTTTCTTGACACGTATGTTATTTGATTGTACTATATATTTACAACAGATTTTGGAAGTGTTATTGGTATATAGCTTAAAATACCAATGTTATCCATGTGTCTTAGTAAAAATTTTCGTTGCATTCTGACACATTAATATATATAGCCATGAAATCTTTTAAACTAACTTATTGTTCAGCATTAATGGCTATTAATTTAATTCAATGAAGTATTATTAAGAGAAGTGTTGATAGTAAATTATCTTCTAACCATGTAATATTTCTATTAATATTTATTTATTTATTTTTTGTTTTGCAGGAGTGATGCCAAAGTTTTAAAAGTAGATTGCAGTATGGTTAAAATGCTCTTCCTAACATCCCAAAGGATAGAATGGATTTATAGAGGTTCAACTCGGCTAAAACCTTTGAGAAATGAACTAGTAAGAAATCACTTTCTTTTTAGTTATTTAGTATTGTTCGAAAAAATATTCATAAAATAAAACTTTTATTTGAAAAAAAAAAAAAAAAATTCTGACATTTTTCTGATTTTTACTTACCTATCATACGTAGTATAGGGTAAGTCTTGTAATCGTTTTGAAAATCGAAATTTTTTTTTTGACGGATTTACACGTTTCAGACACTAGAAAAATTTTTTTGCCGTCCGTCTGTGTGCCTGTAAACGCTCTATCTCCCGAAAAAATTGAGATAGAGACTTGCAATTTGGTATGTACTCAGTATGTAATAATGGGAAGAAGCCTATTTCATTTCAAAAACCTCGATTAACCAGAACAATTTTTTTCGTACTCTCGAAATATTCGTTCTGATGAAAGGTATATAAAAATTTTCGAAATTGTTTATTTTAAGAAATGAATATAAAAGACAATAAAAAAACATAAATTTTGCATAACGCATGAAGTTGATCGGACAATTAGTTGCCGAGATATTTGGAATCCTATTTACCACACTCTTCGATTTTTCATGACCCTGTATTTCATCCAAATTTCTATTTAAAGATATATTTTAATTGGAAATTTGACGCTTAATCAGATGCAATAAACCGCTAGTTAATAGGATTATTATTTTTGGAGTTATAAGGAAAAACCTCTTTCAAGCAATTCAGTAATCAAGCCTTTAAAGTTTATGACGTCATCAAGCCACGATTTTATTTGAATTGCAATGCATTTTATAAGTAGTTTACACATTTTTATTTTAATATTTTACATTATGCATATCCATGATGGGTAAGTATTACGGTGGCCCCCAACGACTAGTTTAAAAATCTTATAGCAGGGTTCGTACGGTCCTTGAAAGTGCTTAAAAGTCCTTAAATTTTTTAAAAAATTTTTTGGTCCTTGAAAGTACTTATTTTTATTCAAAATTTGCAAAAAGTGCTTGAAAGTCCTTAAATTTTTCTTTGATTTTTTTCCCTTAATTTTTGTCTGAAAAATTTCAATGATAATCATTTTTCTAAATTGTCTGCCTCCTTTTTGTCTTTATTACTATCGGTAATACTTTAACAAACGCCCTAACCTTAACCAGACAAAGCGGCGACGTCCCCCCCCCCTTTTCCCCTTCCTAGTCGGCGCCTATGCCCTCGCGGCCAGGAGCGCTTTGGTATCTATGGGTCCGATCACAACGGGGTATGGCTCATTCGCCTCGACATCGATATCCTTAAAGATTTCAGTTATGTTCATATAGAAGAGATTGCGCCCCCTGGTGGTGGAAGGTGGAACTAATGGATTTTGGAGCTATCTCGAGTTCTATGGGTTCGATCACGACACAGTTTGGCTCATTCACCTCTACATCGATAGCCTTAAAGATTTCAGTTATGTTCGTATAGAAGATATTGCGCCCCCTGGTGGTGGAAGGGGGAACTAATGGATTTTGGAGCTATTTCGGGTTCTATGGGTCCGATCACAACGCGGTTTGGCTCATTCGCCTTGACATTGATAGCCTTAAAGATTTCAGTTGCCATTTTGGTCTTGGCCCTCATTTTCAAACGCTTTTGGTAGATAACTGCAAAAATGCAGAGTTTTTTACTCTGCTCTTTGATGAGACTCTAAATCAAACTAACCAAAAAAAGCAGTTTGATATTCATGTACGATATTGGCACCAGGAGGAATGTAGAGTCAGGACACAATATTTAACATCAGCATTTATTGGGCATTCAACAAGTGAAGACATTCTCTCAGCTTTGTATGAATGAGTTGTAAAATTGGATTTATCAAAACTTCTACAAATATCTATGGATGGGCCTTATGTTAATTGGAAATTCTACAACAGTTTACAGGAAGACTTATCCAAGGAATATGGCATACAATCTTTGAATTTAGGTTCATGTGGTCTCCATATCCTAAACAATTCCTTCAAACATGAAATTTCATCCATTGGGTGGGACATAACTTCAGTTCTGTCAAGTTTGTATTGGATTTTTAAAGATCCTCCAGCAAGACGTGATGATTTTATAAATATCTCATCAATGAAAAAATTCCCTGTAAAATTCTGTTAGTTACAAGTGGTTCAAAAATGTCCCAGCAGCCGAAAGGGCCATAGAAATAGGGAATGATATCATAACATATGTAAAAAAGATTGATATGGGTATTTTGCTAAAAATTACATCTAAATCATTTTGTATCATTAAGGAAGCAACTAAAGATAAAACATTTTTGATAAAATTGAATTTTTTTCTATCGCTGTCAAAAATACTTTTACCATTTTTGAAGCTATATCAGAGTGATAAACCAATGATTCCATTCTTTGCCACTGACTTGTTGAAACTTGTAAATGATTGTATTCAGCATTTTAAGGATCTGAAACCTGAAAATCAGATACAGAAAGTTGATGCATTATGCAAATTTAATTTTAGTGATCCAAATATGCACAACGATAAGGGTAAAATATATTTAGGTTTTGCTGCAGAGCAACTAATAAAAGAAAAGAAAAGGAAAACAGAAATAACAGAAAATGGTATATTTTCACTTAGACAAGATTGTCTAAAGTGTGTTACAACAATGATAAAACATTTAATGCAAAAATGTCCAGTTAATTATTCATTAGTAAGAAATGCAATTAGCATTGACCCACGCATGATGGCAGGGCATCCCGAGAAAGCAAAAGAAAAAATGAAAAGCATCTTTAGTACTATCTCAAAATAAGCGTGTTTTAAAAAAAAAATTGTGATGAGATTCCTATCCAATGTTGTCAAGCCGAATTCATTCGATTTTGCTTCATTTGATCCAAACAATCTTTCCTTGGATACATTTTTTCAACCTTACTTTTCTGGAAACAAATATGAAAACCTATGGAAGATTATTAAAATGATTCTTATACTCTCCCATGGACAAGCATCTGTCGAAAGAGGCTTCTCAGTTAATAAAGCCCTTGAAGTTGAAAATTTGAAAGAGGCATCTTATATTTCTCAACGTGTGATTCATGAATATATGAAGCTGTCTGGGGAAATTCACAATTTGCAAATTACAAAAGAAATCAGAATAGCTGCTTCATCTGCTTGTTCAAAGTACATGCCCATGCAGCATTTGGAAAAGAAAAAAAATGAAGCTCAGGCTGAAACAAAAAACTTTAGAGGATGAGATCACCTTCCTAAAGAAAAAAAAGATTTTTCTTGAAAAGGACATGCAAAGTACAAATGTAGAAGCTAATAATTTGGCTGATGATAAAGCTGAAACATCTAAGAACATAGACTTGTTTATGCAATATCATGAACTGAGAAAAACTATCAAAGAAAACGAAATTCACATTAATAGCCTTGATCTAAAATTGTTAGAAAAAATTTCAGAATTAAAGAAAATTTAATTGTGTTTCTCGTTTCATAATTTGTATTATTAAAATTATTACTGATATTTTCAATTAAATATATTATACGTTTTTTGTAAAGTTCAATTCGTTGTACATCTAATGTACTTATATTTACTTAAAAAATTCTAGGTATTTACAAAAATGAAAATTTCAATTCAAACATGCAATTCTTTAGGTGCTTAAATTTTTTTGGTTTTGGTCCTTGAAAGTCCTTGAATTTCATGTAATGAAATGTGTACGAACCCTGTATAGGAAACAGTTGATGCTTAGTTTAGATTTATCTTGTACAACTCAAGCTAATCTTATGAGTATCATGTTTGAAGGAAAATAAGAAAATTGTAGATTTTGATTTGGCAATTTGGCATCTTTCTAGATAAAAAAAAAAATCCATATTTGAAAATTATTCAAAAATCAGTAAATGACACTACAAATTTGAAATAAATTTTATTTGAGTGTTCTTTGCTTTATCTGATAGAATAACTATTGTAATTTTTTTTCATATTTAGAAGCAATGTCATATGTAGAATTAAAGAGGATAGTGAGCTCTAAACACCAGTAGCTTATGTGAAGTCTTGTTGATCAGACACTATATTCTTAATATCTCTAAATTCAAACTTTTAAGATTGTCTCTTTATGAATTGGTTTATGCGAAATTTATGTTTTGAGAAATTTTAATGCACAGAATTTGGTTTTGAACTACTTAAAATATGTGTGCAATGAAAGTTGTTGAAAAATTTCCTTTTAAACACTAATTAATTTTTTAGCTGAAATTACACTGTAAATTAATGAAATGCAAAGTATGTGAATTATCACTTTACTAAACAGCATACAACCATTAGAGTGAAAAAATGTCCAGACTGGGATTTGAACCCGGATCCCTTGGTATTGCGTACCAAGTGCTTTACCAATTAAGCTATCCAGATGACATCCAGTCTAGCATTCTCTCACTCTTATATGGCAACGCTACAACCACACAGCCCAAGATGGAAAGTCAATCATGAGCACAACACTGTTTGCATGCATGAGACAAATTAAACCCAGTATCGGTGAATATTTATACACTAATTAATTTTTCAGCAGAGCTGAAATTACACTGAAAATTAATGAAATACAAAGGATGTGAATTATCACTTTACTAAACAGCGTACAACTATTAGAGTGAAAAAATGTCCAGACCAGGGTTCGAACCCGGATCCCTTGGTATAGCCACTTACCTATACCAATGGTGTTGTGCTCATGATTGACTTTCCATCTTGAGCTGTGTGGTTGTAGCCTTGCCATATAAGAGTGAGAATGCTAGACTGGATGTCGTCTGGATAGCTTAATTGGTAAACCACTTGGTGCGCTATACCAAGAGATCTGGGTTCGAACCCCAGTCTGGACATTTTTTCACTCTAATGGTTGTACGCTGTTTAGTAAAGTGATAATTCACATCCTTTGTATTTCCTTTTAATTATCTAAATTTTTGAATTTGAAGTATTTTGTGCTAAAAATGTCTCGTATTTTAGGCAAATGCTGAAGCGCATCGTTTGGAAGGCAAGAACAGGAGACGTCATAACATTCCAAGAAGGCCGCATCAACCATACATTGAGTACACAAGGGAAGATGTTGTCGTTCTTGATTCAGGTAAAATTGTACATACATTGAGAAAGTTCTGAGAGTTAATGAATATGAAATTTCCTAGTATTCTATTTTCAAAATTTAAAAAAAGTAAGGTATGTTGGAAGTTTTTGATGCTTCTAGGAGTCAGAGTTGTCCTAATATTTCTAAAATTCAATTTTTCAAAATTTTTGTAAAACATTCTAATTTACAATCTTTATTTTTCTATCTTAAAATTTTTCTCCCTCTTTATCTTTGAAGCGGTAAAGTCTGTTAACTCATAATTAATATGTTCTTTCTCTTGGTGAAGAAGATAAAATTTTCTAAATAATTACAAAATATTGATATAATTCTTAACAGATCATTAAACAACTTACATTGAAATATTTGCCTGAGCTTTCACTGTTGAACAAGTGTTTTTCAAGCTTCTTCTTATTGGTGCATGCAAACCGGACTATATATAAGAATGTTTTTCAGCATGAAAAAGCAAACTGTGTTTTTTTCCTTCTCTTAAAGGAGGTCAGCTCCCCCCTCCCCCCACTTAAAGAATAATTTTGGCAAATTAAAGTTTTTTCACATCAATTTCACAGAAGAAAAGATTTTTAAAATCTATTTTCTAGAATTTTGTCTGACACACACACACACACACACACACATACACATATATATATATATATATATATACTTTGACTGATTTGCCACAAATACGTCAAAGTATATATATATACTTTGACTGATTTGCCCCAAATACGAAAAAAATCGCCCCATAAAAGATTTTTAAAATGGCGATAGCTACTTAAGTTTATTCTTTAAATAGAACATCTTTTTTTAAAATCCATTATTAAAATTCATTATTATTCCTGTGTAATCAAACTGTTATAAAATTCTTTATTTAAATGCTAAAATACCATCTTTCTTAAATTATTCTGCTCAAAAAAAACCCTTAGTTCTTATAAAAAATATTCTATTATTAAATATTAGTCTATTAAAATATTTCCAAAATGCTTTTGTGTTTTTCTTCTACATCAGATTCTTTTTTTTTTTTTTTTTCCGTATTAAGTTTGAAGTTTTAACCACAGTCTCAAAGCAGAAACTTTGATTTGTTGACAGCATCCATCTGGTAGCAAGAGTATAGAAGCCTGTAGAATTTTTTTTCCCGCACAAAGTTAACTCACCTCAAAATAATTGCGCCAGAAATGCGAATGAAGTTCCTATCACATGACAGATGTTGTGGTTTTTTGTAAAGGCAGTTAAAACCGGAAACAGACTCGATTTTCAGTGGAATTTTTGACGAGTTGCGCTGACTAAAATGAGTGGCTGTTTGATTTTTCAGCTTTTTTAGACGATAGAATTTTTTACGTTTGTGTTTGCTAAAGAAAACGGGATAGATTTGGAATGCAATGGAACATTGTGATTGGAGAGTTGTTAATAAACAAGTTGTTAAGCTATCGTTTCATAATTAGAGCATTTACCTGGAATCTAAAGAGGATTGATTGTGTTTGAATAAAATGAATTCGAGTGCCATGGTGTTCTTCTTTCCTTCATTCTACATACTACTCGGCCTACTACTGCTTAAAGTTCCTATTACAACTGCATTAATTTGGAGATGTTTGTCATTTTTTTTCTTCGAATGTTGTATGAAACTAAAACAATAGCGGAATGCAACATATATATATATATATATATAAATCTGTAGTATTTTTAATTTTGTTGTGTCCTAAAATTGTATGAAAATTTTATCTCAACTTGTGAAGGATTCCCACATTAGTTTATTTCCTGGCTGACAGTTTAATGAGAGTTGGACTTTAACTTTAGCATTTATTTATTTTGATTTTTGAAGCGTAGCTTTATAAAGTATACTAGATGGAACCCGTCAAAATTTGACGGCAAACAACTTGATAGTACCATAAAAATAAAATTTATAGTTGCTTTAACTTGACAAATTTCATAGTGGGGAGGATAATATGATTAAGTGGTCACAGACCTTTCCAATGATATATAACATGAGGGTTGTGTGCAAAATTTAGAAAGTACCCCTTGGGGGGGGGGGGCAAAGTGGGGAGATGGGCATCGGAGATGCATAATATGATATAAGTGGTCACAGGCCTTTCCAATGATATATAACATGAGGGTTGTGTGCAAAATTTAGAAAGTACCCCTTGGGGAGGGGGGGGCAAAGTGGGGAGATGAACATCGGAGATGCATAATATGATTAAGCAGTCACAGACCTTTCCAACAATATATGACATGAGGGGTGTCAACAAAATTTAGAAAAGTATCCCTTGGGGGGGTGGGGGGGGGCAAAGTGGGGAGTTGGACATTTGAGATGCATAATATGATTAAGTGGTCACAGACCTTTAAAATGATATATAACATGAGGGTTGTGTGCAAAATTTATAAAGTACCCTTTGGGGGGGTGGGGGGGCAAAGTGGGGAGATGGACATCAGAGATGCATAATACGATTAAGCAGTCACAGACCTTTCCAATGATATATAGCATGAGGGTTGTGTGCAAAATTTATAAAGTACCCTTTGGGGGGGGGGGGGGCAAAGTGGGGAGATGAACATCGGAGATGCATAATATGATTAAGCAGTCACAGACCTTTCCAACAATATATGACATGAGGGGTGTCAACAAAATTTAGAAAAGTATCCCTTGGGGGGGTGGGGGGGGGGCAAAGTGGGGAGTTGGACATTTGAGATGCATAATATGATTAAGTGGTCACAGACCTTTAAAATGATATATAACATGAGGGTTGTGTGCAAAATTTATAAAGTACCCTTTGGGGGGGTGGGGGGGCAAAGTGGGGAGATGGACATCGGAGATGCATAATATGATTAAGCAGTCACAGACCTTTCCAACAATATATGACATGAGGGGTGTCAACAAAATTTAGAAAAGTATCCCTTGGGGGGGTGGGGGGGGGCAAAGTCGGGAGTTGGACATTTGAGATGCATAATATGATTAAGTGGTCACAGACCTTTCCAATGATATATAACATGAGGGTTGTGTGCAAAATTTATAAAGTACCCTTTGGGGGGGTGGGGGGGGCAAAGTGGGGAGATGGACATCAGAGATGCATAATACGATTAAGCAGTCACAGACCTTTCCAATGATATATAATATGAGAGTTGTGTGCAAAATTTATAAAGTACCCTTTGGGGGGGGGGGGCAAAGTGGGGAGATGGACATCGGAGATGCATAATATGATTAAGCAGTCACAGACCTTTCCAACAATATATAACATGAGGGGTGTCAACAAAATTTATAAAAGTTCCTTCCTTAGGGGGGGGGGTGGCGGGATGGACCCCGGAGATGCATAACATGAATAAGCGGTCAAAGACTTTTCCAGCGATATATCACATGAGAGGTGTCTGCAAAATTTAGAAAAGTGTCCCACTTGGGGGGGGGGGGGGGGGATAGACCCGAGATGCATAATATGATTAAGCAGTCACAGACCTTTCCAATGATATATAACATGAGGGTTGTGTGCAAAATTTATAAAGTACCCTTTGGGGGGGGGGGGGAGGGGGGGTGGCGGGATGGACCCCGGAGATGCATAACATGAATAAGTGGTCAAAGACTTTTCCAGCGATATATCACATGAGATGTGTCAACAAAATTTATAAAAGTGCCTTCCTTAGGGGGGGGGGGGGCTAGATGGACCCTGGAGATGCATAACATGAATAAGCGGTCAAAGACTTTTCCAGCGATATACCACATGAGAGGTGTCTGCAAAATTTAGAAAAGTGTCCCACTTGGGGGGGGGGGGGGGATAGACCCGAGATGCATAATATGATTAAGCAGTCACAGACCTTTCCAATGATATATAACATGAGGGTTGTGTGCAAAATTTATAAAGTACCCTTTGGGGGGGGGGAGGGGGGGTGGCGGGATGGACCCCGGAGATGCATAACATGAATAAGCGGTCAAAGAATTTTCCAGCGATATATCACATGAGAGGTGTCTGCAAAATTTAGAAAAGTGTCCCACTTGGGGGGATAGACCCGAGATGCATAACATGAAAAAGAGGTCACAGGCGTTCCAACTTGCAACTTTTTCTCAAAGGCATTTGACAATATTAAATTTTTTTTTACCCAAGACAATTTAACGATATTCTTAATTTTTTTGCGTAATTCGTCAAACGTTCATGGAAAAAATCATGAAATTCGCTAATCAATAGTTGATAAATTATAAAATTCAACAATCGATAGCAGTAAAATCGGTCAATCGATAATGGAAAAATCACAAAATTCATCAAATGGTTCACGTAAAAAAAATTGTCCTGCACACTGATGATATGATCAAAAGGGTTTTGAAGTATAGGACAAAATTAGCACTTGCCAAACAGCGAGTAATCCTGAAAATTTGGCAATGGACTTTATTGCCACCACTGGTCAAACATAATAGTCACACTCACCAATTGCGATGATTGAATGGAAAAAGATTTTTTTCTCCGCTGTCGCTCGACAAATTTCGAAACCATTTGGCGAATTTCACGATTTTTTCTCCGAAATTGACGGATTGTGATTTTTTTTCTTGAAGCCATTTGACGATATTCGAAAACTTTTTCCCCCGAAACCAGTTGATGAATTTTGCGATTTTTCCACTGTCGATTAATGAATTTTGCGATTTTTCCGCTATCGATTGACGAATTTATCAACTATTGATTAATGAATTTCATGATTTTATCCATGAACGAACAAATTGCGCACTTTCTTTCCGCTAATGTTTGACACATTTCGCCCTTTACAATTCAGCCAATGAGTTGAACGTTGTTTCTTTCCAGAAATGTCAAGAATGAAACAATGATTCTTTAGGATGAATTTTCTTCGTTCGATGCACCATGGAAAAAGAATGTGTGCAATGCAGCAACGGGCGTCACAGACTTTTTAGGGCACCTGCAGACTAAAAACATCTAACCAATCTTCGCGGGGGGGGGGGGGGGAATCACAGATTTCGTCAAATGATTGAGGAAAAAACACTAAATTCATCAAAGGATCATGGGGAAACATGACTTTCGTTAAAAGACATCAGAAAAAACATTAATTATGCAAAAGGATCGTGAAAGATAAGCAAATTTTGTCAAAGAATCGCAAAAAAGGAAAGTTCACCAAAAGGTCATGCTTTTTTACTAAATTTCGTCTAAAAATTGCGGAATAAAATGTATTTTATCAAAGAATCGCTGGAAAATGCGAATTTCGTTAAGGATCATGAGAAAAATGCGAAATTCTTCAAAGGATCGCTGAAAAAACATGAATTTCGTCAAAGAATTGCTGAAAAAACATGAATCTCGCCCAATAATAGAAAAATCATGGTTCATAATCATTATATCTAGTAGTATATGTAAATACAGTTTGTGATATAAGACAAAATTAACACTCACCAATCGGCGAGTAATACTGAAAATTGGTAATTGATGTTATTGCCAGTACTGGCTAAACTTAATAGTCACACTCGCCAATTGCGATGATTGAATGTAAAACGAAATTTTTTTCCCGCTGTCACTCAAAGAATTTTTAAACCATTTGGTGAAGTTTTTCCCGAAACCATTTTGTGAATTTCCCCGATTTTTTCTTCAAAATCATTTTTCAACAATATTCGACCCAATACGCATGCGTCAAAAAAATCGCCGGCCAATGAGGTGAGAGTCTATTACTGTCTCTATTAACGTGTTTGGGATCATCTCCTGTTTTTTTTTTTCTTGCACATTGCATTAAACCTAGGAAGGTATTTATATAGAACTCACTGTGGAGTGTTTAGAAGGTATTTATTTTATTTATTATAATTTGTATGAATACTTAGGTGTCCATTTCGGATTTACTGTTTAAAAATGAATTTAGGCTCATTTAACATTCGCAAAATCAATCCCGATGGAAATTGTGTTTTTAGATCTCTATCATTTTGTGTATATAGTACAGAAAATAATTATTCAAACGTACGTAAAATATCGTAGAACACGTAATACAAAATTGGACCACTTATAGTCCGTTTATTATCGGGGATGAATCTTATGGTGTTCCGATTGCTAATGAAAACGATTATGTAAATATATGGTTCTTCATAGAAGTATGTGCTTCTTCACACTTCAATAGAAGCATTGTTTAAATTAATATAATTCTACAAATATGATGCAGTTTTAAAATATTGAGTAATGATTAATATAGTCAAGGAATCTACTCATATACGTAATTAAGTTTTGGTACTTCTCTATTATCTCATCGACCACTTTTCATAACAAAAAACTATCGCCAAACTGTAACGCCAAATAAACGGGAGAACGTTGTCATTAATACGCGCAAATGTTGAATTAAAAACCACTTGACGACATAACAAACACGTATAATGCTTCCGACATCAAGTAAATGGGATTGCATTTTTGGCATTTAATCATACATTTTGGCAATAGTATTTTGTTATGAAAAGTGGACGATGGGATAATAGAGAAGTACCTAAGTTTTTTATACCAATTTTGAAAATTTATCTTTTTTTGACATTTAAAAAAAATAACAGAAAAAACATTACAAATTTGCCCATTTGCTCAGCGGTCAAAGGATTAAGAAAATATTAATGATTAGCGGAACTGGTTCTAGCTATGAAGTAATATTATTTTGCTCAAAAACCCCCAGCAAAAAAATAATTACAAAGAATAAGTAATCGTCTTTAAATATACAAAAAACAATGTGATTAATGGCCAGGATTTTTTTACATATAACATTTTTTATATACAAAATAAAAACCGAAATAACCTCATTCATTTCACCCGATGTCAAAAATAGTTTTGTTTTCCACATTCTTGGGCAAAGCACTAAATCAATAAAATCACCAATTTGTGACAAATTATGAGTTTCATATGAATCGCCCATGAACGGACATGCAAACTGGTAAAAAATGAATGTAATAAATTAAAACATTCAAGATTTGTATACATACAAACAATACAATGTAAATATTAATATTGTTTGTATATATACTTCTTTGTATACATATATTGTTTGTATACATACAAACAAATATAATGTAAACATTATTCAAATATTAAGAGTTTACAAATCAAAACATTCTAAACATTTGTATACATACAAACAATATAATGCATACATACTCTTTACAAATTAAATAGCACACTTATGTAATGACAAAACTTTTAAATCGAATAGAGATAATATATTTCTGTTAAAAAATAATGCTAAAGTTCAGACTTACATATATTATACATTCACATAAAGCTAGTCACATTCCTGCATATTTATTAAATATTTAGTTGCTAAATATAGAAATAATATTTTATAATTTATATTCAGGCGCTCAGATTCGCTTTTTTCGAACACATAATAATAAAAATATTACTACCGTGCGTACTGTCTTTTGACATTATATTTACATAATCGAATTCATTATCAATCGGAACACCATAAGATTCATTCCCGATAATAAACAGACCATAAGTAGTCCAATTTTGTATTACGTGTTCTACACGTTTGAATAATTATTTTCTGTACTATATAAACAAAATGATAGAGATCTAAAAAAAAAATTTCCATCGGGATTTCGCCAACTTATGAGCCTAAATTCATTTTTAAACAGTAAATCCGAAATGGACATCTAAGTATTCATACAAATTACAATAAATAAAATAAATAAATAAAATAAATACCTTCTAAACACTCCACAGTGAGTTCTAGATAAATATCTTCCTAGGTTTAACGCAACGTGACAACAGAAAAAAACAACAGATGATACGATCCCAAACACGTTTGTAGAGACAGTCATAGACCCTCACCTCATTGGCCGGTGATTTTTTGACGCATGCGTATTCAATCGAATTTCGATGGAATAGATTTGACAGAATTACCAAACAGCTTTAAATATATGGATTCTAGAGAAAAATTCTGAGAACTTGGGTGAAATGGTAACAAGAATATTGCATTCCCCCCCCCCCCCCCCCCCCTCCCCCAATCCAAGGAAATGCAAAACTATAAGCTTTTATAGAAGGTAATATTGCTTAGCTGTACCTATATTCAACCAGTATTAATCCTTCCTCAGCTGGAATGAGTTCTCTTTGTAGTGTTATGAAGTTTACAGCATTTATATCTATATATATATATATATATATAACCTGCCTCAGTAGGATTCATTAAAGGACTGAAACATTTTTGATTAGCTGTATTTTATATGTGTCAGAAAATTATCTCTCAACTCTGATAATTTATGTGGTTATCTCTTGTTTATTCAGAATGCATTACGAAAAACAAGTATGCATACTTGAGTGATTCAGGGTGTGCTATTATATGCAGCCCCAATTACTTGCAGTATCTCCATTGTAGCAGCTGAAAATATTACCTTATTCCGTCTGATGGCTGTTAATTTAGAATACAAAAGTTTAAAGACTACAAAAATATTTTGAATATGAAAATTGTGCTGTGCCTTTCAGAACGAGATGAGATATAGATGCTCAGTGCATCTGTTATGTTCATCCACATGAATGCTCGCCTACATATGATTCACTGTACAACAGTTTCTGCAGGAGTTGCACTTGAGGTGTACAACTATCCATCTTTTAATTCTTATGTCATCCCCATGATTACAGTTATTTCTTCTTAGATGTCAAGAAATTCCTATCTGGTTACTTTTTCCCCAATTGATTAAATTTAACTACTAAACTTCATACACACGGTTACCATCCGAGGTGGCAAAATTTTACACAGGAATGTAAAAGTTGACCCCACGTTTGACAAATGTTTCTCTATAACTGTTTTCTGTCTAATTTTGGCCCTAGGGAAATTAATTTTCTGGATGATTCTTATATTTTAAGATAAATATCTAGTCTCCTTTAGAATCAGTTACTTAAAAATAGAATGTCTATTGCTGTTTCTGATTTACTTATTTATAATAATATTTTTTCCCACTTTTTTTATGCAATAATTATATTGTTAATTGTAAATTTTATGGGTATTGCCTTACACTGATTTTTCCATTCTAGTACAATTTGAATTTTGCAAAAATTAGTTTGAGCTTTTACAGCATCTCTCTCTCTGACTCATTAAATATATTTTAGATTCTGATGATGACAAGAGCTCTGTAGTCGCTGAAGGTACCAAACCAGTTAAACCTAAGAATACAGCTCGTAAATCACTTGCTACAAGGCCTTTTACAACTCTTAATGTCAAAAGTAAGTATCTTTTAGTTGGTGAGTAATTGTTTAAATTTTAAATAATTAAAGTTTGTTGAGTAGTAATTAACGTTTGGTGAGAACTGTGTATTGTAAAAGTAAAGAAAAGTATATTTCTATATGAATAATAAAACATCTTACATAGATTTAACATTCACATGTATAACATGAGTTTTAATTAACTTAAGACTTTGAAACAAAATAACTTCTCAGATCCTCAATAGATGTTGCTGCAAATGTAGGCTATGAGAAAATGAATAAAAGACAATTGTTTAACATCACTTCCACTCTTTTTCAAAATGTCTTCCAAATTTTCAAATTCAACCAAAGATCATAGTTTTATTGTTAAAAAATTATATTTATGTGGTGAAAATGCAACACTATTTTACAGAAGTGGCCTATAACATTCAAAATTATCAATCTTTTTTTAACTAATCATAGAATTAACGATCATTTCATCATAATTTCAGAGTTAAATTAAATTCTTACTTCATATTATTTATAGATATGACCATTTAGTGTTCTGTTTTTTTACTAAATATTTTTTTTAGTTTTTATCTTAGACATGAAAAGTTTATACACCTATAAGCATTTACCTAAATTGCATAAGGGAAAATCACATTGAAAATTTATTTGTTGTAAAGATTAAAGTACTGATTTTTCTGCTTTGTTATTTGTTGATACATAGATATTGTTGATACTGTTAATAAATAGATAATTTCAGATTTGTACTTTAAATATTATTTTTTTTTTATTATTAAAATCCCTTGTATTAAAAAAAAATTAAAAATTATAACAGTTGTTTAAAAGTATAGCTCTGTGATTCGTTTAGTTTTTAATTTTAAAAAGATCCTTCCAGTTTAAAATCATTCATTTACATCTGATGTATTTTCCTGTTCATCTGTGATTTAATCAGGGTGTTTAGTACATTGAAAAACCTGGATAACTTCAAAATGTATGGGAAATTTATAGTTATGGAAATAATGTATAACTAGTTATTGAAATTTGTAATTTCTGAGGAAACATCAGGGAATTTTTTCTAAATTGAAATTGCAGTTACAGAAAAATCTGAGTTGTCATTAGCAACTAAAAGAGCAACTATTTGAATCTCTTTTGATCCCAAAGGTGCTACGGCAACCTTTTAAGTTTAAAATTCTGAAAAAGCAACTATTTCCATGCTAAAAAGATTGTTGAGTGACATTTTTTTTTTACCTACCTTGAAACTCTATTTTCAAAGATAGAAGAAAATCCCTCTTGTTGTTGTACTGTTTTAGGTACAATGATTAAGAATCTAAATTTGTTCACATTCTTGGAATTATTTGACTTGCTCTTGTTTTCATGTTTTAGAGTTTGAAAATAGGCTGTTTATTTATTTGTAGACAATCCTGTTTATCGTGTCACTGACAAAAAGTCCCATCTTGGTTATAAAGACACATCACGTATTAAATCATTTGTTAGAATTCCATTTCATGTTCATGATTGTGGTTATAGCTGTCGAGAAAGAGATGATCCAGCAAGGCACAAAGGAAAGAATCCATATCTTATTCCCATACTTTTAGGCTGGGAAAGGTAAACATTTTGTTAATTATTATTATTGTCTTATAAGCCCTTTTTAATTAATTTTATCTCTGTATAAATAATTTTTGATTTTTTTTTTTCCTTTACAGGCAATTAAGAAAATATCGAGCATGTGGACCTGGTCCAAAGCAAGTTGTGGTTTTTCGTTCATCATGCGGTCGACACTTACGTAACTTACAAGATATACAGAATTTCTTAGCCTATATAAAATCTAGACTTACTATTGATTTGTTTAGTTTTGATTCTAATGTCAACATCTTCAGATCTTTTAGGCCAAAAGAGGTATGCATTTTCAGAAATGTTTTTCTTTTTGCTAGATGAATCAAATCAAAAACATTCACTTAAAAAAAAAAATATCACCACGCTGCTTAACTTGCCCACATGCAGATCCACTACAAATTGTTAATAGTTCTAACTCGAAAATTAATGTATTCTTTTGTAAAGCATACAATATTATTTATTCGATTAATTGCAATATGTGTAAGATGGAATATATTGGTCAATCATGTAATCCACTGCCCTTCAGAATCAATCAACATAGACAGGATATTATAAAAAATAATTCTATAAATGTTGAGCATATGCACTTTAGACAACATGACTTTAAAGATATTACTATTAAAATCCTGAGTATGCACAAAAATTTCAGTGATAGACTACTTTATGAATCCATTTATATCAAATCCCGTAACTCTTTATATCCTTATGGTCTAAATTCTAAGTTATTTAATCGCACAAACATTGTTTATACAAATACTAATAAACATGAACATTATACTAGCACTTATGCTAATTTAAATCATAAAGTAAATACAAAAACTACACGTACAAAAAGGGGTAAATATGGTACTAATACACAGTATATTTCTAGTAATGATATTATACAGCAATTATCTAATATGGAAAATGAATTCACTAATACTTTCAATTGGTTTGATATAAGGAAACATATTTTTTCGATCAAAAAGAAAAATCTTAATAATTATTATAAAGTATTTTTAACATTAAATTTATCACCACATTTTAGTGATGTATATTTTGATCTTCTATTATATAGAATTAATCAACTTAATGTAAAAATTTCAAAAAATACTTATAAAAAAACTAACAATACTCAACTTATAATCACTTTTTCCAATATAGTACTTAATAAAATTAATATACACAATGTAATTAATAACAATAACAAATTCCCCATAAAAAATTTTACAATACATAAATCATACAAATACAATGTTACACTTGGACGTAGAATTTTCAATTACAATAATTTTGCAAAATTTCTTACATCAAATGATAAACCTCCGTGCTTATGTAATAATCCTAGTTTTAGTAATTATGTAGATAAGGTACATGGTCACATTATTACAGGGGATATTAATATTGTCGAGAATGATTATCTGCGCAGTTTTATGACTAATGGGACTAAATTTCGAACACCATCATGTTATAATATTTTTTCTATATTAAAACAATTTAATCTGGATCTTGACCTTTTTATATATAAAATTTCAATAGATTATAATAAACCCATTGAATTTTTTAAAGAATGGAAATTAAATGTATTAAGTAATTTAAATGTTGAACTTTTCAGAAATATGGAAAATTTTAATTTTAATGTTAAACAACTAAATAGTGAAATAAAGAATTTACAAAACAAATTTATTATTACTTATGTTGATAAATCACCAAACAACTATGCTTTCATCTGCAAAAAATATTATTCACAGCTAATATCTAATGCAATAAATACAAGTTTAAATTTTAAAAAAACTAATCTTAATACAATTATTAATAATCGACATATATTTCAATATTATAAATTGCTAAAAATTAAAAATTACAACTTTAATTATCCATACATTGTTGTTATACCTAAATTTCATAAAACTCCTATAAAATTTAGAACTGTAACTATAGGCTGTAATACGTATAATAATAATGCAAGTAAATTTCTATTAACTATTCTCACTAAATTGTTTGAACTTACAAAACTAAAAGATAATTTGTTTAGCATAAAAAATAGTTTTCAACTTGTCAATAATATAAAAAATTTAAATAACATAACTTACATGAAGACGTTTGACTTTAATGACTTATTTAATAATATTGATATCAAGGATATGTTCAGGATTGTCAATTTATTATACAAAGAATACAAGGATTCCATAAAATTAAAAAATAACATTTCTTTAAATTACTTTAAAACTTTAACTAGATTTATTCTACATCATAATTATATTGTTTTTAATGAGAATATATATATTCAATGCTGTGGATTACCACAGGGTGGTATTGTTTCTTCAATTCTTTCAGAATTATATTTATATTATTATGAACGTAATTCACATATTGCTAATTGTAAAATGTACCGCTATATAGATGATATAATTGTCTTCTATTTTAATAATAATTCAAAATATTTACTACCAATAAAATATCATAAAAATTTAAATTATAGTTTCAACCTTATGGTAAATAATGAAATTAATTTTCTTGATCTTAAGATAATTCTTAAAGATAATAAAATTTTGTTTGACATTTATGACAAAAGAAATGATTTTACATTTAAAGTTAACTTATTTACTAATTATAAGTCTTGTATACATAAATCAGTATTTGTAAATATTTTACTAAATTTTGCACATAGAATAAACAATCTTTGTTCTAATAATTTTAAAACTCAAAATTTAAAACTTATTCTTCAACATGCAGTAGAATATGGCTATCCCTTTTATTTAGTTAAGTCAATTTTACGAATATAAATTTTGCTTTCATTGGGGTTTATATGTTTGCACATTCTATCTGTTAAAACACTTACATTTTGATTACTGATATATTTGGCTAAAGAATGAATTCCTTTATGTGAGAGCTGAGTGGGAATATTTTGGTTAAATATCTTTTATTAATTAAAAAATTTAAATAGTAAATTCTATTTTTTTTTCTTTTCTAGGGAGAGAACTTTAAATATAATATTGTTCCAATAAGTGCGTTGCCATATTGGAGATTTAATGTTTTTTTTTTTTTTCCCTTGCCAGGTAGAGAACATTTAACAATTTAGTTAAATGCTTTTTTATTTTTTAATTTTTTGCAAGATATTAGATTCAATACGTGAGGTTAACATATTGGAAATGTTTGGTTATTTTTAGCTATCAGTGTGTGAAATCTGATTTTATTTTTCAGAATAAATAATATTTAGCAAGATGTTAGTTCCATTAAGTGTGTGTAGCCATTTTGGTATTTCTTTTAAACTTGCATTGTTATTTATAAAATGAAAATCTAATTTTATTTTTCAGGGTTAATAAAATTTTGCAAGATGTTAGTTCCAATAAGTGCATGTAGTCATATTGGTAAATCTTTTAAGCTTGCATATAATTATTTATAAAATGAAAATTTAATTTGACTTCTACAATAATATTTTAGATTTTATGGGTTTATTTATGTTTTGAAATTATTTAAATGTTGACATATGTAAAAATAAATAGATAAAATAATTTTATACTGAAAATTTACTTAATCAAAATAATTAATAGTTATTTAGATATTGTTTTAATCTTTAACTAGATGGCAGCACCATATAATGATTTTAAAAAAACTATTACTATTATTCTTTAGTATTATTTTTTAGTTATTGTTTATTATAAAACCAGATGGCAGCACCATATAAATTTTCACAATTTTTTTTTTTTTTTTTTTTTCTCTTTTACTGAAAACTTGGAATACAAGTGAAATTTTTAAATATTCCAATAATATAATATATATATTAAAATTATTTAAGTAAAAAAATATTTTTAGTAAATGAATTTATAGTTTTTATATTATTTATTTGTATTTTTATATTTTAAATTAGAAATAGTTAAAATCACAATGGTTAAATTAATAACCTGCTACTTTTAGAAAATTAACTGTAATTTTAACTTGTACGTTTGAATTCACTTATTCACTTTACCATGTGCTTAGCACAAAACATTTTTGGCTTCGGATTCTGGACAAATTTATGTTGTAATGTATAGATTTTCTTTGTCTTCCTTTGTATTTATTTGTTTATAAATGGATTTATTTTCTTCCGTTTGATTTGTAGTGTTCTATTTTCAAAGGTATCCTTTTTTTTTTTTTTTTTTTTTTTTTTTCCAATATCTTTACAATGATTGTTAGGGCTTGGAATTGTCACAAAATTTTGGCTTTAAGCTTGTGACAGTTACAGAAAACAATCATTCTTTGCTTATAATGTGGTTTCCCAGCCCTTGAAAAAGTAAATTACATTATAAGCTTGCATTTGTGTTTTTTTTTTTTTTTTACTTATGTTTCACTTTTTGAATAAATACTTCATTTGTTAGGACTATGTTTTATAATGTGTAATTTGACATAGCTATTTGGGATAATAATTTCATTGCATTTGGTCAGTTATTTCTGTTTCAATGGTTAATTTTTGCAATAAGTTTATATATATATATATATATATATATATATATATATATATATATATATATATATATATATATATTTATATAATTTCTCTGAAAATTTTTCTGATTTGCTAGATTTTAATTCTCTTTTGAGTACTTTCTCTATAAAAAAGTGTTAAATCTAAAATAAGTTTTTTACCTGTATTGAATGTGAAGGGGGAAAAAGTTTTTCCAACAACTGCTCAAGTTCTTTCTTATTTGGCAAGTTTTCTTTAATATTCATTACTTTTGATTATATTTTAACCTAAAAATTCAGAAAAATATAATATTTGCCAATATCACTTCTTTACTCCTTGAAGTACTAGAACCACCCCTTTTTTTTACACGCTTTTATTTAACTTGGCGTAGTATGTTAAAGTGGAATTTTGTAATTTATTTCTTATTTCTTCCTGTTTATATGCTAGAATTTTAAAAATTACGTTCACAAGTGTGTTTTTGATGTCAGTACAGCTTTTTAATAATTTTTTTACTTTTAATTATAAATGAACAAATTAATTTTACAGCACAGGTGAGAAAACATCACATATTCTTTATGGTTACAACTGTATACGAGTTGCAACAATAATGAAGTAAATTAAGTGCCAAATCAAGCTCGCTAAAATATCCAAGCTGGCTTGGAAACTGCAATGATGAAATATTTTAAATACTAAAAAGTAGAAAATTAAATATAAATAAAACAAAAAAAGTGTAATAATAATTAAAAAAAGCCTTTATTGCTCTTTTATTCAACTTAATTTGGTTCATATATATAAAGTTAGAATTTTGTAATCGATTTTTCACTCAATT
The DNA here is from genome assembly GCA_963931845.1 of Maratus michaelseni. Lineage (NCBI taxonomy): Eukaryota > Metazoa > Arthropoda > Arachnida > Araneae > Salticidae > Maratus > Maratus michaelseni. The sequence goes on along the minus strand of OZ007590.1, from coordinate 268,187,174 downwards.
CCTGATAGTTATATACACAAGTGTTTCCAACAATAATACATTTTAATTATAAATTATTTTTAAGGTTTTTTTTTTTTTAGCTGGGTTAAAGTGATAAATCGCCAGATATTCTTTTACGGTTCCAACTGCATGCCACTTAAATGAACAATAAAGTCAGTTATGCACCAAACCATGCTCACTAAACTATGCCAGCTGCGTGTGAAATTTAAACAGTGAAATATTTTAAACTCTAAATCAGAGGATGAAATTTCAGTTAAAAAGGTACTAGCCAGACTAAAATTTTTGCTCGCCACTATTTTACATTCATTCAAACAATAACGTCAGCCACCACACCTGCCCAGAAAATGAACTATTTATGACAAACTGAATTTAAATTGACCATTGTTAAAAGGAGCTGTCTGTTAAATCAGAATATTTTACATTCATGAAAAATATGAACAATTTTTTAAATGTTAAAAATTCGGGAGAAAGCAAATAATTTTTACCGTGTTTCAAGCAGCTGAGCTTAGGTGGTGAAACCTGATTCACTTTGCGTAGGAGTGAAGAGCGATCAGATTCGGCCTCGGAAGCAAAAAAACCAGCCTTGGCGTTTACGCGGTGCGAATTCAGATGGCGGAAGTTCATTCCTCCGTAGGAAAGAAATGGAAGTGGGTGACGCTGCATTTTTTCTTCTTTAGAAAGATAAATGCCATCACTTGATTTTAAAACACTTCCGTGTGTCGCTAGATTGAGGCCCGATATTCTGAGCATATGCAGTTTGATTTGAAGCACAACACTTCAAAAGACTAAACTTGCTCACCAACCTGAAATATTTGCTCGCCAATTTCGTGCCCTGCTCTAAATAGTAGAAATAAAATAGAAATTTAAAAATTTAGTCTAATATATATATTTTTTAAATATGGTTTTATCAATTAATAGTTTAATATTAATTAAATTATGATTATACATTGAGAAAACAATTAAAAAATCCTGAATAGATAATTTATTTTTTTTCCTGTTGCCATATCCTTAAAAAGAAACAGATGAAAAATTATATTTAAAAAGGAGCATTTGATAAAATTCATCCATAATGAAAAATTATAATTAAAATAAAAACTTTTATTACTCCTAAGTGTTTGTCTATATGGAGGACTGATATCTTAATTTGTTTCTGTGTGTATTTATCAATTTCGTTGTTTGATTCTCGTTTATTTCTTGGAAAGTACTTTTATTTCATGAAGTGTTTTTCCTTTGAATTCTTAGGTGTTTTTCAAGGATGATGATATAACTTGTGGTAAAGAAAATGTCCCAGTTTCTTGCGTTAATAGCTTGTCAAATGAACCACCTCCTTATGTTGAATATTCTGCTGAGAGATTTCCTGGTGAAGGTGTATTCTTAAATTTGGATGAAGATTTTCTTTGTGGTTGTGACTGTACTGACAATTGCCAGGTAATAGAATTATAATGTAAAGTATAAACTATGTTTAACAAATGCTATAAAATTTTTGGATCACTGATGACATGAGAAATTTTGTATGTAACAATTTTAGTGACAATATTAAATGAAAATAAAATGTTATGCATTTGTTAAAATTCAAGTGAAAGAATGTCACAATGTGTTATCATGAACAAGTAATTAGAAAAAAAAATCTTTTAAGAAAGGAAATCATTTTGAGGACATATTATATATGATCTCCGTGAATTTTAAATGGTTAATATTTTCCTCTTTATATGTATGTACATAATTTATGTTCATTAATTAGAAATAGCCAGCAAGATTTTAACAAATGAGTTAAACATTGTTTCTGAGCTTTCTCTTTCATGCATAGCTTTTGTAAAAATAAACTAAAATGCATTTCCTTCATAATGTTGCATAATTTTTTTTTTTTTTTTGCCTGAAGAAAAAAGAAGTATCATTTTTTTTTTTTCTATTCTTTCATTATTTTTTAATTTAATATTATTTTTCAAAATGTATTCATTTTCACAACTGCCAATATTTCTGATCTTGCCAAAAAATTTCTATTTTTTTGTCAATATCCCGAGTTTTGTTATTTTATTATTTTTTAAGATATTCTTTCACCTACTTTTTTTTCCAAAAACAGACTATATCAAGTACTACTACTATCACTGGCAGACTTTCAAAGTCCCTTAATTTTGGTGAGAGACTCGGGATGAGTTTTATTAAATAATACAGATATGTCTCATTTTTTTGCAGAATATCTTTCTGCTTCTGTCATTGAATTATATGTTTTAAAATAAAGACAAATATAGTCAAGAAGATGGTTTAAAAATATGATTATAGAACTAATATAGTGAATACAAGCATAAGTGATCGTTAACGTTGCTATTCTGTATTATATTGATTGTGGACATATAGTCTGGAATATACTGTAAAATTTTCAGATAAATATGCATGCATATTCTTTGAACATAAGAAAAATTGGAATCTTTTGTAGAAATCGAGTCGTGATGAGCCTAATTTTATTGATTTTTGCATTCTGGAAATTTCGTCCTGTGCAAACCTGTAGCAGGAGGATAATAAAAGTTTTTATTAATAAATGCTTAGTTTGGAATTGAATAACTAGATTTGATGCTATTTAAGATGTTAAGGAGTTGTGAAAAATTAATGTAAGATATTCTATTGATATGATTGATATTCTATTTCTAATTTTTCCTTTAATTTCTTTCTATTAGAATCCCGAAACTTGTTTATGTCAACAACATACAAATTATGCTAGGTATGGTACACATACTGGAGATGCTGGCTATAAATTTCGGAGGTTACGAGAACCAGTGGTTACAGGGTGAGTTCATAGGTTAATTTATTTTTTTCCATTTGAGTCTATGCAATTATTTCTGAAATTTAAAAATAGACTGACTGCTAGTTTATTGTGTAGAGATGTTGCTTAATGTTGTACCCAATACAGAGCAAATTTTTCTGTCTGCAGATGTTTAATTTTGTGGTTAATGTCAGACTATCCAGTATTCACCTATGATGTTTTGTTGTTGAAGTAATTGTTTTTCCATTTCTAGTCATTATATGCTGTATAAATTCTCCCCCCCCCCCCTTTAACATACAAGCAAAGAAAATGCAGATGTTTCAATGGATGTCATTGGCATTTTCTGTAAATTCATGGGGCAGCCATTAAGATAATTCCAGCTCACTCTTCCTTACAGATCTTTTGCGTAATATATTGAAAATCTACAGAAATGGGAGATTTTAGACTTTGAACTATCCAGCAAGTTATTTTATAATCTGTGGTGATGTTTCATCTATGAAGACTTGGAATGCCCAATTTTCAAATATTACTCACCTTTTTTTATTAATGTGATAATCAGCACTTCTGAATCATCCAAACCACTTTCTCATATATTCTCTAATAAAACCAAGTCACCATAAGTTTTTCAACATTTTCGATTAACTTTAGCAGTATTTTTTTTAAATTAAAACTTTGGAGACATGCTTATCGAAAAAACAATTTGTTGTACCATTTTCTTGTACACAATTTTCTTGTTTACTTAACTTTATTTAAATATGTCTTGCTTTGGAAATGAATAAAGTTTCTTTCATTATGGACCTATTTTTGCAACTATTTTTAATATTTAAACTATAATTGGGAAACTATTTTAGTGGTTTCAGGCTACTACAGAAACTGTTTTTATTGTACTTTTCCTTTGCCAGCAAACTACAATTTAAAAACTGTAATTTAAAAAAAAAATGGCTTAGATTTTGGTCTTTTTTTCTATTTTTTATCCCCATCTGATTATCATGACAAAATAACAATCCTTTAGCCACATCTTACTGTTAAAGGATAAAAAAGAGCCAATAAATACCAAAACGTAATCAGAAAGATTTTTTTTTTTTTTTTTTTTTTCTATGGCATTTAGAGTTCATTCAGAGATAAAAAGCATGATTTATATATACTCTTTGCTTCAAGGTCGAAGGGCAAAATGTTACGTCATTCATTTGTTCCAGGAGACGGAAAAGAAACTCTTACCTTTAGAAAATGCATTCCGTGCAATCAAACAGAAATGTGTTTATAATTTTTCAGTCGAGTATTTATGCAGTTCTGCAGTTGTTTGCTTACTTTTGCGTCTGTGTTTGTGCAATTTCATTTTTTCATTTACGATGTCTAAGAGACTCAGTGAGAAAATCAATTCACGTGGGTGGGGAGAAAATAATAGCTCTAAGTATTTCTCAAAAAGTCGAAATCTTAAAGTAATTAGATGAAGGTTCATCAATAAAATTACTTGGCAAACTATATGGCATCAAAAACTTGACAATTTACGATATCAAAAAACAAAGAACAGCACTGTTAAAATTTTACAGTGACAACGACTCAAAGAAGTTAATGGATGATTGAAAAACATTGCATCAACCACGAAATCTGAATTTAGATGAGGTTTTAATGGAATTGATTCGGCAGCAAAAAAGTGAAAAAGTGTTCCAGGAGCATTTAGGATTGAAAACAGTGTGATTATTCCTCCGGATGGTTTCGCAAATTTTAAAAACGCCACGGCTTGAAGGTATTAGCATTTCTGGAGATAAAGCGTCAGCAAATAATGAAAGTGCAGAGTCTTTCTGCGAGAAATTTTCAAATATAATTTCTGATGGTCAGTATTCACCGGAACTTCTTTATAATGCAGATGAAATGGGGTTATTTTGGAAATACCTTGGAAGTAAAATATACGTAACTGCAGAAGAAAGTGCTCCTTCCGGTATTAAAGATTGTAAAGAACGACCAGTGCTTGCTTGCAGTAATGCAGCAGGCACTCATAAGTGTAAATTGTTAATTATTAGGAAAAGTAATAACTCTCGAGCCCTAAAAAATGTGATAATCTTGCCAGTAATTTACAGAAGAAATAAACATGTTTGGATGACCCATAATTTCAAGACTAGATTGTACCAGAAGCAAAGAGACACTGCAGTAAAGTAGGGCTTCCTGATGACTCAAAAATTTTACTTCTTTTAGATAACTGCACAGCTAATGCAGATAAGATACCCTTGAAAAGGATAATGTGCTTGTTATTTTTTTATCTTCAAATTGTATGATAAGTTCTCTTAAATGTTCTTACAAAGCAGCTTTCCTTCGAAAGTGCTTACAACATCGTGATTCTGGAAATGGAATGGATGATTTCCAAAAAAAAAGTTCACCATTAAAGATACCCTTTGGTCTATCGCTAATTCGTGGAATAATGTGAAACAAAGCACACTGGATCAACGCTTGGCATAATATCTGGCCTGCTTCAAATTTTATCAACAGGGAAGAGGAGAATAACAAATTTCCTGGTTTCCTCATATCGCAACAAAACGAAACTCCTAAAGAACTGTTGTAGTATGCTAAAAGCATTTCATGTGGAGCGGAATTTGATAAAAAAATAATAGAAGACTCATTAAATGCTGGTAAAAATGCACCAACTGTTCTTTGACTAACAGAGGAAGAGATCGCTAACGAGGTACTTAAAAAAAACCCCACTGATTCCAAGTCCTGTGGATAACAATGTAGAAGAGGCAGAAAATGCATTCCATAGAATGTTGTATTGAATTAACAAAATAACTTATCTGAAGAATGGAACAAAAATCTGTTTTTAGAGAACATGACATTTTATGTGTATATAAGATACAAGAAACATTATTATTAGAACATTCAAACTATTTGAAACAAAAAAAAAAGACTAACAATATGTTTGTAGTCATGGACAAAAAAATAGTAGATTTTTGAAAATTTAAAGTAATAATCATTATTGTTTTAGAAATTTCTTTCAAGAATAGTATGTATTTATTTTTATTTATTTATTTTTTTTTGAAGTGAAAACTTCTTTAGGCGCGTTGGGCATTTTTTGAGATGGGGGAAAAAACCATTAGATTCGCGACCTGTTACCGACACCGCTGTATATGTTGCCAATTCATACAATGAAGCGAAAGTATCAAAAGGAGTTCACGTGGAGGAGTTCACGTGCAGAAAGCGAAATGATTGGTATTGTGAATAAAAATAATTCAGAAAATAATTTCAAGATAAATTTAGCACGCGTGGTGAAAACAGATAAAAGGGACTCAACTCGCGAGACCAAATCAAAAGATGAAAATGAAATAACAAAACACGGAAAATATAATTTAACGAGCGCGAGAAAAATAGACGGAAGTAATATAAAAAAAAAATGAAAATAATGAAATATTTCACGAAAGTTTTAAGAAACATGATTACTGATACGGAAATGAAGTGAAATCATTTTATAGAAAATAAAAGTTTGTTGATAGAAATTATAGACACCGCAAACAATACGCGCAGTATGAATATAGAAAAAAGCATAATGTTCAGCATAGTTTATTAGAACATTCAAACTATTTGAAACAAAAAAAAAGACTAACAATATGTTTGTAGTCCTGGACAAAATAGTAGATTTTTGAAAATTTAAAGTAATAATCATTATTGTTTTAGAAATTTCTTTCAAGAATAGTATGTATTTATTTATTTTTTTTTTTTTAAGTGAAAACTTCTTTAGGCGCGTTGGGCATTTTTTGAGATGGGGGGAAAAACCATTAGATTCGCAACCTGTTACCGACACCGCTGTATATGTTGCCAATTCATACAATGAAGCGAAAGTATCAAAAGGAGTTCATGTGCAGAAAGCGAAATGATTGGTATTATGAATAAAAATAATTCAGAAAATAATTTCAAGATAAATTTAGCACGCGTGGTGAAAACAGATAAAAGGGACTCAACTCGCGAGACCAAATCAAAAGATGAAAATGAAATAACAAAACACGGAAAATATTATAATTTAACGAGCGCGAGAAAAATAGACGGAAGTAATATAAAAAAAAAAATCAAAATAATGAAATATTTCACGAAAGTTTTAAGAAACGTGATTACTGATACAGAAATGAAGTGAAATCATTTTATAGAAAATAAAAGTTTGTTGATAGAAATTATAGACACCGCAAACAATACACGCAGTATGAATATAGAAAAAAGCATAATGTTCACGAATACCGTAAACAAGACAGGCAGCAAAGAAATCATTTTTGGAGTGATAGGAAGCGGGAACCCTATTTTGCAGATAAATGGTATTACAAAAGATATTAAACTAAATCTCATGGAAGAAATGATGAATGTATTGAGAGTTGTTTAAATTGTGGATGAAAATTCATAAGTTTCATTGGTATTCATTTCAAAGAATACCAATTAATTAAATTTTATATTTCATTTATTTGTAAATTTACGTTTTAAGCATTAGATTGCAATTTTTGTATGTAAAATAATATGGATTATTTTTCATGTACAATAGCGCATTAAATGAAAATTGTAATATAATTTTTGTAGTAGTAGTTTATAATAATGAATAAAAAAAACACTTCATTTAAAAGTATTTCCTGCGCAATAAAACGTTTCCTGACGATTCAAAAAATACACACGTAATTGTTCAAGTTTTCACTTCTGTCGGCACTCCCGGATTGCCATTGTTTTTGTTTTTTTTACTTATTTTCTCTAATGTGTCTACCTAAAAAAAACTAGGTCATAGGGGGGGGGGGGGGGGATTGTTTGAGAACAGGAGGGAGTGAGGATTTTTGCAGATGCGATATTGCGATACTTATGTTTTTGGCATAGATCCAAAATCAAAAAATTGGATCAATCCCCATGATGCCGTATATATTGATATATATATATATTACTGAGGTTTACTACTAGCTACTTGCTGTAGAATATTATGTGCATTTAATGTTCATTTACAGGGACTCTAAAGCACTGTTTATTAGCGATAATTACTCGAAGTGCATTTTCAGTTATAGTATGTGTTTTTTTCAGTTTAACTAAATTTTTGCATACTATGTGATGTGTGTGTATATATAAAGGCTATAGATCATATACAGGGTTACACAAAAAAGTTCATAATCATTACTGTGTATGAGCAGGATTTGCTTAAAGATTGTTTTTAATTGAGTTATGCATTTTCAAGTTCAAGTTGAACTATATTTAGTATGCTAAGAGATGTTTTTAGAATATAAATAAAATTATATGCAGGGCCATGCAAATAACTGGATGCATAGCCACCTATGAATGATAATTTCCAGAAGTGTGATTTCAGTAGTTTTAAGTTTTAAGTGTGTTTTAATCTCAATTAAATTTCATTTTAATGTGTCGTGGTGGCGTGTATAAAAATCTGTAGGGGGTTGTACAGGGTTTTTGTACAGGGTTGTACAAAAGAATACGAGTAGAAATTGCTGAAGATTAATTTTCAACCTGTTATATGTCTTACTGAACTAAATTTTAGCATACTATGCAGAATATATACAAACCTATAGATAAAATACAGGGCTGCACAAAATAATTGGAGTACTTTTTGTCTATGGATGGTAATTGCTTAAATCTGGTTTTCAAATGTGTTGGGTTTTCTAAAATGCGTACTTAGGTATCTTATTTACCTTATTAAACAGCAAAGTTTTTTTTAAAAGTATTCTGGTAATGTTTCATAAACTATGCTTGACGCACGATTTTTCTTGTTATTTCTGTTATCTATTTTTTGTAATAAATTTACTTTGCAATTTGGTTAATTTCTTAATGCATGATAATTATATTTAACATTATTTCAAATTTCTTATGGAAAATGTTTGTTCTTTTACAGGATTTATGAATGTAATAGTCGATGCAAATGCAATTTTCAATGTGGAAACAGAGTTGTTCAGAATGGATTAACGGTATGTATAGTTAAGTTTTTATATTTTGATTTATACATTTTATCAAGATTTAAAATCTCTCAAGTAATCAAATTGGTGTAGTTTTTAATATTGAAATTGAAGTTAAAAAAATTTGTATATAGTACCAATTTGTTACATAACCTCATTTTTGTTTTAAAAAGTGGAAAGAAATGCAAGTCAATATAAATGGCTGTGAAATATAAATATAGGAAAACTCACGTGCATTCATTCTAAATTGTTTTGCAATATAAATTTTTGGATATATACATGTAAAATTAAAAGTACCTTTTTGTTTCATTACATTTTTTGTCTGCTTTTCTTCTAGGTAAGATTACAGATGTTTAAAACTCAGTATAAAGGCTGGGGAATACGGTGCTTGGATGACATCGATGCTGGACAGTTCATCTGTGTATATGCTGGACAACTATTAACTGAACAGGGAGCTGATCAAGTATGTTGTACCTCCTTTTTATTTTACGCAACTTCAGTTAATAATTTCCGTTACTGTCTTTGTATGTGGCTACTGCATCAATAATACTCTTTTCTTTCACTAATAAATCAACACTGCAGATGCAATATGCTTTTGCCTTCTTAATATAATTGATGGAACACCTTGTAATATTTTTATACTGTAAATTATTTAAATAATAATAAAAATGCACTTTACATGTTTGTTAGTTAGATGTTTGTACAGACTTAAATTTTCAGGCCTCTGTGGGCCAACCCTCCCCTCCTCCTTTCCCCTTCTTCAATTCACAGCCTGTTTCCTAGCTAGAGCTAGACGAATCAGAAATTTAATATCGCAATATATGCAATGAATTGATATTGGTGGCATATCACGATAACTACCTTAAAATGTGTGGTAATAGAAAAATTGTTAATTTCGAAAGATAAATGGTATGGTAGCAGTCATTAGTACAAACAGGTGGTAGAAAGCAATGAATCAATGTTTTATACCTATTTGCTCACACAGCATCATTTAAATATTCAGGGATGTAAGACCTGCACCAATTGCTCCAGACTGCACCAAAACCTTTTTCCTGCACCAAGCTGCTACAAAACAGCTATTTTTTTCAATTTTGTGCCAAACCTGCACCACATCGCCATTTCTTGCAACTCCACTTGAATTACCTCTTGACGTCACTGCTGTGTGTAACCCTGCTCGGCCGATCTCCGTACAGTACAAAGTTCATCCTTTTTTTAAAAAAAACTTGAAATAAACTGATTTGGGGTTGACTGTTCCCGCCTGCCACAAATGGTTGCCAGAATTTTTTTTTCCTTACTGCCGTCACGTCACGGCTTGTAAAAAACTTTGGATTCCACAAAGAAAAGATAGAAGTCTTTCGGCACAATTTGTACATATTGGTGTATTCTTTCAGCACAACATATTTAAATCTGAGTTTCTGTTCGTTAATTATATTATTCAGAAATGAAAAGTTTTATATTTTAACAAATTTTATTGATTTCTGTTTTTTTGTTCGAAATTTCTAAAATATCGTCGCTAATAATGTTTATCTATGCTATTTTATACCGATCTCAAATTGTTCTGATATCATATGGTATTGGTTTTGCAGTATCGTATTTATATTATTTTTTTCCCTTCCGCGAAATTATCTACTTTTTTTATGATTAATAAATTACACAAAGAAAGATTAAAAATTTCCGTGAATCATCATTTATTTATTGATGTGTTTATTATTATTTTGAATTTAAAGTGCATTGCAGAATATTGGCTGGTTCGTATGCACTGATTTTACATAAATGTAAATATTAGAAAATCGCCAAAACCAGTAGTATTATCGAATAGCGTTTTTCATTTTCTGATAAAGTGATATATCTTGAGTATAAAGATGAAAATAAGCAGTCGCCATTCGTTGATTAAACTTGAAAAACTGGTGATTAAAAATATGAAAAGAATCGGCCAAATGCACGATTTTCCGATTTAATCTGTACCCATTCCCCTTTTATTTATTTATTTTTTTCTTCTCCCCTACACTTTGGACGTTTCCGATTTCACATTGCTGCATCGTTCTACATCCACTCTCGTTTTAGAAATAATTCTACAGAATTTATAAATAAATTATTCTATAACATTAATTTTTAATAAAACGTTATTTTAAAATGAACATTTTATTTTGAATTTATTATTTTGTCTTTTTTGTACGTGTGAAATAAGAAACACTTATATTTCATGCATCTCTCAATGTTTCTCACATCTTATTTGATTTTATTATTATTATACAATATTTTCTTCAAAGAAATAGTTTCTCAAACAAAATGCTAAATGAAAGTACTATTACCCAGTAATGTAGTCAGTTTTTTTGGGTGGGGGGGGGGGATTTTATAGATTCATTAATTTAATAGTCAGCTGTACTTGCACATTACTTAGTATTTCTTTAACATACATGCATTATTGCAATCAGTACCCAAATGTTGTTTAGAATGTTCAGGGTTAGCAAAAAGTGTGGCAAAATTTTATCAGAGTAATTTTTTTTTCAAATATCAAAGTATTTTCAAGATAGCAATAATTTTTGTTAACATTAGAATTTCAATCTGCTCCAAAACAGTTTTTATTGCTCTGAAAACAGTTTTTATTGCTCCAAAATTAAGATTTTTGCTGCTACAAAAATGGATTTTACTGCTACAAAATTAGATTTTTGCTGCTACAAAATGACTTTAGTGCACTTTCATCCCTGAATATTAGAGTTTCATATTTATACAAAATAGAAATATTTTATGAAAAGGAAACATTGTTCGATATCTTTTTGCGCTTATACTTTCGCTTGGATAGTGTTTTTCTTTAAAAATAGTATGTTCTCTTTTTTTCCTGTTTCATGTACTATTTTAACTATTTAATTTCCTCATGTATAACAGAATATTATAAAAAAGAAATTAAAATGAAAAGTTCTTAAATTTAGGATGTTGCTGATTTTAATATGATTAAAATAAGTAAAAAGCAAAAACTGAAATTGGTTTAATGCCACATGTCATTATAATATACTTGTGCTTTCAGTGGATGACAGATATATGCAGCAGAAATGTTGTTTTTCAGTCTTTCTCTACGGTATCAATGCATTCTTAATAGAAAAGAAAAAAAATTACTGTAGTTATACCTTTCCTATCTATTTACTACATGAATACAACATTAAAATCTTTTTTGAAATATAAATATTTAAGTCACATTTGGAAATAGTTTTATACTAATTAAAATTTAGTTTTTTGATAAATATTCATTTTAAGCTGAAATATCAAGACAGGATATATTAAATTCACTCGGATTCAATCACTCTCCGCCGATAATACGATAAAGATAATATGAATGAGCATTGTCCTATATTCAGCATAGGTAATTAGTCGTTAATAGCTAGGAAGCTCTAGTCAAAAATAACCAATCACAGAGAGACTTCACCATTTGATGAAAGCCGAAATTTTACCATTAGTGCTCTTTGATTGGTTGCTCATGAACCGAGCTTCTCGGCTGCTATGCTCTACTAATAACATAGACTCCGCAATAATTCACGCATATTTTAGCTCTTTTTTTTGGTCATGATATATCAATCTGTTGATATATTGCAATATGTCAAGACCAATAGCAGTGGCCATATTGAAACACAGATAACAGTATTATTCAGTAACGAACGGACAGTGGAATATGTGGTTGATGGTAATTAAAAAAAAGTAAAGCAGAGAATGTATTGGGATATTAACCAAAGAGAGAGATCCCAGTTTCAATGAAGCAAGCAGTGAATAAATCCATGGGAAGAAAGGATTATTGCGATATTCGTACATAATATTTGATGCTGTTTCGCAGGTTTCGAAGTCTCGCTACAGGAATAAAAAATGTTATTGGGATATGTCGGTAGAGTCAGATGTTAGATATTGTTATTGGGATATATTGTCAGAATCAAAGCTAGATATCATTAAGATAGTTAAAAAATATCAATGTTTGACCGATATGTTGATAAATAATCCAGTCTTACTCCAAGCCCATGTAAAAAAAAAAAAGTTGGCATGACTCAATTTCTACAAAAAAAAATTATAATATTTTGCAACTAACATTATTCTACAATTGAAATTTAAAATAAAATTACATTCATATTTATACAAAAATTGAAAAATTTACAGATTTATGTATCCATGGAATATAGATTATGTTGCATTAATGTTTGCTTAGACCAGGGTCGGCGAACCTATGGCACGCGAGAGGATATTTTTGGCACGCTGTTGATTTAAATTCTAAATCAAAATTCAGTTGAACTCGCCAAAATTTTAAACCTCATTTTTTTTTCCCATTAATACACGAGCTTGACTGAAAATAGCTTTTGTTTGTTATAATAAGTACATATGTACTTGTCATATCATTGAATTACCTGCTCAGAACATCTGATCTCTGATTCCCCCCCCCCCCCCCCCCCCCCCCCCATCACCTCTTCCTCGGTTTTGTACTGCCGGCGCCGATGATCGCATTGAAAGAGAGAGAAATAAGCAAATAAATTATTTTTTGCTTTATTGTTTCTGAAATTTCTGCATCATTTAATGCATGTTGATCTGCATCATATGATCTGCATGTTTATTTAACTGTTGCTGTTGTTTGTTTATTAATTTTTAATCAGTTAAAATGACAAAAGTATTAATAAAATATGCCCTTTTTTCAGATAAGTTAAGAACAAAATTATACATTGGTTCTTAAAACAGTTATAAAATGAAATGAAAACTATAATTACAAAAGTATATTGTCGGTCGATAGTGAAAGAACATTAAAAAATAGGATTTGTAAACAATTTAAAGATATTTCCAATAAATAAGTACCAAACAAACGCTATTAGATTTTTCCTGCCTTAGAGATAACTTACATTTTTAATTATTTAATTCATTAAAGGTGCATAAATTAAGATAATAGTAAATGATAATACTAATATGTTGAATATTGAATAACGAGAAATATTTTTGTTCTTTTATGTATCGGCTTCACGGAGAGGAGTAATTAATCCAGCAGACGACTTGCTGCCTACTCAATTCTGTTATATATAAATCTGAGTAAATTTAGTGGCTAGTCATTTTATTATTATTCTGATTTGCTTTTATTATAGTGAACTCTGTTATGCATGATCATTTTTTATTGTTAAACTAACTTTCTATAATCAACGATGGTAATCTAAGACTTATTAGATTGCAACGTTAAAGTAATATTTACTCAACATAGCTAATTTGGAGAAAAATAGAAAGTGCAAGATAGTAGAGAATTTCAAACGTGCTGGACTGAGAAATATGGGATGATTAACAAAAATGTTAAGGCTCTGTGCATTTTATGTTCCGGGACAGTGGTATGCAGTAAAACAGCATTATAAAACAAATCACAAACCTTTTTCCCCAAAAAGTTATGCAGAACAAAAGGAATTCATTGCCAGTGCAATTAAAGAGAAAATACACTGTTGACATCTATGATTACATATATCAGCAAAGATTCTCAAACTAGTGTCGCAAGTTTCTCGGCTGCGAGTGTCATTGTTCGGAATGGTACATTTTTCTACGATGGAGAGTTTTTAAAGGAATCCTAGTTAACATGCGCTTTATCACATTTTAGCGATTTTGAAAATAGATAAAATAATATAACTAATTAAAGATACTTCTTTATCAAGAAATAGAGTCAAAGAAAGATCTTAATAAAAATGGCAGAAAATGTAAGAGAGCAACCAAAGTCTGATATCGTCTTCTCCTTTCACCTTATTTTGTCTTGATGAAAGTATAGATGTAACTAAATGTGCTTGTTTAGCTGTTTTTATACGATATTTTGTTGAAAATGACATTAAGGAGGAATTACTCTCGTTATTATCATTAGCAACTACAAAAAAAAAAAAGGCACGCCATGAAAAAAGGCACGTTGTTGGCACGCCATGGTCACTTGAAAAGTTTTTTGACTAAAATTGGCACGCGGATGTGAAAAGGTTCGCCGACCCTGGCTTAGACCAATGCTTCTCAAAATAAGGTATGCGAAAAGTCAAATATAAAAGTAGACTACATGTTAAAGATGAGTTATGACTCTACCTCAGCAAGTTGACACCAGACATTCAAGAGACATTAAAGGGGGTAACAAGCAGATCTAGTGCATTAAATAGCTTGCTATGTATAATGCTTATGTAAAGTAAATGCTTTGTTTATTTGTATATATTTGTTGTTCTGTTTTTTTAGTTTTCTAAAGTATATAGGGAGGTAGAAGAGTATGCCAGGAGCATGAAATTCTTTCAAAGAGTACATGAGGCATGAAAGTTTGAGAACCATTGTCTTAAGATAATTATATTAAAATAAAGACTGATTAATTAAATTGTTGTAGATTTTTACAATGCAAAATAATAATGGTTAATAAAATCATAATTTTGCAGCTCAATTTAATATAAGTTCATTTGAAAAATATTTCTTTTTAAACAAAAATTCAAACTTGCCAGCCTGACATGGTCGTGAAAAAATGTTGTTCAGATCTTCAGAGTCTAATGAAATCAAATTGCCTCTCTTCAGGCCAGACCTGGGTCCATACAAACCTCTATAGTTCATTCAAAATTAAGAGAGAATTTAAATAATGATAGGAGTTGCCAATTTATGCCAGAGTTTCAGTTTTGCATATTTTTGTGCTTATTTTGTGATTTTATAAAAACAAATTAAAAAAATATTTTAGAAAAAATTTTTGACAAATATTTTGTTTAAAATTTAACTAAGCAAAATAATAATTACATTTACTTGATACAATAATTTCACAAATTAAACATTTATTTTGACAAATTGTAACTTTCTTATGCAAAGCAACAATCGTTGCTTTGGCAATGATAAACGTTTCACTGGCATTGATTCTAGCTTACAAGCATTACAAAATCTGCCTATTTACACATGCTTTTATTTGCTTCTTTTCTCTCTTAATTTTGAATATGCTATAGTGTGTTTTTGTTTACTTTGTGTATTTGTTTACTAAGGAATGTTTGACATTCAGAAAAATGTGCCAGTTGAAATAGATTTTTGTTTACTTTGTTTATAGGATGGCAAAGAGTGTGGTGATGAATACTTAGCTGAGTTGGATCACATTGAAGTTGTTGAGAAAACCAAGGAAGGCTATGAATCGGATGTTCCAGAATTATCAATGGATGTTGATGCTGATGATAAAAGTAGTAAACATGATGATGATAATGATTTATCTAGTGATGACCAGTTTGGTGCTTCATCGTAAGTTCTCATTTATCATATTAATCATAATTTTAGATTATATATATATATATATATATTAATAAAGATTAATTTTCATAATAATTAAAAAGTTGAACTGAAATTATTGAAAAGATTTCTCCCAATAATTATTTTCATATTTAATAACTTAATCACTTAATATGAGATAAATTTATTAGAACACTTGAAATTTAATAACTAGTTGCCTTGTAACCTTCAAATTAGTTGTCAGGGAGTCATAAATTCTGTGCAATGTAATGTGTTACCTGTATTTAAGGACCTGATGTCACCAATGGTATTGCAAAATCTGGTTGCTCACTACAAAGCTTTAGTAAGTATGGTTTGGCATAGATTTTTTTTTCTCAAAATTTTTAATGGTATTCTAGTTGACCATATTGATGACAGCATCACTCATGTTTGACACTAAATCTTTGTGTGCAGCCCAATTATGAAAGAGTGTCCACTAAATTGATTTAGGTTCTATTGGAGAGCATCTAAATCTTCCATCACAGCTCTCTGTCAGCCTTTATTAATTTCCAGTTGATAATTAACTACCTTATGCTTTAAAATATGTAGATTTCTCCATAAGGAAACTGACATACTTAACAATGTATACAGAACTCCAATTCCAGGCAACACTTTGATTTCCGTTTCCAATGAGACAAAAAATAGTCATATATATATATACATACAGAGTTGTTTCAGAAGGGTGCTGCACCCTGCTTGCCCTTTGGTTTATAAAATAGCACCCTTCTTGCCCCTCATAAAAATAATTAGCACCCTTTCTCCCCCCCCCCCCCCCAGTAAAAAAAGTGTCCTTTCTCTCCTTTTTGCATTAAAAAAGTTGCTTTCATAGTAAAAATTGACTGAATGTTGTCTTGAAAAGAGTGCCGTGACTTTTAAATATTAAAAGTGGCTTTAAAAACCAAAAGAATGCCTTTAACAATAAAAAAAAAGTTCCCTTAAGAATCTGAAAAGTGCCCTCAAGAATCCAAAAATTGCCCGTAAGAATTAAAAAAAGTGCCCTTTTCTCACCAGCAGCACCCTGCCCTTTTTTAAACCTGGGGGAAACTCCGATATATATATATATATATATATATATATATCAGCATTATACTCACAGAGGATTCTTCTGTAATGGAATCCATGAACATTTGAGTCATTTAAGCGAGCATAATTTAAGGTTTGGCTAAAAATATGTACTTTGTTGTAACAATTGTTGCACCTGTACTTGTATGCTTGAAACTACATCATTGCCAGTATCGTTCATCTTGAGTACCAACCTTGACTGTGAGCCTGATTATGAAAAAATAGCATACTCACGGGTATGCTGCAAAAAAAATATCTAGCTTTGAATAAATTATTACCTACGAAATCCTTCACCAAATAGTGAATTTTGATAAGATTATAATGTTACTTTTATGTTAACATTTACTGTTATTTATGTTAACATATGCTTTCCCAATGTAGAAAGAAAATGTGTGCTTTCAATCTTCTGCAATTAATGTTCCAGAATGTTCACTGTTATTCTAAAAAACTAAATGGAAACTATTAAGACTATTTTAGTGCTTTGTTTATAGGCACTGATTGGTTTCTCCTTGTTTTCCTCTCTGCAGATTTTACAACTGTTTCAATGCTCTCTTTTGAGCAATTCTGATAATTTTTCAATGATTCATACATAAATTTGATTATATGTGACAGTAAACTGATTACACTAATGCAGCCAACGCTCAATATTTCTTATATTTATATTCTATTGTGGCATTCATCTTTATATATGCCAATTCCTGTGCCGTGTATGTTAGTGTAATATATATAAAGACTAATTTTCATAAAGTGATATACAAATATAAAGTAAGAGTTTAATGTTAAATAAACTCATGATGCTTTATGAATTTTATTCATAATTAATTGTAATGTAATTTTATATCTAGTTCATATAGTTATAAACTATATGTAGAGCTTTCATAAAATGTTTTTTAAAGTTTTTAATCTGAATCTAAATTTTTTGCCATCTAGTGGGTAGGTTTGTGACTTTTTATCTAAAAGGGAAAAAAAAAAATCAATAATAAAAATATATTCTTTATTTTAGAAGTAGGTAGTGGGTAGATTATTGATTTTTTGTCTGAAATGAAGGAAGTTCAATAATAATAACAATCTTCTTCGTTTTAGAAATTTTTCTTCTAAAAAGAAAAATAATAATCTTTACTTGTAATATAAATTGAATCCCCTGATCTTAATTTTTTAACTTTGGATTTCATGCATGTACATTTTCTTCATTTTTTTTAATTCATATAATTAAACTTAAATTTGATTTCAAAATATAAATCAGCAAACTCTATTATAATGGTAGATTAATATGAAATCCCACTTCAGAACCGAAATTGCCTCATATTCTTGATATGAAAATTAAGTTTTAATTCTACTTTTCAAAAAATTTCTTTCAAAAGTAAAAAGTGCAAAAAATATTACTGTAGTATACAAGTGAATGTATCTTTTAATTTACGAAATAGCAAGTAATATCCTTTAAGTGAAATAGGGGATCATCTATTAATTATGTCCAACTTCAAGAGGGGGTGGGATTACAAAATGTGGCATGTAGTGTGATAAGGAAGAGAGACTGAGTCAACACTTTGTGACGTCCCATCAAAAGTATGAAAACAATTAGGTTGACATTGTTTGCAAGCGGCTTAAAAAAATTCATAAAAAAATATGGACTTGAGTAATACTATGCATTATATTTTATAGTTTCCCTGTAAATTGCAAGACAGTGAAACAAAAGCATGGCAGATCTTGACTGTTTTATGATGTTTATTTCAGTCTGTTAATACTCATAGATAGTATATATATATATATTTTTTGTATGTGTAAGACAAAAGTGTGGTGTCTTAACAGGAATGGGGATATCATTCGAGTATGGAAATCTATGTTACAGATGGAGTGGGAGGCATAAATAAAATTGAATGATGTAATTAATAGATGATCCCTAAATATATTTCAACTGCATAATTGAATTTAATTAGTTTTTTTTTTTCTTTTTTTCTTTTGAATGCATAATAAAATTTTCATAAGTATTGATAAACATTTTGTGCACTTTTGCCCTTCCTGCAGCACATGATAACTTTATCATTTTTAGGGATTCAGATATTCGAAATTGTGATTCTGATTCAGAGTTTGAATCAAGTCTAAGGTCTACAGCTACTAGTACCTATGCCACTAGGTAAGTTATTTAAACCTTCTACTGAGGCAGCGATTCTTAAACTGTGGTTTGTGTGCCCTATGATGGGGTAGGGCGGGGTCACGAGATCCCAGCTGGGGGCCCATTGTTGAATTTAGACTTTTTTTCTCCGGAAAGAATTTCTGTAGTTATGGGGGAGAGAGGGGTGCAGGACTAGAACTTCTAGTGTAGACAGTTAATGACCATAAAATCCCAGATCTTCTGGTGAGATATTTCAATGCATACCAGGGTCACACTCTGAATTCATCACTGCACAAGCCAAACATGTTTTAAATATGCATACAGTTTTGCATTGTCATAGTGGCAATCACATAACCATACAGTCTACTTATTACAGCAAGAAAACAAGTGGAAAGTTTGTTTTTAATAAAAGTTCTTAATTTAGAAAAAGAAAAAAATCATAAAAATAAACATAAACAATATTTTTCCATTATTTGAGATTTAAAAGAAAAAGAAATGTTTATTTTTAAATTTAAAGAGGGAAAAAATTAGAAGCTACAAAAATGTGAATTTGATTATTTAAAAAATAATAAATAACAGTTTTAAAGTACAGTTTTACCCAAAATTAGAAAATAATTTTGGATTTAAAACAAGCGTAACTAAAATCATAAACAATTGCAAAGAATTTAATTCTGTCTGTTGCTATATGTACAGATGGGGCTATGAGTGGAACTGTTAATGGTTTGATCAGCTTGGTTGAAGTTAAAAGCACCAGATGTAGGTTGGACACATTGTTCACCATGAGTTGCTGGTTGCCAGAAAAATGCCTGATGATTTGAAGACCATATTCAAAGAAGTTGTTTCAATAGTAAATTATATCGAGGCTCAACCTTTCAATTCTAGACTTATTAAAATTTTGTGAGAAGAAATTGGAAAAAATGAACACAAACAGCTACGTTTACATATAAAAATTAGGTGATTGTCATGAAGAGCAGTTTTAAATCTCATTTTTGCACTGCGTGATGAAGTAGGACTGTTTTTAAAGGACTCCATTTTCTGTTTGAAAGATCGTTTTAATGATTTTTCCAGGCTTGTCAAGATGGTGAATTTGACAAGTATTTTTATTTTTTTAAATGAGCTGAATTGAAGCTTGCAAGGAACCTCCATATACATTTCAAAGGTCCAGGACAAAGTAAAAGCAACAATTTAAAAAAAAAATGATTTGTGGGTAAATTGACTTGAAAATAACAATTTTGAATCATACTCAGCATTATTTGGATATCTTGCAAACGTCTGACGATACAGTATCCCCTGATATTACTGAAATTTTTGTTGCACATCTGAAGTTCTTGGAAGCTTGCCGACTTTATTTTGTTCCCTTAAAGTCAGAGGATAAGGGATCCGTTTCATTTCCAATAAATTAGTGAAATGAAAACCTTTTAGAGCAGGAACAACTTGTGAAAATATCATGTGCTGGTTCCTTGAAAATTGCTCTCCAAAAAATAGCTTTTTTTAATTTTAGGTTGTTCATGACATACATATGCAGAGCTAGCAGAAAAGTAATCACTTCCGTTCTGTGCCACATATTTGTTTGAAAAGACTTTCTCCAGACTTGTGCACATGAAAAACAAATGTAGAAATCGATTGGATCTCAAACCAGACTTACATATACATGTGTCTAACATTGAACCAAATATTGCCCATCTAGTAGAAAAAAAACCTAGCCTCCTTCTCATAGCAAACAGTAGTATGTATAATTGTAGTTGTAGTTTAACTGTCTTAAATTGTATGTTATAATTATTTTGCTTATTAATGCAGCTGATTTTTTCCTACACTGTAAAGTAAACCTAGACTATGTATAATGAAAAATAAATAAGGTGTATACATTAAAATAGTTTTAAAATATTGGTGGTGGTCCTCAAAATGCATATCACATCCACGAGGTCACAAAGTTTAAGAACCGCTTTGAGGGACATTTTAAAGCTCATTCTCTTTCTTTTAATCGACTGTATCATTACTAAAGATGTGCTTTCAAAATTTTGTTACCTGAACAAAGGGCTAGCTTTAGAAGGGGGGAGGGGGGAAGATTGAGTGATTTTCTGATGCACTAAAAACTATGGGTTGAAAAAAATAAACTCTTGGTTAAAACATCATAGTTTCTTTAAAAGCTATCATTAAAAAAATCTCTCTCGGGTACTCTCTGATAACTAAAGCCGACCCCTGCCTAGATTTCTTATTTCTGTTTTGTAAAATAATCTGATTAAACTTTCTGGAAGGGATGTATAATTTTGAACTGTTTATGTTTACATGTTATTCAGACACTAACAATTGTCTTGATTTCTTTCATATTTGAAGCTAAAAAACCAGCGATTTTGTTTTGAGAAGAGCTCATTTGGATATTATTTAAAATGCAAAACTTATTGTACATCAGCTGGGAAGACCGAGCTATATTCGGTTAAAATATAATATCGATAAAACATTGATATTGATGCGACAGTTGTATTTCTTCAGCAGGTATGCGTTGTACGGAACATCTGTGTTGTACAAGAAAGTTCTGTGGACTCTGGTTGGTTGAATCACATATATCAGCTCCCATTGAGAATGTATGAAAAATTCCTTCATATTCTAAAAGCCAATTTTTTCACCAAATGTCATCAAAATTTGGCGAAAAATCAAACTTTATGATTTTTTTTTCATGGCATTGGTAGAAAGTCTTATTTTCCCGCCCCAATGTTGCCAACATTTTGCCAAGTATCGCCAAATTTGGTGAAATGTTGCCAACTTTGCAACTTTTACTGCACACTGTTCAACAATTTAATAACTATTTCAACAATCATTCCCGTTGAGATGCATTTACCCAAAATGACCCGTGACCCTAGTCCAATGATCTATCGTAACCCAAAACGGTAAGATACAAAATTTAGTTAAAATCGTTTGAGCCATTTTTTAGATAAAATTAGCTTGACCCTGACCCGTTGTAACACAAAATGACCCACTAATTGAATTTTCTTGAGCATGTGACCTAGCCGAATGGTCTTCCCATCCTCGAAAACGGTAAGATACAAAATTTAGTCACAATTGTTAGAGGTTTTTAAGATAAAAATTTGCATATATAATACACACATAGACATAAGATTTGCTTGTATTATAATATATGATTTAGATTTATTAGTATCAAGAAGGGATTTAAATAGTACTGAAAGCAGTATATGTATGTGGACTATAGAAGCATTCATTACTTAATGGTACTATGTTCTATTTGAAGCTAGAGGCTATGCATATAAGGTATTGTGTATCATTATTCTTGTTTGAGGTAATTTTTGCATGATCATTAATATTAACAGGACCCTTAAAATGGAGTCTTTTCATGGAAAGAGGAATATTTAAAGCCTCTGTTTGCAGGGGGGGGGGGGGGGTTCAACATACTCTTTCTTGTATTGATCAATAAGTTTTTATCCCATGTGAATAAACTCAATGGTATATATTTCTTTGAAGAAGGATCATAATTATCCCAGCACTCAAGTATTTGTTCTCTGTGTTCCCCCTGCTTCTTACCTTATTTATATAAATACTATATAAATGTCTAATGTATTTTCTAATTTTAAAAGTGATATGACTATCTCAAAATCTGCTTTTTAACTTTGTAAACAAACAATTTTTCTGCTTTTTATTTATTGTGTTTAAACAACAATTGTCGGAACATTGTGATAAACCACAATCTCTATTTCAAATGAAAGGTATAAAAATTAACTTGTTGAGTTCAAAAGAATGTTTCTTTCAGTGTTAAGTCAATAAGTTAATTTTTGCGGTTCTCTTTAGGAGCAGGCAGAGAAATGGTAAAAGACATACTAATTCAACTGATTCATATCTTATATCTGAAGATTCAAGTTCGTGTGCTGAAAATATGAAAAGCTTACCAGACATAGGCACTGATTTAGGTTTGTTTCTGATCCTTTGCATATTGTTTATTAGGTATTTTTTTCTGATTAATTTTAATGCAGATTAAGGATTGTTATTTTCTATATATAATCTTGGGGGCTTGCAAAGACAAGGGAAATATAAAAAGGTGTTTGGGGAAACTAAGAAATTAAGAACTGCTGGTATAAAGCAATCTTAGTTATTTAATGTTTAATTTTATTTTTTTAATAAGGGGCGGGGGTGAGGGAAACGGTTGACATTTGAAAAATGATAACTATGGGTACCTCCACGCACTGCGACAACTCTAAGATAATAGGTGTTTTATAAAAACAGGATATATAATTGGCTCTCTGTTTCATGACTTTTAAGAACCTGGGAAAATCGTCCTTAACCTGCGAGAACTCGCTAGATTTCTTGTCACACCAGAACTTAATACTTTATTCACAAAAAGATGCAAAATGATAAAAATAAAGTTTCTAAAATTTAATTTAAAATGAAAAAAAAGGGTTTAAATAAGAGTCTTATTGCAACAGCTGGGACAAAAAAAAAAAAAAAAGGTATGATAGTGAGAGAAAATCTCACGCGCGAGTTCTCCCGGGTTAAATAGAGATTGTCCTGAAAAAGAATTTGTGGAAAAATAACACTTGAAAATCATTTCCCATCTACTTTACAGGCTTAGGACTGTCAATACATTTCTTAACATTGGCGTGTTTAGAAATATTTTATTTACTTATTTTACTTATTTTAATTATTTTTTATGTTTTATTAATTTATTTAAATTTTTATCTTATTTATTTATTTTTTATTGATACATATATAGTACTACATCAGGGTTCATACTCATCAGGGGAAACCTGGGAATCAGGGGAAAGTCAGGGGATAAATTTTGTGTCTTAAAAATCAGGGGAATCTCAGGGGATTTTCCAAAAAATACCAAAAACCTGGGAAAATTTGGCAAAACAATCGGCTACTCTGGGAAATGAGGGCACTTGCTGCTATTCGCATGTTTTGTGAAGTAAAAGCATGTATCTGCAAAATGTTCAACAATTTGTAAATTTTGCAAAAAATTCTGTAACAAATCAGTAGTTTGTGCTTCAGAATCAGTTGTGAACTTGAGAGTGGAACTTTCACAACTCTTAAGATTTTTGTGTGTAACATAACAAAATCTTGATACCTAGAAAATTTGCTGCTGATCTGGGAAAAATACATACAGGTTTTTTATACATACCTGTGTGTATATATATATATATATATTTATTTATTTATTTATTAACCTTCTGATGTAAAAACTTTTTTGTGATTACCTCTTTATTTATTTATTTAGAGGGGGGGGGGGGGGAGTAATACTTACTAAGTTTTAAAAAATGTCGTTAATTGTCAACATGGGAAAATTATTCATTCTGGAAAATACATCAGGGGATTCTCAGGGGATTTTTTGAGGGGAAATGAGTATGAACCCTGTACATATTTTTATTGCAGTAATACAAATCGCATTCATTATACAGCATACAAGAACAATGTTACTTACAGTCAGGGTTGGAAAAAAATGTCTTTTTTTTTTTAAAAAAAAAAAACGTTTTTTTTTTTTTGTTTAAAACATGTTTTAAATGTTTAAAATGTTTTTTTCTCATTCAACAGCACAATTTTGATTAAAGTGAGCAAAAATTAATAAATTAAATATAAAGAATGAAAATATTTTAAAAAACAATAAGGAAGAAAAAAAATTATATAATAAATACCAACATTAATTAACAATTTTTTTATTCTAAACTAAAACATTTAATTATTAAGTTCTTTAAAAATAGTAACAAGTTTGGCAGCCTTATCAAACACCTAACCGTTTTCTAGTTTTGTTCTGCACAAAGCCAAAAGTAGAAAACACTCTTTCTAAACCAGCAGTAGAGCATACAGCTGCTTGTAATTGTTTTATGATCTGCATGACATTTTTATCGACGTGTTTTTCAAGGCTTATCCACCAAGATAAAGGTGTTATTTCTACAAAATTGTCCACTTTATTTGATTCTTGAGTAACGAATTTATGATTGGTAACTGACAGCATAACATATTTATGGTTTCGTTCATCTCACAAAACCCTACTCGTCCCATTTCTCTGTCTGTCCGTCACAGAGCCGGTTCTCATAAACTGTATAGCTAACAGACTTGAAATTTTGTGTACTTACAGCTGAATACCTACTGTCATGCTGAAAATCATAACATTTTGAAAAAATCATTATTTTAATATAGAGAGATAAAAACTAAAAATCTAACAGCCTTTTCCTATTCAATCTAAACATTTTTCGTTATAGCAGTTGCCAACAATTTAAAAATCAACAGTAAAATTCTTTCTACAATAATTAATTTTCTGTTGAAAGATTTCCATGTGAATTTAATTTGTGAATTGTCACATTGTGACATTATAAACAATAAACATGTTTTAAACATTGTTTTAAATGTAATGTTTTAAACAGCTGTTTTAAACAAAATATTTTAAACTTAACAACCCTGCTTACAGTACAATATAAATATTTATAATACATTTAATTAAACAAATCAAGTTTTTAAAAAATCAAAAAGTGTTGATTGTTTCAATGGTGGACTTGTTTTTAGTATCCTTGCTTCAAGCTTCTCAAGGAGGGTTGAATGAGTCGCCTTCCATATTTGATGAAGCAATGTACTGGCAAAAAATATCCAGAGCAGAATTCGCATCTGAGTAAGAAGGTGGTGGTGTGTCGCTTTCTGTATCATCAGCTTCGTCATCATCTTCTACATCTAAAGCTGCATTTTCATTTGTGATGTCTTCATAAATTTGATCTAAATTTCTGAA
Source organism: Maratus michaelseni (assembly GCA_963931845.1). Classification (NCBI taxonomy): domain Eukaryota; kingdom Metazoa; phylum Arthropoda; class Arachnida; order Araneae; family Salticidae; genus Maratus; species Maratus michaelseni. The sequence continues at coordinate 268,161,369 of OZ007590.1, read as the reverse complement.
ATCTGTTATTAAAACATCTTCGTCACAATCGGAAAAGTCTTGTACTGAAACATCTTCATCGCCAACAAGACTTTCCTATTCTTCGGTGGTGATATCTTCTGTGTTGAGGTGTACATCTGTTATATCCATTTGTTCTTGAATACCAATTCCAGATGCCCAAAAGCAGTTTTCAATTGTGTAAGGAGAAATTTCTTTCCAGGCTGATGTAATCATCTTTCAAAGTTGTAAATTTTTTAATTTCCTTTTTGTAAGCAAAGTTATTTAATAATTTCCTAATTAAGGATTTTCGGTAATATGCTTTTTACATTGCAAATGATCTCCAGGTCTACTGACTGCAACTTATTTGTACAATTAGCTGGTAAAAAATGAAGACACATCTGTAAGTCCTGGAATATTTGGAGGGTGTGCAGAGCAAAGATCGATCAAAAGTAGAATTTTTCTTTTTTCCTTGCACAATTTCGCATCAAATTTTTTAACCCAATCAATAAAAATAGATGATTTTACCTACGATTTGCTGTTATTTTTGTATTTGCAAGATTTTCTTTTAATGTTCTTAAAACTTCTAGGTTACTTTGATTTGCCGATAACTAGTGTAGGAAAATTTTTAGATCCATCCGAATTAGTACTCAGTAAAACAACCAATCTCTCTTTACTGTGTTTTCCACCAAAACATTTTTTGTACTTATATGTGAAAGTTTTATTAGGTATCATATCGTAGAATAAGCCAGTCTCGTCTGCATTAAAGATATTCTTATCACATCCATCTAATATCATTTCTAATTCACCTTTCCATTCTTCCGCTATTTTTTCATCCACTGAGCCACTTTTGCTGCATGTGCTTTTAAATGCAAGTCTATATCTTTCTTTAAATTTTGTTAGCCAACCAGCCGAAGCTTGAAAAATTTCCAATTCAAAATTTTCTGCAAAAATTAGTGTTTTCTTTGAATATTACTCCAGAAAGTGGAATTTTGAAGCTCTTGCTTCATGAAACCATTGCAGAAGTGCTTTATCAAATTCTTCTGATCGGCCGCCTTGAATATTTCGCCGTTTGGAAGATAATTCATACTTTTGTACTCCTTCAAGAATTTTCTCTTTACTTGCAAATGCATTTAAATCGTCACATTAAGGACAATTACAGCCCTCTCCTTTATCTGTACTTGCCTGAATTGCAAGAAAACTTGTTGTTCTATCACTAGAAGTTCCCTCGTTTAATATGTTTAAAAGGGATGGGGGGGGGGGGGGAATGCATGAAAATCGTAGTTAAATAGAAATAATGTCATCTTTAAATAGGGACTTTTGTACTCTCTTAAATAGAGATCGTCATTAAATAGAGTGACATTAAACAGAGAGCCAGCCAACTGTATTGGGCAAATGTGATAAGATGGCACTTTTTATTCCTGTATCTTATTAAATGTGAGGTAAAACCCGTCAAATTAAAATAAATAAATAAATAAAAAATTTAAAAAGAACTGTTACATTGAATTCATAATAAACTTACAAAAATAATTACAATAAAAAAGAATCATCTTACATTGGTTAATTTAACTCTTATAACAAATATTATTTTTAACCTAAAGATACCAAAAGACCACTTCCATAATCTTCAACTGTTCAAATTTTTGAAAAATTAAGCTGTATTAGTATATCTAATCAAAATATGTAATTATGATGAAGTTATCAATTGAGGCTCTTATGCTTGGCTTGGTATTACAGCATGAAAAATCAACAAAAATGATTTCACTTTGACACAATTATAGGATTTTTTCCCCCGTGAAATCTAAACATAACTTCATTCTAAATTCACCTATGCACCTTTCATTTTCATAATCGCCATTTAAAAAGTACTTCAACGTGCAGTAGATTATTAATGAATATGTCATAGTCTAATTATGAAATCTGGCTGTTTGCAATAGAGATCTGCACGGGCCGGGCCAAGGTCCGAAGACCGAGCCTGACCCGTGCCGGGTTCGGGCCTATTTTCCTTCACAGCACTCGGGCTGGGCCGGGCCCAGGCCATACTTTTTTCTGAAGGCTCGGGCCGGGCCTAGTGATTACTCTTTACGGGCCGGGCCAGGCCTTACTTTTTTCCTGAAGGATAAGGCCGTGCGTTAAATTATTTTTTCCGTACAGAGCCGGGACTGGTTTCATTCTTCCTAGTCTTCACGCCCCAAAATTTTCAGTCCTGGTTTTGACCCGTATGGAAATCATTGTCTCGGCGTGGCCTGGTCCTTTCAAAGGTCAGTAAAATAAGACCTGGCACAAAAATCTTTGCAAAACATGCATACATTTTTAAATTGCCATTATTCTACAATTAAACATTAAAATTTATTATTTTTAAAGAATATTAGATTTATACACTTATTGAAATATGGCTAAATTAAAATATAGTAAAACGAGTGAAAAAGAATTTGCTTATGACGGAATCTTGTCTTAAACAGAAAAATCTGTTCATCCATGAAAAATGAATGTACTAATACGTAAGAAAAGAATATATAATACATTTACACCTGCTAAGAAGGCAAATTGTCTATAACTCATTTTTTTTTTCTTCCCTAAGCAATTACATCTTAGAAGATTTTATTGTATAGCATTTTTCTGATTTTTAACACTTCAATAAATGGAATATGGATTAACAATATTAATGATAACTTAAACACATACATACAACAAATAGAGATTTGTTAAAAAAATAAATATTCCAGGTTGCGGTACCTCTATAAAAATAAAGATTATAAACATGAAAAAAAAAAGCTAAAATAGGAATTTTTGGTTAGATCTCCTCCTACAAGGCAAATTTTTAACCAAATCGACGTAAAAATCAATGTTTTGTAGAAATTCACTCGGGTCGGGCCGGGCTCAAGCCAAGATTTTAACTTTTTTCCGGGCCGGGCCCAGGCCTAGAAATTTCGACCCGTGCAGATCTCTAGTTTGCAAAGAGCCGGGCTCATTGGAGAATCATCTTCCTTTCTCCAATCAGCTTGAATTTTAAGGCTTATTGCTATGAGCCTAGAGAGCCGCTAGTTGGAAAATGACCACTTCTTTTACAGTCAACCAGATTTTGTCTAAATATCGTGTTGTACCTGACCGGAACCTGAAAATTCATTTTGAAATCAACCCGCAACCTGGTCCGAACCTGACAAAAGAAAATCCATTAAAACGTAACTCAATCCGAACAGGACATAATAATTTCTGTTAACACGCAACCGAACCTGAAAATTAAATTTGAAGACAGCACAAACCCGAAAAATGTTTCATCAAACTGAACGAACAGAACAAAATAAATAATTTCCATCGACACGCAACCCAATCCAAGCTTGAAATTTCCATTTGAAGTCAACCTGAACTCAAAAAATGTTCTATCGAATAGAAAACCAATACAAACAGGACAAAATAATTTCCATTGACATGCAACAAAAGCTAAACCTTAAATTTCTATTTGTTGTCAACCCGAACCCATAAAGTTCCATCGAACCCATCCGTTCTGTCGACAAGAAACCCAACTCAAACCTTAAAATTCCATTTGAAGTCAAACCGAAACCCAAAAAATGTTCCATCGAACCAAAAACCAATACGAACAGGACAAAATAATTTCCGTCAACACACAACTTAACCCGAACCTGAAAATTCAATTTGAAGTTGACCCAAACCCAAAAAAGGTTCCAGCAAACTGAAAACCAGCACTAGCAGTACAAAATAATTGCCGCTGACACACAACCCAACCTGAATCTGAAATTTCCATTTGAAGTCAACCCGAACCCAAAAAAAGTTCCATCAAACAGAAAACTGATACGAACAGGACAAAATAATTTCCGTCAACATGCAACCCAACCCAAACCTGAAATTTCCATTTGATGTCAACCTGAACCCATAAAAAAAATTCCATTGAACCGAAAACTGATTCAAACAGAACAAAATAATTTCCTCAATCTGATTTTGTAATTTTGTCGACAACAGATTTTATAGAGGTAGTAAAACTTTTTCAAATTATTGATAACAGCATTTTTGCTAGTTTGGATGTGGTATCTTTGTATCAGTCTGTAGACATGAATGATGTAAGTTTGTTCGTTGAAAAAGCTATTAATAGTAATGATTCATTTGACATAAATACAAAAAACACACTTATTTCAGGATTTAATCTTATCAAAAACAATGTTGTTTTCAAGTTTGACAATATTTATTATAAACAAATTGATGGAGCACCGATGGGCTCTCCCATTTCGAGTTTATGTGCAGAGATAAAATTGAGACCCATTGAAAATATGGTTATGAAAGATTTTATTATAAAACCTGCATACGATGCAGATGATGTTTTTATTGTATGAGAGCATGGTTTAGAGTTATTAAAGGACTTTGTGGTTAAGATCAATAAAATTGATACAAAAATACAATTTACCCTGGATACAGAAAAGGAAAATCGTTTGCCATTTCTTGACATAGAGCTAATAAAAAACAGCAATTTAACAATAGATCGAACAGTTTATAGAAAAAATATATGTTCAAGTAATACAATATCCAAAGATGCTTTATTACCTTTAAATTATAAATTAGCTGCATATCGATTTTACATCCGTAGAGCATTTACAGTGTGTACTGATAACTTTATTAATGATGAACTTGAAAAAATTAAAATTATAGCAAAGGAGAATAGTTTTTCCGAGAGGTTAATCAATAAATTAATTTATCAATATAAATATCAGAATAACAAAAAGCATGAATTTGCAGAAAAACCTACTAAATTTTACAAATTTGAGTATATTCCTAAACTTTTTGAGAAATTGAAATATAATTTAAAGAAATATTATTATATAAATTTGATAGCATCCCCTCCTGTAAAATCGAAAACCTTATTACGTAAAAAGATCGATCCTGTACCGATGGAAGAATCATCAAGAATCTATAGAATTCCAGTCACTATGGAAATAAATCAAAATGGTAAGAAAAGTTATAAAGTAAGACTATATAGGTATGACCTTAAGAAAGTTTAAAACTCATTTAAAAGAGCATATTTCAGATATAAAATTCAATAGAACTAAAAAAGTACTTTCAAGATTAAAACAAGAAGAATCAGTCAAAATACATTTTGATAAAGCTAAAATAATTAAGCATACATCAACCTTTTATGAAGCAATAACCAATGAATCCATAGAAATTTTAACTAAAAAAGATAAAACATGCAATGATTCATTATCCTACAATATTCCCAAATTATGGTATAGACTCTTAGGAATTGTTCAAGACTAAATATGATTATCACACCCCTCCCAATGCCTCCCACCCCTGTTGGTTTGTTTTAATGGTTTCTTCCATTCTCCAGCAGTGTACGATGCTCTTAATAGTTTTTTTGGCATTTGTTATTTGTGTACTTGCGTTTTGTTTTGTAACCCTGAAGATGAGTTGTCTATGTAAAATACAGTTAGTTTTGTATATGAAGTCAAACACCTTCAGTAAAATATTTTATGAAATGGCACATGTGTTTTTTTTTTTTTTTTTTTTTTTTACATTTATGTTGTTTTTAATTAGTAGTTATAGTACAAGGTGAATATAGATTCAAAGAGTGTGTTTTATCATAGCTCAAGTTTTTAATTACAATATATCCAGTTTTCTTTTCATCAGAAATGAATGTTTTGATATTTGGTCCAGTTATAGTTCAAAACCCCAAACACCATTATTACATTCACTGTATAAAATTTTAGATCATAATTTTACAGAAAGAATTGATTGTCACTTCTCTTAGTTTAAATGAAGTATACTTTAATAAATAATTTACTACAAAAATTGTTATTTTATTTCTTCTATAGCAGAAACCTTTAAAATCAATCCTCGTCCCCCAAGTCCTGAATCTGCAGAAGCATTAGAAAAGATTGAGCTGAAAAGGAAGCCAAGGATTTCAGATAGTATGTTATTAAAATTTTAAATATATTAAATATGATTCTGTATTTTAAATTTTTAGAGAGAGATAACCAACTGTTTAGAAAATCATTTATATTTAAGATTTTTTTTTCTTTTAATTCTTAAATGGATTTTAGGCTACTTAATGCATTCTTTTTAGAAGTAACAAGGAAACCATATTAATTTATTTTTTATGTTTTCTCCACACTATTTTTACAGGCATGTAGTAAGAAGGAGTATATTGCTAGAATTTTATATTCAAAGTATTCTGCATAAACATTTCAGGTGTCCACACTTATAAAACATCAACATAAATTAAAGCAGGGTAAAATTCTAGCTGAACGGTTAAGGTAGGTCAAGTAGTGCACTGCACTCAGTAAACTGCATTTGGAAGAAAAAAAACAGTTATTAACATAAACAAAATAATGAAAAATCTTCTCCAGCACATAAAATTCCATAACTTTTATAATTATTAAATGCTGGCATACCTACAATCAATAAAACACAATTTTATACAAAGTAATTTCTATTTATTGAAATTCATAAGATCCATAAAAGAACAAAATTATTTGCTCTTTGTAATTGCACTCTTAAGTGTCCTGGTTTTGGATTATTTGTTATTACAATCTTTTGTATGTCAACATTTAAGGATAATTATTAGTTTTTTTTTAACTATTGTCCTTTTTCTAGGTGAAGCTCTCATTGTAGAATCACAAAATTCTACTGAAAATAAAGTTGACGATCAATGTAATTTTAATGCTAATTTTTATCTGTTTATTTTAATATAAATGTTTTATTGCATGATTATTTATTTTTTGTATGACAGCATCTTGTATTTTAATGTTGAGCATTCTTTTATTGCACATCTTCTCTTTCTTTTATTTTTGCCTAAATATTTTTGAACTGTTAGATTGTGATTAAGTAAGTCTTTAGAAGTTTGTTGTGTTACTTACTTCTAAATATTACCTTTTTCCCTTTTCTAATTGTGTTAAATCAATATTTTTAATTGCATGTTCAAATTTTTTGTGTGTTGCCGTAGAATTTTTAAAAATATATAATAAATAATATACTCACACATGCAGTAAAACCTGTCTATAATAATACTAAAAGGACTAGGGGGAGGGGGGGGTTGACTATTGTAGGCAGTTTTTGTCAATGCATACGCAATAGAGATGAGTTCGGGCTCTTTTCTGAGCCCAAGAATGACGACTTTAAATCCGAGCCCAAATACCGAAAATATGCAATAGAAGGAAAAAAGGCATATGTAAAAAAAAAAAAAAAAAAAAAAAAAAAATTTTTTTGTAAGTAATGTATTATTTTAACAACTTCTTGCATGAAAACTGTTCCCAACATATGAAAAATGAAAATTATTAAAATGATTAAATTATTTAAATTTTATGAAAATTTTCATTCAATCATATCAAATAAAATACTTCCTGAAAAGTATTCTCATATTTTTCTTCCCAAACAAGCAAATCTCATGGTCACATTAACAAAGTGCATTTTATGAATAAATATATGAAATTTGCAGAAATTTCTATTTATACGCTGAAGAATCTATCATTTTTCTATTTCCTATAAAAGGTGTACATCTTAAATTATAATAGATTCCTTCCTCAAATCAATCTTTCATGTCCCTGTCCCTTAAAATCAGCTTAAATTAAAAATTTGACGCCATTATCTGAAAGATCTGATGCTTTTATACGAAAACTCTGCTCTATTGCTTTCTATCAGAATAGTGATACATGCCAATAACTGCGTTAGAAAGTTAAAAAAATTGTATTTTTCTTCATATAAATTTAAAATCTAATGATTATGCCGTTTTTCAACTATTGAATTTCAGAAATTACCAAACTTCACAATAAAGTGCCATAGCGATGTTACAGTTAACGATACAGTTTTTTTCAAATATTAATTAATTAAATTTTATTATTTAATTTTAGTTTTATACTTCATTTCTGTTCAAAAGTATAGACTCACTCCACATTTATAGTCTCCTTCGCCCGCGAGCCACCTGGTCTTCGTCCGTGAACAGCCCCATTATCTTTTTACGTGTGAAGGTGAGACTATAAGTATGGAGTGAGTCTATACTTTTGAACAGAAATGAAATATAAAATTTAAATTAATTAAATTTAATTAATGAATTAATATTTGAAAAAACTGTATTTTATAAGATGGAAGAATCTGCCTTAATGGCTTCTTTATGTAAGAACTTTAAATATTTCTAATAAATATTGAAAGTCGACATGAAATAAACAAATATTTATTCTTGGTCTGACATTAGAGAATTTGGTTGGTGATGAAAATATACACAGTTTTATAAACATATAAACGTTTTTTTAACATTTATATAAAATTCTATAAAGAATAACTGTTCATTCTTGATAAATGGAGACTTTTGTAGATACAAAAATGCACACAATGCTTCTGATCATCTGAATATTAATAATTAATAACCATACAAACTTTTGTTTATTTCGATATATGGTGACTTCTGTCGAGGAAATTAAAAATATGTTAAATTGGTATGGTTTAAGCAATAAAATATGATAATTTTATTTGAAGATACAAAGCATGAAAATGTACATGATTAAATTTTTAAGGCAAATGTTCTATTTTTAATGCAAAAATATGCTTGTAGAGACATTAAAAATATCTCTGGTGTAAATTGTTATAGATATAGACACATTTGTAAGTTGTATTCTTATGGACAGGTTTCATTGTATATGTGTGTATGTAAATGTAAAATTCTATGATGAATGCAATTCTATAATAACATATGCATATAATTTTAATTGCATGGATTTAATTTTCATACTTCTGTTGACTGTTTTGTATAAATTGTCCAATATTCCTATCTATTATCGTATTCCTTTTATTTTAGCTGTACCTCAAAAAGTTGTTGCCAAAAAATCAGTCAGCATGACTAAGCCTTTCTCATCTCTGCAATATGATCACAAGGAATACAAATTTAAATCTGTACGCAGCTTTTTCGGTGAAGATTCATTATACATAATGGATGCTAAAAGTAAAGGGAACATAGGCCGATACTTGAATGTAAGTTCTTTCTTTCTTTTTTTTTTTTTTTTTTAGTGTAATGGCTATTTATTTAATTTCTCAGTGATTACAAAAATGTATAGCATTTAAATATCAGTGATTTCTTGTATATCAGTCTTTTGAAATCCAGGATCCCTGGGACCCAGACACTTCCAAAGAATTGGGTCCTTTTAGGTAGATTTTGTAAGAAATACTACCTATTACATTCTCCCCTGTGTTGGAATTTCTGAAACATTTTTGCAGATGTACGCCGATCATTACCCCTAGAACCCACAACCACCCCCCAGTTCAAAACTTTATATATCTATCTATCTGTATCACTTTTTTATGACACAATAACTCCTATAATTCTGCACAAATCTCTTCCAAACTGATACATAAAATCAAAGAGCAGAAAATCTCGGTCAAGTTCTTTTAATGGGCAAAATCGAATAAAGGGGATGGAAATGGGGAGGGTTTTTGTGAAAACAGAAAAAAAAACCCACAACGTCTTAATTATGATACATAACAAATCTGTTTAAAGTTATTATTACTTCTAGAAAAAGGGGCCAAAAATTTATGTATGACAGATTTTTTATATAATTAAAAATGGCCTCATGGGCCCCCCCCCCCCCCCAAAAAAAAAAGATTTTAAGAAAAAAAAAAATTCATAACTTTGTCAATTCTCAAGATATCTGCTTACATTTATTATAAATCTTCTTAATATTATCTACAACTTTTATATTGACAAGTTTTTGATAGGACCAACCCTTACAGCAAAAAAACAAAAGATGTAATGCTGAAACTTCCCTTCTCCCAATAAAAAGTTTTCCAGCATAACGCATCACATGAAATTAGTACTTAACTTCAAAATCTATCTGTACCTGTAGGCAGAGCCGGGAGCAATTTTTTTTACAAAGGGATACTCTTTTAGAAATAGGACAGATTTAATGTATTTTATACAACATTTCCTTCTTTTGCAACAAAAAAATTATGCATCCTGAAGCACTCTTAAAAATTATATTAATACAGCCCTTCTCCAATTTTTTGCTTAAATGATACAAATGATGCACTATAGCACTTCCCTGGCATCACTGAATATGATGAAATAAATTAAACTTTTAGAACATGTTTTTGAGATTTGTTATGCATTAGATGATTCCAGCGTTCGAAATCCTTGGTGGTCCGTTGGTCCGAGACTACCAAAAATTCAATTGGACCACTAATTTGAAAAATTTAGTGATCTGCAGGACAAGTAACTTTTCCCTCTCTGACAGGTAAACGTAAACTTTCCTGTCCCTGAGAAAACTGCAACCAAACACAAATCACACAATTCTATTTTATTTAAAGAAAACTGCATTAAACCTTAGTTGAAATAAATAATTGGAAGTAAAATATCTAATTAATAATTTTACTTTAAAATTATTAATTAGATGTAATAAAAATTCTAATTAATAATATTTATGCACTGTTTATTTAATTTTTAGCAAATTATAATTTTACATTTTATTATGCTGAAAATTTTGAATAACTCCAAAGGAAGTTTGGTTTATATTCTAGGAGAAGGCGGGGGATCACAAAAGTTTAAAGGGACTGAATAGAATTTTATGTAGTGGACCAGTGATGATGACTGTGAACCAGTAAATTCTCATGCTTGTACTTGTCACCAACGCTGGCATATGATCTTCATTGACCTTCACGGCATGGGAGGGTTTTTCTATTGTAACGGGTTCTAAATTCCCCAGTAGGTTACCTTTTTTTCACACTACATTTGAGGTTGTTTCAACCCGATCTCTCAACCCCGCTTACAAAACAGAAGTGAAGTGTAAAAAAAAAGAGATATCTACGATTTCCAGAGAAACCACTGAGGGTCAGTAAGAAGGGCACATGCCTATTCTAAAAAAATGAAGTATAGTCCTTGGAACCAGTTACTTTTTTTTATCAATTCTACCGTTGGATGATTCTTAATTCTTATAGAAAGAAGAATATATCAATTTCTACTAAAATTTGACAAGAAATATTACTTTATTTTGCCACAATGTTATGTTATTGTGCTTCTTTAACCCCTTGAAGGGCAGTGGGATATAATATAGCCCACATAATTTTAATTCCCAAATTTCACAGTGGCACCAGAATTTTAGAATATTTTTTTTATTTTATAATGTATGTAAAGAAAAGCTTTTACTTATTTTTAAATAATATTTTTTCCTATATCCTGGTGTCAGTCAATCATTTCAACATTTTAGCAACACAAATTCTTTTCAAATTTTTGTTCTTGCCATTATTTAATTCATAAATTAGAAGACATGATGTCTTGGTAAAATATTTTAAAACTAAGTCTTTTTTTTTTCTTTTTATAGCATAGCTGTGAACCTAATGTTTTTGTACAGAATGTATTTGTTGATACCCATGATCTGAGGTTTCCAGCAGTAGCATTTTTTGCCCATGAGTAAGTAGTTATTATTTTTATACCTATAGAATATTTTAAAGTAAAATTAAATTACTCAAATGTAAGAGTAAATAAACGTTTATAATTAGAATTTTAATAATAAAATATTTTAATTTTTAAACTGTCATCTCCATGTCTCAAGGGGAAATACTCTTCCCCCCCTCCTTTACAGACATCTTGCAACTGTGATGTAAATGTCGCATTTATAATGTGACAACAAGTATCCACTTTTAATTCCTAAAAAAGCCAAGGGAGAAATTTTTCATGATGATTGAATTATTCCATTCATTTATACATTAACTGACTATGCTCATACTTTAATACAAAATTTATTTATATAATAAATTACTTAGCTCCCCCCCCCCCCCACACACAAGTATTGACTGGTGATATTTAAATATTTTGCTTTTGGTAAGTACAGTACAGCACCACTTATCTGAACTCCACTCCCAATTATTCAAAAACCTTTAAAAACTTTTTTTTTTCCTTTTATTAATCTTACTATTAAAACATATTTTTAATTTTATCAATGAAAAAAAGTGTGAGAGAAACCTAAAATTCTAAAACAACAACAACACTGAAATTATATAAAAACATAAAGATTCTCATGTTTACATCACATATGATGTGTTAATCTGTTAATCCAAAGTAAATTTAGAGACATGCCAGTCGGTAAGATAATTCAAAAGTTTGAAGGTACCATAAAAAGTTTAATCTCTACAACTTCACCTCTCCAAAAAGCTAGAACTTTAAAGGTTATTGACAGTGTGAACTCCTGTTACGACTTGAACATTTCACAGCATTGATGCAATAACGTTTTCTTAAAAATAACATGGTGCAATAATATTTTCTTTAACGTTACAGTCGGAGTGCAGTGTGCTCCCATTTGTCTAGTTATCTGATTTTTTGAGTTTTTGAACTGGGCTCGTCCCGACAGGTTTGGGTAAACTGTGCTCTTCTGTACTTAGAATTGTTATTCTGGGGTCAGCCTGTAGATCTGAGAAATTCCTTTGAGTTTGCCGATTAGATTTTTATTACACTTCCTCCCCCACCTCACTTACTACATTGTTTCCCATATCAAAATATTTTCAGGTGCAATCTATAAATAACTTTGCCTGAATAAAGCTTCTTCTAATACCACCATAAACCCCAGTGGCAGAAACACGGCGACGTAGTCGCGGACAAAGCAAATCACTTGCGGACAATTTTTGTCTGCACTAATGAAATTAATTTAAAAAACTGTCCGCAAATTGTGAATTTCGCAAAAGATCGCGGTAAAAACACGTGAATTTCGACAAAGGATCGCGGTAAAAACACGCGAATTTCGGTAAAGGATCGCGGTAGAAATACACGAATTCCGTCAAAAGATCGTGGTAAAAACACACGAATTTCGGTAAAGGATCGCGGTAAAAAATACGTGAATTTTGGCAAAGGATCGCAGTAAAAACACGCGAATTTCGGCAAAGGATCGCGGTAAAAACACGCGAATTTCGGCAAAGGATCGCGATAAAAACGCGTGAATTCCATCAAAAGGTCGTGGTAAAAACAAGGGAATTTCGTCAAAAGATCGTGATAAAACACGCGAATTTCGTCAAAAGATCACGGTAAAAACACGGGAATTTCGTCAAAAAAAAAGTGATTTTCATCAAACGATTTTGGAAAAAAAATAATCGTGAGTATCGTCTAAATTTACTGCATAAAAAGACTGCTAAAATATTGAAATCCAGTTCCTTTTACTAATGTCAATGTCAATGATCGTCGCAAAACGAGAAGAAATGCTAAAAACTGCATATAAAATTCAAAAATAGATGGAGGAATTCCGGATTCCTTTTACTAATGTAGAAAATTCGCTGCAAAAAGAAAAAAAACCCCATAAAATATTAAGAAAATTAGTCCAAAAGTGGGCGTTGAGGTGCATAACTTCAGACTCTTCCTGCCAAATCTTGCAGCTCTGCCCTTAGCGGTTTCTTCAGAAAACATCACACACAGACAAACATCTATGTTTAATGTAAAAATTTTTAAATCTGAAACAATATACAGAACCAACTTTTTAAAAATTGGATTAACCAGAATCCAACCTGCAGGAATCTAAACTCAGCTCGAACTGAAAACAGTGTTAACCCGATCTGCAGCTGATGCAGGATAAAGACATTTTTCTCCAGAAAGAATTTCTGTAGCTGCATTAGGGGAGGGAAATTTCTCTCCCCCTCCCCCCTAAACTTTTCCTTCCCATTTTAGAAATCCCACAAGAAGTGAAATGATGAAATGATATGTAACATCAAAAGTTATAAGCAAAATTAATGAGAATGCATCAAGCGTACCCTATTTTAAATAAAATGATGAAAAATTCCTAGTTTAGTGTATTAGTATTATTCATTCATTAAAATTACACGTAAAAATTTGCGGACAGATTATGAAATGTTAAAAGCTTGTCACAGACAGCTACAGAACTTTCTGCCACTGAGCCATAAACTATCTATATCAATAAAAGAAAGCTTCACTGTGTGTGTGTGTTTGTCTGCGATGGCTAGCAAAATCTAGCCCACCTAGAAGTCTGAAAATTTAGGTGTGGATAGTCCAAGGCCTGACCTGGTGCACCTGAGTCTCAGAATTTTAATATTGAAAATGAATTTCCGTTTTTTCCGTCCTTCCCCTTCGCACCTTCCCGGCCATTGTTAGGCTTAGCATCGGGTTCACTTCCTCTGGCTGCACCATTTGAAGCTCATTCTATCACGGGAGAGAGGGGCGAATATCTTCGTACCTACGCGCCTGCGCTTTGATACCACACAGAGAGCAGACGATTTGTGTATGGGCGCTGCTCCGCGACGACTGCATTTGTTTCGTTTTCAAATGCTTGTTGCTTTGTTTCATTTGCACTTGTTTCTGAATCTAAGTTTGTAAAAAACTGATGGTCAAAATGACTCAACAACCTTCAGTTCTTTCGTATTTTGAAAAAATAGATCCTAATTCCGATAGTGTAGAAGAAGAGAAAGGCGTAAAAAGAAAAAAAAAAAAAAACGTAATGAAGACTCGGAAATTCATTCGGAACAAAAACGAAAAATTCAGCAAAGTTGGTTTCCAAAGCATAAATGGCTGAAACATATTTCTGAAACGCAGATATTATATATACTTTTGGCTAATAATAAATAAATTTAACTAATAATTTTTTAATTTGGCTAATTTAATAGCTAGCATTTTGAAAATCTTAGCGCGACCCCTGAATTTTAGAGAAACGGACAAACCAAACATATGTTCTTAGAGCTGAAACCTTCTTCTAATAGGCAGTATAATTATTTTTTTTAAATACGGATTTTAACCCTTTCAAAAACACCATCGAACGCAGGTCATTTAATGCCTCACAATCTTTTTAGAACATCTCTGCAGACCAGATTTACATCACCTACAACAATTTCAAAGCGTTCGAACGAGAACAAGTATATATATTTTTTTAAAATAAAATCCAATATATTTTTGGCAAAACCCATATAACTGGATGCTTTCCGCAGTCACGCTCTGCTTCGGGTAACGTTTTCACTATTTAAAATATATATATTTTCACATAATTTTATAGAGGACTTGGAAACAGTTACATATTTCAACTAAAATTTCAGAGAGATGGGATGACGAATACTATTTTTACAACCAAATAACAATATTTCTGACATAATTTTTACACATGTTGTAAAACCGTTATATTTATGACCATTGAAAATTTCAAAGGGTTTGGACAACAAAAGCTTTTTTAAAAAAACTATATAACGATCCTACTTGAAAAAAGAAGTAAATGTTTTTTTATGATTTTGCGATTTTGTCATTAATAATATAAATTCATACAAAATTGTTTAAAATACATAAAATAATACAAATTTGGGGTTTATTTAAGATTTTATCACAGGCCAGGGCAGTGCTGGGCGGGTCAGCTAGAAATCTAATATAGTAATACTATGCAAATAATGTAACTTTATAAATAAAATATACATTAATAAAAATTAATACCTTAATACATTCTAACCATGACTTTTCTTTTAGTTCAATTAATGCTGGTACTGAATTGACATGGGACTATAATTATGAAGTTGGGAGTGTTGCTGATAAAGTCATGTACTGTTATTGTGAAGCCCCTTCATGTAGGGGTAGATTGCTTTAAACATGCATTAATCTTACTATGCAGTATAGCATATGCCATTTCATACTTTAGGACTCTTCATTTCCTGTGTTGTCATGTACAAGTGTAATTTTGCATGTTGTCATTGATTTTAATATACCATCAAGTTGTTTTCAGCTATCGACTTCAAGTGCCTTGTTTTTATTACTCATTAGTCATTCATGTATCATTAAATGTGAATTCATTATTTGTGATATTTATGAACTACTATTTATTCTTATGTTTCACCATTTTATTTGAGATCGTGTGTCCTTATATCTCAGAGCAGTACAAGATTGTATTTCAAATGGATATCTATTTAGGTAATGCTTAGGTCATTAATGTTAAATTAATGTTAATTACAATGAATTTACTAAAGTAATTTAATTTTTAATGAATAGACCTTTAGCCAGTTATTTGTATGTTTGTATATCTCTTGTAAAATATTCCTTTTTATACAAGGAAAATTGCACCAAGCTAGCAGAAGTGTTTTGTATATAGGTGAATATAGTGTATATAGTGTCTTATAAGTTTTTCAAAAGCATCTCATTATGATCAGTGGCACACATGCTGTACTAAGTGCTTGCCATCATATTTTACTCAGGTAAACAATTTAAACCTATTGTGTAGTTTCTAATAATGTTATAAATAATGTAAATGTATGTGTTTTATTTCTGTGAAATATTTTGAAATTGCTATTTCACTGTTTATTACACTCAAATTCACTATTTTCAAGTTTTTAAAAACGAGATGTACTTTAATTTTGGAATTTTTTTTTTTTTAGATAGACAGAGTTTCTACCAGACCGTTTCAAAAGGGTGCTGCACCCTGCCTGCCCTTTGGTTTACAAAATAGCACCCTTTTTGCCCATCATAAAAATAATTAGCACCCTTCTTGCTCCTCAGTAAAAAAAGTGCTCTTTCTCTTTTGCATAAAAAAATTTACTTTCATAGTAAAAATTGACTCAATGTGTTGTCTTGAAAAGAGTGCCCTGACTTTTAAATATCAAAAGTGGCTCTAAAAACCAAAAGAATACCTTTTAACAATTAAAAAAAGTGCCCTTTTCTCACCAGCAGCACCCTGCCTTTTTTTTAAACCTGGGGAAAACTCTGGATATATTTAAGGAAAGTGTGACAGCAAAAGAATTCTAAATTTTTTGTAATTTTTTTTTAATCCAAATTGATAATACAACAAATTTTATTTGCATTTGTGAGTAATATAATATATATATCTAACATTCATACACTTAAATTACAAAACAATGTATTTATTCTTGCCAACAAAAAATATAATTTCATGATATCCTTCTCAATGCCGTGAATTGATATATCTGTAACTCAGCTGTAGGTTTCATTGCAATAGGAGCCTTATTTAAATTATAATCCTATAGGTATAATGCAGTTTTAAAACATTAAGTAGTGATTAATAATCTCAAAGTTTATATTCATATATGTAATTGTTTTTTATATCATGTTGAAAAAAATCATCTTTTTAAGCTTTTTTAAAAAAATTACAGAGTAAACGTTACAATTTTGTTCTTTTGCTGGGCGGTCTGAAGAATATAAATCTTAATATCAATATCAGAAAAGTAACAATAAAATGGCGCAAAAAATATAGTGGATCTTAAAACAATTCTAAAGTCTTACTAGCTTTATTTTTATTTCTACTTTTTTTAAAGTATCTGCTACTCATTAATTTGACTATAAAAAATAGTATTATATGTTATTTCATTAACTTAAAATAAATATATATACACAGGCTGTTCTAAAATTCGACCGACAAATTAAGAGGAATGATAGAAGGCACCAAGAGGATGAAAACTTACCGTAGAACATGAGGTCGCAAAAATAGTTATGAAGGGTGTGACGTCAAGTGAAACAAAAAGGGGAAAAACATTTATATGACATCAAGCAGGATTACAATGCGTTGCAGTTCAACATCAGAAGGGAGACGATGACACATTTTTATAGAAATTGTTCAAAGTTGCGGCCACGAAGGCACGGCCGACACTGATAGAAGAAGGATTGCCGGACGCGTTGAAACATATTCCTATAAAAATGTCTCATCTTTCTGATGTTGAACTGCAATGCATTGTAAACATGCTTTACGTCAAATAAATATTTTCTATTTATTATTGGCCCTTTTTATTCCATTTGACGTCACACTCTTCAGAACTATTTTTTTGATTTTTCCTCACTAAACGTTGTTTACGACCCCATGTTCTATGGTAAGTTTTCATCCTCTTGATGCCTTCTATCATCCCTCTTAATTTGTCAGTTGAATTTTGAACACCCTGTCCTGTATATAAGCTACACAATTCTTTGTATAGCAACAATGTTTCATGATATTTTATAACTACAAAAGTTTGTTTAAGCATCAGTACAACAAAATTATAAAGAAAAATAAAACTAGATTGGCTTCAGTCATTTGATCCAAAGTAGGCCTCATTCATTTCTTTTTGTTTTAGGAAGCACATTATTTTTTTTATCCTGCAATTTGCATGCCTATACATAAAATTAATCACCTTTTTACCTAAGCAAACATAAAAATTAATATTATTTCTCATGTGAAGGTATTAAGGCAGGAATCAATGTTGGATAAGATCATACATAGATAATTTCATCTGAAAGTATATAGATTTTCCTCTCTTATAAATGAAAATGAAATGTGTAAGTTTGTTTGCTTAAGTAGATCACAACTGTTTTGTATCTTAAGTAGATCACAACTGTAAATGTTGTAATACATAACCTCTTATTTACTAAATAACTTTATAAACTACCTTATTTCACAATTAAAAAAAAATATATGTCTGTAACATAATTCTGTATATTGTTTCTTTGAATTATTGGTTTGTAGTGAAGTATGTACTAGTGATTTTATTTCTTTTTTGCATTTTAAATCCAGCTAGCTAGCTTGGTTAGTTTACAAAAAAATTATTAACCACTTGCCTGTTAAATCTTCCTTTTTTCTACATAATTGTCAGATTTTATTTTTATCCTTTCTCAAGATAAGTTTGTAACTAAAGAAAACAATAATAGAAATCACTTCAAATTAAGTTAACATTTTTAAAAATTTTATTTATACCAAACCTCTTACTAGTCAGTTCCAGTAAGAACAATTTGTCCATGTCTGGCATGAGCAGATCAGGCAAGTGGTGTTAAAACAGTATATTTCATAGCATAGAATATTTGTAAACCCTTTTTTCAAATTTACAATTTTGTTTGCTGGAAAGTTTTAAATAAATTTACAAACTTTTATTTGTGATATTTCTGTTCTAATTTATTGATTTTTGTATTGACGGAAAAAAGCTTGTGTTGCAGTAATTTGTTCTCCCAAATATTGAATACAAATAAATATCCTAAGGAGGAAAAGTTGCCTTTCCATACTAAATTTTTTATTTAGGAAAAAATTATTATAAGGGAAGTTGTTTGAAAAAAAATATATATTGTTTATATTGGAATAGGTTTATATAAGTAGAGTTTAACTTTACATGTGAAGTTTCTGTTGGAATATTAAGGCTAGAATCAAGGCTGCTTAATTTTAGTGAGTAGTCTGTAAGAGTAGCTATCATGTGTCCAATGTGCCAAATATGAAAGCTGGAGTAGTTAAATTTTCCTTGTATTTTTGAATGCATTATTTTATGGGAGAATTCTGAAATAGTCTATTTCTGTATTCAAGTTTCTTTACATAAAAAGTGTGGATTTATTTAATAGTATACTCAGGTTTTATAGTTATTGTGAAAAATCAACAAAAATTTAACTAATTCTTTTTGTTCACATTTTTATGTATATAAGATCATTTTGACAGAGCTTTTTTCTTTTTTTTTTTTTTTATGTGATGTTTTGTTTTTATTTATATAACTGTAAAAAAAAATAGTCATAATTGTTTATTTCTGTATCTTTGTAAAATTTCATGCCCACTGCCACATATTTAAAGTTCAAACTTTTGTAAATATTTTAAGTTATGAATAAATCCAGGATCTCTAAATAGTAGTTATCTTTTCTCCCAAAATGGATGTCTTTAATGACAAAATACATCTACACTCTGCGTGTGTGTTTGTCTGCAATGGCTAGAAAAATCTACCATGTGGAGAGGTCCAAAAGTTTGTATAAAGAATAAATTCACCTGAGGCTAATAATTTAAATTTTTTTTTATATATAATTAACTGAGATATTAATTTAAAAAATGTCAAAAAACCTTTTTTTTTTTCACAAATCGACAAATGCCCACACATTTGCAGTTCTAAGCTTCTCGAAGCGACTGAACAGAGAAGAAGCAAAGTGCGAGATTGGCATTTTTTCTTTGTTGTTTTGTTTAATGTGCTATGATCAAACTATTTAAAATATGGAAAAACGGATGACATATTCTTAAGTATCATATTTTTATGTTATAAACACTGCATTCCATTTGAAAAAATATTAATGTTAACTCGTTTTAAAAATAATAATTACATGACCTCTTAATTCATGTTTTTTTTTTTTTTTTTTTAAATTTTCATGCATTTTTACAAACTGCATCTTTCGAACTAAAAACAATATGGAAAAACTGATCACACCAAATTAAAAATCTTACTTTGCTCTTTTAAATACCTTCTTCAGTTTTAAAAAATATCAATATTTACCCTTCTAACAAAAAAATATTTTCTGTACGCTGTTTTGCGATTTCTGCAATCTTTAAAAATCTGTATCAGTGCTTCTGATCAAGATACGTAATATATATATATATATATACTACATCATATCTACATTTATTACCATTTCGAAATTTGTAAGATCCATTTATAAAAATACAAATATTAACCTGTTAAAAAAAAATCTGTTTGCAAAACTCACTTTTGCAATTTCTTCATTCCTGCAATTTTTAAAATTGTGCATTGGCTCCATAAGAAAACATACAAACAAACCAAAGACCTAACCACAGCTGCATGCATTTCCGTTATGACAAAGTCCTCAATTTGAAAAAGTATTAATGTTAACCCTTTCAAAATGTGTGTTTCCGTAAGTCACTTTCATGATTTCTGCAATATTTAAAAATCTGAATCAGCTTTTCTGATCCAAGATACGAAAAAAATATATAAATACCAGACCACATGTGTGTTCATATTTCATTTCGAAATCTGCAATCCGCTTCAAAAAATATGAATGTCAACCCTTTGGGAAAAAAAATTCCGGAAGTCACTGCGCAATTTTTTGAGCCATGTTTTAAAATCACCTTCGGAAATCAAAATACAAAGATACCTGACCATATTTACATTCATTTTCTTTAAAATGCTGCCTTTGGTCTTAGAAATTATCAATATTAACCCTTTCAAAAGCATTCATTTCCGTAAATAATTTTTGAAAATTCCATATTTGAGACTTTTATTCAAAATACTCCCTTGGTTTAAAAAAAAAAATGAATATTAACTCTTTGAAACAAATTCATTTCTGAAAGTCGATTTTGCCGAATTTAGTTTTTTCCCACACATAGTCAAATATGTGGAACATAGTGCAAATGTTCACAAATGTGTGGAACATAAGATTTACACTATACACATTTTGTTAAAAAAACCCACTTAATTTTATACAATCACTCTGAAATTATAAAATGGTGTACAACCCTTTTAGATACTGATCCAGTTCAAATTTGGTTCAGAAATTTTGTGATTTAAGGTGGAAATAACTTGTTTGAAAAAATAAAAACATTGGTTGACACTGCATGCTTATTTTCATTTATAACCATAAACTTATTTTTGTACCAATGCTTTAAAATTTTAATACCCTAAACTAACTTCTTAGCTTTTGTTCAGTAAACTTTTTGTTTGCATATAACAACATTTATGGGTAAAATAATCAGTTTGAAAATTAAAAAATTCCTGTAGGGTTTCCATATGTGACAAAAAAAAATAAGTTAGAAGAAAACACTGTTTTTTACAACTATATATCAATATTTTAGCACGAAAATTATTCACAGCTTTGGTAATATAATATTATATTTATAATTCATAAAAAACTGGACAAATAAGTTTGGACAAATAAGAAGTATATATTTTTTAAATGGCCCAATCTGGAAAAAAAAAAAAAAATAGAAGAAAACAGTTTTTAGCTGCAATAATAAATTAAAATTGCTTGAATTCTTAGCTTGCTCAGTAAAATTTTCGGTGAGAAGGAATAGAACTGCAAAACATTACTTTAATAGAAAATTGTTTAATAATTTAAAAGAGCAGGCTTCCTAAATGGTCCCAGAAAATGTATTGAACTTACAACTATATCCTCTAAAACTGAAACAAGTGGGTAAGTGTGATCGAAGATTGCACAAAGGGTTTAGTTTTATATTCCTTTCAAAACACTTTATCCTTTAATTAATAAATCCAAATCATTAATTTATAATTATTAAATCCTTTTTGAATGATAAAATAAAAATTACTTGAATTCTTAGCTTGTTCAGTAAAATTTTCGGTGAAAAACAGTAGAACTGCAAAACATTACTTTAATAGAAAATTGTTACATAATTTAAAAGAGCAGGACTCCCAAATGGTTCCCTTTTCCCCCTAAAGTCTCCTTTTTAGAAAAAGGTCCCCTTTTAGTAACTGGAATTTTTATTTACTTTTTTTTTAATTTGCCAATGTGAAAAATTTGCCACAAAATGCAAAAAACTTTAATATCATAGAGAACAAAATTAACTGGAATTTTTTCACAAATGTAAAAAAAAAAACCTGTGAAATGTGGAAAAATGTTAAAAAATGCATTGAAAATAATTACATTAAAAATTCAAAAATCTCAAAGGATAAAATAAAATTTACTGTCAAAAAATCGCCACAAAATGCAAAAAAAAAAAACTCATTGCATAAAAAAATTAGCCAAAAATTCAAAAATTGATGCACAAATTCCGAATAAACTTTATTGAAAAGAGGACAAAATTTATTAAACTGGGCTAAAAGATTGAAACCTGATTACTTTTCAGAATGTCAAAAAAATCGTCGTAGAACGTGAAACAGGCATGATATTCTTCTGCGATTTTCCGCTTTTCTGTTAATTTCTGCTTTTACCAGTTTTTTTTCCCCTCTTTTATAAAAAAAATCAATCGGCGATTTCTGCGGAAATGTTTGCTGTTTAACTCAGGTAAGAAAAACCCCGAAACTGGTCTTGGCTCGGTACTGTTGCCAAGGTAACTGGTCAGTCTACTTTATTTGAGGGAAGTCCGGTATTTTCTTTTTCGCACCAATTTCCCTCTGTTCAGTCGGTCAGCCCGATAATTCAGAATTATCGCAGTCTTTTTGTTTTTTGTCCTTCTACAGAGACTGGTTTTATTGTCTTGGATTTTCCTAGCATTTTTTTTTTCCTTTTGCTTTCACTTTTCACTTAGTTTAGTGTATATTTAGTTTTATGTATATTTTAGAATTTTTGCTTGTATTAAAATTCTAATTACAGTGGAACTCCAGTTATACGTTTTGCCCGGGACCGGAAAACAAAACGTATAACTGAGTAAAACGTACAACTCAATTAATGGTCTACCGGAACACTTTTTAAATATATCGTAAAAACTTTGTTCTGCTGAGGCGTTTCAGTTACCTTTTATAGCGAAAACGGAAGTTTCATAAGTATATTTTCACCTATGACATAAATTTTCAGAAATGGAACAGAGTAGAAAAAAGTACATAAGAAAAGTACACATGAAGTTATTTTATCATAAAAGCTTTATTAAAAATAATTTTAATGCACATACAGTACTTAAAAGAAATCATTGGAATCGCCTTGGCATATAAATCATTTATCAAAAGACATTTCAGTAGTTTACTGAATCTTGTTGAAATAATCGCTAATCTTAGATTGTTTCTTTTCGGCAGAGCCAACATTGAACAGCAAAGTTTGCATTTCTGTTAATAATGCAGCCGCTTTATTTTGACTGCTTTTGCTACTGACGAACCGCTTTACTATATCAAAAGGTCTCACAGCAGCTCTGAAGTACATAGTCAGTGTTTCCGGTTTCAAAATGTTCAAATGAAAAAAAAATTTGCCCAGGGACGCAAAAACATAACGTATAACTGAGGGAAATGTGTAATTCAAAACGTATAACTCAGCTAATTTTTAATGTCAAGCTTTCAGGACCGCTAAGTTGAAACGTATAATTGAGGGAAAAATACAACTCGTGTAACGTATATCTGGAGTTCCACTGTAACAAGATGACGCCGAACTTTAAAAAGAGAAAGCTACTTCATCCCCAAGCAAGAGAAATTATTCATAATGTTTCTCAATTCTTCTCTGCTGAAAAATCTTTGTCTTTGCCCATTGCACAAGCATGCAAAAGAACTGCTGTAGCAACTGGCATTTCTGAATCAACAGTTAAAAAAATAAAACGAGAATCTTTGTATACGAATTGAGAGATGAGTCAAGCAGAAAAAAGTGCCTTCAATTTCCAAACTGCTACCCATATTAAGAGAACAAAAATCACATTTCCTTGGATAAAAAAAAGAATTATGGCGAATTTTACATTCGATGAATTTTTGTTGGAAAAAATATGTCAGTCGACGAAAAATTTTAGTTGAGACATAATATTGTTTTCTTGAGAAATCGATATTTGAGAACAATGAAACAACACAAGGCGAATAATCGTTCCATTGTTTTCATTGATGAAATGTGAGTGGATATAACATTTAAAAAATGTTGGCAAGAAGATTCAACGTCAGGAATCCATGTAGATAATAATTTAGGGCTGAAACTGGTGATTATTTTTAAATTCTATTTGCACCACTATTTAAAAAAAAAAAAAAAAAAAAAAAAAAAAAACTGTAGTATATTTCTCTTGCACAGGTTGTTAAAGTGAAAGGAAAATTTTTTCTTTTGAGAAAGTTATGCAAGATAGAATTAAGAAATAGTCACCAGTGGCAGACCTGTGAAAATCGTCTAATTGTTGTTCATGTGGGTTCATCTGATGGATTTATACCAGGAGGAGAATTGATATTTACGCCTCCACTACTACTAGAGATTATCATGGACAAATGAACTTGGCAAACACTGAAAAATACGAGGGTAAGTCACAAAAGATAATTAACTTGGAGCTTACAATGATATTCACTTCAAAACTATTTTTATTTCTCAACATATTCTCCACCACTATTTATGCACTTATATCACCATTTTATCAGTGCCCCAACACCAGCTACATAACATTCTTTGGGTTGCTGTCTCAGCCACATTAGGACTTCAAGTTGAACCTTTTCATCATCTGTGAACATCATCTTGCTTCCAAGATGGTTTTTTAGTGGACTAAACAGATGAAAATCGCTTGGGGCTAAGTATGGTGGATGTTGAAGTTGTAAGATGATGTTCACAGATGATGAAACGGTTCAACTTGACTTCCTAATGTAGCTACCCAAAGAATGTTATGCAGCTGGTGTTAGGGCACTGATAAAACGTAGATTTAAGTGCAAAAATATTGGTGGAGAATAGGTTGAGAAATAAAAATAGTTTTGAAGTGAATATCGTTGTAAGTTATTTATCTTTTGGGACTTACTTAATGACTTTCCCTCATACATAAAAGAGAACTTAATGCCGAATTTGAATCCTAACAGTGTTATAGTTATGGATAATGCTCCATATCATTAAAAATAAACTCAATCCTTTGCCCACAAAATATTCCCAAAAAAATGAAATGATAAAATGGCTGGAAGAAAACAGTGTACAACACAACACAACATATAAGTATGAGAAAAGCCGAATTATTTGATCTAATATTGAATATGCCCAAAACAATCACGTACAAAATTGATTCATTATTAAAAAACGAAGGCCGCAAAGTTGTGAGACTGCCTCCTTATCACTGGGACTTAAATGCCATTGAATATGTATGGGCGTTGGTAAGAATGTATTTAAAAGAGAGAAAAGCAATGGGAGATCTCAGACTTTAAAATCTGTTAAAAGAGGCTCTTTCTAAGTAGATAAGGATGAGTGGAAAGAGCATTGTAAACATATAGAGGATATTAAAATATCTATTGGGGGAAAAGATTGTCTCATAGAAGAGTTGGTAGACGATTGTGTAGTTAGGGCTGTTCTCAAATCCAAAAGAGCTACTTTCTGACACATTTCTGAATATTGTTTTGTTCAGAAACTCATACAATTGGCAGGTGTTCTTATTCAAAAACTATGGAATCGCATGGCAAGTTTTTTTGTAAAGGCCTAAAAAATCTTTCAGAAAATACTGTCAAAGTCAGCAATTAGAATCGGAATCCCGATGCGGCAGCACGAGAAAAGGAAAAAACGTGTCATCACATGACACGAATCGTTTATAACTTGATAAGTAATTTATTTATCAAAAATTGGAAAACTCATTAGTATTCTAAATCACTTCAATAGTCACGCTCAGGCGTATGTATCAAATACTTGACAGCTGCGCATTTTACGTTTGAAAAACGGGGGAATGGGGAGTCTTTTTGTGAAAACAGAAAAAAACCCAAAATTTCTTAATTACGATACGTATCAAATCTGTTAAAAGTTATTTATTACTTCTAGGAAAAGGGCCGAAAGTTTATGTATGACAGATTTTTGATGATATTTTAAAATGGCCAAAAAAGGGGGTTTTAGAAGAAAAAATTTCATAACTTCGTCAATTCAGAAGATATCAGCTTAAATTTACCATAAATCCTCTTAATATTATCTAAAACTTTTATATTGACATGTTTTTTTATAGGACCAACCAAAGAATATACAATAGATAAGAACTACAGCTTAGAAAAAGCGTAACTGTCGCCATCTATCGCTAGCTTTATCCAAAAATGCGGATTGGGATATGAGGAGAAAACAACCATACAGGATGAATCGGCGGGAACTTTGCTAAACCTGACCTTGACATGCGCGTGCATTCTAGACGAAAAGAATAAGAAAAGCCCGCGCTTGTTTTTCCACTTATTATCTGTTTTGAGACTTCGAGCCAACAGCCAGTATCAACGTATTTAAAAGCCAAGCGAAAGATATTTAATAATTTTTTTCTTTTCTTAATCACAGTTTAAATGGAAAACAATCAAGTGAATATGGATTGTCAACCTTCTCGATCTGAAAAAGAGTTAAAACTGTATATGTCTTAAAAGAAAAAAAAATTTTTTTTTCAGTTTATTGCTTAACATTTACAAGAAGATAATCTTTCAAACAATCAATTCCATTTTTTACAACTTGTAAATAAAAAAAAAAAATATTCTAAAATTATACTTTGCTTTCTCATTCATTTATTGAAAAAAAAAAAAAAAAAGGAATTTCTTTTTCTTTATTATGGTATATTTATTGACTTTCAAAAATTGCAATGATAAGCAGTTTGATGAAACAATAACACTGGCTCTTGTGGTATAAATTTTCTTTAATATTTAAAACAGAAAAAAAAATCTCAAAAAATATTATTCTGAGTGATTGAGCAACTAATCCATTGAAAGGCAAAGTATTTTATTTGAATCTAAAAAAATAGGATAAAACATCAATTTTTATCTTTTTTTTTTCTTAAAAGTAATGATTCACAGAGATACAGCTGTCAATTAATTGAAAATGCAGTTTCAATTGCCCATTAAAAAGAAAACACATGAAGTTGAAATATCTTGTTTTTTGTTTCTGTTTTTAGCAGAATAAAACAAAAAGAATTTATTTCATACGATCTGAAAAAGAATTAAAACTATATGTCTTAAAAGAAAAAAAATATTTTTTTCAGTTTATTGCTTAACCCATTCGGGACCATGGTATCATATATGCAACCTCAAAAAGAGCATACAGAATTTGTTTAAAATAAAAGTAATATCTGCTTTCTCATATTCGAGCATTTTTGTAATAGTTTAAGTAAAGGTAGCTTTTTAAAAAAAAAAAAAGTGGTGCCAAACGAATAAAATTTGTGTAAAAGCCGCCGGTCCCGAAGGGGTTAACATTTACAAGAAGATAATCTTTCAAACAATCCATTCCATTTTTTACAACTTGTAAATTAAAAAAAAATATATTCTAAAATTATACTTTGTTTTCTCATTCATTTATTGAAAAAAAATTAAAGGAATTTCTTTTTCTTTATTATGGTTTATTTATTGACTTTCAAAAATTGCAATGATAAACAGTTTGATTTAACAATAACACTGGCTCTTGTGGTATAAATTTTCTTTAATATTTAAAACAGAAAAAAAAAAATCTCAAATATTATTCTGAGTGAATGAGCAACTAATCCATTGAAAGGCAGAGTATTTTATTTGAATTAAAAAAAAATACGATAAAAACATCAATTTTTATCTATTTTTTTTCCCTTAAAAGTAATGATTCACAGAGATACAGCTGTCAATTAATTGAAAATGCAGTTTTGATTGCCCATTAAAAAGAAAACACATGAAGTTGAAATATCTTGTTTTTTGTTTATGTTTTTAGCAGAATAAAACAAAAAGAATTTATTTCATACCATCTGCAAAAGTGACAACAAAATTCTTAAAAGAAAAAATATATATTTGTTCAATTTATTGCTTAACATTTTTGTTCATTGTTTTTTCTTTTAAGATATAATGCAAGCCAAACTTTTTCATATAGATATTTATTTTTAATGGAAATAGAAATAAAATAATTGATATTTAAAAAGAAAAAATGGCTTTCATTATATATAAAATCGAAGTGGGGGGGGGGCGGGGCGAGAGCATTATCTCCTTGAGTCGTGTCTTTACAACAGAAAACAGCTGAAGCTTATAGCGGATGTGTCGCAGTATGAATGATGGAAAAAAGTGCAGACATTTTATTAATCTGGTTTCGAGTCAAGTGTGCGCGCATGCATCGCTGCGCTTCATCCCTGTTTGTTTTGCAGCAACACTTTACCCGGCAGAAACGTACGGGTCCCAGTTTTACATTAGCCCTACGGGAGCTGTCATTCTTATGTTCTATTTCTTTGGACCAACCCTTATAGGAAAACAAAAATCAATCCCTGCTGACTCCGCCTGCAAACAAGTTAGGTTTCCAAGTGGGCGTAAGTCATTCTTCCAGTATGCGCAGGATAACATTCACGTAACTAAGAGGGCCAGAAAAGTTTAAATGAAGAAAATCGACTGCAGTTTGATCGTGCATTAGGAACCCTGTAATTAATTTAGACTATGTACTTCTTCTTGAATTTATTTATAGATGTTTTTATAGAACTAAAAAAACCTCTATTATATTATACTTGAAAAATAAAGAAAAAATTGTGAAAATTTTTAAAAATAATAATAAATTCAAAATCCATACAAATGGATCTGTTTTTATGTTATAACTTGAGAAAAGAATTGCTTTTTTTTCTTTTTCAGATATAATTTGCTTTATTTTAAAAAAAGAAACTTCTAAATCCATTAACTTGTTCAAAAGTTAATGGTGTCACAAGTTATTGTGACAAAATGGCTGAAAAGCAGTGTGTAGGGTTAGATAACACCTCCCCCACAATATCTTGAGCCACACTGCTTACCATTTAATTAAAATAACTATGTGCATGATGGAGGCTAAAATAATTGCAACATTTTCTGAAGGAAACAAAAAAGGTTTATTAAAACTGTAGGTTATAGGTAGCAAACACATCTTTTAGAAGATACATCATCACAGGCACATAATAAGTCAAACTTTCAATAATTTCTGAAGTCCAAACATAGTTCATTTATACTGCATATATTAACTGAATATTTTATACACTAAAAAAACAAGTAGTCACCTGCTACTAAATAAAACACTAAGTAAAAAACATCTTCAAAATAAGACCTATTTGCAAAAGCTACTCACATGTTGAACTGACTTGTCAAACTACAAACTTCCCAAATATATACTTCAAACACAATACAAAATCTGCATTTTAATGTTGCCAAATTAGTAAATATAACTTTCAATAAGTGATAGACACACCCACTAGAACAAAATGACATCACTGTGTCAGAATGACATCAGAAGAAACAACAAATCAGAAAAAGGTTAACTAAAAAGTAACAGAAAGTTAACTTCACTACCAACCACCCAACCATATGCTGAAAAAGGTACACCATGCACACTTGCTGTAAGTACCAGACTATTGAATTTAAACATTAAAAATGATTAACTAAATAAGATACTTAGAAAATAAATTAAACTAAACATAGAAGCAAGCTTTTATATGGTGGTGGTGGTTATTAAATAAAATGAGGAGCTGGGAAAACACAAAAATATAACTTTAAGCCTACAAATGCCCCCTTTTTTCCAGGTCCTCTGCCTAGCCAAACAACCATTTTCTAAAATAGAAAAATTTTTCACTTGACAATGCTTTTGTCATTACATCAGCAACATTACATTTACTAGATACATACTTAAGTTCAAAATTTCCAATATTTTCCTTTACAAAATAACTGCGAGTATCAATATATTTGGTTCTTGTATTTTCTATATTGTTTTTAGAAAAACTTATAGTACTTTGATTGTCACAATGAATTGTTGGTTTAGTTAAGTTTAAGTTCAAAAAGGAAAAGTCATCAATTATTCTTGTTAACCAACACAGTTCCTTGACTGAATCTGATAAAGCAACATACTCAGATTCCATACTTGATAAGGCAACACATTTCTGT
Organism: Maratus michaelseni; assembly: GCA_963931845.1. Classification (NCBI taxonomy): domain Eukaryota; kingdom Metazoa; phylum Arthropoda; class Arachnida; order Araneae; family Salticidae; genus Maratus; species Maratus michaelseni. Next base: position 268,131,324 of record OZ007590.1, on the reverse strand, counting down.
TTAGAAGAGTTCCATATAATAGGTACTTGGTCTACAAAAATTACCAAACCACTAACTGATTTACGATCAACTAAATCTGAAGCCCATGTAGCATCAGTATAGACATTAATATTACAATTTGAAATTCTAGATAGATTTAAATTCAATTCTTTTGTATCAATAACATATTGCAAAACCTGACACAAAGTTTTCCAATGATCCCATGATGGCTTATTAGAAAACTGAGATAAAGCAATAACTGAAAATTGAATATCAGGTCTACTTCTAGAAGCTAAAAACAACAAGCAACCTATCAACTGTCTGTAAGGGACATCTATTTGTTCCCCCTCATTCGTTAAGTTTAACACTGTTCCTGGTGTTAATGGCAATTTGCATTTTATTCTAGGAACATTAAAAATTTCTGCAATTCTTTCAATATATTTAGTTTGATGCAGTACATAAGACCCCTCACGTTGCTCGAATTCAACTCCTAGAAAATTTCTAATTTCACCTAAAGTTTTTATTTCAAATTTAGACTTTATTAATTCAATTACTTGGTTTAATATTTCCTTATTCTCTGCAAAAATTGCTAAGTCATCAACATAAACTAGAATTACTACTTTTAATTTATAAACATATATGCAGTTGTAATTCAATGCTTTATCAAAACCTAAATCCTTAAAAGTTTTGTCTAATTCATTAAACCATTCGCGGCCAGCCTGGTGGAGTCCATATAATGCCTTGTTAAGTTTCCATACATACTTTTCATCAACTTCCCGGAAACCATCTGGCTGCTCAACATAAATTTGTTCATTTAATTTTGCATATAAGTATGCACCTTTCACGTCAATATGCTGGCTAAACCATCCCTTTAGAACCACAAGTACAATAAAGAAAATTCTAACAAGTGGAAAAGCTATGACAGGTGAAAATGTGTCAAAATAATCGATTCCCTCAACTTGTCGGAATCCCTTCGCTACTAACCTAGCTTTAAAACTTTTAATTTTACCTGACACATCCTTTTTCAGTGTATATACCCATTTTGTACCAAGAACTTTACTCTTTTCAGGACGGGTTACAAGGTCATACACTTCCCTATCTTTTAATATTTTAAGTTCAGTACTCATAGCTTTAACCCACTCTTGTTTCTCAGGAAGATTTTGGGACTCACTAAAACTAATTGGAATTTTTATTTCAGCACAATGTGCTTCTGGGTTAGATTCTAAGTCCTCTTCATCAGTTTCTATTACAGGTTTAGAATTAGAGTCACTTTTCAGTTTAACTTCAGGCTGGGAGGGATCTGAATTAGTTTTAAGTGGTTTAAAATCAAATTCCTCAGATTTAAAAACTAGACCCTTTTTCTTACAATAATCCTTCACATCATTTTTACTTCTTAACCTAATACCAGGTTCTGGATAGTAGTAAACATCTACACGACCTGCAGAACTACCTGACTCTCTAACCTTTTCAATTATCTTCCAATCTGAAAAAGAAGTATTTTCAACTGGGTCATCTTGCACTTTAAATTTAACCATTCTATTGCTAGAGTCTTTAACTGGTTCTGAAATAAAATCATTTTCAATGATTTTCAAATGTTTAGTTTCCTGCACTTCTTTAGTCCCTTGAAACCATACTCTATAACCTCTCGTGCTCCTGGCGTAGCCAATTAAAATTCCCTTTTTAGATCTTGCCTCTAATTTATTACGATACCTTTTTGGAATATGAACAAAAACAGTACTTCCTATAACTCTTAAGTACTTAACCGAAAAATTTCCACCTTTCCAAACATTCAGAGGGGCTTTCCCATGCAATTTAGTGTGAGGGTATCTATTTTTTAAGTAATTTACAGTACAAACCATTTCAGCCCATAATTCTTTAGGTAAATTTGCCTGAATTAACATAGCTCTAACTCCCTCCATTAAAGTACGGTTGTATCTTTCCGCGATGCCATTCATCTGTGGCGAATACGTATTCGAGTGCTCATGTTTAATCCCCTCATCTTTTAAGAATTTCCCAAATTGATTAGAATCAAATTCTTTACCCCAATCAGAACGAAGTCTTTTAATTACATGACCTGTCTGCTTCTCAACTAAAGCTTTATAATGCTTGAAATAATCAAATGCCTGACTTTTATATTTAAGAATGTATAGATGTGCATACCTAGAGAAATCATCAACTAAACTCAAGAAAAACCTAGCCCCACCTAAAGAAGGTTCAGGAGCTGGTCCCCAAATGTCGAGGTGCACTAACTCTAAAATGCCACCTGTCTTAATATCATCTATAACATGATGAGATTCTCTAGTACTTTTTGCTAAATTACAAACTTCACATGACCCCATTTCACCGGATAAATTTTTAAGTCCAGTTACATAATTTGTTTTTGAAAATTTTATCAAGTTTTTAGCATTTAAATGACTGAAACGCCTATGCCATAGCACTAAATCATTAGAACAATTATTTAACTTACTATTTCTAACAACATAAGCACACGATTCATTAGACACACATTTAGCAGTAATACAATAAAATTTAGTTACTAAAGGCATTGTTAAAAATTCAGAATTATCAGGATTAAAAATTATAGCCTTACATTTGTCAAATTTTACTTTAAAATTTTTATCAGTTAATTTTCTAACAGACAGAAGATTTCTCACCATATCAGGAACATAATATACATTTTTTAAAGTAAAAGTTCTTACTACAGTACCACAGTTCACTCGTAAGTCAATGTCCCCTATACCACAAATGTCAGCAATTCCTTTTGCTATAACAGCTTGACTTTCTAATTCTCTGAAATTGTAGAAGAGAGATCGATCATAACTGAAGTGATCTGTTGCTGCAGAATCCAAAATAAATTCAAGTTCAGGTCCATCAGATAATAGGGCGGATGCGAAGAAAGCTTGATTAGGCAGTTGGGATTTCCTTGAACTTGATCTGAATCTTGGTCTATACTGATTTAATCTCCTGGTTTGGGATTTATGTCTACAATTCTTGATTAAGTGGCCAACTTGACCACACCGATAGCACTTTCGGGTTTCTTGTTGCACAGTTGAATTCACAGCACTAAGGGGATGGACCTTTGGTATAGTATCAGTCGAAAAATTTCTAGAAGACATTAGAGCTGTATTTTGATTTTTGAATATATCTTGGTCATCGATCTGTTTATTTTGCAAACGGTCATATTCAGCAAGCAAAAATGGTCGAAGACCTTCCACAGTGAATTCATCATCAGCCAATTGATAAAGACGAGATATAAGGGTCTCATAAGATGGCGGTAAACTTTCTAAGATTTGAAAAGCAATTTCATCTTTAGGCACACTCTTTCCTGTTTGCTCTAAATCTCTAACTATTTCCAAAACTTTTCCAATATACTGACTCATAGTATCACTGGCCTCAAACTTTGTATTTATGAACTTTCTCCGAAGATGAGCAACTCTTGCACGTGACGTAGGTTCATAAGCACTTTTTAATAACTGCCACGCCTCAAAAGATGATTCAGCACTAAAAACTACACTTTTGATCTCTTCAGTCAAGCTTAAACATATGTATGCCAATGCCTTCTTACTTTTCTTCATATACTCCTCAAAATTTTCAATATTTCCTCCATCGGCTTTTGCTTTACCTTTTTCTTTATCAGAAGTATAAATTTCTAAGCCTTGGCTAATTAGCATCATATCCATGCTGAACCTCCATGCCTTCCAATTATCATTACCCAATTTAGGGAAAGAGAGGGTCTGCTCAGTTATCTTACTCATTTTATCACAAAATACAGCACCACAAAATAAAAGGTAAGCAGAGCGCCCAACCACGCTCTGCTACCACATTGTAGGGTTAGATAACACCTCCCCCACAATATCTTGAGCCACACTGCTTACCATTTAATTAAAATAACTATGTGCATGATGGAGGCTAAAATAATTGCAACATTTTCTGAAGGAAACAAAAAAGGTTTATTAAAACTGTAGGTTATAGGTAGCAAACACATCTTTTAGAAGATACATCATCACAGGCACATAATAAGTCAAACTTTCAATAATTTCTGAAGTCCAAACATAGTTCATTTATACTGCATATATTAACTGAATATTTTATACACTAAAAAAACAAGTAGTCACCTGCTACTAAATAAAACACTAAGTAAAAAACATCTTCAAAATAAGACCTATTTGCAAAAGCTACTCACATGTTGAACTGACTTGTCAAACTACAAACTTCCCAAATATATACTTCAAACACAATACAAAATCTGCATTTTAATGTTGCCAAATTAGTAAATATAACTTTCAATAAGTGATAGACACACCCACTAGAACAAAATGACATCACTGTGTCAGAATGACATCAGAAGAAACAACAAATCAGAAAAAGGTTAACTAAAAAGTAACAGAAAGTTAACTTCACTACCAACCACCCAACCATATGCTGAAAAAGGTAAACAAGCATGCACACTTGCTGTAAGTACCAGACTATTGAATTTAAACATTAAAAATGATTAACTAAATAAGATACTTAGAAAATAAATTAAACTAAACATAGAAGCAAGCTTTTATATAGTGGTGGTGGTTATTAAATAAAATGAGGAGCTGGGAAAACACAAAAATATAACTTTAAGTCTACACAGTGTTTGGAGCTAAATGAGTTTAAAGTTTTGCCTTTGCAGCAATCTGCACGGTTCAAGGTTCAACATTTAGGTCTCATACGACCATAATTTTAAGAATTTTCCCATCGGACCAATAAAAATACCCTCTCAAGGAATTTTATATTGTAAAGTGTATCAGAATTTTTAAAAATCTGAAATTGCAAAAAAGCTGAAATAGTTTGTCATATTTGATTAAACAGAAATATTAGAAATTAATAAATACCAATAATATTTGCTAAAGCCTTGCTATGGCAACTTTCTCAAAGTGAAGCACATTTATCAATAATGAGTACTTTAGCTATAATATACTGTATCTATATAATACTGTAATCTATAATAGTAAAAGGAAGTTTTTATCTGTGTGTGTCTGTCTGCGATACCTGGAAAAATCTACCGCACATAGAAGTCAGAAATTTTTGGTGAGGATAGTTTAAGGGAGGTTCTAATGCACCTGAGGCTCAGATTTTTGTTTTTTGATAATTAGCTGATATAGTAATTAAAAACTCATATCATTCTACGTGAGCCGGCAAAAGTGCTCGCGCATGCTCAGAACCCGATTTACGCCTTGGGAGGAAATGAAGAACGAACGCTTGGTTTTTAGTGATTTCGTAGTTTTAAATCGGCCAAACCATTCGGTACAGTTGAAATTGGATTACATATTCAGAAAGATTATACTCTTACGTCTCCAATGCCGTAGTCAATTAAAAAATATATCGATGTTAACACTTTGAAAAAAAAATTCAAAAAGAGTCGTTTTCCCGAAGGACATTTTTCCTCTTATGGCAACGCCTCGTCAGGACGTAATTTTAGAGGTACAGACAAAACAAAAAATGCTTTTAAAGCTGAACTCTTCTTCTTATCGACAATACAACTGGTGTAAAAAATATGAATTGTAACACTTTCAGAAAACCGTCAAACTCAGGTCACTTCGCGCCTCACGGAGACTTTTTTTTTTTACGCTAAAGTAACTAAATGTCCGTATTTCGACACAATATTTTTAGAGCATCTGGTAGACCAAATTTACATCACCTATAAAAATTTCGGAACATTCGGACATGTAGAAGTATTTAAAGAAAAAAATCTAAGAAATTTTCGAAAAAAAAAAACGAGAAAAAGCGGGATGTTTTGGCGTGGTTTCGCTCTGCTTCGCATCATATTTTTTCACGAAATTTTATAGAAAGCTTGGATACAGTCATATTTATAACCGATTAAGTTTTCAGGAAGTTCGGAAGATGAAAACTAGTTTTTTATTATTATGTTAAAGGAGCCGACACGAAAACAAACAAAATAAAAAGCGAGAAGAAAACAAATTTCTTTTAGAACTAGACAACATTTTTTCACGAAATTTTAACACGATATGTAAAATTTTTATATTTATAATCGATAAAAATTTCAAAGAGTTCGGGCAACAATATATTTTTTTTAAACTAAACAAAAGACCCTACGTGAAAAAAAAAGTTTTTTAACGAGCCCTTTTATCACTAAATATCAATATTTTTTTGCGAATTTTTCATTTAAAAATATAATTTCATACAAAATCGGATTAAAGATAAAAAATCATACAAACTTAAGGTTTGTTTAAATTTATTATCAAGCGCCGGACGGGTCAGCTAGTTTTATAAATAATGTGAGAATAAAACTGTGTCAATTGTTTCTGAACTGTGCACAGCAAGATCAAAAATATTTTTTCACTTTCACCCTCCCCCTCAAAAAAGATTTGAAAAAGAATTTTAATGACGTGGATGTTTCTTCAGACGAGCAAACAGGTATCAGTTGAAAGTAACATGTTAATGTTTCATATTTTATTTCTTTCATACTTTTAACTTTTTCATTAAAAATTAATTGATGAGTACAATTACAATTTATTAATATTTTCAATTTCTATTTAAAAACTTTATATGAAAAAGTGTCTTTTACAAATTCATTATAAACTGTAATACTCTAAAAGAAAAATAATAAAATTGTAAAGCAGATACTATATACATTTTCTAGAAAAAAAAAAAAACTATCCAGCAAATTTACTTTATAATACATTAAAACCTATTTATAACGGAATCCTCCTATAAACGGGAAAAAATCATGGTGCTCCAAAAAAAAACATGTAATTATACCTTCGGAGACGAAAACAACCTGTCTAAAACAGCATTTTTCACTGGTTGTTTGCGTTTTCGTCTAAACACGTTTTATTGTATCATAGTTACTGTGAAGGGGCCCGCATTGGGATTAATACCAGGGGCCGCAGCCTCTGTGTACGACCCTGGTTAGAGGGAGGGAGACATAAGACAAGATATGGGCGTGTGATTCGTCCACGAATTATTAATTTTAGCCGAATTCCGCAAAATCAATTCACAAAAAAAAAAAAAAAAAAAAAAAAAAAAAAACGAGAATTTTGTCGAACGATTGCAGAAAAATTCACAAATTTCGTCAAAAAATTCTGTAAAAAAACATCGCGAATTTCGGCAAACGATCGCAGAAAAAAAACGCGAATTTTGTCAAGACATCTAGTAAAAAAATTTTATCGGTCGGTCATGGGAAAACCCGTAAATTTCGTCAATCAATTGCAGAAAAAATCGAGAATTTCGTCAAACAGTTGCATAAAACATCGAGAATTGCGTCAAACAATTACAGAAAAAAAAATCGAGAATTTCGTTAAGAGGTCACATGTGAAAAATCGAGAATTTCGTTAAGAGGTCACATAAGAAAAATCGAGAAATTCGTCGAACAAATGCAGAAAAAAAAAATCTCGAATTTCGGGGAACGATCGCCGAATAACATCGCACATTTCGCCAATTACTCGAGGAAAAAAATCACGATTTCCGTGAAGCTGTCGCGAAAAAAATTTACGAATTTCGTCGAACGATCAGGAAAAAATTGCAAATTTCGTCAAGAGGTCGCGTTTAAAAAAATCGTGAAATTTGGTAATCTGTCGCAAATTTCACCAATCGGTCAAGAAATGTGCAATTTTTTTTCTCCCTAAGGATTTTAAAAAAATAACAATCATCATTAATGAATTTTTCCAACAAAAGTTGCAATTGAGGCTTACAGTGTTCATTCTTTCTCCATCCACAATATGAATGTCAGAATTTATTTTATTAAAATTTGAAAGGTAAAATCCCTTCATATTTCTTGCATATATATTTATTTGGATTTTCATAGACACCTTTTTCACCATCCTAATAAATAGTCAAATTCATCATTGAGCTGATTGAATCTGTTGCTGGGTTACCTAAAATAGCACTTAAACACATTGTTGATAATTTTGCCACGCATAAAATAGCCTTCTTAATTTTAATTGTCTTGTTCACGCGTTATTTTAAATAATTTTTCATTTTTTTCCGTTTCACGCACTTTTCCTCTTTTTTTTTTATCTTTCTGCAATCTCATGCCTGGGGAAAAGAATCTAAAAATCACATAAAAAAATTGCACAAAATTCAAAAATTGTTGCACGAATTCCGAATAAGCTATATTAAAAAGAGGACAACATTTACTATATTGGGCTAAAAATTTAAAACCAGATTCCTTTTACTATTTTTTCTGTAAAAAATCACTGCAAAACGTATAAAAATCGCAGAAGAAAAAATTTACTATATAGTTAACATTGTAACCGGAATTCTTTCACAAATGTCAAAAAAATGCCGCGAAATAAAGACTAAAAATTGGTAAAAATTCAAATCAAAGGACGCAAATACTGAAGTACAAAATATATTACATTAAGGCTAAAAGTTTGAAACTAGATTCTTTTTACGAATGTCAAGAAATTACCTCAAAACGCAAAAAAGCTGAAATTTGAATAAAATATTCATGAAAAATTAAAAAATCACTATACAAATTCCGATGGGCAATAAAATTGAAACTGAATTCCTTTTATTAATGTGAAAAAATCTCCATTGAAACATTTAAAAAAAGAGGGTAAAAATCGCATTAAAAAAAAAAAAAATCTAATCTAAAAATTAACTTTAGACATACAGGTACCTTCCTGCCAAATCTTGTGGCTCCACGCGCAAAAGTGTCTTCAGCACACAGACAAGCTTCTATATTATTTTAGATATAGTTTTGTTTTCTGTTTTGATGGAGAAGTTCTCAGCTATTAAAGGAATTCTTAATTACAAGTTCTTTTTTAAATACTTTCTTTAATATGTATTTATGAGAAAAAAATATTGGAATCATGAAAATAATTTCTATTTTTTTTATTTACACGTAGATTGACCTGAATACTATTTGTTATATATATTTTTAAAATCTCTGTATGTGATACAAATTTTGTAGCCATTCTATATCAAAAACTGAAGCATGGAATTTCATCAAATGCCATATTTAGACTTTAGCACATAGATGTGCGGATTATGTTTTGGCTTTATATGGCCCAACAGTTGGCACTGGTTTGCTGCATTTTTTACATTTTTAAATGAGGTATTTTAATAAGACGATCTCAGCAGCATCTCTGGGGTAAAATTTCATCAAACTTCACATTCAGTTAACCCGTAACATAAGTTGATGCTGATTAGATTGCTGTATTTCGCCCAACAGGTGGTACTACTGGATCGCATTTTTAACTATTTCCATCATAGCCAGATTTTGGCATGTTTGGGATAGAATTCCACCAAATTTAATATGCAAGATGATTATGGCTAACAGTTGATTCAATATTGGTTTTGGTCGCTTCCCATCCCAGGGAGCGTTGCCATACTGTGTTTTTTTTTTTTTTTTTCAGATAAACATTATAGCTTATGTCAACTAAAAATCCCATAAAAAATTGCACAAAATTCAAAAATTGCTGCACGAATTCCGAATAAACTTTATTAAAAAGAGGACAACATTTACTATATTGGGCTAAAAAAATTAAACCAGATTCCTTTTACTACTTTTTTTTTTCTATAAAAAATCACTGCAAAACGTATAAAAATCGCAGAAGAAAAAAATGACTATAGGTAACAATGTAACCGGAATTCTTTCACAAATGTCAAAAAATTGCCACGGAATGAAAAAGAATTGGTAAAAATTCAAAACACAGGACGCAATTACTGAAGGACAAATATATATTACATTAACGCTAAAAGTTTGAAACTAGATAGATTCTTTTTACGAATATCAAAAAATTACCACATTTTGGTTAAACTTTTTAAGTTGATTTTTAGTTAGCTTCTATAGTGTAGAAAGGAACTGAATTTTATGTTTAAGATTAATAATTAACAATATATATGTTAATCTAATTTAAAATTTTATTACTCAACAGAAGTGTTATGCTGTACTTTTTTTAATCACTGATTACTGTTACTCCATGTTCTATTCCAAGAAATGCACTGTACTTTTGCAATTGTTAATGTGTAACTACGCTAACAATTAATTTAATATTTTCTTGGTGCATTAATTTTTACTGTTTATTATTCCAAATAATTTTATTATCTTCTAAATATTACTCATCTTGCAGTAGGATATTTAAATGTGTTAAATAAAGCTGTATACATTGTTTAATGACATCTTTGTAAAGATAAACAATTAACATATTTTCTGAGGTAAATTTAAAAAAATGCATATTTAGGAAAACTTAGTGCAGTATTTTTAGACATGTGGTCCCTCGAAGTACTCTTTTTAAATAAAAATGGTCCCATTTCCCAGTGGTGACCATCCTCCCCCCCCCCCCCCCAAACCCAATGACGCAAATTCCCTCCCAAAAAATCTTCATATATTAACATTGACCCCCACCCCCTAAACAGATTATCAATTGTAAAATATATTCTACTGATAATTTAATAATAGTATTATCGTACTATCACACGTACATGAAATAAAAGTTTTAATAGCGTAATAAATAATGAAGATATATATTTTATTATTATCAATCTGATTTTTTCCACATTTATAAATCTCCAGTTTTCACTGCAATGCAAGCATTATTTCAATTAATATAATTCTAAAGATATAATGCAATATTAATGACTGAAGTAATGATTAATACTCTTAATGATTATATTCATATACGTAATCATTTTTTTAATGTTAGAAAAATCATTTTTTTTTAGCATTTAAGATAAAAGATACAGAGAAAACAACATTACAATTTTTGCTCATAAGATACAGAGAAAACAACATTACAATTTTTGCTCATAAGATACAGAGAAAACAACATTACAATTTCGCCTATTTGCTCGTTAGTCGGAGGATGTGAAAATTTAAATTCGTCTCAACATCAATCAGTGCTTGTGCCTTGCTTTCCACAGGAATGAGGATCACTCTTGCAAGGCAGTACTTGTTTCTCGAGATCAGTATGATAGCTCGATATATTACACTTAATGGTTCATTTTTAAATAATTTAATAACAAATAAATACAATATAAACTTAAAGAAATTTTTTTATCAAAAATTTAATCTACACATATTATAAAAAATATAAAATATGCTCCTTCTAAGCATTGACTAATAGATGATTTCTGAACCGTTAGTCTTTAATAAACAGTTTCCATTTCAAAAATATTTAAAATTAGCTGAAGGATTACGTTATACGCCGTTTGGGTCAAAAAAATGCCTTTTTGAAGACGTTACAAAACTTACCTTTTTATACGTCCTCATGTCCTATAAGTTATATTTAGTAAAACAGCCCTCATGCTCTGACATGCGGAGAAAAATCATTTTAGTACGACCAAAAGTTACCGAGTTTCAAATTTGGAAACTTACCTACCTAACTAACCTTTACCTAACTACTTACCGTTACCTAACACCATAGGCGTAGCGTGACCGAAAATTTTGGGGGGCCACAAATGTTTATTGAACACATGCGCGCGCGCACACATATTCCCATACGAACAGGGAAGACCGAGCTATGCTCGGTCAAAATTAAATTTGAGTTCAAATATCATGACCCATGACCAAAATGACCCACTAATTGAATTTTCCCGAACATGTGACCTAGCCCAACAGTCTTCTCGTGCTCGAAAACCATTGGATGCAAAATTTAGTGTAAATTGAGCCTATTTTTAGATCTTGACCCACAATGACCCAGAAATGACCCACTAATCGAATTTTCTCGAGCATGTGACCTAGCCCAATGATTTTCGCGTGCCCGAAACTCGTAGGATACAAAATTTAATCAAAATCGTTAGAACCGTTTTTTAGATAAAATTAATTTGACCCGCTTTGACCCAAAAATGACCCACTAATCGAAAGTTCTCGAACATGTGACCCAGCCCAATTGTCTTCTCGTGCCCGAAAATAGTCGGATACAAAATTTCGTCAAAATCGTTTGAACCGTTTTTTAGATACAATTAGCTTGACCATGACCCAAACTGATCCACTAATTGAATTTTCTCGAACATCTGACCTAGCCCAACAGTCTTCTCGTGCCCGAAAACCATTGGATGCAAAATTTAGTGTAAATTGAGCCGCTTTTTAGATCTTGACCCAGAAATGACCCACTAATCGAATTTTCTCGGACATTTGACCTAGCCCAATGATTTTATCGTGCTCGAAACTCGTAGGACACAAAATTTAATCAAAATCGTTAGAGCCGTTTTTTAGATAAAATTAATTTGACCCGCGTTGACCCAAAAATGACCCACTAATCGCAAGTTCTCGAGCATGTGACCCAGCCCAATAGTCTTCTCGTGCCCGAAAATAGTCGGATACAAAATTTCGTCAAAATCGTTTGAACCGTTTTTTAGATACAATTAGCTAGACCATGACCCAAAATGTCCCACTAATCGAATTTTCTCGAACATGTGACCTAGCCCAATGGTTTTCTGGTGCCCCAAAACGGTAAGATACGAAATTTCGTCAAAATCGTTAGAGCCGTTTTTAGGATAAAATTTGCATATATATATATATATATATATATATATATATATATATATATATATATATATATAACCACACACAAGATTTGCTCGTATTAGAATATATGATATATATATACCAGTGGTATCTTGGTTAAAAACGACCTCGCAGAAATATTTCACATTGGGTAAAAGGAATTCAGTTTTGATCTTCTAGTCCTCTAGACCTAAAAGTTTATTTTTCTTAAACATTCGTCGTACAGCAATTTTTTGAATTTTTTTGCGAAATGTTTATGTGATTTTTAGAGTTTTGTGACAATTTCTTAAGATTTGTGTTAGGAATTAAGTTTCAGTCTTTTAACACAATACAGTAAAATTTGTCCTCTGCTTTTTTTAATTTTTCGCGAAATTTTTATGTGATTTTTAGCGTTTTTTTATCTTTTCAAGGCAATTTTTTTAAACATTCGTGCGGGTTTTATTTTTTCAGCCGATATAGTACATTTTCTACTCTGCGATTTTTTAACTTTTTGAAAATTTATTATGCTATTTTTCGCGTTTCGCTGCGATTTTTTTGACATCCTTAAACGGAATTCAACTGCAATCTTTTAGTCCAATATAGCAAATTTTGTGATCTGCGATTTTTAGATTTTTCACGAATTTTTTATGCAGTTTTAAGCGTTCCGCGACGATTTTCTTAAACATTCGTAAAATACACCTGGTTTCAATTTTTCAGCCCGATATATTAAATTTTGTGCTCAGTGATTTCTAAATTTTTCTTAAATTTTTTGTGATTTTTAGTGTTTTTTTTTCGTTTTACCTGGCAATTTTTTAACATTTGTGATGCGAATCTGGTTTCAACCTTTTAACCCATTATTGTAAAATATGTCCTCTGCGATTTTTAAATTTTTCATGAATTTTTTTTTATGAGATATTTTGTTGTTTTTTCGCGTTCTGCTGCGATTTTTAAACATTCGTAAAAGGAGTCCAGTTTTAATCTTTTTTTAATCTTAATGTCACTGTACTAAATTTTGAACTCTACGATTACATTTTGTACTCAGTTTTGTACTCACTGATTTTAATCGCGAATTTTTCATATGACTTTTTGCGGGTTTTTTTTTTTTTCGCGTTTCGTGGAAGTTCTTAACATCTATAACAGGAATCCAATTACAACCTTTTAGTCCAATATACTAAATGTTGGCTACTTTTCAATAATGTTTATTCGGAACTCGTTATACCGAATTTAAATTAGTTCGTGAATTTGTTATGCGGGGTTTAGCGTTTTTTCGCGCTTTGCGGCGATTTTTTTGACATTCGTAAAATGAATCCAGGTACAATCTTTTAACCCGGTATAATAAATTTGGTTCTCTGCAATTTTTAAGTTTTTCGTTAATTTTTTTTCAGTTTTTACGCATTTTGCGGCGATTTTTCTAACATTCGTAAAATAAATCCGGTTTCAGTCTTTAAATGCAATACCGTTAATTTTGACCTCTGCGATGTTTTAATTTTTCATGAATTTTTTTATCTGATTTTTTTTCAGGTTTCGTGGAGATATTTTCCTATTCGTAAAAATAATCCGGTTTTAAACTTATAGCCCAATAGAGTAATTTTTTTTTCTCTTTTCAATAAAGTTTATTTGGAATCCGTACTATGATTTTAATTTTTCATGCGATTTTAACGTTTTTTCGCGTTCCGCGGCGATTTTTTGACATTTGTAAAAGGAATCCATCTACAATTTTTCAACCTAATGTAATAAATTTTGTTCTCTGAGATTTTTAAGTTTTTCGCGATTATTTTTTGCAAATTTTACGTTTTTATGCGTTTTGCGGCGATTTTCTACATTCGTAAAGGAAATCTGGTTTCAATCTTTGAACACAATACAGTAAATTTTGTCTTCTGTAGTTTTTGAATTTTTAATGGATTTTTTTTTTTTAAGGGGATTTTTTTTTTTTTCACGTTTTGCGGAGATATTTTCACATTCATAAAAATAATCCACTTTCAATCTTTTAGCCCAATGCAGTAATTTTTTTTCTCTTTTGAATAAAGTTTATTCATCATCCGTAGAATCATTTTAATTTATCATGCGATTTAAACTTTTTTTTTCTTTTTCTTTTTTTTTTTTTTTTTGCGCCAATATCGCAGCAATTTTTTAACATTTGTTACAGGAATCGGGTTTCTATCTTTTAACCCAATATAGTAAATTTTGTCCTCTTGCTATAAGAAAAAAAAAAGAGAGAGAGAGAAAAGAGACTTTTAGCGTTTCTTCGCATTCTGCGGCGAAAGGAATCCGTTTTAAATACATTGTATTAAAATCTCGTACATAAAAAATTGTACGCGATTTTCTGCGGTTAGTAGTAATTTTTTTACACTTGTAAAATTAATTCGTTTTCAAGCTTTTAGACTAATATAGTATATTTTGTCCTCTGCAATATTTGAATTGCTCGCGAATTTTTTAGTGTTTTTTAGCTTTTTCGGCAAATTTTTGACCTTTTTTTTTTCGCAACGGAAAGAACTAACTCTGTTAATTTTATTTCCTGCGATTAAATTAAAGTTGGATGAATACGAAATCGTCGTAACGTGAACTACGATGCTCAAAATATTAAACTAATTTGGATCGAAATAAAAAAATAAAAACATTCAAGGTTAGTTTGATTAGAGACCAGATCAGACGTAGCCTGCACGGGTGTACGCTGTTGATAACAGTTGGACCCCACTAGGTTAATTTAATTCGAGGTTCACTTGAAAAAAAATGACCAAGTAAATGAGGAAAGCTCCGCTAGATCATTTTACTGAAATTAATATTTTTGTAACAAATATAATAAACAGCACTACAACAACTGTATCTGCGCCTGGTGGGGGGCACCACCCGCACCACCCTTTGTAAAAGCCCTGATAATAAAAGGAAGACATTTATCGAACTTTTAAGACATTTGAAATAAGTTTAAAGGACCCTTTTAAGAAGTAACTAATCATTTAATGTATGTGCGCCTGCAAAATTGTATGGAAAATTGCACCTTCGATAGCAACGGTTTTGCTTAACAACGATATTTCTGGAACAGATTGCTATCGTTTACCAAGGTACAGCTGTATATTAACTTTAAAACAGCTCAATCAAAAAGGCTTACATTTCGAAAAAAAATCATAACCATTGCATATAAAAAATGCGAAGATATAGTAGAAGATTAAGTGCTGTCAATAAAAAAAAAATAATAAGGAAGAGAGAGGAACATATTTAATAACTAAATGAAGAAAATATTAATTATTTTTTATAATCTTAGTGATGTGTGGTTGCATTCCATTGGTAAATAACTCCAGCGACACAGCTTGGAAAAGCAGGATATTTATGACTTGATTAAATTATAATTAAAGCTACAACAAATTAAATGAAATATATATTGCGGGGAAACAGAACTCCCACTCTGATAAACATAACTACATTTTCTAAAGTCTACAGAAGGAATGAGAAGAAAAAAAAGTACATGTAGATACTAACCGCAGACAGCGGAAAAAACAGCTGACACATTGAAATTGTCCGTAGCTGTAAGAGAGTGATAGTTCAAACTTTCGTTTAATGAATGTTCGTATCAGGGTTTGTACTGCACAACACAATTTTTGCTACCAAATTTATTACTTCAAAGAAAAAGAGCTGAGCTATCTATACTGATCTGACATCTGATTAAGTAAAAAAATGAAGAAATATAAAATGAAAATTAAAGTAGTTATTTCATTTCCATTTTGGATCAATATATGACCTTAATTGACTGTATCAACATATTTTAGAAATTGATGTTCAGAAAGTTGGGGGGGGGGGGCACGTGCCCCCTCGTGTCCTTTCGTCAGATGAACGAAACCCTAAAAACAAAAATAGTAATAAAATAAAAAATAATAAGCTGTTGTAGAAATTTTTAATATTTAATAATATATAGAAATTTATGGTGATAAGTAATCAATCAATGAGTGCATTTTAGAATAATGGCTGAGCATGACTTTAAGAGGCCACTTCTATTATATTGGTGTGTACTTTTCTCCCAGCAGTCCTCTCTGCTATGTTGGGGCTTAAATGGATTTTGATTTTATTTAGCATTGTCCTGCACTTTTTGACGAACACTTCCCAGCAGGGTTGGCATTAATCGATTACTTTTTTAAGTTGATTGATCAATCTACTAAACGTTCAATCATACGAAATTTAATCATGATGGAAGTAATCATGATTGGAATTGAAAAAAGTAATTATGTTTACAATTGTTTTTATGATTAATTCAATCTGAACTAATTCAATCGCGATTACTTTAATCATTAATCTAATTACACAGACGAAAATTAAGTATGGCCGCCATTTAACTTTCTTAGATTCGCTTTCATTGCTGTGAGACTTATTAAGGGTCACTATGCGATTTTTTTTATTGAAAATTTTACAGGATCACATAAAATTATACAGATACACCCAGGTCAAAATGCGTAAATCATTTAGATTAGAAGGGACAGTTAAGTTCATTTTTATGAAACTGGTATAATTTTCCTTTGTAATTATTATAGGCAAAGGCGAACAATATTATCAAATAATTAAAATTTTAATAAACTAAATAATTGAAATAAAATTGAGCTATGTTTCTATCACAAAAAATGTTGCAACAAACTGGAGAAGAAAGTAGTATATGATTTAAGCAAAATATAACAGTTCAATGTTGGTTATCCATCATAAATTTATAAGAATAAATCATTAGTGTTGCTCTTCATTTTTCCACCCTTCATCAAAATGAATCTTTCAAACTTACTCACAAACCAATTAATATCGTTAATATACACATAACATTTCAAGAAATTTTTACAGTGCACATTTACATATTTTTAGACAATTTTTAAACATTTCAAAGAATGAATAAAAAAAAAAATCAGATATCTAATTTGCCGCTGAAAATTGTCTTCAAATAAACATACTAAATTATGCTTAAATCATAAAGAAGTTGCGTCAAACTGAAAAAGAAATAATATTTTATAAGTAAAATGTTAGCATTACACCATACTGTACGAATAAATCATCAGGGTTGCTCTACATTTTTACCCCCCTCTCACCAAAGTGAATCTTTAAAACATACTCAAAAAACAATTAATTTGAGATGTTTTAAATTTTTTAAAAGTAAATACACGTTTGATTTACGTTATTTTACAAATTTTATTAATTATTGAACACCCTTTCTTTGCTTTCATACTTTGGAAATCCGTTCGAAACACGCACTTTCACCCATTTTGATAAAATGATCTTTATTTTATAGAAAAATGAATATTTTTGTTCAATTCCTTCGTATTTAACCCTTAACACACCTTAAAAAAGTGGTGCCAATCAAACAATCTCAATTTGTAGTCCACTGGCGACACTGTATCGTACCCGAACCCGAAATTTCTGTTTAAAGTCAACCTGAAATTCGACCTGAACACGAAGTATCACACCCGAACACAACACAAACTCGAAGTGAAAGAATATTAATCTATATTTAAAATATATTGTTGAAAATAGTCTGCAATTAAACCTCTAATATCAATTCTACCATTTTTGCATAAAAACGAGCCTATGTACACTCATTATATTAAAATATATAGTTTGTTTCATTTGATAAATATTCAGGACTTTCTTTTGAAAAATATGTCAAACAAGATCGACCTCAAATAGTAACAACCAAACAAAATATTTAAAGTCAACCCTTCTCAAGCCAATCCGCGTGTTGGGTCAGATAAAATTGTACTCGACCAGATACAGGACTCTATCTGCGAACCCAGGGGGATAAAACCTGAAGAAACATGAGAAAAAATAAAGAAAATAAAAGGGAAAAGCCGGAACAAAACATGACGGTTTTAATCATTAATCATTAATTAGATTAATCAATTAGATTGAGAATTGATTTAATCGTTATTCGGAGAGAGGGATTGAAATTAAATTAATCATTAATCTATAAGTAGGATTGAAAGGAAATTCAATCGTCAATCTAGATTAACAATTAAACATTTAATCGTTAATTTTCAATCGTTAATCAAATTAAAATTTTGCACCACCCTGCTTCCCAGTCACATATTTTATGAATTCGGTTGAACCCTATTGTGCTGAATGTTGGAGAAATTGTTCTCTGATCTAAAATCCTTTTTCTGACCTAAAAAAGTTCTTCTATTACTTAAAATAATTCTTTAGTAACCTACTTTCCAAAAATCTGTTATTAAGGCTGTTCTCAAATCCAAAGAAGCTACTTTCTGACACATACATTCTGAATTCATTTTTGTTTGGAAACACATGAAATTTGCAAAGCATGAAAACATTCGCATCATATAATTAAACGCATGAGACACAGGAACTCAAATATTTTCGAATTACCCAACAAGCGATTCAAACTTCGAATTACGTTAGAGTTTGTAATATTGTCTTAAATACAGCATTCAGAAAGAACAAACTAAGTTCAAATTAAGTTGCATTTTCAAATCATCCAAGATCTCATTAAGAAAGACCAACTATATAAAATGAATAACTTACCTTATTCTATTAATGCCACGTTGAACTTTTTCTGTCTTTAACAGCCGAATGCAGACGTAGACTGAAGTTGGAATCTCGTCAGAATTTTATGCATACTGTCTCAGTAAATGCGAGTTTGAACATACTATGACACCAATACAATTGCAGGATTTCATAATCTAGAATAAAAAAACAAGAAAGAATAGCAGGAACTTCACTGAACTCTTTTGACCTTAATATTGTTTTTGTAAAATTTTAGGTAAATTAAACTAGTTTGAACATACTATGGCGCCAATACAATTGCAGGATTTCAATTATCTTAGAGTGATTTTTCTGAAACAGGAAATAACAACACGATTCAATCTCTTTTGACAAGAAAATATTTTATTATTTTTTTTGTAAAATTTGAAGTAAAATAATTAGTTTTTTCGAAATAATGCAACATCTCATTTTTCATACATTACACAGAAAAAAAAAATAAAACCCAATTTGGGCCGAAAGATTCTTAGATATGTGCCCAAATTGGGTCATGCCTGTTTTGGTTACCACTGTGTATCCATTTTGGGCACTGCTAAATACCCATTTTCATTTTTTTTTTTTTAATGGGTATTTAACACTTAACAGTGCCCAAAATGGATACACAGTGGTAACCAAAACAGGCATGACCCAATTTGGGCACATACCTAAGAAATTTTTTTTTAAAATGGGTATTTAACAGTGCCCAAAATGGATACACAGTGGTAACCAAAACAGGCATGACCCAATTTGGGCACATACCTAAGAATCTTTCGACCCAAATTGAGTTTTATTTTTTTCTGTGTATGTTTCCACATATGATACAATAATAGTAAAACAAATTATTTTATTTGCTTCCAAAAGTTTGCTAAAAACGAAATCTAAATGGTTTTATAACCTCACCAATATGTCTCAATATTGTGAATTATCTTCAAAGAGTTTGAAGCAAAATGGTTGTCGCTGTTAAAGAAATAAATTCATTTTGACTTAGCTCTCCACACAGAAGTCATAGTGTAGAAGTTTAAATAAGTAATTAAAATCCCCAATTTAATCCAAAACTATTAATTTCTTATCTTGGATGGTATTTTTTTATATTTCAAATGCGCCGTTTCATTTTGGCCATCATATTGTGAAATGTTTCAAGTATTTAAAATTTTAAGGATTATCCTTTGAACTAGTTCTTTATTTGAGTATTTTATAATATCTTATTGACATAATTCTTAAAAAGTTTTATTGAGGAAAATGATTTAATCAAGCAAAAATACGATTTTTGTAGTAAATTTGAAAAAAAAAAATTAAGAAAATTTTACAACCACATTTCTACTATTTTATACATTTTGAAATGCTTTTTGTGTCATACATTTCTTAGAAATATGCTCTATTATAGTAAGGATCAGATTTCTAAAAAGTTAATTAGTTTAAGTAAAAAATGCCATAAACAACTGTAAACAAGTTTGAGATTGTACGTCAAACGTGACAAATGAGGTGCGTTCGTATTGTTATTATTTCAGTGAAATGAATTATATCGTCTGTTATATGATTATTTCCGTAATAAAATTAGTACATTTTAAGTTGGCAACATTTTATCTTTTATTGACGTTTACTGAAAATTCCAATGGGAAACTTAAGCCTAACTTTGAAAATTTCAGAACTTGAAATCTAATTTTAGACTATTTTTCCATTTAATATCTATTTTCTCCGGAAACATCTATCCAAAAAAAGCTGTCAGTAGATTATATAATTCCTATAATTAAACAATTTTAGTAATCAAATTCGATTTTTAAATTCAGTAATACGGAAATAATGACTCCATATTAAATAGGACGTAATCACCGTAGCAACCTAGAATCATTACCTTTTACGGAATATCATTACGTTAATTACGTATGATAAGATTTAATAGCATGAAGAACACTTTTATTAATACCTTTTTAAGTTTTGATTCGATTTTCATACAATTTTAAATGACACGACAAAATTCTGCAACGATTACATATATTAAATTTCAAACCATTCGGTTGGGTAGTTTTTGCGCTGTTATAGTAGCGCTGTTGGGTAGTTTTTGCGCGGTAATACGCTACCGCGCATGCGCGGTAGCGTATTACTGCTTGCACGGCAGCGTATTACTGCTTATTTTACTGTTTAATACTGTTAATTTTACGGTATAATACTGGCAGCTGGGTGCCAGTTTTATACTGTAAAATCAGCAATTATTTTTTGCAGTGTATGCGGACGGACGAACCAGACGACGACTATAGGTGTAACGTATTTATATAAATTACGAACGCACCTAAAAAATACTGTAAATATGACTATTTACTTAACGTTTTAATTTTTCAAAAATAAACTATAATACTGAAAATTTAATCTTTAATCTCATTAACGATCGTCCAAAAAGAAATATGGAGTGAATTGGAAAATATTTCTTGAAGTTTTCACTTAGAACAACCGATATACTGAAAAACACAAACTCACAAAGATGAATTTAAAGATTGCAATTCTGAATAATTTAAATGGATGAAATAAAAAACCTTTTTCGCATATTTTTAATTATGGGATCTTTACGGCACATCGTGTGAATATAGTACGGTTGCTTAAATTTATATTAAGCAAAAGTTGAAAAATTAATATTTTCGCCCGTCTGAGTCTTTCTAAATTTATCCTAAACCTTGAAAAAAAAAAAAAAAAAAAAGAATAATTGTTTTTTAAGAGGCTAAATGAAATTAGAAATCATATACTAAGATAAAAAATATTTATTTTCTGCATAAAACGTTTAGAATATTAAATTAAAAATATTAAACAAGAGGGGAAAATTCTGCTATAAGGCCGAATATAGATTGCCACACACGGCTTTTATTTAAAAAATAAATAAACTAGCTGTAACTCAGAATAAAAACACAATGACAACAAACAATTTTAAAATATCTAAATAACAAATAAAAATTCCCCTGTTAAAGTGTTGAGTTGTTCAATAACCCTTCGATTTAGAAAAATATATTTCTACCACTGAGCAAGTTTTTTTAATGAAATTTAATTCATGTTGCTATGGCAGCAGACGATAAAACGATATCTTTGGAATAAGGGAATAAATAGAAGAAAAAATTTTGTTGATGTTTGTGATAAAATGTTTTTCTTTATTTTTTAAAAAATGTATATACATAATTCACTTTTATATTTTAACAGAATAATAAGTTTACTATAATTCGTTACTCATGCTATGGCCAGTATACACGATACACGTCAAGCCACAATGCCTTTATCATTATCTTTTTACGCGTAAAAGTTTAGCTACGGTACTCCATTGTGAAGTTTTGTAATTTTTGAAATCTAATATTTGAAAAACGACATAATCATTAGATTTGAAATTTATATCAAGAAAAATACAATTTTTTACCATTCTAACGCAGTTTGTAAAACAATTTTGTGACAAATACTTTTCGAGTTATTAATTTTTTAAGTAACTTCAAATGTTTCATTTTCCGAGATTAATCTGTGGCAACGATGGATTGCTGTGACTTTTCATAAACATGAAAAATGATAGAGATTGAAAGAATAAGCCACCCTGTGTGTGGCTAAAAAGTGTAATTTTAGCATTTCTTTACGCAGTTGAAAACTCTTTAAAAAAAAAAAACATGTATAGAAAAAACATGAATTTGTATTAACTATTTATAAGTATAAAACTGGTACAATAAAGAAAACAATCTGTAATATACAAATATACATGCACGGCAGCGTATTACTGCTTATTTTACTGTTTATTACTGTTAATTTTACGGTATAATACTGGAAGCTGGGGTGCTAGTATTATACTGTAAAATAAACCTTTTTTTTTTTTTCTTCTTCTTTTTCATTGTATGTTTCCTTGTTTGATGAATATGTTAATACAATTATATTTTCTAGAAAACATAATTCGTTTTAAGGAGTCCTTAAAAATGTTTTTCGCCATTCAATATCGCGAAACTTTCTTACATATTCAGACTCATTTTTATGCATAAAAACAGGAAAATAACAGTTATGACTATTGAAGTGATATGGAATTGAATAACGTTTTTCATTTTTCGATAAATATATTGCATATTACATTTTGATTTCTGTTTCATGACGACTTTCTTTGGTTGGCATGTCCTGTAATTGAGATTAAATCTCCAACTTTGATAGCATTTCCCGAGAGAGAATTTCCTTTGTATTTACGTATAAAAACGAGTATGTGAATATGAAAGAAAGTTTCGCGATGTTGAGCGGAGAAAAATATTTTTGAGGACCGCCTTAAAATTAGTTACGTTTTCTAGACAATTTAATTGTATTTTATAGATTTTTTTTTTTCTGCCTGAAACAAGACAAAATTAAAAGACTTGCAAATGTATATCAGATTATTTTCTTTAATGTACATTTTATAATTAAAATATATACATATATACACTTTATCGAACAATGGAAAACTGTAATCGATTTCAGTTTCTGAATAAAAGTATCTGCCAATTTTATGTGTCCTAAAATTAAAAATGAATTCGTGAATTCATCATAAAATAGCCATTTTTGATTTAAGCAGAGTATAAATAAAGTTTAAATGAATAATATTTTATCATTTCCTCCTCGCCTAACATCTTTGGCGCCTTTACTATCCTGGCGCTTGTGTGCGCCGCACACATTGCATACTGGATCGGCGCGGCACTGAAAACTAGGAAAGTTATCTCACCCCCGTCAAAAGTCCAGGTGACTAGGCCAGAAATTATATAGAAATATTAGATTATATAGAAATTAATTAGATTATATTACTATAATATTTATTATATTACAGTTACAAATTAATTAGATTATATTGAAATTAATAGATATTATATAAGAAACAAAGTTCAACCAGAAATGACTTAAGAAGTGTTCGGTTTAACAACTAATCAGAAAGTATGATAATCGCAATCGTCTAAACGCGGTGGACAGGGAAATTATGCGTTATTGCACTGTGCTCCAGAGCGCAGTGTTTATGAGCTCCAGTGAATTCTGGCCAATATTTATTAAAAACAGAGAAGTACCGGAGCTGTGCTCCGGTGAGCTCCGGCGCAAATTAAGCTCTGGTTAGACCGTGACATAAATAGACGCTGATCACGTTTTGGTGTAGATATCCCAACAGGTGGCGCTGCTACACCACTTTTTTCATGATTTTTACTATCTCAATTCTATTCTATATTCTATTCAATATCTATTCTATATCTCAAGAACTAATGCACGGAATTTCATGAAACTTCAGATTCAGTTAGACTTTGACATAAATTGTTGTTTATTAGGTTTTGGTCTAAACTTTCCAACAGGTGGAGCTGTTATGCTACATTTTGAAGGATTTACACGATTTTAGCAATAGTCATATCTAAAGAACTAATGCACATAATTTAATAAAACTTTAGATTTAGTTAGATCTTACCTTGATATAAGTTGGTGCTGATTTTTTTTAGTGTATGCGAAACCTGTGTGAGATAGAAGAAAGTTTTGGGATTGGCACATCCGACTAGTTTTTTACTGGAATCACAAGCGCTGGGGTGCGTCACTGTACAGCATGGTTACTGTACAGTACATTCTGATTCAGGCGCACGAACAGTCAACTTTCAAAGAGAGTAGTTGGCCACAAAAGTCAGCTGTCGAAGAGAGCAGTTGAAGAAGCAAGCGATAGTTAGAGAGACACCTCCACCATTTGTAAATAAATGTAGGTTTATATATATATATATATATATATATATATCAATGGAGGAACTCCTGGCGACACCAATTATGAAAAAGATAATTTTTTGTTAGGGATCTTGTAAATTTCGTAGATTAAAAACAAGAAATCTCCAGGTTCAAAGATAAAAAAAAAACTCCATTATTAATTGTAGGAAGGCAATTCCTTTTTATTTGCAACTAGAAAGATTGGGGCCGGAAAAGTACATTACTTGGGAGAGGTGTCCGAAACAGAAGCAGATGAGAGACGCCACAAGCTGCGTCCTCTTCAGATGATCATCATAATAGTAACAGAGGGAGTAAATTCACATTATTGCCAAACATCCATTCTTGGCGAAAATAAATGATGTTTATACAAAAACATTTGGCATCATATTTGAAAGAAAAACAAAGGATTTGGTTTCATAAAAAAAAATTACGTATTACTATTTGACAGGAAATAGCACATAATTATCTAAATAAATAAAATTAATTTGTGATTTTCCTGAATGTTGCAAGAAAACACGTGATATATGAAATGTAGTTATTGATCTCGTATATCATGATTATTAACAAATATGTTTTCGAAATGATAAACATATTTATTACAGTATCCACTTTATTATTTTAATAAAAATGTAGTTGACAGTTGGTGAAAATCCCAATTATAAGTACTCAAGTTGATATAAAATAGTGAAACGATTGCTTTTATTTCAAGCTGTCAACACAACATAGCTTGATGGCTATTAACTGAGTTTAAATTACTTTATAGGTGAATTACGATATTTATGGGAGAAAGGAAATTATGGAGTGTAGTCTGTAATCTAAATAAGATTTTAATAGATTTCGTATATTGTGTATAACAATCAATCATGATAAATATATATCTGTCATGAGAGAAATATTTACTTTTCACTTTTTTTTTTAATCTTTAATGCATCATAAAGAAAATGAAATTATTTATTAACAAGGAAATAACGATTATAAATCAGAATTAATGGATTACTGTAAAGAGTTATGCATTTGGTTTTTTTTATGAAATTAAAGGAGACTAGCAAAACCTGCGGCTTTCCTCGCGTAATTGTTGAAAAATGCCAAGTGGTATTCGGGTGGGCCTGTGTTTATTAGAGGAAATTTTACTGCCAACAGATAATTCAAAAATTACTAATTAAGCCACATTTTGAGTAACCTTTCATTCTTATACTACATTAGGCGAACATCAGTCTTAAATAAATAAGAAGAACTAAAATTATTTCCAAATTAATGGTAATTCAGAATATATTTTGAAAGTTCTTCGCTGATTTCATTTTTCATAAGAAATTTAGAAATTTTCAAAAACAGTTCTAAGCGAGTATTTATATCTTAAAAGTAAGCATCAGGCCATATTCTCATCTTCTAGTTAACCCTTTCCGGCACAGTGGTCCCACTCCGGGCACACCTCATTTTAATTCCAAACTTGTATTCGGCACCAAGAATATTTTAATAAAATTTTGTTTATACAATGAAAGCTTAAAATAAGGAGTTCTTATTTTCTAAAAAAGTCGTTAGTAAATTCCGGTGTCAGTCAGTAATTTCTCATTTTACGAACATAAATTGTCTGTGCCGGAAAGGGTTAAGCAAATTTCTATAATAACTGTATCACAGGAATTGCAATTTTAGAACTTTTTTGTTCCGGCACACATTAACATTTCTAATTTATTTAAAATTGTTCTGTTGATGAATTTGTGTCTCTAACGTACCCATGTAAAATTTCAATTTTCTTTCCCTAACAATTTCAGATAAATCATAGTTTAGAAGGTTTTTAGAACTTTTTCAACTCATTTCATTCTTTTAAATTTAGAATATTTTTAGAAAACGTTCTTTAGCAAGCATTGAAATTTTAAAAATAGCCACAATGCCAAATTTCGCCTTTCTAGACCAGCAGCATCACTAAAATCGCAATTTTAGAAAGTTTTTTGATTCTGCACCTTTTTAACCCTTAATTGCATAGAGATGTAAATTTCCATCACTTTTTATTTAACTTTCAATAAATAAATCAACTTCTTCGCCACCACTATATTTATATAGAAATATTAATCCAGTAAATTTCCCGTGAACTATGTTGCTGAAAAAATTTAAAAATCTATCTTAAAATTTCTGGTGTCTAATATTTAATATATGTATAAAAAAACACAATTGTAAAAGAAAAACTCATGCAAAGAAATTTCGAATTTTACCCTTCGAAATCTTGGGTATCTAATACTTAATATATGTATAAAAAAACACAATTGTAAAAGAAAAACTCATGCAAAGAAGGGTTAAATTTCGAATTTTGAAAAAACTGTTCTGTAGAAGCATTTACGTCTAAAAATAACAGGCATGTTAAATTTTAAGTTCCTATCCCTAACAAACTAAAAAAAAAAAAAAAAAAAAAAAAAAACATAATTTATAACATTTGCCGTTTATTTTACACCTTTAAATTTCGTTTTTTAATAAACTGTTTATACCGAGCGTCTGCATCTTAAAAGTTACCACTATACTAAATTCCAAGTTTCGAACCAGAATAAATCCAATTAAATCATAATGTAGATGTAGAACGTTTTTAGAACGTTTTCCGCCTGTTAAATTTCGATTTTTTTAGAAACCGGTCTTAGAGAGCACCACCATGCCAAATACGAAGCTTCTATACCAACAGTCAGGGGCGCCATTTCAGAACTTTCTTGGGGGTGGGCAAAGTTTTTTTTGTAAGGTAGTGGCATAGCCAAGGGTGGAGTTCGGAGACTGTACCCCCCCCCCCCCTCTCTCAACCTCTCCGAACGAGAAATGTTTACGGAATCATAGATACAAAGACAGTAATACTTCTAATACGGAATCTCAAGAGACCTCTAAAAATTCCGTTTTAGACAGGTTTTTGTCTTAGCAAGTAGAATTTTAAAATATTATGAAAGCTTTCAGTTATAGACAGGTACCGTTTTATTTTCAGCTATTCTTTAAGACTGTGTGCATTACAGTGAAACGTGTCTAAGCGAAACCTATCTATAACGTGATTCTTTCTCCAGGGGTTGAAATAGGCCCTCCACAAAAAAAACAAGAACGAAAAATCATGCGTCAAGCATAGATTATGTAACACTTTCCAACGCTTCCAAAATAATTTTACAAATCATTACCTTTAATAAGCTTACAGATAACATCTAAGTAAACAATTTGGAAAACGCATCACATATTTAAAAACGTAATTTCAGGAATTTCCAACATGTACAATATTCGGAAAAATATCCGAATATTTTTATTCAGCCCTGTATATGATCTATAGATTTGTATATATACTACATATAGGATGCTAAATTTTAGTTTAATTAGGAAACGCGTAGCATAGTTTAAAATTCTCCTTCTGGAGTTTCTGTCAATAAACGGAAATGTGTTCGCGAACTTTTGTGCTGCCCTGTATAGTATCTACAAAATTTATACACACCCAGTAATAGACAAAAAGTGAGATAAATTTAAAATCGCGTTCAGCAACTTAAAACGCACTTCCAGAAATTATTGTTAACAGACAGTAGAGAATTATTTTGTGTGTCCCTGTAAATGAACGATGACTGCTATACACACACTATTCTGTAGTAAGCCTCTTGTAATGCACCTTAGTGATATATATATAAATTTCAATGCGTTTAAAATAGTGAAACATTTAATTAAACCGCAAACGATTTTTCTCCATAGACGTAATGTATAACGGAATTATTTTGACTGTCCCTGTAAAGTAACTATAAGTGCTATGCACACCCTATTCCACATTAAGCTTCTTGTAATGCACCTTAGTAATATATATCAATTACAATGTGTTTGAAATTGTGTAACGTCATTAAAATAAACCGCAAATGATTTTTCCCCATAGACCGTAATGTAACGGAATTCTTTTGAGTGTCCCTGTAAAAAAACTATAAGTGCTACACACTTTAGTTGAAATAGGGAACATGCTATAGATAACGACAATAACATATAAAAATTGTAGGGCAATCCGAGCATATTTACGGGAGTTAGAGCACGGCCAGACGGCAGACAAACCGAAGTCATAAACACTTTTCAACTAGGCTGGAAAGTGTTAAAAATGGAGTGTGAGATTTTGCCTTCTTTTCTTAACTTCTGTAACAAACATGTGATTCTTCAGTGAATATTTTTAATTTCAATGGTAGTCCGTGATTTTTTTTTTTTTTTTTTTTTTTTTTTTTTACGCAAAAGCAATTCGTCAACCGATCGCGGTAAACATCTCGAATTTTACGAATTAGAATTAGGCAAATTGGTCGCGGAGAAAATCGTTCATTTTTTCAAATGACAGTGGAAAAATATAGCGAATTTCGCTAAATATCACTGAAACAAATAGCGATTTTCGTCAATCGAAAAAAATATCGCAAATTTAGTATAACTATTGTGGAAAAATTCATCAAAAGATTGAGCAAAAAAGACTCCTGAATTTCAGCAAACGATCGTAGAAAAAGAGTCGCGAATTGCGTCAAAAGATCGCGAAAACAAATAGCTAATTTCGTCGATCAGTTGCCAAAAAAAAATGTCGTGAATTTCGACAAATGGTCGAAAAAATTCGTCAGCAATCGCGTAAAAAAATTGCAATTTTTGTCTGTCGGTTGTGGAAAAAGACTCCCGAATTTCCACAAACGATCGGAGAAGAGTGGCGAATTTCATCAAAAGATGGCGAAAACAAATAGCGAATTTCGTCGATCGGTTCGAAAAAAAAATGACGTGAATTTAGACAAATGGTCGAAAAAGTCAATTCCGTCAAAGATTTACAGAAAAATAGCGAATTTTGGAAAATGATCACAAAAAAAAAAAAAAAAAAAAAAAAAAAATTATGAAACAATCACGGGAAAAAGTCGTGAAATTCAATCGGTCACGAATTAATCAGCACACGAACACAATCAAGAAGTTACGAAATTTGCAAATGTTGTGATCAATTTTCATTAATGATTTTCTGTCGGTAAAAATTGTCCGCAGTCATTTTTTGCCTTCCTCTTCAGACTATGATCTAAATTCTATACAATTCAGAAATCTGCAAAAACCCCTAGTGTCAGGTCTCTTGCTTCTGCATTGAGTCGGGCAACACGACCCAATCTTCAGTATGGATCGAGCAGGGTTGACGCGGCTTATTTTCGTTGCGAGTCAGGTTGACTTGGAACATTTGACTACGGTTGGAACATATATGTCCCAGTGGACTATTTTTATTCTATTAGTACGACTTTCTGAAATCTGTCACATAGTTGTAGGAGGATATTTTCAAGAGAAATCTGTCACAAGGAATTAATTTGGAAACTGTAGACCGATTGAATGCAAAATCAGTCGTCAATCCTGGCCCGTTATCAAATGGTTAATTGTTTAGTGTTCAAGTTCGATTTTCATTATTTTGAGTCGGGTTCGTGTTGCCCAAGTTTTCAAAGAAATCCTAAATATTTTCAAAGGAAAAAAATAATTTTTCTACATAAAAGATAAAATTGGTATTGGAGATATAATTGTAGTCTACTTTTCCATAATCATATTGAAATAGGAATTAATTTTCTTTAATTTCGGGTATCGATGCGGTCAATGAAAAATTTTTGGGGTTTCCGGGTTTACTGGAAATTACAGTCCTGCATCGGCTACCCGAAATGCATTTTGTTTTGAGTTTGCTTGATTCATTTTTTTTTTTGTTCCGGGTCGAGTATACTTTATACGCTTCGGGTTGTGCTTTGTCGAATCGGGTTCGAGATGAAACGATTATACAAAAGGAGGTTCTGAATAATTTTCAAATGAAAAAACTGTATATTTGAATATTAATGGGTGTATATGTGTTATTTTTTGTACATAAGCGGTAAAATTGTAGATTACTTTTCCGTAAATGTATTAAAATATACATTCATTTTCTTTCACTTCGGGGTCAGGTAATGAATATTTCGGATTCGGCTTGAAGTCTGTTTGTTAAAGTCAAAATTCGGGTCGGCTACAACCCAATCTGGGCAGAACTCTATAGTATCAGGCTGTGGAGATTTTTAAGAGCATACTGTATATATAATATGATTTAATAAAGCAAATGATTTAATAGTATTATAACGATGGAAGTGAATATAATGTGACACTAATAAAACAAAATTAACAAATCAAATAATTAGGAAATTAAATACACCTCCCCCCCCCCCCCCCACACACACACAACCCCCGAAAGAAAGAATCCCCTTAAATTTTAGGCTAAAGAGAGAATTTGTCACTAAAATTCTAGCCTTGAGAGTGACGAGTTCTCTTTTAATCATGCTGTACACAGCTGAGAAGCAATTCATAGAGTTTTTTCTCACATATACTTCTAAAACTAGCCAAAATACTCATTAATGATAACTGTCTCACTTATAGAATGCTGCAATAGCAAGGCTATAGAAAACATTTTTGATAATTATTAGTTTCAATGTTTAAAGTGTTTATTTAATGTTCATTACTTTCTTCTATCTTTACAAGAAGAAAGTATTGGATTCATGAAAATTTTCCACTTTCGGTTTTCGACGGAGTTATACGTTTTAGAAGGTCCTGAACACAATTGGCCTGTTTTTAGAAAATGTCTGTCTGTGAGTAGAATTTTAGTCTGAAGAAGAGTCTGTGTGTGTCTGTATGTGACAAAAATTTTGTGGGCTCTGTATCTCAAAAACTAATGTACAGAATTTAATAATACTTTAGATTCAGTTAGACCTTGATCTAAATGGGTGGTGATTAGTTCTTGGCGTAAATCGCCCAACAGGTGGCGTTGCTATGCTACATTTTTCATGATTTTTACGATAGCTATATCTCAAGAACTAATGAACAGAATTTCACCAAACATTAGATTCCGTTAGACCTTGACAAAAATAGATGTTGATTATGTTTTGGTATAAATAGCCCAACAGGTAATGCTGCTATGCTACATTTTGCACGATAGCTATATCTCCAGAACTAACGCACATAATTTAATAAAACTTCAGATTCGGTTAGGCCTTAATATAAATTTGTGCTGATTTGTTTTTGGTGTATGTGAAACCTGTATGAGATAGAAGAAAGTTTTGGGATTGGTACATTAGACTAGTTTTTACTTTCTTCTATCTTTACAAGAGGAAAGTAATGGATTCATGAAAATTTTCGACTTCCGGTTTTCGACGGATATATACATTTTAGAAGGTCCTGAACACAATTTGACTGTTTTTAGAAAATATCTGTCTGTGAGTTTGTGACTCTGTCTGTCTGTATGTGACGAAAATTTTGTGGGCGCTCTACCTCAAGAGCTAATGCACGGAATTTAATAAAACTTTATATTCAGTAAGTCCTGATATAAATTGGTGCCGATTAGTTTTTGGCGAAAATCGCCCAACAGGAGGCGCTGCTATGATGCATTTTTCGCGATTTCCACAACAGCTCTATATCTCAAGCACTGATGCACTTATTTTCATCAAACTTCAGATTATGTTGGACCTTGACATAAATAGATTTGATTACTTTTGGTGTAAATGGCCCGACAGGTGGCGCTGCTATGCTACTTTTTTTCATAAATTTCACGATAGCTGTATCTCAAGAACTAACGCACGGAATTTCATGAAACTTCAGATTCTGTTAGACATTTACATAAATAGAAGCTGAATACGTTTTGGTGTAAATAACCCAACAGGTAGCGCTGCTATGCTACTTATTTCATGATTTTCACGATAACTATATCTCAAGAACTAATGCACGGATTTTCATCCAACTCCAGATTCAGTTAGACGTTGACATAAGTTGTTGTTGATTAGGTTTTGGTGTAAATCTCTCAACACTTGGCGTTGCTATGCTAAGCTTTTCAGAATTTACACGATTTTAGCAATAGTCATATATCAAGAACTAATGCACGGAATTTAATAAAACTTTAGATTCAGTTAGACCATGATACAAATTGGTGCTGATTCGTTTTTAGTGTATGCGAACCTGTGTGAGATGGAAGAAAGTTTTGGAATTGGCACATCCGACTAGTTTTTATTGTAATCAAATCTGTGAAATCTGATGTTATTGTAGCTTTTGATCATATTTTAAGTTTTTTTTTGTCTAACCTGTGATAACTGATAAATATTCTGAAGTTTCAAATTCCTTGGTATCCATAATTACTTTTTATAAAAATAAATTAGAGAAAATGCGTTAATTACAATTAGCAATAAGAGGTGTCAATTATATCATGGTCGCATAATAAAGGATATAACACGGTCAAGTGATTAACCTGTAAAAGACGTGGTGGATGATATGACATAATCTCAAGTGATTAATGGGAATATAAATATCTACCGCTTATCTATGACGTCATAGATAAGAATACACGAACGTTTCTTCTTCATTTTGTGTAAGTCCAGTATATCGTAATGGATTTTAAGTAAGAAAAGTTTGACTATTTGATTACTCAGTGTTTTTCGATTGAACATGTCTTTTCTTTAGTTTGAAAACCATGAAATTCACACACAAATATATATATAATTATATATAAATATACATTAGATACATATGTATTATTATTATTATATACATATATCATATACGTATATATTCATATGCACATATTTATATCTATGAAGTCAAATTTTCAAGCACATTTTAAGTGACTTGTGGATATTTTTATAATACTTTGTAAAACTTTATGAGATCCACGAACACACACACACACACACACACACACACACACACACACATATATATATATATATATATATATATATGTAAGGAATTTTCCGGGGACGACTTGGGAGACTAATACTTTACAGAAACATACAAATAAGTTGGACTCGGGACCTCTGGACAGATCTAACTCGTTTATTGAAGCATTTCTTCGTACAGACATCTTCGCGCGTTCAGTCGGAGGTCCCGCGAGCCATTTACGTTAAATTTTGAGAACTACATGGCCGAGGGTTTGGCTGACCGCTCAAATGTGCCAAAATTCTGTCTTCCTCGCCCTTGAAGGCTGGTTTTAATTCGAATTTAGGATATTTTCCAGCAGAGGGAGAAAGAGTCAAATTGGGATGATCATTTATTTTAATTGGTCAATTAGCTTTTGACTGATGTCTGGGGTCTTATGCCGACACCAAGGCTTGGCCGGGCCTGGGAGCCGCACCCAACAGACAGCTGCAAGAAATGCAAACTCATCACTTTTAAAACTTAAAGAGATGTCGAAATTGATAGATGAAAGTAATATTTGTGAGGCTGAGAAACAAAGATCACAGGGGCAGATTAGATTTAAGCATTAGATTTATAAGTTAGAAAAAAATGTTTTAGGATTTAAATTTTTTATTTTGCATTTTAAAAAGGGTTTATTTTTATCCTTTCACATCCCCCCCCTCCAAGATGAGATCCACCAGATTTGCCTGCAAAGCTGGGGGGGCTCACCCGGAAGACCGAGAATGCCAAAGTGTATTAAAAAGAGGTGTTTAATGGAGTAAGGCATCAAAATAAGTTAATGTTAAAGTTAAATTTACAACTAAGATTGTTAAAAAGTGAGGGCTGCTGGAAAAATATATTTAAAATTTAAATTTCAACACATAAAAATTAAGGAAAAAGTAAAGATCTTATGGTTTTATGCTAAAAAGCTCTAAATTTGGGATATGGCTCTCGGAACAATCTGACCGAACTTTACATTAAAAACTTGAAAAATATAATAATTATACCACAAAACATACGGAATCTATGAAAACAATAATACAGTAATATTACCACAAAACTATATGAAAAAAAATACTAATACGATAAAGATTAAAATAATAGCCATAAATTTGTTGTTTGTCTTTTGGCCATAATTGTATGGATTAAAAGTTTTTTGGCCATTTTTGTGCTATTTTTGTTCAAGTCCTTACAGCACAAAATTTCAAAATATCTTATAAAAAATATATAGTTCTCTGAATATTATAACTTTATGGTAAAAAGTGCAAAAATTAAATATAAAAATAGTTATGTAAAAATATATAAACATATGGTATCAATATAATAAGATAATAATAATAAACGTAAGAAATTGGTTTGAAAAATATATGTTCTTTATATGTAAAATATTCACATTAGACAACTAGTTAGAAATGTGAAATTATGGAAAACAATTGAAAATATTTATTCACATTTTTTCAAAACGTGAAAATATTGCAAAATAAAATTGCAGCAATATAAAATTGTTAAAATTAAAAGATTATGTAAATATTTAAAAATAATGGAATATACTGTAAAATGGACAAAACAGATGTGGACATAACAAGTGTAAGATATAGAGTTTATTTACAGGGACTACTGGTTAGGTAAGTAGTTTTATTTGTATCCTAAACCTTTGGAGGTTTTAGCAGATCCTAAACCTCGGGGAGGTTTTAGCAAAAATTAAAAAAAAAAGAAAATTGAGCATGATGTTTCTATTTTGGGTGAAGATGTAGATGCAATTTAATTGTAAGCAATGGAATTTACTGTTTTGCAGACTGAGGTGTATTTGTTTTCCCCAGTGGCATCAATAAATCTGAGCAGCAATATAATAAATTACAATTACATCTCACTGTTAGCTCAAAGAAAAAAAAATAAATTCCTGCTCTAGACAAGTATAACTCACAGAACACTTTTCCTTTAAGATTAAGGCCAGAATGCTCAGAGTTTTCCTTGCTAGATTTTACGCAAATAGCAAAAACTTTTTTTTATTTTAAGGGTTTTACTACTGGCAAAGGAAAAATTAATTAACAAAACAAAAAATAATAAACCTGGTATGAATAAAAAGGACAGTGTTTTAGAAGTGCATGGCAACCTGGTGACAATTCTGTTTACTAATGTATCTGTTCTTACAAAAATGTTAGCAGTCGCCACATTTGCACATGTACATCTCTGAATCCTCTTTGATTGCACAGGGGTGTTTTTGGTTGGAGTTTAACCAACTCAAAAACTTAAATTGTGGGCTTAAAGATTTAATGGAATGGAACCATGGTCATCTTTAAAAATTGAATGGGTGGATTTAGACACTATTGGACTTACCACGGTAAAAGTGGGTTCACCAAGGTCATGCCTAAACCGATTGGTTAATGAATTGAATTTATTTTGAATATTTAAAATGGTAAGGACGGGGCCTTCCAAATTTTTCTTTGAAAACTGGTTGGGGTTTAACCAACACAGGGAATGATGGGTCACGATATTTGAATTAAAAAGTGATATGGGTAATAAAGGGGTGATATGAGTAATAAAAAAGGAAATGGTAAAAATAATATAATATAAAATATAAAAATATTGAATAAATGCACTGGAAACACAACATAAATACTTACTTACATGAAATATTTTTAAAAATACTGCCAATCTGATTGGTATCTCCAACAGTTCAATAAAAATATATTTTCATATAAAAAGAAACGAACTGTAATGATGAATAAGTACCATAGCTAATAATTAAACACACACAAAATCTAATAATAATAATAATAATATATTTACAAATTAAAAAAAATTCACCTGGAAAAATTGGGTAAAAACTTGATGAAAAATACTTGGTGAATAAAATGATAAAAACACTGAACTATCACTGCGCAAATGTATCATTTCATAGCTTTATAGCTATTTTCTGTTCTGTTTCACTCTTATATGGAAAAAGTTGTAAAAATAAACAAAAATGTTGTATGTTTAAAGTCTTCTTACTGGAAAGCGTTCATAAAAGTAACTAGTTCAACCCATTTATTTATAATACCATAAACATTAAATTCAACTGCATTTATTTATTGGGTGATCGCACGTATGCTTCACCTAATGAAAAAGAAAAGAAACTACTGTTATCAAAACTTGTCACAATTTTAATATGCATAGCTTGTCATTACCAAATTTCTTCTAACTTTAATAACTTGCACTTTACAAGAAAAATAAAGCCAATAAAATTTTAAAATAATAAATTTAAATTTGCTTAAAAATTATAAAATCTCTTTAACACATTTTAGAAAAATCTACTTTTAAACTTTTAAAAGTTACACATTGATAACAGCAATTTTTTTTTTTTTTTTTTTTTTTTTCATTCTTGATATTCTCAGAAGTAACTTTTCAATATTAATTCGTTAAGCAAATAAACAAATAAAATATTGTTTAATTTAACAAAATTGATTTTTAAAAACACCTTTTCATAAAAAAAAATAACGTAAAAGAAATTTGTATTGTGGATTAATTACTTTTAATACAAAAACTTAATAAAATATTAAAAAATTTAAGCTTCAATTAAAAAATATCAGTTACTTTCAAACACTTAAATGAAGAAATTAAAAATAATGTAATTAAACTTAATACTTTTTTTCTACAAAACCATTAAGACGGAAATTTATATAGCAATAAAACTTACCTGTGGATTAAAATATCCAATTTGCTTTATTAACACACCCACACACACATACAAAATAAAATAAAATAAAATAAAATAAAATAAAACACAGGGCTTTTTCTGACCCAGATCATTATCGTTATTTGTTCACTAAAGGTAAATAAATAACATTTTCCGGTGGTCGGTTCAGTGCATCATGAATCACTTTAGTTTACCGTGCTCAACTGAAAGAAAATAAAAACTTTAAAAAATAAATGAACACTGAATGTTTTTTCCTTTTCTTACTCAGTTCTAACCACAAAAATTTAAAGTCGGGATCGCACAGATAACGAAGGACACAGATAAATATTTCAGTTCTGTATCAGAGTTTGCGCGATCTTGAAAATCAGCTGTCTCTTTGACCTACATATGTTGAGGTTATAAAAGAGTTTTTCGAAAGATTCAGTTTGATCTTCAGTGAGTCTAAAGTTAATAAATTGATGCGGTTTGCACATAGATAAGTTTCTTTTTGACGATAACAGAGTGAGGAAAAAAAAGTTTCTTGGTTGAGGACCGGAAATATAGCAAATAAATTTCAGCATAAAGGATGTTTATTTTTGGTTTTTCTCAGATGAATACGAAAATTATTTGAATGTTATCTGGCGAGTAAGCACACTAAGTAAAATAATTTGATGTTGAAGAAAAAAAAAAAAAAAAAAAAAGTTCTTTTTCACCGGCCATCGGGAGGAAATGTATTTTCTTTTCTAGGTGACTATATTCAACTTTTATACACAATAAAAGTTCATGATGGTAAAATGCACTTTCTTGAAAGACTAATCGAAGTCTCATTAATTGCTGGCAATCTTTTGAGATTGTTCGTGGGCCGATTGCACTGACACAACACAGATACTATTCGAAATTTTCATGGCACAAGTGGAATTTTTCATTTTTTAAGTTCTTTTATCGTGGAAAGGCTGGGATTTTCCCGAAGTAGGCGACCGTCATGCCGACTTTATAAAATGTAAGGAATTATCCGGGGACGACTTGGGAGACTAATACTTTACAGAAACATACAAATAAGTTGGACTCGGGACCTCTGGACAGATCGAACTCGTTTATTGAAGCATTTCTTCGTACAGACATCTTCGCGCGTTCAGTCGGAGGTCCCGCGAGCCATTTACGTTAAATTTTGAGAACTACATGGCCGAGGGTTTGACTGACCGCTCAAATGTGCCAAAATTCTGTCTTCCTCGCCCTTGAAGGCTGGTTTTAATTCGAATTTAGGATATTTTCCAGCAGAGGGAGAAAGAGTCAAATTGGGATGATCATTTATTTTAATTGGTCAATTAGCTTTTGACTGATGTCTGGGGTCTTATGCCGACACCAAGGCTTGGCCGGGCCTGGGAGCCGCACCCAACAGACAGCTGCAAGAAATGCAAACTCATCACTTTTAAAACTTAAAGAGATGTCGAAATTGATAGATGAAAGTAATATTTGTGAGGCTGAGAAACAAAGATCACAGGGGCAGATTAGATTTAAGCATTAGATTTATAAGTTAGAAAAAAATGTTTTAGGATTTAAATTTTTTATTTTGCATTTTAAAAAGGGTTTATTTTTATCCTTTCATATATATATAAACACATACACATGTAGAGAGATATATCCTCCTGAGACCCCGCGTCCATCCTAATGGACATTTTTATTTTTCGTATAAAATATTTAATTTTAGCTGGAACTTGTAAAAACTTACTGTCCATTATAATGGATGGTCTAGAGTTGCTATCTGTATACCGAAAGAGTAAAAAAATAGCTGCAAAATGTATATTTTAATCATTTAAAAATGGCGGCGAACTGGTGAAAGATTATTGAAGGTAATAACACAGTTTTAACGCAAATTTTATATATTTTTTTTTAAGTATTTTGATATTAAAGCGGCATATATCTTATTTTATATGTTGTATTAATGGAATTTAAGTAATTGAATGCGTATTTTGGTGAATAAACAGATGTTTTTATTGATGTCCATTATATTGGACGTTGGGTCTTCACCAGTTGTTTACATTCATATTAGGAACTTTTGGAATGCTGAATGGAAAGACTAGTTTTTACTCAAAATTCCATACTGTATTGAAAAAAAAAGTAAGTACAGAAGTAGATAATATAAATTTTTATTGGTAATTAAATAATTAATTAAATATTGTCCTAGAAGTGTACAATTCTACTGATAAAATGCTTGTTCCAAATTAGTACATTGTTTAAATTTTAATTTTAGTAAAACGTGTTTTTTTTTTGTAGTATTTAATAAATAAAGAAATTTACAAATAAGCTTTACATTTAATATGTTTTTCTTTTTTCAATCGTTGCAAGATTTTTGTATTTTTTTTTTCTGTTAGTACGTTGATTCTAATTAAATTAATTAACTTAATCAAATTAAAATAACTAAATCTAAATAAAAATATAATTAAAGATAACATTATAACATTATAAATAAACTCCTTTTTATTTCTTTTAAATTTCCATTTGGCATTCAATTGCCAATTGTGGTATCTGATTATTATCATTATGTTAAGGGTGTTGTTGAAATAGATTTAAAACAAAATTCTAGTTGAAAATTATTTAAAAGTTTACTAAATTGACCTACACTTTTTCTATTTGATGATGCTGTAGCAATTCCTCGTTAACCAGACTTAATAAGTCTAATTAAATCTTCTCACTCATTTTGCTTTAATCTACTCACACATGGAGATCTGAAGTGTAAACCCGATATGGGCCCCTAACTTCAGAAAAGGCCGCTTCCAGATGTTCAGCATAAAATTTCGTCTGTGCATACCGCCAGTTTACTTCACGATCTCGAGCATCTGTGCTTTCTAATAAATTTAGAAATTATTGCAGTTATAAATTCGTGTCGCTTGCTAAGAAGTGACGTTACAGGAACATTTATGTTCTCATATTTTCTAGCCACTTGAGTTGTCCTTCAGGCACTACAGATATCAAAGAACTCTTCATCTTTGAGAGACTGAACATATGCGAGCACTTCAAAATCTATCCAACCTATATACCCAACAGGCGGGAGGCCTGAGGAAGTAGTCTGTTTTGAGTTGCGGCCAAGCAACGAGCTCTTAGACTTCTCTAGTGTGTGAGAAGGTCTATGTACGCGGCCCCGTGCCGGTTAGGCAAGAACCTTGCCAGGTCATTGAAAGGACTTTGATTCCTTGAATGTAAGAGAGCGCCTTGCTCTGGAAAAAACTTCTCCTTTTTAGAGACTGTTTATTTCGGCTCCCAGTGCCGAGTAGTAGTATACGGACATCCGGATACAAAATCCCAAAATTATAACGTCCACATATGTTTGCTTATGTATTGTGTTGTGTGTACTGTGAAAAAGTGACGTAATTAAATACATGTTTGCTAAAAAACTGTTTGATGTTTATTAATTACGCTACAATGCGAACATTGAAATTATATTATGCTTAGAATAGATATATGAGTATTAAAAACTGACGACAGAAAGTTTGCAGTGAAAGAAATAGGACTTTGTCGCTAGAAATCCGATTTTTTAGGTCAATTTTTTTAGAGATATTTGGAAACTGGCGATATTTAGATTTAGAGAAATTTATTGAGAGAATTTTAGAAGCAAAAAAACGTATTGTGACGTGTCAGAGCTTGACATTAGTGATGAAGATAAGAAGGAAGAAAATAACAAAGAAATTGGATTCATGCCCATTCATCCAATTATTATACTTTAAGGTGTGTAGTGCTAATCAGCGTTTTCAGAAAATCGACGTTGAGTTATTCGAATCATGTCAAAACTTAAGCCCCAATACTTGTCCACCTAGCAACCACGCGCAAACGCAAAAGATCAGACAAAAGTACCGAGTGTACTGAGTTCTAAAAAGAGAATCCAACAGTTACCTAAAATAATGTACAAATAAAATACATTGTGGGACAAAATCAAATTTTATTAATTAAAAAAAACAACTAAATTTGTGTACATGAAATGCAACTTGTATATCTGTTTAACTACCAAAAATAATTGCTTTGCAGAAGAAAATTCATAAAGTACTGAACTTCAAGTTCATCTATTTTTTTTTTTTTTGGGGGGGGGTTAATTAATTTTTATAATAATTATTATTATTATTATTATTTAGTGTCTAATTATTTTTTTATAATTAAATTATGTCTAATTAAATTTTCGGTCATAATTTTGAGTGTAATTCAATTTTGTGTCATTATTTTTTGTCCAATATTAATCATTTCCATTCAGATTTATGTAATTCAGTATGTTTTTCACAAGACGACGACACAATGTCCATTTTGTTGGACACGTTAAAAAACTATATATATATTTATTTAAAATAAATGAATATATTTATTAATTTTTAGTCCCAAAAGGAACAAAAATCTGAATTATGGTAAAATTTGCGCGAAAAATACGAGCTTGGGTCTCAAGAGGATATGTAAAATTGCTTGGCCCTGTAATATCAGACAAACACATATACGTAGCAGACATGTATACATATATACACATGTATGTACATATACACACATGTATGTAAAAAACATATGTATGTACATATATGTATAAATTTTAACTTGTAAAATAAATTTTTAAAAAAATTATGAATTTTTTAAAACTTTTTTTACCAAGACTAATTTTTTTTTTTAACTTTTCTTTTATTAAGACAAAAAAAATTTTAATCATTATTTTATTTCAAAAAATTTAATTTTTTTAAAAAACATTTTGCAATTTTTATTATGAATTTTTTTTTCAAAACTTTAAAAGAAAAAAACTATTTTGAACTTATAAATATTACACTCCTATTGCATAAAATGGTATATTACCTACCCAAATATACACATATAGAGACCTATAATATCAGACATAACCACGTGTATATACATATACCTATATATAGAGAGATAAATAAAATCGATTTGCCTTATAATATCAGACATACACGTATATATTGAGAGAAATAAAATCGCTCTGCCCTACAATATCAGACATAAACACATATGTATGTAAAAACGTATGTATGTACACATATACATGCGCATATATATTAGCTTGTAAAATAAATTAAAAAAACACTTTTTGTATGAATTTTTTTAAGTTTTATTTATTAAGACGAAAAATTTGTAATTTTGTTTTATTAAGACAAAAAAAAATTTAAACAGTTTGTAATTTTTATTAATTTAAATGTTTTTTCCAAAACTTTAAAAGAAAAAAAAACTATTTTGAACTTATAAATATTACACACCTATTGCGCAATGGTATATGCCTACACAAATATACACAAACACAGTCCTATAATATCAGACATATATGCGTGTATATAGATATACCTATATATAGAGAGATAAATAAAATCGATTTGCCTTATAATAACAGACATACACGTATATATAGAGAAATAAAATCGCTTTGCCCTACAATATCACACCTATGCACATATGCATGTATGTACTCAGACTAATACATATGGATATATATACAAAATCACTTTGCCCTTATAATATAAGACATACATGTACAATACATATAGAGATAATTAAAATAGCTTTGTTCTATAATACCAGACCTACACACATGTACATACATATACATATATATAGATAGACATTAATAAAATCGATGCACAGTCCGAAGCATAAAGAATTTAATGAAGCTTTCCTTTAAATACTCTTTCGAAGGTATGCAATCATGGTTCAGTGGTTAAGAGACCGGAAAATCACTGAACCATGACTACATTTTGCTAGAGTTCGAACCACGCCATCACTTTCAAATTAATTTCTCATTACCATTTAAAACTGAGAAACTTAAACTATAACCCACAGATGGCAAAATTGAAAAATTCTACAAATTTCGTTACATGTGTTAAGTGCATAGTGAACTAAAGAAGAATTTCTATTCGAAACGCATTATTTTTTCGTATAGACCTATTTTTTTCCTAATTAATAAATTTGAAAGTGAATCTAATTAGTGAAAGAAGTATTCTTCGAGAATAAAAAATAATTTTACAATGTGTCTAACTTTTCAGAACTTATATAATTATAGGTGTTGAGCATGGTTTATAAGTTATAGGTGATTAGTTAAAAATATACATTTGTGATTAGTGAATTAATTTTAGATAACTACATGACATTCATTAAAACAAAAAAATCCATATGCGCTATGTTACGAGAAAGTACATTTATCTCAAAGTCTACATATAAAACTAACTAAAATTATAAAAAGTATGCATAGGTTTGTGTGAATATAATAAAATAATGCTATTGTATTAGTAAAATCTATACATAAATTGTAATAATGATAAATGTAATGTAAATAATTGTAATAATTGCACTATTATAGTGCAAATAATATGCATGAGATATATTTTCTGTAGAAAGTAATATGCAAAAGGTATATTTTATATAGAAAATAACATGCATGAGGTATATTTTATACAGAAAATAATATGCATGAGGTATATTTTATATAAATAATTATATATTGATCATTAAAAATAATTATGAAAGCAATTTGGTATCGAAATGAGTTTTCTATATGTATATATATTTTTTATAAGTAAGTTATTTTTCGAGTTAAAAGCAATTCGTCTCATGAAATGACATGTTTTCCACTTCGGGAATTTTGATTCAAAACACAGACTTTGATAGTATTTTCTGAAAAATCTTTTGTCTTTACCAAAAAATGAATAACAGGTTTCAATTACATAGTTACTCAGTAAGAAAATCTGCCAATCGCATGCATTTTCGAACAAAAATAAACGAAAAAATGTGTCAGAAGGTGGTCTGTGTGTATTCGAGAAGAGCCTTAGACGAAATTCTACTTGTGAAAAGGAGGTGATTCACTTATTAGTCATGCGATAAGCATGTGTTATCTCTCTAAGGTATTTACCAAGTAAGTTCGGTGGAAAATGAATAATCTACCTCTTGCTGAATTTAAAATAAAAGGTAATGTGATTTATTTTTTATAATTCTGCAAATATGTAAGTATCTTAATTATTTTTTTATAGTATATATATGAAAATATGTTAACTCTTTTAATATATGTTTTATTTTAAAATTGCCTATTTTATATCGGAGTAAAATGATATCCTAGTAAAAAACATTCATATGTAAATCTTTATGTCATATAGTATTTAACTGCTAACGTATTACATTTTAAAATATGCCCACATTATAGTGACATTGACATAGCTTGTACTTATTATTATTCATTAATTTATTTTCATGCTATTATAATCACATTGGTGTAAACTATTTATGTTAATTCAAATTTTTCGCATATATATTATTGGGTAAGTTAAATGCAAATTCTAATTTTAAACTATTTATGTCAAGTAAAAATTATTCGCGTATATTTTTTCATAACACAC
This sequence comes from Maratus michaelseni, assembly GCA_963931845.1. Taxonomy (NCBI): domain Eukaryota; kingdom Metazoa; phylum Arthropoda; class Arachnida; order Araneae; family Salticidae; genus Maratus; species Maratus michaelseni. Next base: position 268,087,079 of record OZ007590.1, on the reverse strand, counting down.
GCAATCAATGCTACAAGTTTACTTATTAAATGAAAAAGACACACCTCCAAAATAAATAATTTCTCGCATAAGTAATTATTATTTTTTAATTGTCACTGTTTCAGTTAGTATAAATTCTTGAGAAAATATCAGTGTAAAGTTTCAATAAACAAAAATATACTTTAATTAAAAGTGTTTTTCAAGCAGTATTATTAAAATTTCTATATCCATAAGCATCATAAAATTGAATTTGTTTTACTAATTAATATGTAAGGTAGTGTCGATCTAAACAGAAACCGTATAGATTTCACACAAAATTTTAAATATACATTTCATTCCTATCATATTATTTTGAATTCTAATTAAAAAAAGTGTTAATGATTCACTAGTAATTAAAAAAAAGTGTTAATGATTTACTAGTAATTAAAAAAAAAGCGATTATTTCTTATCTATACTAATATTATAAAGAAGTAAAGATTGTTTGTTTGTTTGTTTGTTTGTAGGGGGTAATCTCTGGAACTACCGAACCGATTTCAAAAGTGATGGTGGCAAATTGATGGTGACAACCCCTGCTCCAACATAGGCTATATTTTATGTCGGTGCCACTACCCCAGGGGGGGTGCAGGAGCGAAAAACGTTCTAAAATTGCGATCTTTTCTATACTGAAGCAGCTAGAAATTTGAAATTTGGCGTTGTAGTTACTTATAAGATGTAAATGCTCTCTAAGAACAAAATAAAAAAAAATTAGAAATTTAAAAGGGTGAAATGAGCGAAAAGCGTTCTAAAAACATTCTAAATTACAATTTCTATGGAATCTCTAGAACTACCGAACTGATTTGAAATTTGACGTTGTAGTTACTTATATAAGATGTAAATGCTCTCTAAGAACAAAATAAAAAAAATTCGAAATTTAAAAGGGTGAAATGAGCGAAAAGCGTTCTAAAAACATTCTAAATTACAATTTCTATGGAATCTCTAGAACTACCGAAACCGATTTGAAATTTGGCGTTGTAGTTACTTATAAGATGTAAATGCTCTCTAAAATCAAAATAAAAAAAATTCGAAATTTAAAAGGGTGAAATGAGTGAAAAGCGTTCTAAAAACATTCTAAATTACAATATCTATGGAATCTCTGTAACTGCGGATCCGATTTCAAAAATGATGGTGGCAAACTGATGGTGACAACCCCTGCTCCAACATAGGCTATATTTTATGTCGGTGTCACTAATTCCAGGGGGGGGGGGTGCAGAAGCGAAAAACGTTCTAAAATTGCGATTTTTTTTTATACTGAAGGAGCTAGAAATTTGAAATTTGGCATTGTAGTTACTTATAAGATGTAAATGCTCTCTAAGAACAAAATAAAAAAAAATTCGAAATTTAAAAGGGTGAAATGAGCGAAAAGCGTTCTAAAAACATTCTAAATTACAATATCTATGGAATCTCTGGAACTACCGCACCGATTTCAAACGTGATGGTGACAAATTGATGGTGACAACCCCTGCTCCAACATAGGATATATTTTTTGTGGGTGCCACTATCCCCAGGGAGTGCCGGAGCGAAAAACGTTCTAAAATTGCGATTTTGTTTATACTGAATGAGCTAGAAATTTGAAATTTGGCATTGTAGTTACTTATAAGATGTAAATGCTCTCTGAAAAAAAAAAAAAAAAAAAAATTCAAAATTTAAAAGGGTGAAATGAGCGAAAAGCGTTCTAAAAACATTCTAAATTACAATTTCTATGGAATCTTTAGAACTACCGAATCGATTTCAAAAGTGATGGTGGCAAATTGGTGGTGACAATCCCTGCTCCAACAGCCTCTTTAATAAAAAACTATGCGTTTCTGAAGACTGGGTTTTTCGCTAATTGTTGCCACAGATTAATCTCGGAAAATGAAACATTTGAAGTTACTGAAAAAAAATAGTAGCTCGAAAAGTATTTGTCAGAAAATTGTTAGGCAAACTGCGTTTGAAAGGTAAAAAATTGTATTTTTCTTGATATAAATTTCAAATTTAATGATTATGCCATTTTTCAAATATTGAATTTGAAAAATTACTAAATTTCACAATGGAGTACCATAGCAAAACCTTCATGCGTAAAAAGATAATGATAAGGGCGACGTGTCCTGGCGTGTATATTGGCTATTGGCTATAGCACGAGTCACAAATTATAGTAGCCTTATTATTCTGTTAAAATATAAAAGTGAATTATGAAATGTCAATATTTTGTTGGATTAAAAGTTCGTTATAAGAAATTGACCAGCGTAGTGGGCGTAGCTTGCTAGTATGTAATATGTTAGAATATGTTAGTACTGTTTATTCGAAAAGTTCTTAGATTTTATTTGCGTGCTATGCTATGCTAAAAAAATGTATTCAGTGTAAAACATATGTACTTTATTCATATCTTTTGCAGAATTATAAAAAAAATGAAGCATACTATTTTTACAGTGCGCAGAATTTAATGCATAAATATAACCCATTTATTTTTTACTTTAACAATGTAATGCTCTATTTTTATAAGGTACACTATATAATCTGTGAAGGGTCCCTGTAATTTTTACCTTGCGCGTCCATTCAATATTCATGTATCATTTTGAGTTTCACAAGATTGAGCCATACGTGACATATTTAAAAAAATCCCTATGTTCTCTGTTAAGAGAAAAAGTACATATATCTCAAAGTGGTGCATAAAAAAATAACTAAAAGTATAAAAAGTATATGCGTAGGTTTGTGTGAATAAAATAAATGCTATCAGTAAAATCTATAGAAACTTTAATAATGGTAGCAATATTATAATGCAAAAGTAAATTATTTATCGACTTATAAGCGATTCGTGTTCCGTGATGAGATTTTTTCGCACTTTTTTGTTTTTCCGCTTCGAGAATTCGATTCAAAACGCTGACTTTGATAGCATTTTCTGAAAAATCTTTTGACTTTACTAAAAAGTGAAAAACATGTTTCAATTACATAGTTTTTGAAAAAAGGAAATATGTCAATATTTGCGAAGTAAACATTTTCATGCTCAAAAAAAAAATGTTTAACAGACAAACATGTAAAATTAACAGCGTTAACAATAACATTAAAATTAAGATTATTTCTTTCTCTTTCATGTATAAATTAACTTATGCGGCTGAAAACGTGTACTTGAGAATGGATAACATTCGAAAAACAGGTATTCCAGCCTGAGGACACTAATTAATACACTATAAAAACCCTTCGGAAACGTTTCTGAAAAATTCGGGCAGCTAAAAATAATTTGTTTTTATAAATTATTCTTTAAATTTTGAAAATGTATTCGTTTCTGGGGATTCAAAAGACAGTGTAACATGCTATTTGAAATTTCGGATAACTCAGAAGATTATATTATATTTTCGTTCGTGGTTATAGCATATTTTCATAAAATAAGAAACATTGGTCATTTTTTACAGTGCATACCGCAATCTTCCTCTCAAATCTTGTAGCTCTGCGTACCGCAGTCACTTCCAAAAACTCTGAATGGACAGACAGACACACAAACATCTGTATTTATTATCCATGACTCCGCCCGGCGTTGCCCAGGTCCGTCAAAAAATCATACAAAACGCGAAAAACATTAAAAATCGCGGAAAATTTAAAAACCACTACAGGAATTCCGAATAAACTTTATTAAAAGGGGAACACATTTTACTATATTCGGCTATAGAAGATAAACCGGATAAATAGATATAAATAATGTTTATATAAATAGATAAACCGGATTTCTTTTACTAATGTAGAAAAATCGCAGCAAATCGCGAAAAAAAATCTGATAATCGCATAAAAAATCGCTCTGGACTAAATTTACTATGGGCTAAAAGATTAAAACTGGATTCCTTTCACGAATGCCGAAAAATCGCCTCAAAACGCGAAAAATTTCTAAAAACCGCATAAAAAAATCACTGTACGCAGAATTCCGAATAAACGTTATTGAATAGAGGACAAAATTTACAAAACTGGGCTAAAAGATTAAAACCTGATTTCTTTTTAATAGTGTGGAAAAATCGTCGCGAAACGAAAAAAAAAAAAAGAGAAAAAAGAAAAGGGGGGGAAAAAAAAGAAAACCTTTAAAAATCGTATAAGAATCGCCAAAAATTAAAAAAATCACAGGGACACAATTTAGTATAGTGAGCTAAAATATTGTAACCGGAAATCTTACACGAATGTCAAAATATCACCACAGGACACGAAAAAATGCTAACAATCACGTTGAAAATCGTATTAAAAATTGCTAAAAATTCAAAAATCGTGAAGGACGAAATTTGTTTTATTACACTGTAAACAAATTTCGTATAATTTCAGTAGATGTACCGTAAATTAACGGTACTTATACTGTTTTCACTCTTTACGGTATGAGTACCGTACTTCAAAGGTATATTAAGCGTAAAAAACCCGTATATGTGCCATTTCGATTATAAACAGTATTTATACCGTAAAATGATTGTTTTTCAGTAAAAAATCGTTATTTATACCGTAAAATAATTATTTTTCAGTAAGGAAAAAGCTGGTAGCCCCGCCTCGGTGTACGGCACCCCCTGAAGTGATGCTCTTTCTCTTGTTACGTTAAGCATGCACACTCTATAAAAAATCCGTGAAAATACAAGAGATTTTCCGTTAAATTTTACGGAGAAGTTCCATTTTTCCAAAACAACAGTACAATTTCCGTAAATGACATTAGTTCCGTAAAGGAGATTTCAAACCGTAAATATGCAGAAAGTTTTCCGTAAACTCAATGGATTTTTCCGTATTTCTTACAAAACTGTACAATGTCTGTATTTCTTTCAAAACAGTGCCATTTCCGCAAATGACGTTCAGAGGTTTACGTACAGAAATCGCCTTGTTTGAAATGCGAATTAAGATTGTTGTATTTACTAGAGTTCTTCTAGGATCCAGGTCTGAACCAGTCGTACCCGTGGGCCTATTTTTTGTCATTAGACTCGGGCCAATCCTGGAACTCATTCTAACCAGGGTTGTGTCTGGGAGGTAATTTTATGCGAAAATAATAGTGATATTATTATTTTTTTGTGAAATCTTTAGAAATTTATTTTATTTTCATAAATTACAGAAAAATATTTTTTTAAATCTACATTTTTTTTTCTTTATAGTGCTTTAAATTGTGAATTTTTTTACAGACGTTTTAAAATTTTATTTTTATTTTATTAACGTGAGGCAATATTAGGTTATTAAAGGTTTCATAAAATATTATCTTTGCAAATTATCGATATGTATATTGTATTGAACAAAACTGATTTGTCTTATAAATTTTTGAATTAAACTAAAATTTATCCTAATAATATTATAAATCTCATTGTGTGCAAATGTTAGGCTGAAGCCAGCGTCAAAATGGAGCATTGAATGATCCTGTATCTTTGCATATAGGTGGATTATAACCCGGAAATGAACATAGACTGGTTTTTGTTTATTTTATTCAAATACTTTTCTTAATAATTCAAAATTTGATTATTTTCATAGAGAATCAATGGACATTTTTAGATAAAATTTAACCATTTTACTTTATCGTTGCTAGGGCTTTGATCGTTGCCAATAAATAAAAATGCGGAAAAATAATTTTTCCTCAACAATTAAGTTTCAATTGAGCGATTTTCGCGTGAAAAATGAAAATAATTCAAAAGAATATGAATTTCTGTGATATTTGAAACAACAATATGGAGGTTTTTGTTATTATACATGAAGTGTGAATATCGGTTACATTAAAAAGATCTTTTTCTGTCAAAAACTGCGTTATAATTAGAAAGAAGAATTAACAATAATTATATTATTAAGAAAAATATTTCGCTTGAACCATGGAACATGGAACTATGAAAAGGATCCTTCTTGGCTTGAACAAATATGACGTCATAAATAACACATGTATTTTCAAATATTCGTAATATTACAAAGAGCATGACTATTAGTGTATAATAAAAGTATACACATAATGGACGTCATATTTAAGATGAATAACTGAAATATTTTTTGATAATGATTAATAATAAGCTTGAATATCAGTTACAAACAGATGTGAGTTTTCTGCTAAAATTCACGTCATTATTGCAAGGAAAAGAAAATTAACAAGAATTATATCATTGAAAAGAGATTTATCTAATATCAAAGTGACGTCATATTAAAACGGGATTTTTTAAATATGTTTCAAATGGAGCGTGTATCAATTTCATACATTAATAATCACTGAGTACAGTGAAAGAATAGAGAGGTACTAAACCGTAAAATCGGCTTGCAATATGAAGCCGGTTATCGCTCAAATCATTAGGCCCAACGGCTGACTTCATTGGATGGAGAGAGGCTGCACGTGGAACAATGACTGGATTCATTGGATGGGGAGAGGTTTTCAAAGCAAGCCGCCAGTTGTTTGGGCCGACTGTAGGGTTGCATTTTCAGCATCACGTCAAACATGAACATTTCATCTCTATTTATTCTCTGAACTCTGTGATTAATAATACAAGCATCAGTAAGATTATCAGGAAAAGAAAATTGAACGCAAGTCTATTAAGTTAAAATCTGACTGTGTGTATTCCGCAACTACTTCTCTTAATGCAACGCGATTTACTTAACACCGGTTATCATTGATTCGAGGATGTCATATAAACTCGGAGAATTTAAAATTTTGAATTAGATTCCGAGATATTAATATTTTTTTGTAAATTTTAACGAAATTTCTCTAAAAATGGTACTTACATTACTCCATTTTTGTGTATAAAAAAGGAGAAATAAAACGGATTAATATATTTTTATGCCATTTTCTCATTAAAACTGAAAAAAAATTATTTTATTTTCAATTTGAATAGTTGGTGAAAAAAATCTTGATTACAGTAAAATTTCCGAAAATTTAAAACATATTTCCACATTTTAAAACTTTATGAATCAATTTATTCTGCAGAGCAAAAACGCCTGTCAGCATATTGTCAAGAAATCAAGATTTGTTTCAGCTATAGATCAAACCAAGGACACAAATTCGCTGTTACATGCAAACGTAACACTTGCAATTGGAAAGCTTTTTGCAACCCCAAATTACATGCAAACGTAACATTTACATGTAATTTGCACCCAAATTAATTTTAATTTGAACCGTAATAAAAGTTAATTTGCAATGAAAATTACATGCAAAAGTAATGTTTACATATAATTTTGGGTTGCAAAAAGCTTTGCAATTTAAGTGTTACGTTTGCATGTAATTTTGGGCTGCAAAAAGCTTTGCATTTGAAGCTCCTTGCATTTAGGTGTAGAATTATTCCTCCCTATTCACAAGAATTGAATTTAAAGAAAAAGCATATACTATTTCCAATGAATTATTTTTAAATGATGGCTGTTAAAACGTTTCTCAAAGTCGTTAAAACTAAAATGGTTTATCAGGTAAAATTGACATTTCTCATTACCCAATTCGTCGATTTACACGATTTTATTTGGCCGTCCTTTTTCCATTGGTTGCAGTTTCCTTTTCGCGGTTATTTGGCACAAAATTTTACCTTTTTTAAACTGATTTATGTCAGGGCCCCTATAACAAAGAAATATCGTATTTTCTTCTATGAAATGTGATAAAGAGTTAGTTAATTATTTACGTTTTTAATTATCGGGAGGGAAATATTTTGCTTGATTAGTACATTTATTTTTCTTTTAATGTTACGTGAATGAAGTCACGGGTAACAGCTAGTATTTTTATAAATTACAATTTTTTACAAAGTTTATATTATTTTTTTTAAATTTATAAAAAAATATTAATCATTTTTTCTTTACTTTCATAAAAATGAAGTTTATGATTTTATAAAATTTATAATTTATTTCGTTAGTTTATGATTTTATAAATTAAACTAAATTAATTTAGACTAAATTAATAAGTCCAAATTTAAATTTACCTATCCCAAGGTCATAAATTTCAAAATTTTCTCTAAAAATCTATTTTTTTATTTTAATATTTTTAAGGTTTCATAAAATAATATCTTTGCAAATTATCGGTATGTGGGTATTAAACTAAACTGATTTGTCTTATAAATTTGTGAATTAAACTAAAAGTTATTATTTTATAAATTATAATTTTACAAAGTTCATAATTTTCTCTTTAAATTTATAAAAAATAATTAATAACTTTTTGTTTACTTTATAAAATTATAAACTTCATTTTTATAAAAGTTTATAATTTATTTTGTTAGTTTATAATTTTTATAAATTAAACCAAATTATTAAGTCCAAATTTAAACTTACCTATCCTAAAGTTATTAATTTCAAAATTTTCTCTAAAAATCTATTTTTTCGTTTTGATATTTTAAAAATTATTCATTTTAACAGAATCATACACAAAAGCTCGCAGCAAAGCTTAAATATAATAATTTAATTTATTATAAATTTGTTTATTCACATAAGTTTTTAAACTAAGAGATAAAGAAAATTTACTTTAATAGCATGTAATAAATACGTCTGTTTAAGATAATTATTGTTTTTACTGGAATTGGTAAATAAATCAACACACCAATTATTAAAAAAAGTATATGTACTATTGCAGAAAGAAACAATCATTACTGTTAATACAATATTTTACGCATTTAATACATAAAAAAAATGTCTGTTATAAAGCATCAAATAATAAAGCAGAATATAGAACAATGTTGAAAAGAAAATATTAAAAACAACGGAACTCTGAAAATATCCATCTAACAATGAGAACTTCAAGTTTTTGGATCATTAAAAACATCTCAAATAAGTAACAACATTTGAGTACGTGTTCTGTCCAACCGTAGCGTAGTGGTTTGGCCCGCTAGTTTTGTAAATGGAAGGTCTTGGGTTCGATACTCATCGTGGTAAGTGGTTGTTGTTTATTAAAAACTCGCTCAGAAATGAACGGGAAAAAAATGAAGCGTATCTGTCCCTTATAAGAAGATGTTCCTTGAGGGATAATTTTTTTTTTCTGGTCCTATAAAATTTATTTTAACGACATAAAAATTTCTAAAAAATACGAAGATATCTGTTATAAAACGGAAATTTAAAAACGGATACTTCAGAAATCACGGAAAATTTCCTGGAATTTACGGATTTTTTTTTTTCGTTAAAATACGGAAATAGTTTTGGCGTCTCGATTGCCAGTACAATTTCCGTTATTTTCAGGAAAATTTTTTACAGTGCAGGCCTGAGGAGAAAGGGGAGTGCAGCCGGTACATATACTTTAAATATTTTACGGTACATATACCGTCCAGTTAAATTACGGTATATATACTGGTCACAAAGTTGCCAGTATATGTACCGTAATTGTTGACCAAATTTTTTTACAGTGTAGGCTAAAAGCTTGAAATAGAATTATTTTTACGAATGTCGTCAAACGTCGCCGCGAAACGCGAAAAACGCTGAAAATCGCATCAAAAATCGAATTAAAAATCGCTAAAAATTAAAATATCGCGGAGGAGAAAATTTACTATATTAGACTAAAAGTTTGAAATCGAATTTCTTTTATCAATGTCAAAAAATTGGAGCGAAACGCGAAAAAAAGCTAAAAAATCGGATTAAAAAATTCGCAAAAAATTCAAAAATTGCTATATGATTTCCGAATAAATTTTATTCAAAAGAAGATTAAATTCACTATTTTGAGCTAAAAGAATGAAATTGGACTCATTTTAATAATGTAGAAAAATCGCCGCAAAACGTGTGAGAAAACGCAAAAAATTGCATTAAAAAAAATCTATTAAAAAATCCAAAATAGGGCTTTGAGTGCATAACAACAGGTATAGAGACACCTTCCTGCCGAATCTTGTAGCTCTGCGTTCAGCGATCTCATCAAAACACACTGCGGTTAGACACACTCTCTCTCGCACAAACTTCTTTCCTTATTATATGTATTATTATCTATATTGAAATTGCTATCCGTTTGGTACGGATGAAAATAAAACAAGTGGGTAAGTGATCGAAGATCGCACAAAGGGTTTCGTTTAATATTCCTTTCAAAACACTTTATCCTTTCTTTAAAAAATCTAAATAAATTTAATTTTCAAAAGGAAAAAAGAAAAAAACTCCTTCCGGCCTGTACCGGGAGGAAAAGGTAGCTTTCATAGTCCATGTTTTTAAAAATTAAACTTATTTTACTCAAACACACGAAGTTAAATTACTTGGATCCCGATTATAGAAGATTCAATCCCGGTTTTCGTTAATATTGAATTTGAGTGCGCATTTCATCATGAGAGTTAGAGCATAACAAAAATCAGATTGTTTCAAAATGTCAGCCAACGTAGAATTTCAAACTGCCATATCTCTGCCATTTTTTAAGATAAAGCCAAAACAAAAAATTTTCCGGAAATCCTTGTATCACGATCTAACACTTAACGTAAACGACTTTTTCGATTTATAATTTTTTTTCTTATAAATTGTTTTGAATTAAAAAAAAAAAATTAAAATTTTAACCTGCCGTCATTTTGAAACAAGATGGCGCATGAAGCTGGCCAACGAACTCGGTCGAGACCTTGGTATGTTCTGTACACATGATCAGTCACATTCATATCGGTTCATAAATTACGAGAGTTACAGCATAACAAATATCAGATTGTTTCAAAATCTCAGCCACCCTAGAATTTCAAACTGCCATATCTCATCCATTTTTTAAGATATAGCAAAAACAAAAAAATGTTCCAGAATCCTTGTATCACGTTCTAACACTTAACAGAAACAATTTTTTTCCGTTTATAACTTTTTTGTACATGTTTTTGAATTTTTAAAAATTTAAAAATATTTAGATGGCCGCCATTTTGAAACAAGATGGCGGATGGAGCTGGCCAACGAACTCGGTCGAGACCTTGGTGTGTCCTATACACATACTCAGTTACATTCAAATTGGTTCATAAATAAGAGAGGAATTCGGAGGGTGGTTTGGGGGTCTGGGGATCATAATCGGTGAAAATATACCAAAATTTTTGGGATTGCTTGCCTCCGAACAGCTGCAATAGGTAGCTTTTTGTATTGAAAGCTACCTAAAAAGTCATGTTTTTTATAATTAAGTGTGATCGAAGATCGCACAAAGGGTTTCGTTTAATATTCCTTTCAAAACATTTTATCCTTTTTTTAATAAATCCAAATAAATTTCATTTTCCAAACAAAAAAGTCACGTTTTTTATAAAGTAAAAATTTACAGATCTATTTTTCTCGTTTTTTTCGAAAATCTGAACCGGTCCGATAGCCGGCGAAGCCCGCTATTATACTCTGTCATAATAATATCTGTCATGTGGACTAAATGCGATATTTAAAAAAAAAAATTCAAAATTAAACATGTTGCATAGAGACCTTCCAAATGTTAAAATATGCCAATATTTCCATAATCGGGCTTTTATCATAATTCAATACTCAAACTTATATATCTCATCAAAACCCACCTCTAAAAAATGCAGCCAAGTATCGTGACTCATTTACCGTAAAAAGTACTGAGATCGTATAAAGACAAGTTTAGCTATCTTATTAACTCTGAAATTTTCATTCACAAATCGCTCCTAGTCTCTACATCTTTAGTTAATTTTTATTTTGTGATTTGGCAATTACGCAGCACATGGAAGTTATTACACCTTAGTATGTTATGGAATGGGATGGGATAATTTAATTAAGGCAATTTATATACGCACAGGGAAGTTATTACACCTTAATATGTTATAGTATTATTTGATTAAGACTAATTATATACATCACACTCTCGTGCTACGTAATTGCCAAGTCACAAAATAATAATTAACTAAAGATGTAGAGACTAAGAGTGATTTGTGAATGAAATTTTCAGAGTTAATAAGATAGGTAAACTTGGCTTTATACGATTATCTCAGTACTTTTTACGGTAAATGAGTCACGAGACTTGGCTGCATTTTTTACAGGTGACGTATTTGATGAGATTTCACTTCTTTTTGTAAGTAATCCTCCTTTTCTTGATTTTAGGCTCTGTTTAGAGATCATCTACTGATTTTCGCTATGCCCACACCAGGTCCCTATTATTTGCAGGTACCAAAAAGTTGAAGCTTTAGTTTCGTTTGCAAAGTCCTGTAGATAAAAAAAAATCCCTGACGGCTCGGCCTACAGGCACAGGTAGATTTCGAAGACGCAGACCGTGGGGCGGCTGTTTGTCGGGAATTGCGGAAGAAATGACCTTTTTGCGATGATGCTGCAGTTGGAACCGCCTACTTCGAAACCAAACTTGTTTGCAGGCGGAGCCAGCAAGGATTTTTTTTTTTTTTTTTTTGCTATAAGAGTTGGTCCTATAAAAAACATGTCAATATAAAAGTTTTAGATAATATTAAGAGGATTTATAATAAATTTAAGCGAATTTGAAATCTTGGGAATTGACGAAGTTATGCATTTTTTTCTTCTAAAACCCCCCTCCCCCCCCCTTAAGGCAATTTTTAATTATATCAAAAATCTGTCATACATAAGTTTTTGGCCCTGTTCCTAGAAGTAATAAAAACTTTAAATGGATTCGATACGTATCATAATTAAGAAATTATGGGTTTTTTTTTCTGTTTTCACAAAAAGCTCCCCCCCCCCTGGTTCGATTTTGCCCATTAACGAACTTGAGCGAGATTTTATGCCCCTTGATTTTATGTATCAGTTTCGAAAAGATGCGGGAGTTGGAACCGCCTACTTCGAAAAATAACTTGTTTGCAGGCGGAGCCGGCAGGGATTTTTTTGTTTTTAATTTTTTTTTTTTTTTTTGCTATAATGGTTGGTCCTATAAAAAACATGTCAATATAAAAGTTTTAGATAATACTAAGAGGATTAATAATAAATTTACGCGGATTTGATATCTTGTGAATTGACGAAGCTATGATTTTTTTTCTTCTAAAACCCCCCTTTCCCCCCCCCCCCGCCTTGGGTCCATTTTTAATTATATCAAAAATCTGTCATACATAAATTTTCGGCCCTTTTCCTAGAAGTAATAATAACTTTAAACGGATTCGATACGTATAATAATAAAGAAATTATGAGGGTTTTTCTGTTTTCACATAAAGCCCCCCCCCCCATTTCCCCTCCCCTTGGTTCGATTTTGCCCATTAACGAACTTGACCGAGATTTTATGACCCGAGATTTTATGTATCAGTTTGGAAGAGATTTATGCAGAATTTTTCCAGTTATCGTGGTCAGAAAAAAGTGACATAGATAGATAGATAGATAGATAGATAGACAGATAAACTTTTGAACTGGGGGTGGTTTTGGGTTCTGGGAGTCATAATCGGCGTAGATCTGCAAAAAATTTTCAAAATTTCCAACTTAGGTGAGAATGTAATAGGTAGTATTTCTTACGAAATCTACCTAAAAGTAGTTTCAGGAAACTAGGCAAGCACTAAGTTATGGGAGGGGGAGTCAAAATTACTCTCAATTGCTTCCAGGAAAGGTGCTATCCATCTGAGATATTACTCGCAGCCTAGATACTTGATATTTAGCACAAAAGTACTGTTTAGGATAAAAAGAAAGCCAAAATTTAAATTTCCGGAAATTTTCAATAAATCAAACTATATTCGATTTTTCGATGTTTTTTTTTTTTTTTTTTTTTTTTTTTTTTGTCTTTTTTTCCCCGTTAGTTTTAAATTTTTCCTCACTTTGTATCATAAACCCTACCTTTCTGCCAAATGTCAAGCTTGTAGTACTACAAAATCGAATTATTTTCAAACCTTCCACTTTTTATAAATTTATTGATTTTTCGATTTTACTTCTAAGTTTCCTGATTGTCATGCCAATATAGTAATTCTTTGATCCGTCTTCTTAGGATCATTTAGGTTCAATTTAGAGATAAATCAAGATAATCTTAGAGTCAACATGATTTTATTTGGAAAGGACTATCAAGCTATAACCAGCCAGTAATGTCGGGAAGGGAGGAGGAGCTGTGAAACTTTTTGTGGTGCTAATATCATTTAACAATCCATGTTTCATATGCAAATTAAAAAGAGTATAACCTGTGAAAGAAAACAAACATGTCTATAAAGAAACCGCCCATAACGTAGCCGGTCTATAGCGAAACTTTTCAATACCGAAATTCGTAAACAAAAGAAAAAAAAAAAGCATAATCCGGGGAAAATAACATAAAACAATTAGGGGCGGTGTCCTAGCTAATAGGACAATTATCTTAAAACTCATGTTTCTAGCACTACAAAATCGAATTGGTTTCGAATTTTCGATTTTTTACAGATATTTCGATTTTATTTTCGAATTTTACAAATTTCTTAAATGTTTCTTTTATTGAATCGTAAATACTACCTTTACACTACATTTTAAGTCTCTAACACTACAGGATCGAATAATTTTCAATTTTTGATTTTTTTCGATTTTTTTCTAATTTTCCGGATTTTTTAATTTTTCCTTATTTTGTATCCTAAATACTACCTTTATTACAATTTTCAAGTTTCTAGCACTACAAAATCTAATTATTTTCAAAATTTCGATCTTTTTAGATTTTTTAAATTTTATTTTCGAATTTCTTGTGTTTTAATTTTTTCTTTTTCTGTATCCTAAACACTATCTTTACGCTGAATTTTTAGTTTCTAAAACTACAAGATCGATTTTTTTTTTAATTTTTCGAATTTTCCAGTTTCTTTATTTTTTTCTTTTTTTGTACCCTAAATACTACCTTTATTCCAAATTTCAAGTTTCTAGCGCTGCAAAATCTAATTATTTTAAAATTTTCGATGTTTTTCGATTTTTAAATTTTATTTTCCATTTTATTGTGTTTTTAATTTTTTTCCTTATTCTAAATTCCAAACACTACCTTTACGCCGAATTTTAGGTTTCTAAGGTTAAAAGATCAGATTATTTTCATTTTTTCATTTTTTTTCGAATTTTTGAAATTCTTTTTTCGAATTTTCTAGATTTTTTTTTCTTTTTTTGTATCCTAAATATTGCCTTTGTTCCAAATTTCAAGTTTCTAGCGCTACAAAATCGAATTATTTTCAAATTTTCGATGTTTTTCGATTTTTCCGATTTTTTAATTTTATTTTCGATTTTTATTGTGTTTTTAATTTTTTCTTATTCTGAATTCCAAACACTACCTTTACGCCGAATTTTAAGTTTCTAAAGCTAAAAGATCAAACTATTTTCCTTTTTTCAATTTTTTCGAATTTTTGAATTTTTTTTTCGGATTGTCTGATTTTTTTTTTTTTTTTTTTTTTTTTTGTATCCTAAATACTACCTTTATTCCAAATTTAAAGTTTCTAGCGCAGCAAAATAGGATTCTTTTAAATTTTTCGATTTTTTTACCTTATTTTCGATTTTTTTTCTGTGTTTTTTGTTTCCGTTTTCTGAATTCTAGACATTACCTTCACACTAAATTTTAAGTTTCTAAGACTACAAGATCGTATTATTTTCAATCTTCAATTTTAGTGGAATTTGTTGAATTTTCGATTTTTTTTTCGAATTTTCTGGATTTTATCATTTTTTCTTTCTTTCTGTCCTAAACACTACCTTTATTCCGAATTTCAAGTTTCTAGGCCTGCGGGATCTACCTAATCTTTTTGATGACGAGTGAGTGAGTGAGTGACAAAAATCGAAACTTTGAGTTCATTTGTCGTCTGAACTAGAAAAGACAGAAAAGTTAAATTTTAAATTTTGGTCTTATTTGCCACATACTCTAGAAAAACGAAGTTTCAGGTTTTTGGAAAACTCCAGCGAAGAGATATGGGGGGGGGGGGGGGAGGTGTCAAAAGTGCCCTGAGTTGCTTCCAGAAAAGGATACTTACGGCTGTGCTCTCTCGACTTGGCGGAGGCACTACCGTGCCTCCAGATTTACTATTCTCTATTACTCATATTGATACTCATATTGATACTTTGTTACTTTGTATTATTCTCAAACATTTGAAAAATCCGTTATGACGTCAGATTAATTTTTTTTAATTCTCTAATGATGTCATATTAAACTGCTTTCTGTATTTAGACATACTCATACCCCTTATATTATTGAGAAATGTTTGAAAATTTCCGTTTTATTACCAATATGACGTCATATTAATCTTTTTTTTTTTCAATTGGTGAAACTTTTTATTTCATTTTCATTTTTCATGTGCAAATCTTTCAATAGAAAATTAATTAATGTAGAAAGAATTTTATTGTGGATTTTTAATTGTTGGCAACTGCTATAACGAAAAATGTTTAAATTTAACCCTTTCAAAGGCGGTGGTCACATATGTGACCACTTAAGTTTAATTCCAAACTGGCACATGACACCCAGAATATATCAGTAAAATTTTACTTTTATAATGAATAATGGACAAAAGCAAGTATTTATGTTTTAAGAAATTCGTTTACAAATTCTGGTGTCAATCAATCATTTCTTTTCTTCAGGCGTTAATAGGAAAAGGCTGTTATTTTATTTTTATTTTTTTTTAATCTCTATACATTAAAATAATACGATTTTTTCATTTTTATGATTTTGAGCTTCATAGCAGGTATTCAGCTATTATAAGTTCACAAAATTTCGAGTCTGTAAATTAAATAGTTTCTGAGAACAGGCTCTGTGACGGACAGACAACGAAGCGGGAGTAATAGGGTTTCGTGAGACGAACGAAACCCTAATAATAATAATAATAATAATAATAATAATAATAATAATAATAATAATAATAAAATAAATAAATATTCACTTATAGGAAATTATTTTCTGCTTTCAACGGTATCTTTCATTTAAAAAATAAGAATAATTATTATATATATATATATATATATATATATATATATATATATATATATATATATATATATATATATATAATAAAACTTTTGTAAATAATAACCATTAAACTACATAAATAATCGACAGTAGATAAACCGATAATTACAATACAATACATAAATATATCCAAAAATTTAAGATTCTCAAAATTAAAATAAGTGGGAAAAAATACTTAA
Organism: Maratus michaelseni; assembly: GCA_963931845.1. NCBI lineage: Eukaryota > Metazoa > Arthropoda > Arachnida > Araneae > Salticidae > Maratus > Maratus michaelseni. The sequence continues at coordinate 268,070,231 of OZ007590.1, read as the reverse complement.
AGATATGTAGAGGCAAAATCCAATATGCAGAAAGTGAAAATTATTACAAGAAGTCATTGGAAACCTATATAGTGGAACACTTTTTCAAGGGGAATATTCCAGTAATATAAGTAAAATGTAATTGATTTCTGTTTGAGTTAATAGTCATGAGCCAAATTTATTAACTCAAATTGCCCGATCAATTACCGTGTCAAATTTAAAGAAAATTTTACAAAAATGGACAAATATTGAGTAGCTGAACATGATATATGCAAAAATCAATGAATAGGGAGCATTATTAAATACAAAACCGTGTTTAATAAGGAATTGTTAGACCAAGAAGAGAAATTGCAGTAAAACATACTGTACCATCAACATTTTAGCTATCAAAAACCACGTTATCCTTTAGAAATGCACGTTGCATATAACCCTTAGATTGACCGTTAATCAGAGCCCGATTAAGCTCATCTGGGGCCGAAGGCCCAGCAACTTTTTGGGCCCCCCTCAAATGAAAATAGTAACTGAACAATTTATCGAGAATTATTATTAGATATATTATGATACAGTTGCCAAGCTAAGCAAAATCTTTTTGTTTTGTTTTTGAAAAATAATTGCAGAAAACTTCATTTTTAAGAATCTTTTTCTAATCATTTTATTCATTTTAGGGGCCCCCATCAGCAATGGGCCCAAGGCCGTGGCCTAGTTGGTCTGTGCATTAATAAGGCCCTGCCGTTAATAAAATAAACTATTTTTACAAATTAAAAAATAATTCATATACACATATAAATTATTTTTATCATATTTTAAAACAATGTCCAATATTAATAATAATGATATTAAAAAAAGAAATTTTGAAATTAATATATTTACAGCACAGAAAGAAAAAAAAAAGAGTAAATGATACAATATTTAATGATAATCGAATATTGACTACGATATATCAATGCATTTTTAAAGCAGCGCCATGTTTAGCCAATGTAAGAAAAAGTATAGCTTAACAATTTATTAATTTGTAAAAAGAATATATTAATAAAAATATTTATTAACAAAAGTATATAAAATTATGAAATAATTACATTTATTTCCTTTTTTCAGAAAATATAAATTCCAATCAATATTAGAACAAACTACAAAGTAATGTAATTAAATACCAAATCTTTCGATGCAAATTGAGTATTTTAAACTCGTTAATTTGGTGCCGCCATTTATATTGAAACATACATTTACTTAATTTAATTGGATTATAATGATAAAATAATGCTGTTTGTATCATTCAAAAAAGAAAGGATGTGAAATAAAATAAAATGAATGATTTAATATTAAAATCAAATATTAATAAATATAAGTAAATATACATTTTAAGATTTAAAATATAATAATAATAATAATAAATTAAGACCTTATATAAAATTGAGGTTATTTTTACCATATAGGGTAGATGTGCCAGTAATGGTACCCTTAAGGAATTTCTTTAAAAATTATTTTTCATTAATAGTTTTAACTGTTATATTCCACATTTTTTAATATTATATTAATCTACCAACAATATTTAACCATGCTCCTAGTCACAATTCCCAATGTGAAGCGAAATTTAATTGTAAATAACAGAAATAAATCAAAACACCCTAAATTCCAGTAATGGACACCCCACAAAAAGTAATAGATAATTGATATTATGATTGTATTTAAAACTAGAATTTAAAGAAAGCATATTAATGAAATAAAAAAAGCTGAATTTTTATTTGTTATTTTTTTTTATAAAACAAAAACGTTGAAGGTGGCCCATTACTGGAAGGCGGTCCATTACTGGCACATCTACCCTTATATATATGTATATGTTTTTTCTGGTACACCTTTTTCGTAATTTTTCGTTTTTTCTTCCGTTTGAAATCACCACCAGTGTGACCCGGATGGAAATTAAAAAGATAATCCATCCCCCCCAACCCCAAAAAAAAAAAATTAAATAAAAATTAAAAAACACCCACTTAGAGGAATTTTTTTCTGCTCTCAACGGTGCCTTTCATAAAACTAGTCGTTGGGGGTCAACGTAATACTAACCCATCATGGATATGCATAATATAAAATATTAAAATAAAAAATGTGTAAACTACTTATAAAATGCATTGCAATTCGAATAAAATTGTGGCTTGATGATATCATAAACTTTAAAGGCTCGATTACTGATTGCTTAAGAGAAACATCCTTATAACTCCAAAAACAATAATCCTATTAACTAGCGGTTTATTGCATCTGATTAAGCGTCTCATTTCCAATCAAAATATATCTTTGAATTGAAATTTGGTTGAAATACAGGGTCATGAAAAATCGAAGAGTGTGGGAAATAGGATTACAAATATCTCGGCAACTCATTATCCGATCCACTTCATGCTTTATGCAAAATTTATACTTTTTTATTTTCTTTTATATTCACTCCTTAAATAAACAATTTCGAAAATTTTTATATACCTTTCATCAGAACGAATATTTCGAGAGTCCGAAAAAATATTTCCGGATAGTCGAGGTTACTGAAATTCAATAAGCTTCTTCCCCTTATTACATACTAAGTACATACCAAATTTCAAGTCTCTGTCTTAATTTTTTCGGGAGATAGAGCGTTTACAAACACACAGACATACAGACACACAGACGGACGGCAACATTTTTTTTTCTAAAAATATGTTTTTCGGAATCTCCAGTGTCTGAAACGTGTAAATCCGTCATTTTTTTTTTCGATTTTCAAAACGATTACAAGACTTACCCTATACTAATACTACGTATGATGGGTAATAAATAAATAAATAAATAAAATGAAGCAGAATTATTATTTAAAATAAATTATTTTACGGAGGTCGCTTTCATATTTTCTGGTTTTTCTGCAGTTTTAAATTATCATCTAAGTTGCCTGGATGGGGAAAGAAAAAAAAAAAAAAAAAAAAACAAATTGCCCAGGGATAAACAATACCTTTCTGTGAGCTTTTCTGTATTTGTTTGTCAGTCCACTCCCAGAGTTTTCTGAAGAGACTGCTGCGCGCAGAACAAGAAGATTTGACAGAAAGATACCTATATATCTGAAGTTATGCACCTCAAAGCCAGTTTTTGTACTTTTTTTATTATATTTTTAAAATTTATTTTTTCATGCTATTTTAAATATTTTTTCGAGCGTCGTACTGATTTCTCCACATTTTAAGAAGGAATCTAGTTTCATTCTTTTAGCCGAATAAAGTACCTTTTGTGCTCTGAGATTTTTGAATTTTTCGTGATTTTCTTTTTGTGATTCTTGGCGTTTTTTTCGTTGGCGTCAGTTTTGTGACATTCGTAAAATTAATCCGGTTTCAATCTTTTAGCTGCCCCATGAGCGGCTGAGAGGTTCTGCTCTCAAAGCTGGTAGATGGGGAGGTGCTGCGTTCAAACCACATTGTGCTTGTCAGCCTAATCGTTCGGAGTTTTCTGTGGTTTTCTTAGAACCTTGCGTAAATACGGGTTAGTTAGTTCCCCTAGACAGACCTATGGAGGGCACTCCACCCTCCCCCCTCGGCCAATATCTCTCACTTACATAATAGGCCGTAATAAACAAACCCAACACAATCAATCTATTTGCCCAATTTACTAAATTTTGTCTTCTGCTAATTTTAAATTTATAGCGAATTTTTTGGGAATTTTAGTTTTTTTCACGTCACATATGTGGCGATATTTTTTGCTTTCGTCACAGGAATACGGTTTTAATCTTTTTGCGCGGTATAATAAATTTTGTCTTCAGCGATTTTTAGCGTTTTTTTTTTTTTACTTTTTGTGCAGATTTTTACACATCCGTATTCATTCTTTTAGCTGAATATAGTAAATTTTGTCCTCTTTGAACTTTTCGCAATTTTTAGCGGTTGTCATTCGCGCTTTGCGGCGATTTTTCGGCATCTGTAGAAACAATCTAGTTTCAATCGCTTAACTCAATATAAAATTTTTTGTCCTGTGCGATTTTTGAATTTTTTATGCGATTTGCAGCTTTTTTAGGGTTTCGTTCATCTTACGAAACCCTATTAGTCCCGCTTCGTTGTCTGTCTGTCACCGAGCCGGTTCTCAGAAACTATATAACTTACAATCATGAAATTTTGTGTACTTATAGCTGAATATCTACTACGAAGCTCAAAATCATAAAATTTGAAAAAATCGTATTATTTTAATATAGAAAGATAAAAAACAAAAAATCTAACAGCCTTTTCCTATTAAATTTAAACATTTTTCGTTATAGCAGTTGCCAACAATTAAAAATCCACAATAAAATTCTTTTTACAATAGTTAATTTTCTACTGAAAGATTTCCACGTGAAAAATGAAAATTAAATAAAAAGTTTCACCAATTGAAAAAAAGATTAATATGACGTCATATTGGTAATAAAACGGAAATTTTCAAACATTTCTCAATAATACAAGGAGTATGAGTATGTGTAAATACAGAAAGCAGCTTAATATGACGTCATTAGAGAATTAAAAAGGAAATTAATCTGACGTCTAATATTTTGAAGGTCTCTATACAACATGTTTAATTTTGAAATTGATTTTTTTTTTTATAATATCACATTTAGTCCACATGACAGATATTATTATGACAGAGTATAATAGCGGGCTTTGCCCGCTATCGGAGCGGTTCAGATTTTCGAAAAAACGAGAAAAATAGACCGGTAAATTTTTACTTTATAAAAAACGTGACTTTTTTGTTTGGAAAATGAAATTTATTTGGATTTATTAAAGAAAGGATAAAATGTTTTGAAAGGAATATTAAACGAAACCCTTTGTGCGATCTTCGATCACACTTACCCACTTGTTTACATTTTACGACGATTTTTTGACATTCGTGAAAAAAAATCCAGTTTTAATATTTTTGCCTAAAATAGTAAATTTTGCTCTCTACTATTTTTACTTTTTTGTTAAATTTTTACATTTTTTTTGCGTTTTGAGATTATTTATTTATTTATTTATTTTTTCTGAAACAGAACAACTTTTTGGTAGATATAGCTTGAAGCATGCCAACTGGACGCTACCATAGGAAGAAATTGATTCCTATGACAATGTGAACGACGATGCGGAAAATTTTTAGTTTAATCTGGATCGAAATATAAATCACAATAATTCGAGGCTTGTTATATGCGAGATTGGAACGGGGATTACCCGCACGGGTTTGCACTGTAGAATGCAGTAGGTCCCCCAAACCCAGGTTCGTTTGGGAAAAACTAACCAGCAAAGCTCCGCTAGTAGATTAAATAATTAACAAAATATAATTTATGTAATTAGCATTGTTATTTATGAAGAATAGGAAAATGATTAAAAAAGAGCAATAGATTGAACACAAGCTGATAGAGACTGCAAGTGTGCAATACACATGAGCTCCCGCTTATTGGGGCCCCAAACAAGATTAAAAAGCATTTTTTTTTTAATCTTTGAATAAAATAATTGGGGCATAAAAGTTTTGAACCTTAGGTCCCACCTTTCCCTCACATGTTTAGGGCCCCTCTAAAATACTAAAATGTCATTTAGGTAGCTTTCAATACAAAAAAGTCCTTCCGGCCTGTACCGGGAGGAAAAGGTAGCTTTCCTATATCTTCGTTTTAAAATTTTAGCTAATGTTACACGAAAACAGCAAGTTAAAATGCAAAGAAACGTTTACAAAAGATTCGTTAATACTGAATTTGAATAAGAAATTCGCCAAATTATTGAACTTCATTTATGAAGACTTATTTTGGTCGCCAAATTTGGCGATATTTCGCCAAATGTCGCCAATTTTGGCGCTAACGGATATGAATATATAGTTTTATGCGTATGATTGGGAAAATGATTACAACAATGAAAGAAAATAATTTGCGAGTAATCGCGTTTTGTTTCAAAATGTCAGCCACCCTAGAATTTCAAACTGCTCTATCTCAGCCATTTTTTAAGATAGAGGTAAACCAAAAAATGCTCTGGAATTCTTGCATCAAGGCCTAACACGTAATTAAAAAATAAATTTGAATTTTTAACTTTTTTGTATATTTATTTTAGTTTTAAATTTTTAATCGCCATCTTGAAACAAAATGGCGGACCAAGCTGGCCAACGAACTCGGTCGAGACATTGGTTAGCTTAATACACACAATTAGTTTCATCAAAATTGATTTATAAATACGAGCGTTATCGTATGACATAGGTCAGATATATATATATATATATATATATATATATATATATATATATATATATATATATATATATATATATATATATATATATATATATATATATATATATATATATATATGGATATATCTATATATATAAATCAACATTTGAACTGAGGGTGGTTTTGGGGTCTGGGTGTCATGATCGGTGAAAATATATCGAAATTTTCCGGAACTGCTTTCCTCCGAACGGCTGCAATAGGTAGCTTTATACTTTTTTGTATTGAAAGCTACCTAAAAGTATAAAGCTACTTATTGCAGACGTTCGGAGGGAAGCAATCCTGGAAAATTTTGGTATATTTTCACCGATCATGACCCCCAGATCCGAAAACCACCCTCCGTTCAATTCATAAATTAATCGTTGGTTTTTTATAATGTGCTGTCTTATACCACCATAAAATTTCAAACTGCTCTATCTCAGCCCTTTTTTAAAATAGAGGTAAAACAAAAAATGCTCCGGGATTCTTGTATCAAGGCCTAACATCTAAGCAAAATATAAATTTGCTTACCGCTATATTAAGTGGCCGCCATCTTGTTTCAAAATGGCGGCCACTTAAAGTTTTAAAACTAAAATAAACATACAAAAAAGTTAAAAAAAATCAAATTTATATTTTGCTTACATGTTAGGCCTTGATACAAGGATTCCGGAGCATTTTTTGTTTTACCTCTATCTTAAAAAAAGGGCTGAGATAGAGCTGTTTGAAAGTTAAGGTGGCTGACATTTTGAAACAAGACAGCACATTATAAAAAACCAACGATTAATTTATGAGTTTTAGTGAACGCGATTTCTCGCAAACTTTCATTGTTGCAATCATTTTCCCAATCATACGCATAAAACTATATATTAATATCCGTTAGCGCCAATTTCTCGCCAAACTTGGTGACACTTGGACCAAAATTAAGTTTTCATAAATGAAGCCAACTTGGCTATAGTTGAATAATTTGGCAAATTTCTTATTCAAATTCAGTATTAACGAATCTTATGTAATCGGGTTCTTTGCATTTTAGCTTTGCTGTTTCGATAACATTAGCTAAAATTTTAAAACGAAGATATAGGAAAGCTACCTTTTCCTCCCGGTACAGGCCGGAAGGACTTTTTATTTTTGAAATAGAACTTAGAGCTTCCAATTTGTTTTTCTATCCAGGCACTTTCAAAAATAATGGTGGCTATAGAAAGAAAGGGCACATCTGTTTTGGTTGCAGGACGTAATAGTAGGAAAGAAAGTATCGCAATTCCAGAACGAAAAATAATAATTCCAAATCCCTACTTTTTCAAAATTTGAACAAGATCTTTGATTAAGAAAAAAATAAGTGATTTTGAATAAAACATAAATTAAAAAATTAAAATGTTATTTAAAAATATTGTTTAATTATTATTATTAATTTTTTTAAAGTCAACAAACTTTATTATTCGGCTCAAAGGTCTGTAATAGCTTACTACTGGGCCATTTGACTTTGTCGAAGTAACCCCCCCCCCCCCCCCCAGAAATGGGTGCGGTCGCTACGGCCCTGGCGTTATGATAAAACTCATTTACTCATTCCTTATTCCTACGCAGTTGCATTGTTGAAAATAGCGAGTCACGTGGTTATGTTTTATGGTATAACGCTTGTTCTTAGCTGTCACATAAAGGGTTTAGATTTTCACATTATAAGTGTTATTTTGAAATCAAGAATAAATTATCATAATTAGTTTCTGATTAGTCTTAATTATGTGCTGATTAAAATTACCAACAAATAAAAAAAAAACTATTAAAGTTTTGAAAATTGTGGGATTTTTTTCAGAAAAATAAAACAAAAAAATTCTATAAAATTATTTTACAGTGTAATTTTCGGTTTTGTTTCCCCTTCTCCCATTTCAACATTTGTATGCATTCATAAATAAACTTACTCTTAGTAAGTTTATAAGTTTATGTATGATTTCCAAATAATTATTTTTGATTTCGCTAAATGCACAATTTCTCTCATTCATTCCTTGATTATTGTGAATGACAGTGTGAACTTTTCGCAACATTTCAGTTTTTATTTCCAATTTTCTTAATATTCTAAAAGTCGTATGTGTTACTTTCCTAGTGTTGACATATATGCAGGCTCAGGCTGTAAGTTCGGCTTTCCATATTGTGGCACAGTGGGGGAAATGTGGGTGCTTTTCCCTCCGGTTTCAAGGAAGTCATGCGCAGCAGGCGAAAGTATTTCTACGCAGGCGCTTGCTTGGCGAACGGGAAATGTAGGTGTAGTTGTATCATGTGACTTGTTTTTCGACCGAACGGGAACATTGGAATCAGGCGTCCGCCCGCTTTGTAGTTAGTTCGGAGAAAGTCAGCCCATTTTAAATGAACGTTTTTATTTTCTTTATGTTGTTCTAATGCAGTTAATTTTGGTAAGTAAACCAATTTGTGTTTATGTACACTCTTTACGTTACTATTCTAAAAATTCTGATTAATAATAATCGAATTGGTTTTCTAAGCTACCTTACGCCACTAGGTGTCGCTGTTGAGGTAGCAACAAGTACAAGCATTGGCGATGTTCTATTGCTGCATAGTTGCCGTATATTCCTCATTATCTTTTTGTAAAATGACGTTGTCAAATGATAATTTTAATGTTTGTGAAATTTTCACAGTTAAGAATATTTAAGCTGTGTGTTGGAGTGAAACTTTATTATGAAACAGTTTACACCTTGTAATGGTCTTTCGAAGGGAGTCTGTCCCAAACTTAAGAGGCTACTCTACTCAGCCGAAAACACCCGCTTGCTAATGTTAATCCTATGGGGAAAATATTTTACGATATCTCGTTCGCATTGCAATATTTTTAAATGATTTTTTTTTGTTTTGCATTGGATAGATGAGATCGATCTCTGCAGGCTCTTATTTACTTTTTCGATTTTTGTTTCAGTTTTTTTTTTTTTTTAAATTATTTATTGAGGATATTTTCACTTTCGAAACCGGTTCCGAAAGTGAAAGTATCTTAATAAAAAAAAAAAAAACTTGTAATCAGAATCGAAAAAGTACAAAGGAGCGTGTATAGAGATTGACCTCAGCTCAGTGTTGCCAGATAGTCGAAAGTCAATTTCTCCAAAAGTTCTAACATTTTCCCCAAATCAGTGTTTTTTCCCCCGAGAAAGTCCCCAAATCACTTTTTAGTCAAAAAAGTAAATTTTAAATTTACCGCTATAAAATTATTTAACCAATTTAAGCATATTTTTTTCATCCAAATCGAGCCTTTTTAAAAAGAAATTCCCCATTTACTAAAAGAAAAAACGAACTTGCGAATCGACATTTTTATTGTGATTAATTACTTTTTTGAAGAAAATAATATGAATTAAGAAAAGACAAATAGATATTATAATTAAATGCATAATATATTAGAACTTAAAATAAGTGTAATCGACGCATCCAGATCCATTGTTGTCAGGTGACTAAAAGTAAATTTTAACCCAAAAACATGAAATAATGAAAAAAATCCCCAAGTTTTTCCCCAAACATTTCCCACTCATAACTTGCCCCCCCCCCCCAAAAATTTCCCCTAAAGGCTAAAAATTCCCCAAAATGGGGACAAAATCCCCAATCTGGCAACACTACGGCTCAGCTATCCAATGCAAAAATAAATCATTTAAAGTATTGAAATGCAAACAAGATATCGTGAATTATTTCCCCCATAGGATTAACATTAGCGAGCGGGTATTTTCGTCTGAGTGAAGTAGCCTTTTAATGGAACTATATCCACGTCTCGTAAGACTTTCTCATGAACTTTTAAAATATGTTCTGCATTTACAGTACATAAAAATAAAATTTAACTTACATGTTTAATGTGGCAAAGCCCAATTTTTCTTTATTAGCAATAGAATAGTCTTTTATTTTTTTTTCTTCTTTTCAACAATATTTCAGTTTTTATTTTCAATTTTCTCAATATTGTAAAAGTTGTATGTGTTACTTTTCTAGTGTTGACCTTGACATATACGCAGGGTGCAATTTCAGCATTCGATATTGTGGCAGAGTGGGGGAAATGTGGGTGCTTTTCCCTCGGGTTTCACGATAACAACATGCGCAGCAGGGGAAAGTATTTCTACGCATGCGCTTGCATGGCGAACATTAATGTAGGTGTAGATGTATCACGTGACTCGTTTTTCTACCGACCGCTGGAATCAATCGTCTGCGTTGTAGTTCGTTAGGAGAAAGTAAGAAGGTTTGTGTTAGCCATTTTGAATGAACGTTTTTATTTTCTTTATGTTAATCTAATGCAGTTAATTTTGGTAAGTAAACTAATTTGTGTTTATGTATACTTTTTACATTACTATATTAAAGTCTGATTAATAAATCGAATTGGTCCGCTAGGTGTCACTGTTGAGTAACGAGAACAAGCATAGGCCATCTATTGGTTCATAGTTTCCGTATATTCCTCTTTATCTTTTTGTAAAATCCTGTTATCAAATGATAATTTTAATGTTTGTGAAATTTTCATAGTTAAGAATATTTAAGCTGAGTGTTGGAGGGAAACTTGATTATGAAACAGTTTATACTATGTAATGGTCTTTCGAAGGGGGTCTGTTCCAAACTTAAGGGGCTACTTCACTCAGACGAAAACACCCGCTCGCTAATGTTAATCCTATGGAGAAAATTTTTGAAGATATCTCGTTCGCATTTCAATATTTTTAAATGATTTTTTTTGCATTGGTTAGCTGAGGTCAATCTCTATGCACGCTCCTTTCTATTTTTTCGATTTTTGTTGCAGTTTTTTTTTAGGATACTTTCACTTTCAAAACCGGTTTCGAAAGTGAAAGTATCTTAATAAAAAAAACTTGTAATCAAAATCGAAAAAGTAGAAAGGAGCGTGCATAGAGATTGACCTCAGCTATCCAATGCAAAAAAAAATCATTTAAAAATATTGAAATGCGAACGAGATATCTTCAAAAATTTCCTCCATAGGATTAACATTAGCGAGCGGGTGTTTTCGTCTGAGTGAAGTAGCCCCTTAATGGAACTACCTATATCCATGTCTCGTAAGACTTTCTCTCATGAACTTTTTAAATATGTTCTGCATTTACACTACATAAAAATAAACTTTGACTTACATGTTTAATGTGGCAAAGCATAATTTTTCTTTATTAGTAACATAATAGTAATTTTTTTTCAATCAACGATTAAAACGTTGTTATTAAGAAATATAGACAAGTCATTCTTATGTCTCAATTTTGGGGTTTTGAATCTGAATTTTTATTAAATTGGTAAATAAAAACTTAAAAAACATGCGTTGTCTACTGAAATGTATGCACCAGAGTGCGAAATATATGTTTAGAAAATGAAAAGTATTTACTAACTTTAGTTACTCGTGCGCTTACGTAAAACCTGTTAAATAAGTTACAATTTCGCAGTGAAGGTGGTACAGACGGTGTCCCGGCAGCAGGCGCCAAAATGATACTGCACTTGATCGGCGTCTTTAGTTACCTCGAATATAACGCAATCGGTAGAAAATAATTTTTTCACCAAGCGTCAAATAGAGTTGTTGCAGTGCTGTAAAGCAGCAAGCACACCAGTGTTGTCAGTTGGGCGGGTTCTTATTTATTCATATAGCTTGATTCCTACCACTTATTTGAGAAAAAATAATATTTGCCTTTTTTAATAACAGATTAAATAAGATGAATTTTACTATTTCAAAATAGTGATAGCAATCAAGCTATCTGAATAACAATAATAAAAAGCTTCAGCCAATTGGCAACACTTTAACATACCGAATGCGGTCAAGACTGTTTGTTGCTTTGTCGGTTTCTTTAATGTGGTTATCCGATGTCCGTCGCGACTGACGTGGGTTTCGTCCGGCAAAGGTTGGTTGGCTTTTATTGGCACGAAGTTCGGCGGGTATAGGAAATTGTGATGCTCAGGAAATGTTTGCCATATCCTTTAAAAATAATTTCTTTTGTTAAATTTATACGCGTTGCTTTAAAACATTTGAAAGAGAGTAGAGAAGGATAGCCCTATCCATATTTGTTGGAATCGTTCTTACGGCAGTTTATTTATTTTCAATTTTCAAGCATGAATTTTCAATTTTTTTTTTCCAATTTCTAGTGCAATTATTGTTTGCTGCTGCCACACTCTAAAAACGGCACAATAATTAAAAGAAAATGATAACACGTGTACTTTGTATTTATAAGCCTGTAAAAATGCAGACTCAATCTCTATATATTTTTTAATAGAGCTATTGCGGAAATCGCGAAAAATTTAACATAGCAGCGCCATCTGTTGGGCGATTTACGTCAAAAACTAATCAGCACCAATTTATGTCAGAGACTAACTGAATCTAAAGTTGTATTAAATTCTGTGCACGAGTTTTTTAGACAGAGCGCCCACAAAATTTTTGTCACATACAGACAGACATTTTCTAAAAACAGTCAAATCGTGTTCAGAACATTCTAAAACGTAAATCAGTCGAAAACCGAAAGTCGAAAATTTTCATGAATACAAAACTTTCTTGTAACGATGGAAGAAAGTAGAAACATGTGCACTGCATACGACAATCCTGCATACGCACTTCCCAATGACATGACCAGTATCTTTCAATAATATTTTGCGTAAGAACTGAGAACCATTGCATTGGGAATCATCTTTGTTTTCCTCTCCTGCATAAAGTCTATGAAAAACAGACAAATAATCAAAAGGTATGTTTTGTCGTAACACTTTTTTTTTTAATATTATAAGAAGATTTTAGGAAGTGTGTTTGTCACTTTTCCTTTATCCTTAATGTTTTTATTACTTTCTTGTATCATTACAAGAAAAAAGTATTGGGATTCATGAAAATTTTCGACGGATTTATACGTTTTAGAAGGTCCTGAACACGATTTGACTGTTTTTCTTAAAATGTCTGTCTGTATGGGACAAAAATTTTGTGGGTGCTCAATCTCAAGAACGGAATTTAATAAAACTTTATATGCTGATTAGTTTTTGGTGTAAATCGTGCAACAGGTGGCGGTACTATGCTGCATTTTTTCCGATTTCCGCAATAGCTCTATCTCAAGATATGCTGCATTATGAACATTGCACTATGTTCTGTAGCCCGGGTTCGATTCCCGGCAAATTTACAGTTATCTCACACAATTAACATAATCACATAATAACAATTTTCTATTCATTTAAGAACGGCAGACGTTTAAATTGATGTTAACTTCATCAGATATTTTTTAGTTTTCTGAATGTTATCATTCGAGTATAATGATTAAAATAATGTATGTACCGTACCGTATATATACGTATGTTTTAAGATCTCCCCCTACCTCAGTGAGTTTTCAGTTTGTAATTTAAATTGTAGTTGCTGTTAGTCCGATGCCAAGACATGTTACTGAAATTTTTTAATTTTCCTTAGCTTAACTAATTATCCTGTTCTCGAAATTATATATTTGTGGCTTTGTATCGCGAAAATTAGTTTAAGATATCAACTTTGACAGTATTTAAAACAAATATTGTTATATTAGAATTGCATAAATGCATAAAAATATTATTCGTTATTTGTTTGTTTTTTTCTTTTCTTTTAGCGCTTCGATAGCTAAACACTATTACTATTTGCACACGATAACTAATCAGACCGCGATTTCAGTTTAAAGTGAAATTCCACCCATTACAAATATCCATGGCTGTATCTGGATTCTAACACTGCATCTTAGTCTGCTCCCTTGTATTTGAAATTTATGTAACGTCGCATATGAAAATCGTGGCACAGAACGTGTGAGAAGAGTGACAGAATGGTTTTAAATCTGCAAAGATAATCGCCGTAGCAATTACGTCTTTCAATTAACAAGTAAAGTGCGGAGAACTCTTACATTTTACCTTTAAGGATAAAGGATGACATCATCTATATCTAATCGTACATGATTTATTATTTCTTTTTTCTCCTGAATTACTAAATAAATGAGTATTTTAATAGTATGTTGCATTTTGTTTTCATAAATAAGGCCACTGCCTAAATGTACTTTGAAAATTAACTGCCAATTATTATCACATTTTTTTTCTTTTTTTTTTTAATTTAAGCCAAATTTTTTGGATAAGCACGTTTTGATTAATTCAAAAAACATGTGATAACATGTGTGCTATGTGGCATTTTTAACAATTCTCGCAATAGCTGTATCTCAAGAACTGATGCACTTACTTGCATCAAACTTCAGATTCAGTTAGACCTTGACATAAATAGACGTTGATTAAGTTTTGGTGTAGATACTCCAACAGGGGGCGCTGCTATACCACTTTCAAGAACTAATGCTCGGAATTTCATCAAACTTCAGATTCTGTTAGACCTTGACTTAAATAGATGCTGCTTACGTTTTGGTGTAAATAGCCCAATAGATGGCGCTGCTATGCTACTTTTTTCGTTATTATCACGATAACTATATCTCAAGAACTAATGTACGGATTTTCATCAAACTTCAGATTCAGTTAGACGTTGACATAAGTTGTTGATGATTAAGTTTTTGTCTAAATCTCCCAACCGGTGGCGCTGCTATGCTATATTTTGCGGGATATACAGGATTTTAGCAATAGTCATATCTCAAGAACTAATGCACGGAATTTATTAAAACTTTAGATTCAGTTAGACCTTGATATAAATTGGTGCTGATTCTTTTTAGTGTATGCGAAACCTGTGTGAGATAGAAGAAAGTTTTGGGATTGTCACATCCGACTAGTTTCAATTGGTGAAACTTTATTTCGTTTTAATTTTTCCCGTAGAAATCTTCCAATAGAAAATTAATTATTGTAGAATTTTTTTTATTGTAGATTTTAATTGTTGGCAACTGCTATAACAAAAAATGTTTAAATTTAATAGGAAAAGGTTGTTAGATTTTTGGTTTTTTTATCTCTCTATATTAAAATAATGCTAATTTTTTTTATTTTATAATTTTCAGCTTCATAGTACGTATTCAGCTTTAAGTACACAAAATTTCAAGTCTGTAAGTTATATATTTTCTGAGAACCGGCTCTGTGACGGACAGACATCGTAGTAGGACGAATAGGGTTTCGTGAGATGAACGAAACCCTAAAAACAGTGTTGACAGATGCATATTTAAAATTAGTATCTAAAATCTCTTACTGTTTAATAATTGTTAAATGGCTGACCCGCCCGGGGTTGCCTGGGCCCGTAATAATAACTTTTTAAATAGACCTAAAATCAGTGCAAACGAACCTAATGCTCGGGGCGCACTCGGGGACCTACAACATTTGACAGCGGACACTCGCAATTTTGTATGATTTTATATTTTTAAATTAAAATGTATCCAAACAAATCCCATCATGTAATTTATCATTAAAAAGCCCTTGGACCACTATTTTATATTATGAGCCTCGCTTCCCCCCTCCTCCCGCCCCACCAGTGGCTGAGAGGTTGTGCTCTCGAAGCTGGTAGACGGGAGGTGCTGGGTTCGATCCCAATCGCGCCCGTCGGCCTAATCGTTCGGAGTTTTCGTGGTTTTCTTCGAGCCGTGGATTTATCCATGCGTAAATACGGATTAGGTTCCCTTAGAAAGACCCCCACGAAGGGCACTCCCCCCGGGCCTATATCCCTAGTGTAGATAATTGGCCGTCAATAATCAACCCAACCCAACCCAACCCCCCTCCTCCCGGGGGGCACTTTAAATTTTTTTTCCGGCACCCATTATGTGATATATCATTAGAAAGTCCTTTGACAACTCTTTCATATTATGCACCCCCTCCCTCCATTTTGTTCTCCCGGGGATGGCACTTTTCTGAAATATTTTGTGAGTATTTGTTATTATTTTTGTTTTTTATTTCGTGTTTTTTCCCTTTTTAATGTTTTACAATTTTATATGTGTTTGTTATAACTTTCTTTCTTCTTTTTTATTACACAATCGATCTGACTTTGTTCATCCAAATAATGCCTCGCAGAAGATCAAACTTAAACTTAGGCCGTTATACTCGCGAGCGGAAGCAGTGTGACGAGTAATTGCAAATCAAACTGAGGCAGAACAGGCATCAGTAAAGGAGCGAAACAGACAAATAATAGCTCAAATACGTGCCATGGAAGCAGCAGACTTGGAGTTGCACAGTTGCGAAACTACCCAGCACGGCGAGCACGTTCTGCAGCTTCAGATCTGCCTCATTCGTAACAGAATGAACGACTAAAAAACAAAGAACGATTGTTCTGGTATTTGGATGAAATAAACCAGATCGATTGCACTAAAAAAGAAGTTATATAAAACATATATAAAATTGCAAAACATTAAAAAAGGATAAAACACGAACTAAAACAAAGAAAAAACAAAAATAAATAAAATATTCTAACGAAATATTTCAGAAAAGTGCAAATGGGTGCAAATTGGGGAGAGGGGAAGCGGGGCTCTTAATGTAAAGAGTGGTCCATGGGCTTTCTAATGATATATCACATGATGGGTGTCAGACATTGTTTTAAAAGTGCCTCCGTGGGGGGGGGGTTATTGGGGGAGGGGGAATGGTAGACCCATATAGACACACGTTTTAAGCATTGTGAAATTGAACATATTAGAAACACGCGCTTTCTCTTTTCTTTCTTTTCCATTTAACCAGAACCAGACTGAGCCGCAGCAACGCGTGGCCGGGTACAACTAGTATACAATAAATCTCCATCAAATAATGAAAATTTTAGTAAAAAAATGAAATAAAGCCTCAAAAAATTAGTCAAATTAAAAAATAATTGCACTCTGCGCACCGTAAGCTAGTCAACTATATCCTTTTAAATTATGGTTAAATTCCTACACATAGTTTTTGTTCCTATAAAACGTTTTTAATTTTTGTTCCTATAAAACGTTTTTAAGAGAACTATTTTGACCGATTTTAATATTAAATATCTCTTAAAATACTTCTTAGATTTAAAAACTGTCTGCTTCGGCGTATTTATCGAACATTTCTCGATAAAACTACCAATTTTCATATTTTTATATGCAATAGTTTTCTGAATATTGGCCCAGAAAGATCTCGACTGCGGCGGCGGTGGTTATTTTTTTTTTAAATATAGAGATAGAGATATACATTTCTTACTGTCCAAACTCTTGTAAATTATAAATATTAAGTATTCAAAATCTGCGTATAATTTTCATGCAAAAATATTGATATTTAGATGTAAAAAACGTGCCATCCGTGTATTCATGTTCTAAGAGAAAAAATTGAATTTGAATGAGAATATCGCCAAATTAGACAGACATAGCTAAGTTAGCTTCATATATGGTAACGTATTTTTATCACCAAATTTGGCGATATTTCACCGATTGTCGCCAAGCTTGGCGAGAATTTGACGTTGGCGAATATAAATATATAGTGTTAAGCATGTAAGTGTTGAAACGATGGTTACAACAATGAAAGAAAATTTGGCGAAACCATGTTCACTAAAACTCATAAATGAAACTTGTTTATGGAAGAATCCTGTTGTATTGTTTCAAAATGTCAGCCACCCTATAATTTCAAACTGCTATATCTCAGCCATTTTTTAAGATAGAGGCTAAACAAAAAATGCTCTGGAATCCTTGTATCAAGGCCGAACATTTAACGCAAAGAGTTTTTATGATTTCTAATTTTGTTGTACATAACGTTTTGAAATTGAAATCTTTAAATCGCTATCACAGCATCCACTCCAGGTGCAATATCCCCAAATTCAACTGGGACTTGCAGGCCATAGTCAAAAACATATACAAAAAATTTGGTTCAATTATCTGCATAACTTCATACACTTTTCGATGATACAATAGTGAAAATGGAAAAAAAATTGTGATCGCAGCGCCCCCTTTCGTCGAAATATCCCCAAATGCAACTGGGACCTGCAGGCCATAGTCAAAAACATAATACAAAAAATTTTGTCCAATTATCTGCATAACTTCATACACTCTTCGATGATACAATAGTGAAAATGGAACAAAAATCGCGATCGCAACACCCCTTTTCGTCGAAATATCCCCAAAACAACTGGGATCTACAGACTATATTCAAAAACATATATTATATTGTGCTGTTGCTCTAAAAAAAAACCCGAGTCAATTGTTTCCTAAAAAAAAACCTACCCAGTATTTCATTAAATATTTCACTGAAGTCAATTTTTTTGTTTTGTCCTGTTTTTATGTATCATTTAGTATAATAAAAATATTAAAAGTACCTAAGAAGTGCTTATTTAGTTTTAAAAGAATTTGAATTAAAACTTCAGAATTCTGGACAAAACATGAGCTTCATTTTTACAGATTTTCTTCTTATAATACAATTTTAGAATGATGTACATAATTGTTTTAACTTTTTTATTTCAAAACATTAATAGGTAAAAAAATACTTCATTTTCAGCTGATAATTAATTCCAGATGTTCTTTTTTTTTTTTTTTTTTTCACAGGTAACATGGGTTTGAAAAGGTTTTTTTTTTTTTCAAATTCCCGCTTAATTGGCTGTCATTTTGTAATAAAGTGGTAAAATGAAAAATGTTCAACATTAAAATCTTAGAACCAGTGGGAAGAATTTAGTCATGTTTTATTTTTGTGCATTCTTTATTAGACTTTATACAGAGAAAATTTCAAAAAATGTTTTTTTTTTTAGTGGACAGCATAATACAAAAAATTTGGTTCAATTATATGCATAACTTCATACACTTTTCAATGATACAATAGTGAAAATGGAACAAAAATCGCGATCGCAGCGACCCCTCTTTCGTCGAAATATCCCCAAATTCAACTGGGACCTGCAGGCTATATTCAAAAACATATGCAAAAAATTTGGTTCAGTTATCTGCATAACTTCATACACTTTTCGATGATACAATAGTGAAAATGGAATAAAAATCGCAATCGCAGCGCCCCCTTTCGTCGAAATATCCCCAAATTCAACTGGGACCTGCAGGCTATAGTCAAATACATACAGAAAAAATTTGGTTCAATTATATGCATAACTTCATATATTTTTCGATGGTACAATAGTGAAAATGGAACAAAAATCGCGATCGCAGCGACCCCTCTTTCGTCGAAATATCCCCAAATTCAACTGGAGCTTGCAGGCTATATATTCAAAAACATATACAAAAAATTTGGTTCAGTTATCTGCATAACTTCATACACTTTTCGATTATACAGTAGTGAAAATGGAACAAAAAGCGCGATCAAAGCGCCCCCTTTCGTCGAAATATCTCCAAATTCAACTGGGACCTGCAGGTTATAGTCAAATACACACAGAATAAAATTGGTTCAATTATATGCACAACTTCATACACTTTTCGATGATACAATAGTGAAAATGGAACAAAAATTGAGATCACAGCGCCCCCTTTCGTCGAAATATCCCCAAATTCAAGTGGCACCTGCAGGCTATAGTTAAATACATATAGAAAAAAATTGGTTCAATTATATGCATAACTTCATACACTTTTCGATGATACAGTAGTGAAAATGGAACAAAAAGCGCGATCACAGCGCCGTCAAACCCGTCGTGTAAATCCGTCGAAAATCGGAAGTCGAAAAAATTTCGATTACAATACTTTCTTCTATTATAGATAGAAGAAAGTAAAAAGGAAGATATATGAGAAATAAGGTGCAATTTTATTTCTTTTTAGGTTTTAGATTACAATATTTACAATAAATTTTTTTAGCATAAATGCTGACATTCATATAGTGGATGGAGAAGGATTGAAAATGTGAGCCTCGTAGCACCCAATTGCTGGAATTGCTGATTTTTTCGCAACCGTTGGCACCCTGTAAGATTAATAATAAAATACTATATCTATTTTTAATGATCAGAAAATGTCAAAAAGCAGAAAATCACAGATCTGTGGAAAAAGATCTAATGAATGACCCCACCGCTCACGTCCATTCAGATGTACAAATCGGGTTACCAGATTCAATACACAAAAATTAATTTTTCATCAAAATAATGCATAAAAATATAAAATAAAATTAGATAAATTTGGATTTTAAATATAAAACTTTTTTTTTTTTCTCTCAACCGTAAATAGTGAATCAATCAGGTACATTGCAAAAAAAAATCAAAATAAATAATGTGCTAAAAAAATAAATCCACGTGACCGGCGTTGAAATCGGATGCCGAACCCGCTGCATGACTATTTTAAAGTATTTTAATCAATTGCAGAATAATAGAGAATAAAGACTATATATTGAAATATAATATTACCCAAACATGTAAAAATGAATTTTTCATTAAAAGAATGCATAAAATTATAAATTTAAATTCAACAAATTTGAATTTTAAATATAAAACTATATTATTTTTTTAAATCGTGAATACTGAATTAATTTCAGGAATAAGGTCTCAATTAATAAAAACAAAATCCATGCAAATCACACTTAAATTGGATACACGTAACAATGCAGGACTCTACTCTAAAATATTGTCATTAATTACAGAATAGAAAAAAAAATCTATATTAAAATATTACCTAATCATGTTAAAAGTGAATTTTTCATCAAAAGAATACATAAAAATAAAAACTGAAAGTCGATGAATTTGGATTTTAAATATAAAACTTTATTTTTTCAACCAGAAATACTGAATAAATTTCAAAAATACAATCTTAATTGAAAATAAAAAGAAAAGTGCCCAGTTAATTCACACGAATTGTACATTATACTCTTATTTCAAAGAATAATACCCTTCGAAAAATAAAGAAAGCGACAATAAATTAAGGGGGGATTAGTCCCCCGTTCCCCCCTTTATATTTAACCAATGAACCGTCAAAACTAATCAGGGAAGCGCCTTATCAGAATGAACCTATATACAAAATTTGAAGCAAATCGGATATTTCTATAAAATATTCGGATATTTCTGTCGCGTTACGTACGTACATACAGAATCTGCGGGCACAATTAGCTCTCAGGCTTTGATGACCAGTGAGATTAAAATAAATGTATATATATATCTATGCGGATCACGGCCAAATCGGGATACACAAAACAATGCAGGACTCTACTTTAAAATATTTTAATTACTTACAGAATAACAGAAAAAAAATTTAAATATTACCCAAACATGTGAAAGCTTAATTTTTCATCAAAACATTAGCAGATGAGCTGGGATTCGACGAATTGGATTTTAAGTATAAAACTTTACTTTTACTTTTCACCTTTCAACCATATAAGGGCTTAATCAATTTCCAAAAATTATTCTCATTTATAACAACAACAACAATAATAATAAAACCCAAAATTTTACCATTTTTTACTTAAATCACCTTCTATTTAAATCATCTTTTTTTATATAAATCGTTTTTTTCTTAAATCGCAGAGATTGGCTGGATAGCATTGAGACTTGCAATGTATGCTTAAATCGGGTCCTGCTAAATCGATTTAACCTGTGGTAGATACATCGATGAAGATAAATCAGTTTTCCGATGTTAGCTCTAAATCAGTATTTTGTTTTAAATTGATTTAAAGCCAATAGATAAATAAGGATTTCCAATGTTATCTTTAAATCTATTTTTTGTCATAAATCGATTTAGCAATCTGGTTTCCGATGTTAGTTTAAAATTAATATTTGTCTTAAATCGATTTAAGTTAAGCCAATAGATAAATTGGATGTCCGATGTTAGTTTTAAATCGATGTTAGGCTCAGGTCTACACCGGATATATGTTTCACTATTTTTCATTCGAAAACCTTCCCTGACCTAAAATGCCCCTGTGACCCCTAATAACTATGCTAGTAACTCCTACAATTCGGTTTGGGATGTTTTAGACATTTGTGAATCCAAATTCAGAATCAAATTTTTAAAGTTTGATTGTGAATTTGGATTCTCCATCGAAAATAAAGGACACTTGTTTCACCATTTTTTGATTGAAATCCCCTTGACCTCTAAAACGACCTTCTGTGATCCTTAATAACCCAGGAACTGTTTTGATATAATTTATTTATGCTTTTATAGTTAGTGTATGTATTCATTCTAAAACATGCTGTTGTTAAGCATAGCATAGCTTATGTTTGTCGCCAATCCTTGTCGGAATTTATTCCCGAAACCGTATTTAACATTTATGAATTTCGAAATTAGTGGAAAATTTTACTAATACACTAACACAGAGGTTCCCAAAGTGTGCTCCGCGGAACCCTTGGGGCTCCGCAGTGTTCCAGGAAAATAAACAAAACATGAAAGAAATTAGCATATTGCAAGGAAAATTTTTTCGAAAGTACTTAGGAATTTTTTTGTTTGTGTGTGTGTCAAAAATAAATACATCTATCACTGAGTTGAAAAATACTATAATATATTTTTTAAATCATATAAAAATTTGCATTATACATGTATCCATTTTCTATATAATATTTTTGGTTTCAACTACTTAATTTTAGTTTCTGCATTTAATGTGTTTTAAAATTCGATTCAAAATAAGCTACAAGAAATAGTATTCTGAATCGAATGCACAACGTGTATCGAAAGAGAAAAGGCGCGCCAGTGCTCTTATCTCTGTTTGCCGAACAAAAGGGAGAACAGTTTTGTTCTTTGGAGCTCCGTCTATTCATATGTATCACTTAACAATTTAATACTAATCAGCAATTCCCAGTTTCAGAGCACTATTAAATAAATTATCTCGCATACTAATGTATTGTTTGGCATTCATACTGCCTTCAATAAAGGCCATTTCACAAACTCCATTAAAAGACATTTCCCCAAATCAGTGGCGTATACAGGGGGTGGGCTGATGGGGCTGCAGCCCCCCCCCCCCGAAATTGTCAAGAATAAAATTGAAAAAGTGCTTTTTTCTCTTTTTTTAGATAAATTTCTAATTTTTTTTCTTTTATGCAGCGGATTAGCCATTTTCGTTAGTCCATATTAGTCCACATTGACATGCATAAACAGGGTAAGGAGGCTGATCGGATTATAGCCCCCCCCCCTCCTCTCCCCTCCCGAAATAGTCGAAAATCTCATGAAAAAAGTACTGTTTTCTTCCTTTTTCAGATAAATTTGTAATTTTTTTTGGTTATACAACAGACTACCCACTCTCTTCTTTTCAGCCCCATATTAGTTCACATTGACATCAGAGCATATCTAAAAAGAGGAAAGGGGCTGATGGGTTTACAGCCCCACCCCCCTTCCCGAAATAGTCGAATATCTCATGAAAAAAGTGCTGTTTTTTTCCTTCTTTGAGATAAATTTGTATACATATATTTTTTTGTCATACAATAGACTACCCACTCTCTTCTTTTTAGTCCCATATTAGTCCACATTGCCATCAGAGCATACCTAAAAAGAAAAGGGGGCTGATGGGGTTACAGCCTCCCCCTCTCCAAATATTTGAACATCTCATGAAAATAGTGCTGTTATTTTCTTCTTTGAGATAAATTTGATTTTTTTTTGTCATACAATAGACTACCCACTCTCTTCTTTTTAACCCCATATTAGTCCACAATGACATCAGAGAATACCTAAAAAGGGGAGGGGGGGCTGAGGGGTTATAGCCCCCCCTTCCTGAAATAGTCGAATATCTCATGAAAATAGTGCTGTTTTTTTCTTCTTTGAGATAAATTTGTATTTTTTTGCCATAGAACAGACTATCCACTCTCTTCTTTTTAGTCCCATATTAGTCCACATTGACATCAGAGCATACCTAAAAAGGAAAAAGGGGCTGATGGGGTTACAGCCCCTCCCCCCTCTCGAAATATTCGAAAATCTCATGAAAAAGTTCTGTTTTCTTTATCTTTGAAATGAATTTGTAATTTTTTTTGGTTATACAACAGACTATCCACTCACTCCACTCTCTTCTTTTTAACCCCATATTAGTCCACAATGACATCAGAGAATACCTAAAAAGGGGAAGGGGCCGATGGGGTTACAGAGAACCCACTCTTCCCGAAATAGTCGAATATCTCATGAAAATAGTGCTGTTTTTTCTTCTTTGAGATAAATTTGTATTTTTTTGCCATAGAACAGACTATCCACTCTCTTCTTTTTAGTCCCATATTAGTCCACATTGACATCAGAGCATACCTAAAAAGGAAAAAGGGGCTGATAGGGTTACAGCCCCTCCCCCCTCTCGAAATATTCGAAAATCTCATGAAAAAGTTCTGTTTTCTTTATCTTTGAAATTAATTTGTAATTTTTTTTGGTTATACAACAGACTATCCACTCCACTCTCTTCTTTATAGCCCCATATTAGTTCACATTGACATCAGAGCGTATCTAAAAAGGGGAAGGGGCCGATGGGGTTACAGAGAACCCACTCTTCCCGAAATAGTCGAACATCTCATGAAAACAGTGCTGTTGTTTTCTTCTTTGAGATAAATTTGTATTTTTTTTTATCGTACAACAAACTATCCACTCTATTCTTTTTAACCCCATATTAGTCCACAATGACAACAGAGCATACCTAAAGAGGAGAAGGGGGCTGATGGGTTACAGCCCCCCCCCCCACTTTCCCGAAATAGTCGAATGTCTCATGAAAATAGTGCTGTTTTTTTCTTCTTTGAGATAAATTTGTATTTTTTTGCCATAGAACAGACTATCTACTCTCTTCTTTTTAGTCCCATATTAGTCCACATTGACATCAGAGCATACCTAAAAAGGAAAATGTGGCTGATGGGGGTTACAGACCCCCCCCCCCCCTCTCGAAATATTCGAAAATCTCATGAAAAAAGTTCTGCTTTCTTTTTCTATGAAACGAATTTGTAATTTTTTTTTTTGGTTACCCACTCTCTACTTTATAGCCCCATATTAGTTCACATTGACATCAGAGCGTATCTAAAAAGGGGAAGGGGCCGATGGGGTTACAGAGGACCCCCTCTTCCCGAAATAATAACATCTCATGAAAATAATGCTGTTTTTTTAGTCTTTGAGATAAATTTGTATTTTTAGGTAGATTTCGTAAGAAATACTACCTATTACATTCTCACCTAAGTTGGAAATTTTGAAAAATTTTTGCAGATCTACGCCGATCATGACTCCCAGAACCCAAAAACACCCCCAGTTCAAAAGTTTATATATCTATCTATCTATCTATCTATCTATCTATCTATCTATCTATGTCACTTTTTTCTGACCACGATAACTGGAAAAATTCTGCATAACTGATACATAAAATCTTCCAAACTGATACATAAAATCAAGGGTCATAAAATCTCGGTCAAGTTCGTTAATGTGCAAAATCGAACCAAGGGGGGGGGGGGGGAATGGGGGGGCTTTTTGTGAAAACAGAAAAATACTCATAATTTCTTTATTATTATACGTATCGAATCCGTTTAAAGTTATTATTACTTCTAGGAAAGGGGCCGAAAATTTATGTAGGACAGATTTTTGATATAATTAAAAATGGCCCCAAGGGGGGGGGGGAAAGGGGGGTTTTAGAAGAAAAAAAATCATAGCTTCGTCAATTCACAAGATATCAAATCCTCTTAGTATTATCTAAAACTTTTATATTGACAAGTTTTTTATAGGACCAACCGTTATAGCAAAAAAAAAAAAATAAAATAAAATAAATAAAAACAAAAAAATCCCTGCCGGCTCCGCCTGCAAACAAGTTATTTTTCGAAGTAGGCGGTTCCAACTCCCGCATCTTTTCGAAACTGATACATAAAGTCAAGGGGCATAAATTCTCGGTCAAGTTCGTTAATGGGCAAAATCGAACCAAGGGGGGGGGGCGCTTTTTGTGAAAAAAAAAATATATAATTTCTTAATTATGATACGTATCGAGTCAGTTTAAAGTTGTTATTACTTCTAGGAACAGGGCCAAAAACTTATGTATGACAGATTTTTGATATAATTAAAAATTGCCTTAAGGGGGGAGGGAAGGGGGGTTTTAGAAGAAAAAAATCATAACTTCGTCAATTCCCAAGATTTCAAATCCGCTTAAATTTATTATAAATCTTCTTAATATTATCTAAAACTTTTATATTGACAAGTTTTTTATAGGACTAACCGTTATAGCAAAAAAAAAAAAATAAAATAAAATAAAAAAAAAAAAATCCCTCCCGGCTCCGCCTGCAAACAAGTTACTTTTCGAAGTAGGCGGTTCCAACTCCCGCATCTTTTCGAAACTGATACATAAAATCAAGGGGCATAAAATCTCGGTCAAGTTCGTTAATGGGTAAAATCGAACCAAGAGGGGGGGGGGACTTTTTGTGAAAACAGAAAAAAAACCCATAATTTCTTAATTATGATACGTATCGAATCCGTTTGAAGTTATTATTATTTCTAGGAGAAGGGCCGAAAATTTATGTATGACAGATTTTTGATATAATTAAAAATTGCCTTAAGGGGGGGGGGGGGGGAAGGGGGGTTTTAGAAGAAATAAATTCATAACTTCGTCAATTCCCAAGATTTCAAATCCGCTTAAATTTATTATAAATCCCCTTAATATTATCTAAAATTTTTATATTGACTTGTTTTTTATAGGACCAACTCTTATAGCAAAAAAAAAAAAAAAAAAAAAAAAAAAAAAAAAAAATCCTTGCTGGCTCCGCCTGCAAACAAGTTTGGTTTCGAAGTAGGCGGTTCCAACTGCAGCATCATCGCAAAAAAGTCATTTCTTCCGCAATTCCCGACAAACAGGCGCCCCACGTTCTGCGTCTTCTGCGTCTTCAATCTACCTGTGCCTGTAGGCCGAGCCGTCAGGGATTTTTTTTTTTGTTATACAACAGACTACCCACTTTCTTCTCTTTACTCCCATATTAGTATAGAGTAACACCACAGCATATTCAAAGAGGGGGAAGGGGCTCATGGGGCATAGGCCACTACCTCCCAAAATGGTCAAAAATGGAATGAAAAAAGTGCCGATTTTTCCCTTTATGTTTCAGATAAAATTAGAATTATTTTTTCTGTCATGCAATAGACAACCCACTCTATTTTCTTTAGTCCCATATTAGTACACAAGGGGTGGGGGTTATGGAGTAACAGGCTGCATGCTCCTTCCGAAGTGGTCGCAGTGAAAAAAAAAACTGACTTTGTTTCTTTCTTTTTGAGATAAATTTGTTTTATTTTCTGGCACGCAACGAATTTGTTTTCTCGTTAGCCCCATATCAGGGTTGTTACGTTTAAAACATTTTGTTTAAAACAGCTGTTTAAAACATGTTTAAAACATTACATTTAAAAAAATGTTTAAAACATGTTTATTGTTTATAATGTCACAATGTGACAATTCACAAATTAAATTCACATGGAAATTTTTCAATAGAAAATTAATTATTGTAGAAAGAATTTTATTGTGGATTTTTAAATTGTTCGCAACTGCTATAACGAAAAATGTTTACATTTAATATGAAAAGGCGGTTAGATTTTTAGTTTATCTCTCTATATTAAGATGATATGATATTTTCTAAATGTTATGATTTTCAGCATGACAGTAGGTATTCAGCTGTAAGTACACAAAATTTCAAGTCTGTTAGTTATACAGTTTCTGAGAACTGGCTCTGTGACGGACAGACAGAGAACTGAGATGAATAGGGTTTCGTGAGATGAACGAAACCCTAAAAATGTTATGCTGTCACTAACCAATCATAAATTCGCTACTCAAGAATCAAATAAAGTGGACAATTTTGTAGAAATAACACCTTTATCTTGGTGGATAAGCCTTGAAAAACACGTCGATAAAAATGTCATGCAGATCATAAAACAAGCAGCTGTATGCTCTACTGCTGGTTTAGAAAGAGTGTTTTCTACTTTCAGCTTTGTGCAGAACAAAACTAGAAACCAGTTAGGTGTTTGATAAATGATAAGGCTGCCAAACTTGTTACTATTTTTAAAGAACTTAATAATTAAATGTTTTAGTTTAGAATAAAAAAAATAATTGTTAATTAATGTTTGGTATTTATTATATAATTTTTTTCTTCCTTACTGTTTTTTAAAAATATTTTCATTCTTTATATTTAATTTATTAATTTTTGCTCACTTTAATCAAAATTGTGCTGTTGAATGAGAAAAAAACGTTTAAAACATGTTTTAAACAAAAAAAAAAAAAACGTTTTTTTTCCAACCCTGCCCCATATGCCTCTCAGTCCTGCGATCAAAATTACTTGAGACCACAAAATCTATTTTCAAATGACTGAAAAACAGTTCCATACATGTTTTAGTGGATAATTGAATACGTATAATATGCTCAATTGGCAAGATCTAGAAGTAGTTTAATTAATTTAAAGAATATTTAACTCTCTTCCACAGATGATGCCAAGACTAAGGAGGTATATTAGTGCGCAATGACATTAAACATTATCGCCTAATCAGCAAATGTAGGAACTGAAATTTTTTTTGTGAATGGCAATGTCAAGCAAGATTATTGATTTTCGGTTTTGGAAGGATCTTTTAAAGATGCCCAGTAGTAATATTAAAAAAATAATCTCCTGTTGATTTGTTTGTTCCTGGTCTTTTTACTAGTAAACTAGTTTTATTTATGCTAAATGCTTTTCTAGATTTAAGGCTGTTCTCAAATGCAAACTGGCTACTTTATGACATATTTTTTAATTCATTTTTGCTCGGAAACGCATGAAATTCACAGGTCTTTTTATTCAGAAACTTTGGAATCGAAACACGTTTCCCCTTTTTTTTTGTAAAGGTAGAAAATCTTTCAGAAAGCACTGTCCAAGTTGGCGTTTTGAATCGGATTCCCGACGCGGCAGCCTGAAAAAGCGCGAAAAACGAGTCGTTAATACGTTACTAGAATCACTTAAAACTCGATACGTAATCTATTTATCAAAAAATGGAAAACTCATCTCGATTCTAAATCTTTTCCATAGTCAGGCCTGCCAGTCGCCTTTGCGGTTAAAAATGTGTCTGAAAGTTTCCTGTTGATGAACAGGGAGGAAGATGCCTTTTTCAATATTTCAGTGCACGAGTGATCATCCAGAAAAAGAGAAAAATTCTTAATTACTCGTCTATGAAAATACAATATTACGAATAGTGTTCTTTGCTAATCGCTCTTATTTTGACATGACTCACTTTAGTATCGGCATTTTTACAATTTGGAATATTTAACAAAAGAAGCATTGAATAAATTCACAGGTTAAAAATAAATTGTCTTACAATTTTATTTGCCGTTTTTTTAAAAAAGTCCAGTAATATTGTTAGCCATAATTCAATAACTTTAACTCTTTAAAAAAAGGGAAATCTGATGTTTAGTTTCCAATTAATTCTTAACTTGTCCCTTCCTTCACAAATTTTATGAGTTTTTTTTTTAACATATATTTCTTGAAGGTTAATAGCCATACGTTTGATCAAAATCCAAGGAGCATGTATACGAAGGGTAGGGGGAGATCAAGAAGAAATGCTTGCTACCCCTAAGATTTTCAATTAAATTTCTGTTGGTATTAAAAAAGAGATTCTGCAAAGAAAGTTTGTTTATCCTGAACAGACCAACAGACCCGATGAAAATTTTGGACCATGGCAACAGAAATTTTTTTTTGCCCTAATCGTAGATTATCTCATTTTTACAAATACTGTGAGTGAGAAGAGTATGAATATAACTATGTAATGCACCCATTTAAATGAAAAACTGAGAATAAATGTGAACTGAAGTTGGATTATTATTATTATTATTATTGAAATTTCTTGATAAAAATTAACTTGACAGACTCAAATATCATGTTAAATAAACATGAACTAGTGTTGCACGAGCTTTAAAAACATACGCAACCCAAACAAAATGATATTTTATAAACAAGACAGTCATAAAACTAAAACATTTTTAAACAAGTTTAAAACACATATGAAGAAGCTGAAATAAATTGGGCGCACTGTGAGAAACTTAAATCTTCAAATGAGAAGAAAAATTATAGACATACTTATGATATCACTGACAGTTTTAGCTTATATAAGTTGTGTAATGAATCTAGAAATTTTAATTTCTTATTCTATTAAGATTGGTTACAATAAAATTGATTTGAAACACCAGAAATTTTTGGGCCCCTTAAATATGTGGTTCTGGGAAAGAGCCCCACGTGCCTTGGCAGTAATAGGGAATTGATCCTAAAATAGAAAACAAATTATGAAAAAAAAATTTGAGATTGTCCCAAGCAAAATTAATTTATTGTCAAGCAAGAATCGTAGCCAGAATTTAGGGGAGAAGGAGACAACTTTATAGATTATAAGCTGCAATGACTTTCTTTTAAATGAAAGAATATGAAACAATCCATTATCACTTTTCAACTTATTTCGGCGGGGAGGGGGGGGGGGGTGCTCGGGTTCGGGCCCGTACCCCCCCCCCCCCCCCCCCCCCGTTTTTCTCTGCCTAAGGCCTTATTGTCAAACACATGATTTCTGTTTATAACGCAATTCAACATGTTTCGTAAGACTCTGAACATTATCGAAATTTAAGTCACCCCCCCCCCCCCCCCCGAAATTAAATCCTGGATACGCCACTGCCCCAAATCATTATATGACCACCGCCACGTTTTACATGGTTTCAAGTTTTTTATTTGAAGGGACACGTATTTGGCTTTCGCCATACGGTTTCTTTCCATCTGAGCCGAAAATATTAAATTTATTTTCATCGGAAAAAATAATTTTTTTTCCAGAACTTCTGTGATTTGCCGGCGTAAGCTTTGGCAAAAGTTTTCCAGCATATTTATTTCACTGATAAATGGTTTTTTCGAGGGGCTCTTGCTGGAATATTTGCATCATGAAGGATATTTCTAATATGTGGTGTAATTATTATTTCCAAAGTTGTTGAAACGACATCAACAGCTAATTCTCGATCACTTAGATAGTGGTTTTTTGTAGACTCCTTTATGATGATTCTCCTTTGCCTTTAATTTAGTTTGCTTGGACGCCCAGTTCGCAGCTTCTTTGTTGTCGTACCAGCCTCTTTTTTTTTCTTGTTGTTACGTAATGAACACTAGAAAAGTTAAATTTAAACTGTTTGTCTATTTCTCGTTTTCGGTAACTTAATCCAAAATCATGTAATCTTTTCACGGATAGTTACAGAAAGCTCGCACGTTTTCGGCGCCATGGCAATAGAAACTATGTCAGAATCCCCGTTCCAGTTATTATTATATTATGTGAGTTCAAAGTGCGGGACTAATGTGCTAAAAATTTGCATAATGTTCTTGTTCACGTTTAATTACTGTTTAAGTTTAAAGTGTCAATTGTTTCATGTGCAAATGATTTTTTGGTATAAGAAAATGTTGTTTTATTTTTTTAAAATAAATGTTTTTTTAGGCTTTGCTTCATTTCACGAAACCCTATACGTCGCGCTACGTTGTCTGTCCGTCACAGAGCCGGTTCTCAGAAACTATATAACTTACAGACTTGAAATTTTGTGTACTTATAGCTGAAAATCATAAAATTAACAAAAATCGTATTATTTTAATATAGAGAGATAAAAAACCAAAAATCTAACAGCATTTTGCTATTAAATTTAAACATTTTTCGTTATACCAGTTGCCAACAATTAAGAATTCACAATAAATTTTTTTCTGGAATAATTAATTTTCTATTCAAATATTTCCACGTGAAAAATGAAAATGAAATAAAAAGTTTAACGAATGGAAAAAAGATTAATATGACGTCATATTGGTAACAAAACGAAAATTTTCAAACATTTTTCAATAATACAAGGAGTATGAGTATGTATAAGTACAGAAAGCAGGTTAGTATGATGTCATTAGAGAATTAAAAAGAAAATTAATCTGATGTTATATTGGAAGTTTAACGGACTTTTTCAAATGTTTGAGAAGTATCAATATGAGTAATAGAGAAAGCAAGTAGATATGATGTCATCAAGTGTTTATAACGTCATATGAGTTTGAGGAACGTACTGAATCTTGATAAAAACCCGATTATGGAAATATTGGCATATTTTAACATTTTGAAAATCTCTTTCTATACAACATGTTTAATTTTGAAATTGATTTTGTTTTAATATCGCATTTAGTCCACATGACAGATATTATTAGGAACAAGCCCGATTAATCTCTGAATCTAGGGGAAGCACGGTATCATTTTGGGACCCTTTTTCATTTGGCAAAAATTTTCTTAATTCTACATTCATGAAAACTCCCCAGTGATACTAATATTATTCCTGAGACTAGCTTAGCCGAGTTCACATACATTTCATTAAACAGCTTTTTTTATGTTCCCTGCATATACTTTAGATATATTTAGTACATATAGCTGTATGCTCAATTTCCCGAGTGGTTTCTAACAGGATGCTATGGGATTAATTAACATCCTATTGATGACATTCATATTTCACTGTTAAATAAGTTTCGTGAAGTAGTGCGTTGGATTTTCTCTTGGATTAAGGAAACTTTCTTTTCCAAAGAAAATTAAAAATACAATGTAAAAAAATTAAAATGGTAATTATAGGGCCCCGTTCCCAGTCATTTTGGGGCCCCTTGTAAATTTTAGAGGGGAAGCATGTGCTTCACATGCTTTTTGGATAATCAGGCTCTAATTATGACAGAGTATAATAGCGGGCATCGCCCGCTATCGGATCTGTTCAGATTTTCGAAAAAACGATAAAAATAGACCGGTATATTTTTACTTTATAAAAAACATGACTTTTTTTTTTTTTTTTTTTTTGAAAATGAAATTTATTTGGATGTATTAAAGAAAGGATCAAGTGTTTTGAAAGGAATACTAAACGAAACCCTTCGATCACACTTACCCACTTGTTAACATTTTAAGGTTGGTTATTTGTGTTTATTATTTAAATAAAATAATAGTTAAAAAAATTTCGTCACATTGGCTTTCTAGAGTTACTTAGCAAAATATTGCGTGTGTGCATACTTTTTATTCTTGAAGATTGTGAATTTTTACTTGACTTTTAAAAAAGAAAAGAGCGTGCTTCACAACGCTTTTACGTATTCCAGTATTTAAATTATCTTTCACCGCGAATCACGCTCTGCTTCTTCTCTACATCTACATTTCGACCTTTATTGCGCCTGCGCATCGAACGAACCCAGTTATTTCAGAATATCTGAAGTTTCTTGAACGATCTCGTGAAATGTTTGTCTCATGCGAGCGTTTGTAAAGACGCTCTCAGCTACTTTCATACAATATTGATGATAAATTAACTAAACAAGTAATTTTTAAGAGGACAAAATACGTCAAGGCGTTGTTTCGTATCTTATTTGAACTGACTGATATTTACTTATTGTGCGCAAGTTGGCGCATTTTAGTGAGTGTTGTTTAACATAACAGAAGGTATATGTGACAACCCTTTATTGTTGCAGTATCGCACACTTTGACGCACAAGAGACGATAGCATATTTTAAAAGTGTCTCTGTAAATTAAAAATAAATAAATATATACATGCATATATATGTGTGCATGTATGTATAAAAATATACATACAAATACACACATGGTACGACAATTTTTAAAAACATAAAATAATACTGTGTACCTTAACATATATTATTTCTACGCCCTACGAGCTACGCTCGCTAACCCCCGTCCAGACATCTCAGACTCTAAAAACATCCTATTTTGCTCGTTTTAAAAAGATTACTCGATTACGGAAGGTGACAATATCACGACCAGTTACAATCTTCTGTAATCGGGTTGCTTTTGAATGAGAAATGTTTTAGTGCCCAAGGCCGCATCTACTGTTGTCGTGGCAGCTGACGGCTGTTTTCGTGATTGGTTAAGGATGATCAGTTACATATTTGGAAATCATCTACTTATAATCAAATCCGAAGGTAAGAAAGTGTCGGTAACCACTCCGGGCTCGACCACTCTGGTCTCCGAATCGACCGTAGTTAAATGCCATGTTATGCTTAATGAAAAACCTATGCTAACATATGACAGCTATATGATAATATTTTCTATTTGAAATCATGTCTGTTCAGCATATTTTCCTATAAACTATGTATATTATATCCCATTATAATGTTTTAAGTTCTTAATTAAAAATCCGGATTAAACATCTGAATCCCAGATATAAACGAAGGAACACTGTTGCTATTCAGCATCATAAATTCAAATGAATCACAAATGAACGACACTTTGAAAGCTTCACATCCGATTCTGCTCTTAAAATATTTGTAAAAGCACATTAAAGCTTTTAAATATTTTAATTTTGTTTAAAACCTTCAAAAACTACTTTAGCAGTCATCTATCGACAAATCTAAGTGTTGGAAAGTATATTGTAGGTAATCATTCCAGAGCGAACCGAGTCGGAGATGCGAACCTTACTTCCATTCGCGATTTCGCGATGCATCACGATATTAGACTTTTGGTATTACAAACATGGTCGTAAGTTTAATATAAAATTTAAGAATCATACATACACATTAAACTTATGTTATGCAAAATATAATAAAACTTGCTGCAAAAAATAAATAAAAATCTGAAAAAATATGTTATATTTAATTAGAAGAATCTTTTTTAAAATGAGCTTTAATTCTTAAAATAATATATAAAACCAGAATTTCTGATATTTAGATATATTTCACTTAACTATTCACCTTCATATTTTTATGGAATTATCTTTAATATGGACGATTTTATTAATTGCGGGCGTAGCCCGTGTCCTGTACTGGCCAAAATTCAATTTCTGATACTGAAATAAGTTACACTTAACTATTCATCCTGAAAATTTCGTGCAATTACGTTTAATATTAACGATTTTATTTATGTGCGGGCGAAGCCCGCGTTTCTATACTACTCAAAATTCAATTACTGATATTTAGATAGGTTACAATTAATTAATTATTAACTCTCATATTGTTATGCAATTATCTTTAAAATTAACGATTTTATCAATTTGTGGGCTTAGCCCGCCTCCTGTACTGGCCAAAATTTAATTTCTCATATTTTAATGTATTACACTTAACTATTCACTCTCAAATTGTAAGCAACTATCTTTCAATATTAACGATTTTTTTTTATTTGCGGGCGAAGCCCGATTTTCTGTACTGCCCAAAATTCAATTTATGATATTTAGATAGGTTACAATTAACTATTAACCCTCATATTTTTATGCAATTATCTATAATATTAACGATTTTATCAATTTGAGGGCGTAGGCCGCCTTCCTGTACTGGTCAAAATTTAATTTCTGATATTTTAATGTATTACACTTAACTATTTATTCACTCTCAAATTTTAAGCAACTATATTTAATATTGACGATTTTATTGATTTGCGGGCGAAGCCCGCGTTTCTTTACTGCCCAAAATTCAATTTCTGATATTTAGATAGGTTACACTTAACTATTCACTCTTATATTTTCATACAGTTATCTTTAATATTACCGATTTTATCAATTTGCGGGCGTAGACCACTTCCGGTACTGGCTAATTTCTGATATTTAGATACAGGTGGTTATCAAAATAATGGAAACACTTGTGAATGAAAGGGACATTTAAGAATTCCCTTCGTAAGCATTAAAATATAATCTTAGCTACCAGATTTTTTTTAATATAAAAAGTACATGTATTAGGTAGTATGAGAGAGCTCTAGAAGAGTTGTCTACGTTTTGATTTTTTTTGTCAGAAGCGTAAAATGTCAGACCTCACAGATTTTCAAAGAGGCCAAATTGTAGGAGCCCGACTAGCTGGAGCAATGGTGACCGAAACATCCCAGCTTTTAGGCGTTTCTAGAGGTATGGTGTCTAAAGTCATGACAGCATACACACAGCGCAGAAAGACAAGCTCAGCAAAGCAAAATAGTGGACGGAAGGAGAAGCTGAGTGAAAGAGACCGACGGGTATTGAAGCGGATTGTAATGTCTAAAAAGAAAACAACTGCAGCCAAAGTGACCGCAGAGCTCAATCAGCATCTGGATTCTCCAGTGTCAACAATTACAGTTCGGAGATACCTTCATAAAGAGAACATTTACGGCAGAACAGCAATTCCCAAGCCACTTGTCACAGATGCTAATGCCAAACGTCATGTAGAGTGGTGCCACAACCACAAAACCTGGTCGATTGATAAGTGGAAGACTGTTATATGGTCAGACGAATCATCTTTCACACTTTTCCCCACAACAGGATGGGTACATGTCTGGAGAACACCTGCACAAGCGTATGATCCTGATTGCCTCCGTCCAACTGTCAAGCATGGAGGTGGATCGGTCATGGTATGGGCAGCCGTGTCATGGTTTTCTGCTGGTCCAATCGTAACCCTGAAAGGAAGGATCACTGGGGAGAAGTATAGAGAAGTTTTAGCTGACCCGGTCCACCCCATGATGCAAATTTTGTTTCCTGCAGGAGATGGAATTTTCCAGGATGTTAATGCCCCTATTCATGCAGCCAGAGTTGTCCAATCATGGTTTGATGAACATGAGGATGAGGTGGAACATCTACCTTGGTCCGCAGTCCCCAGACCTCAACATAATCGAACCGTTGTGGTCTATTTTAGAGCTTTCAATCCGGAATCGATATCCTCCACCGGCATCTCTCACGGAACTTTCACAATATCTCCATGAAGAATGGTACAATATTCCTCTAAACACTATTCAGAATTTGTATGATTCGATTCCCAGGCGAATCCAAGCTGTATTACATGCCAAAGGCGGTCCTACGCCATATTAATAAAGAATTCCTTCAAAATCTAGGGTGTTTCCATTATTTTGATAACCACCTGTAGGTTGCAATTAACTATTAACTCTCATATTTTTATGCAGTTATTTTCAATATTAACGATTTTATTTATTTGCGGGCGAAGCCCGCCCTTCTGTACTGGCCAAGTATTAATATCTGATATTTAGATGTATTACACTTTTAATCCTGACCAATAACTAGTTCCTAAAGAAATTCTAAATAATAGAACAAGCACTATATTGTAAAGATGGGCAACATCGTTCCAGCCGGAATCGTTCACCGAAAGGAACGAGTTCTTTGGAGTCGTTCCTTTTGGAATCGTTCCGAAAAGAAGGAACGATTCCGAAATAAAAGGAACGATTCCGATAAAAAAAAAAAGGAACGATTTCGAAAAGAAGGAACGATTCCGAAATAAAAGGAACGATTCCGAAAAAAAAAAAAAAAAAAAAAAAAAAGGAACGATTTCGAAAAGAAGGAACGATTCCGAAATAATCGGAACGATTCCGAAAAAAAAAAAACAAGAACGAAAAATCATGCGTCAAGCATAGATTATGTAGCACTTTCCAACGCTTCTAAAATAATTTTACAAATCATTACCGTTTAATAAGCTGAAAGATGACATCTAAGTAAACAATTTGGAAAACGCATAACATATTTAAAAACGTAATTTCAGGAATTTTCAATATATACAATATTCGGAAAAATATCCGAATACTTTTATGTAGCCCTGTATATGATCTATAGATTTGTATATATACATAGGATGCTAAATTTTAGTTTAGTTAGGAAACGCGTAGCACAGTTTAAATTCTCCTTCTGGAGTTTCTGTCAATAAACGGAAATGTGTTCGCGAACTTTTGTGCTGCCCTGTATAGGATCTACAGAATTTATACACACCACGTAATAGACAAAAAGCTAGTTAAGATTAAAATCGCGTTTAGTAACTTAAAACGCACTTCCAGGAATTATTGTTAACAGAGAGGAGAGAATTCTTTTGTGTGTCCCTGTAAATGAACGATGACTGCTATACACACACTATTCTGTAGTAAGCCTCTTGTAATGCACCTTAGTAATATATATAAACTTCAATGCGTTTAAAATAGTGGAACATTATTTAAATAAGCCGCAGACGATTTTTCTCCATAGACGTAATGTAACGGAATTCTTTTGACTGTCCCTGAAAAGTAACTCTAAGTGCTATACACCTACTATTCCATATTAAGCTTCTTCTAATGCATCTTAGTGATCTATATAAATTTCAATGCGTTTACAATAGTGAAACATTTTTAAAATAAACCGCAAATGATTTTTCCCCATAGACCGCAATGTAACGGAATTCTTTTGAGTGTCTCTGTAAGAAAACTATAAGTGCTACACACTTCAGTTGAAATAGGGAACGTGCCATAGATAACGACAATAACATATAAAAATTGCAGAGCAATCCGAGCATATTTACGGGAGTTAGAGCACGGCCAGACGGCCAGACGGCCATCCGGCCAGACAAACCGAAGTCATAAGCACTTTTCAACTAGGTTGGAAAGTGCTAAAAAGGGTTTCGGGAAAAAGAAACGCTTTTGAGATAAAAATAACGATTTCAAGATAAAAGGGATAATTTTGAGAAAAAAGGAACAAATCCGGAAGTATTAGAACGAACATGAAATCCATAATATTAATAATACTAATTTATTTTCTTACGTATTCGTCCATTTTCTTACGCCTTACTTTAAATTTTTTTGGACAGATGATTTCGCTTTCAAGAGTTCATTTCATTGATGAGTGTGTGCAATTAATTAGGAATTTTTTCTAATTAACATAATACAAGTATACTCCCTGACTTTATGGTTTATAGCATTAAACTCAATTCCTCTTGAAAATTTACCCCTGGATGACCTTTCATTTACCGCTATAGTTTATAAAGGAAATTTTATTGTAGCTGTTTGTTTTGCCTACCAGGGTGGCGACCCATTCCATTTTTAGTGTGATCGAGTTTCCTCTTGAAAATATGTCGTTGAATGACCCTCCATTTATACTATTAATTATTTTATGCAGGAAATCTTTATTCTAGTTCTGATGTTTGGCACCAGGGTCTACGCAATTTTAAGCCTTATAATTAGATCCCTCTTCAAAATCCACCCCAAGATAACCAACCATTCATTTACATGTCAGTCCTCAGAACCGGCCGTTTTCAGAGTCACTCCATTTCGATACGATTATTTAGAAATCGGACATTTTCTGAGTCTGCCCATTTCTATACAATTCCCAGGACTATCTCCTTTTAGTATTAAGTTCATGCGTGAATAGAATCTTTTATAAAATCAAATTCGGATACCTGTCGATTTGGGAAAACATCATTCATTAAACCTTAAACGAAGTATATTTGAGAGTCTTATAACAATGTCCTTTCTGACTGCATTATCAATGCACAGCCGAAACCGAAATGCCTGCACCTGAAATCGTAAAATTTTAGTTGTTACTTCTTGTTATGACATAAAAATCCATTAAAAAGGTGTTTTCTGAAATTCAACTGTTAGGTGATTGAAAGTTTTTGAAAAGGTATACCAGTATATTTAAATTTAGAAATTGCACATAATTAGAACTGTAGATATTGAGATAAGAAACAAAATCATAACTATATAGTTCAATACATTTCAATAACTTAACTAACTTTCGTCAACTTTATAGTTGATTTGAAATACGATTTCAAATACACAAAATAAATAAGAAATACAAAATACGATACTCTTAAAAAAGATTTTATTTCGAAAATAGGAATATATAAAATTTGTTGATTTGGTGAAATCCTAAAATAATCCGCAACAAAAGAGCAGGCTAAAATGTTAGTACAACAAACAATTCAACAACAGTTTCATGATAGTAAAGAAAATTAACATCAATAATATAATACAACCAGGAATGGTAATTTGTTTCTAAAATTTTTCATATTCATTGGTGTAAACAATTTTCTTTAAATCGATTTTATTTTCTAATAAATTTTGTTTAATAAGAATTACTGCTATATAATTTCAAAACTCTGTTAAACTTTCAATATATGGAAAAAACTCACGATAAAGTCTGAAATACAGAATCAATTCGAACCTATTTGGGACAGTAAATTGATCTGCCAGTATCTTCGATGAGTTCGTTAACCCATTAAGCGCCATTGCTCCCATTTTGGGAACATTGCTTTATGATTGTTTACTAAAGTGAGTATTTTATATATTGTTAAAAGGTTTGTGTTATTTGAATTTTGAATATAATAGACGACTTCTGAATTTTTTTTTTAAAGTTGCATTAGATTTTTCTATTTTTTAAAATGTGTTAAAAAAAGGCGAAAAATAGCTTTTTGGCCGTACTCGAAAAAAAAAAAAAAAAAACTATAATAAAAATTATATTTTTTAGTTAAAATATGTTTATAACAGTGCATTATATTAAACAACATCAATCCGGAATTAATATGTATAATTGATCAATCACAATTACCGAAAGCATAAGTTGTTCCCAAAATGGGAACCCCCTTAATGGGGGTAATGGTTTTGAAAACTTGTACATATGACTCCGTGCATTTATGGTATTTATTTTTCAGTTTATTAGCTATAAAAGGAATAATATCATTCTGAAACTAATATTTAAAGAAGATTTCATATAAATTATTCCAACTTTTACATTTATAATTAAAAAACAAAATGAAATTATCAGTTCTATAAGCATTTTCATTATCCATCTCTTTATTTTTCATCATTACATTATTCTTTTTTTCTGATTTTTTTTACATGGAAGATGATTGAACTTGTTTTTAGATTTGGATGATTTTTCGGCTGTTCCAGAAATCGTTTTTTTTTTTTTTTTTTTTATGCCCGTTGATTGCAGTATTGTAACATACGAGGAAGATATCTTCCTCATATGTATGTCGCATAAATTATTTTCTATTACATATGTAATAGAAAATAATTTATGTGACGATTTATCCCATGTTATACTTGGTGGAGTAGAACTTTCCGTAAATTCTAAATCAACAGACAATCAAGAAATATCTGATTTAGAGTTTAAAAAAGACAAAGTATTAGAAGCAGACTTGATATTTCAGATGAAAGTTCAGACGAATCTTCAAATCGGAATATGGAAAAACTAAGCAAAAAAAAAAAAAAAAAAAAGTTAAAAAATCAATTTTAGAAAACGCAAAAAAATAATATAATGCTGCATAAAAAATGTTCCATCATTTTCATGTAAAATAGTAGGACAGAAATTATGTAAATGGGAAAAATAAAGAGATGGATAATGAAAATGCTTATAGAATCGGTAATTTTATGTTTTATTTTTATTATAAGTATAGATGTTGGGCAGTTATATATGATGTTATTAATAAAATAAACTATGATTTTGTAACGATAATGGAATTTTTACTAGTTAATAATAGATCCATAAAAAAAAAAACCTCTTTAAATGATTATAAATGTTTAATAATGGTTTAAAAATCAAAAATTCTAAATTAAAATTTAAATATGTTAACATTATAATTAATGTACGATATTAAAATTTTTAATTGAGATCATTAAATTATAATTATGCGTATATTTATAAAACAAAAAATTAGAAAAACAAACGTAGCGAATTTTGGGCTCGAACCCGGACCCGCAGATCAACGAGCAGACGCCATAACAACTGACATTAATTAAAAATAAAATTGTAAAGGTGAAAATAAGGAATTTTGCTTAGTGGCCACTGGCCGGTAGGTTGATTTTTTTTAGTAGCCAGTGAATGGCGAGTGAGAATAATTTCGTTAGTAGCCAGTAAATACATTTATGTCACTGAATATTTAATTTAAAATATATATAATAATTAGTTTTCAGTAAAGTAATTTATGTACTAAATAAAAATATTTTAATTTATATCGCTTTGAATAAACTTGAAATACTAATTTCCAATCTATTTTAAGTTTTAAAATAAATTAACAGCAAAGTTATACACAACATGCTTATGTAGTTAACTATACATAAGTCTCACTAAGCTTAGCTATACTAGTGTAGCTATGTACATAAGTACCTTTAAAAAAAAAATTGTCTAGCATTAAGATCTGACAAAAATAAAATAGGTATGTTTATACACTAATAAATAACCCACAACATGATATACATTACAAGTGCACAACCTCTAGCCAGCGCAGTGGCGCAGCCAGAATTCGGTTCTAGGGGGGTTTTGAGTTCATAATAAAGATGGTCGCCGGTTATATGAATCATCGGTTAATGAAATCAGTCTTTTAAATGAATGAAATCATAATGCTTTTCTCCGCAATTACGTTGGTTATGATTCATTAAAACAGCGTTTACAATATTAGAGTTACAAACTATAAAATGCATCAATGAAATAACACAAAACTTAGGTTAGATTTATAAAGTGTTTAAAAATGATGAGGGGAAAACTTAAAGATGGAAGAGCACAGTACAGCAATCACGAATTCTTATTCCTAACTTTAATAATAATGAAGCAATTTTAACAAAATTTTCAATAGACTTACTTACCTTGCTTTTTGCCAAATGTAACAAGTCATTTAGAACTTTTAGGGCTAGAGTCTTGAAATGTTATATGGATGTTACTTAAAAGACGTAAATGCTCCCCAGAATTTATTTTTTCAATTCGAAATTTAAAAGAATGCAAGAGTAAGAAGCATTCTAAATTTGCGATTTATGTGACACAACTGGTATGAAAACTTGGAATTTGGCATGATGATTACTTTTATGTAGTAAATGCTTCCTTAGAACATTTTTAAAAACATTTAAAATTTTAAAAGGATGAAATGAGCTGAAAACTTTCTAAAAGTGTTCTAAATTATGATTTAGTTGAAACTGTTAGTGTTAGAAACTTGAAATTTAGTATAGAGATTACTTTTAAGATGGAAATGCTTGGCATAAAGAATTTATTATAAATGGGAAATTTAAAGGTGTGAAACAGCTGAAAGCATTCTAAATTACGATTTATTTAGAACCTCACGTCATATCGGGCCTTTCGAAGACTATCTTTTTTCTATGCTAAAAGTAACTAAACGTCTGTATTTCGACACAATCCATTAAAAGCATCTTGGAAGATCAAAATTACAGCGCCTACAAAAATTTGGAAACGCTATGATGAATAAAAGTATTTAAAAAAATCTGAGAATGTTTCGATGACAATGCAAAAACAAAGTTGTGTATTTTGGCGTGGGTTTGATCGTCGTCGGCTCATGTTTTCAGTATTAAATTCCTGGGAGGAACAGGTCTCGTACTCACTCCGCTCGGGGCTCGGGTTTTCATTGTTTTCTTTCCTGCAATACACTTCTCTTTTCCAAGATGTGCTTGGCACTCCCATGCGATATGCGTAAACAAACTTATTTTAACCCCACACCTTAACCAGAGAGCGGTAGGGAGATTTGTTTGGGGGTTGTACTTAATAAATAAACAACACGTAGTGATGGAATTTGAAATGTATTGTGAGCGTTTAAAAATAGTACAGCGGTAGGGAGATTTGTTTGGCGGTCGCATTTATGAATTGGTAATAGTAAAATAAATAAACAACACGTGGTGATGGAATTTGAAATGTATTGCGAGCGTTTAAAAATGATACTTTGCAGAATTTTGTCGAGAGATTTCAAATTTTATGAAAATCGAATTAAAACTTTAGAAGATATTAATAAAAATATTTATTAAGAAATTTGAATAAAAAAAAAAAATCGGCGCTTCTTTTTATAGGAGTTTTCGAGGTTGAATCGTCAAGCGACCAATATACTTATTTAATTGCAGAATTTAATCTGCAGACGTATAATTCATTTCACAGAATTAAAAATCATCAAGATCTGAATATTTATATAACTTGCTATAGTACGAACGCACCTCATTTGTCACGTTTGAAGTACAATTTCCAACTTGTTTATATAAATTTTAACGTAGAATATCATTGTTTTATTGTGTATTTCAATTATAATAAATAAAAAATATATTGAACAGATCTAGCATTTTAAAAGCGTTTAGATGTTGAATGTTTCATGCTGAATATTTAATGTTGAATGTTTAATTAAAAATACTTTCGCTATTATAATTTTAAACAAGAGTGAAAACAGCAAAAAAAAAAAAAAAAAAAAAAAAAAAAAAAAAAAGTGAAAGTTTTCTAGCTATTTTACTTTTCTTTTATATTATTAAAACAGTTCAGTTAGAATTCTTATAAAATAATAAATAATAAGTAAATAAAAATATAAATAGAGTAAAACAATAATTTGTATCATCAAATCATTAAGTTTTATGTATTAATTTATGTATTTCTGAGAAGTTTGCGTGTTGTTTTACTTTTATTAAACATTTTTTGAAACATTGTTTTCGATGACTGTAAACATTTATGAAATTAAAGTATGCTTTTTAATGAACTTTTTTCATTATCTGATAATGAGAGGGACTGAGGGTAGAGGTAAAAGCACTAACGAAAAAAATATAATGTATTATTTTTCTATTTTTAGCCATCAGTACTAGATTTTACTGGGGAAAAAATATATAAATGTTTTTTTTTTTTAAGAGTGGGGGTGTTTTAGAGGCAGGGAAGAGATTATTACAAAGTCCGTTAAAATATATACATATTCCATCTATACAACTACGATTTCTTAAAATTTCACAGAGGTAGAAAAACAGATAGGCATGCCATTAAACATAAAAACCTTTTAAATCCATGTTTGAATAATTTTCAACTTGTCAAATGTTTTTCTTTATTTTTTTCCCCATTATATGTTTTTTTTTTTTTTTTAAATTCTGCAAAGAATAATCTCAATTTTGGGGAAGGGAAGGGGGGACTATGTTTTTTCGCAAGATCACTTTATGAGATTTGCTATAATAGATAAATATTGATGTTGCAAAACATAACATTATATTTAACCTAGCAATTTTGCCCTTCAATACCACTTATTTTTGAAAAGAAAATCAGCAGTATATATGTATATGTTACGGTTTTCCATAAAGAATATAAGATTAATTATTTTTATAAATATTTCATATTTAACTGACA
Organism: Maratus michaelseni; assembly: GCA_963931845.1. NCBI lineage: Eukaryota > Metazoa > Arthropoda > Arachnida > Araneae > Salticidae > Maratus > Maratus michaelseni. Next base: position 268,025,638 of record OZ007590.1, on the reverse strand, counting down.
TGTGTCATATAGATTTCATGATAAAATATAAATAATATTATAAATGAAATAAACATAATAAATAATATTTCATCAGATTTTATAATAATCAAAGTCTACTTTAAAAAAGAACAATAATAAGATAGCTTGAATTGAATTCGGTCAGAATGAATCCATGTTAGCACAAAGATAAATATGTATTAAGAAAATATATTAACAGCGTATGGCCATTTTGCAGTCTCGAATCATGGAAATATGCTTCAATAAGAGGTGTTAAACTATTTTCATGTTTAAAAGAGCAATAATAATAATAATAATAATAATAATAATAATTGTTATTATCAAATTATGTTCGAAATGCATGTAACACTCAATATCAATAATATTAATGACCATTTAGAGAATTACGTACATAAACACCAATTAAAAAAATTGACTTAGACAATTACATACAATAGAAATTCAGTAAAACAACAAAAATCCGTTATAGATAGCTTTGATTCTTAGCAGGTACATCATGTGTTGTAAATGTATTATGCACTTTTCGGACGAATTATTGTATTCATTTTGTACGGATCAAGCCATTTTTTCCGTTTAAGGCAGGTTCTAATTCATAGATTTTACCGTACTTTAATTTTCTTCCCCAGAAATGTATACACTATTATTAAAAGATAATTTTAATTTTCGAATAAACACCATTTAAAAATCTGGGCATTTTTTGTAGAAATTGATGCGACGGGTCTCTTTTTATTGATTTTTGCACGGGCCATACCAGGTCAATGATTTTTATACGGGCTGGGTCGGAACGGGCTTAGAAAATTTCGGCCCGTGCAGACCACTAAGAAGAAAGTCCAGGTCAGGTCTAAAGTGCAGACCCATCCCGGCCCGAGTCTGAAAAAATAAGTTAGACCCAGGTCGGAAAAAGTGATGCCCGGTCCGAGCTGCAGAAAAAAGTAAGTACTAGGTCCTGCACGAGTCTCTTCAATGAAAATTGGTCCGAACGCAGGCCGATCTAGGGCCAGGTTCAGACCTCTAACACAATATATAAATTATCATAGATACCCATAACAATCCCCAATAAGTTAATTCCAAAGACAGGTCGAATAGCTGGGTTTGTAATTAATCTCGTTAGGTTTAAAACAGAGCCGTTCTCTCACCGGATTGCCCTTATGAACTGCACCGTTATATAGGGGTGTGGCTGGACCGATGCGGGCATACAATAATCCCAGCACAGCAGTAACTCTATTTGGAACCTTGTGAAAATACATTGTTAAATTTTCTATGAGTGATCGGAGCGCGGCGCATCAGTAATGATAAGTGATGGAACCGATGAAGTCGATTAGCACTTAATGTAATTGAAGGCGCTTGGTGCACCGACTGTACAATCATTGCTACGGCTCTGAAGAACCATAACGGACAAAAGCCCCTTTTTGATAAAATTCGTTTATAGAAAGATTTTTAAAACATTTTAACAGCTTAATGCAATATCTTTCAAACTTATTTATTACTGGACCTAAAATTTTTTTTTAAATCCCCCGTCGAACAATTTGAAACTTTCTGACACATTTATGCCCATTATTTTATAAGCTAAAGCATGGATGAGTCAATCGGAATAGAATAACGTTTCCCATTTTTCGATCTACATATTACATCTTGAGTTATGAGCGAATTCTATCGTATGACGTCGATTCTCAGGCTTTCGCGTCCGTAGCGTTTGTTAAAAGCTCCAATTTCGACAGTAGTTTCTGAAAGATTTTTTGTTGTCATTGAAAAATAGAAACTGATTTTCGATTTCATAGTTTAATAAAAACGTCTGTCAATTTTATTCGAGCAGTAGGGAAACGAGAGTTCGAGGACAGCCGGTGAGTTCACGGACGCACCGTGCACTGCCCCTGAATGCGAAGGTGAGGGGTGAAAATAAGAACTCTAAGATGCGGTTAAATGGACGAGATTACCATACTATAAGATGAATATTAAATTTATATACTAATTTTGAATGACGAACATCTTATGGACTATTACTAATTAAGTGAAACAACGAAAAATATCAATGTTTAACGAAAAAAGCTGATTCAAAAACCACGGCAAAAGAACTAGTTGTTTTAATCCCTCCCTAGAACACGACGTTCAGACGCCGTGGGAAAGCAAGGGTCGTCGGGAGAGTTCGGCATATGACCTAGGACCGGTTCCTCTTATGGGGTTCCAACGACGAAGCCGTCGCGTGTCTTCTGGCATTTCATCAAGTGTCTTCTTGGAGGTCTCATCTGATTATGGGAACCTCCACGTATCATAACGACCTTTACTGTCACCACTCAGTAGAATTGGTGTGATGCGCAGATGGCAGTGCACCAACCCCCGTAGCGCATACGGGGAGCAGACCCTGAACGTTCCTGTTATATGTCCCTCAGTACATGGGTACGGCGGTTGAGACGCCAACGGGTGACACTAAGGCATCTGGCGGCGCAGCTCAGTTTATTTCTTAAGAATCTTTCAACTATAAGATGAGGATTAAACAAATATTTTACTTTTTGAACAATCATGACATTAATGAGTACTAATAATTAGACAAAATATCCATTTTTAAGGGGGAAAAAACGATTTCTTGAGAATTATTCAACTATAAGATGGGGGATATCATAATATAAGATGGAATCTAAACTTATATTACATGTCCTGAAAAACGGACACTTTAATGAGAATAATAATTAAGCAAAAGAAAATATCAATTTCAAGAAAAAATGCTGATTTTATAAGAAATTTTATACTATAAGACAAGGTTATCAAACGATAAGATGAAGATTAAACATATATATTAATTTTGAATGCCAAACACCTTAACGAGTATCAATAATTAAACAAAAGAAAATATTGATTTTTAATGAAAAGTGCTGATTTCTTAAGAATTATTCAACAATAAGATGATGATATCAACTTACAAGAGGAAATTTAAACTTATATTACAGTTTCTGAACAATGGGCACCTTAATGGGTATAATAATGAAGCAAAAGAATATACTGATTTCAAAAGAATTTTTCAACTATCATATTAGCTATTCTTGCTGTAAAAGGAAAAGTACACTTATATTTTAGTTTTTGAACCAAAATACATAAACAATATTCAAAATTTGAGTGACTTTTAACGAATTAATTGATTTTTCCATGCAATAATAGGGGTTTAGAAACCAATTACCTAATTTTTATTGTATATACTTGATTTAATTCTGTTTAGACTGCACATATCATAATTTTTATATTATTTAGACTTGATTTAACTGCTTATATATACAATGTAAACGCACCGGTTTTTTCTTTTTTTTTTCATTCCTAAAATATAGCATTTAAGAGGGGAGGTAAAAACCCATCCTCACAAACTGAGGGAATCACTAATTTACATATAAAAATAAGGATTTCTTCGATAAACAAAAATTCTTATCTTTAGTAATTTTTACGCAATTCCAATGATTCTACCATGTTTTTTCATGAGTTTTATATACAATTAGCGATTTTATATTAATTAATTTTCAGTAATTTCCATTATAAGACTAAAGCTTTTCTATCATAGAAATACCACAATCTAAAATTTCATTTAAGCTCATATTTACTTTTAGTTATACTTTTCTTGAACTTTTACTTGAAATCATGGAGAGACGGGGGCGTGAGCCTCCTGCGTCTCTCAACCCTTTTAACTTTTGTCTTTCATATGATTTTTCAGCGCATACATCAAAATACTTTAAACCAAAATTTCATTCAGTTTCTGTGAACGGAATGATAGTTAGGGGCTCATATATCGGGATAGTTTTTTTTATAATCACTCTGTACATGTTTAATCTTCATCTTATGGTTTGATAACCTTGTCTTATAGTATATAACACATGGGCTGTTAAGGTCCCGGTCTGGCACACAGATGGCGTTGCAATCGCCAAACCGATGTTTTTTTTAGTAAATACTAACCTTTAAAAGGTAGTAGAAAAAATGCCATGACGATTCGCCGTGTGGATAAAACGTTAGAGTAGTTTTAGTTGAACGACTTCATTGATAAACAAAAAAATGAATTTTTGTTATGAAAAGTGGTCGACGGGATAATAGAGAAGTATCGTTATTTCATTAATTAAAATAACAATTGTGTCCTTAAATTCGTATATTTTGTTTATTTATTATTTTGATATTCCAATGGCAACGTTCTCCCGATTATTTGGCGTTACAGTTTGGCGATAGTTTTTTGTTATGAAAAGTGGTCGACGGGATAATAGAGAAGTACCAAAGCATTTCCTCAGATTTTTCAAAACTGTTCCATAAATGTCTTAAATACATAAATCAGTATTTGGTACACCACTTTTTTGCAAGCCTATGGGAGCTTAAACATGGAATTAAACTTTGTGGTCCAGCAGCCATTTAAGTGACGTCAGACTTTGCTGGCTTATTAACAGCTTAATGAAATATTAAAAAATAAATGCTTATAATTTTTGTAAATGCTAATGAACGGTTTTTCTAAATGGAAAATAATCCTTAAATTACGTAATCTACTGGTGCTTCGATACAGTACGCATACACACAGCCATGATTGAATAAAGTAAACAAATAAACAATAAGTGACGCATGCATAAAAATTAAATAAAAACCCGATTAAAAGCTCAATATTTTTTCAAAAAGTACGCGCAAAAAATAAATTAACAATCGTATTTCAATTGCATTATAGGATGACGTCATCTGATAATGCAGTATTTTATTTTGGTGGCAACACTAATTAGAGTAAAACCTTTCATTTCTTTTATGAAAACAATGCCGATTTAATTTTTATTTAACAGCAATTTTTAATCAAAAACATGTTTTAATGAAATGTTAAGTGTGCTATGTCAGAAGCCTGTTCAAAATCCTTTCATATGCTGTCTCCTTCGTCGTTCTGCGTTTCGTATTTTCTGAGAAAAAGGGATGTTGACAGGAGAAATAATATATATGATAAGTGTGCTATGTCAGAAGCCTGTTCAAAATCCTTTCATATGCTGTCTCCTTCGTCGTTCTGCGTTTCGTATTTTCTGAGAAAAAGGGATGTTGACAGGAGAAATAATATATATGATATTTTACCTGGATGATTGTACTGATCTTAGCATATATGCCAGTATAATTATGAAATACTGAATTATTTTTTAAAACACGTGTGGGTACATCCAGGTTGAAAATTATATCTACACGTGTTTTTTCATATCCAATTCTAATTTAAATCTCTTGTTATCCAATTTTCCATTATATTTAGTTCATATTTCATTTCTTAATCCATTTGTATTTACTTGATATCAACTCCAAATTATTAACATTTTATGGTTTATTATATATATATATATATATATATATATATATATGAAATGAATGTGAAAAAGTATGAAAGAATTTTGAATGTGAACGAATGTGGATTGATATGAAAGGATAGTTTAGTTAAACCCATTCCAAATCAGAAACTAAAAGATAAAAATTCAAAGTTTAAAATCCCTAAATCGTGTGTCAAAATTTTAAAGTTTTGCCTTCATTTCTAGTTGCCCCTGTAACTTAACTTTCCTTACGATACATTTATTACGAACAGATATCAATTTTGAATCCTCGTTAAGATTAAAAGTGCTGACGGTAGCGCATCTCTCTTCTCCCGGTGACTAGATTTTGCATGTTAATTATCTGGGCTGCTTACCCAGATATGAGTCAAGGGCTAATTAGCCAATTAAATTACATTATTTCATAAGTTGCAAAGCGGTCTCTGGCGGTAGTTTCGATGTATATAATGTGAGGAGCACGTTTTTGCGTGGCTTTTTGACTCTAATCACTCTCCACAAAAACTACGGCCAGTATTCTTCGAAGTGCGACGGCATCCTTGCCGGTGTAAGTCCGGCAATTCGCCGAAATATGAACGATAAGACGATGTTTCCCCGGTAAAAGACTCTTCAAACTGTCCCCTGGGCCTAGCTTAAAGAGAGACTTGTAATTAATTGGAATAAAAGCTAGTTCCCAGGAAAATGCCTGCTGATTTCTTACATTCGCACGACTACATCAACGACGTTATACCTTACTGGGATGTGTGGTAGCGGCGATCAACCGTCCGTCGTTACAGAGGGATCGATGTGCGTTCGGTATACCGAGATGCGCTCGTTATACAGAGGCGTATCTCGGTATACCGAACGCACATCGATCCCTCTGTAACGACGGACGGTTGATCGCCGCTACCACACATCCCAGTAAGGTATAACGTCGTTGATGTAGTCGTGCGAATGTAAGAAATCAGCAGGCATTTTCCTGGGAACTAGCTTTTATTCCAATTAATTACAAGTCTCTCTTTAAGCTAGGCCCAGGGGACAGTTTGAAGAGTCTTTTACCGGGGAAACATCGTCTTATCGTTCATATTTCGGCGAATTGCCGGACTTACACCGGCAAGAATGCCGTCGCACTTCGAAGAATACTGGCCGTAGTTTTTGTGGAGAGTGATTAGAGTCAAAAAGCCACGCAAAAACGTGCTCCTCACATTATATACATCGAAACTACCGCCAGAGACCGCTTTGCAACTTATGAAATAATGTAATTTAATTGGCTAATTAGCCCTTGACTCATATCTGGGTAAGCAGCCAGATAATTAACATGCAAAATCTAGCCACCGGGAGAAGAGAGATGCGCTACCGTCAGCACTTTTAATCTTAACGAGGATTCAAAATTGATATCTGTTCGTAATAAATGTATCGTAAGGAAAGTTAAGTTACAGGGGCAACTAGAAATGAAGGCAAAACTTTAAAATTTTGACACACGATTTAGGGATTTTAAACTTTGAATTTTTATCTTTTAGTTTCTGATTTGGAATGGGTTTAACTAAACTATCCTTTCATATCAATCCACATTCGTTCACATTCAAAATTCTTTCATACTTTTTCACATTCATTTCATATATATATATATATATATATATATATATATATATATATATATATATATATATATGTAAGGAGATTATATGTAAATAGTCACTTTACTGAACCAGTAATCAATGAACAACAAAATATGAACTTTAATTTCAACTAATACACTTTTAGTTAAAACTATATAACTAATTTATCTTACAATAATCCAACTAGGCCTACAATCCATTTTATACATCTTGCTTCATAACAAAAATGAGAAGAGTGGCTCTTAGCCCAATCTCGTGATCCAAACTATTTTACAACTCGCGCATTAAAGCCATGGATAATAACAGAGTGTCAGTTCAGTGTCAGTTCATTTGATGATCATTTACGTGAAGTGTTCAAACTGAAATCCTACAAATATATATATATATATATATATATATATATATATATATATATATATATGTAGCATTTTGACGAGGTTGAGATATTACGATGAATAATATTCGATGAAAAGATGGCAGTCCTTCAACGATATAGCAAGTTGCAGTCGATATTAGCAAGTATGGCGAAGTAGAAGGCAATGAAATGATTCCACCAAAGTTTTCCAATAAATCCAGCCAATCTCCAGACAAATAATTTTATTAGAAGACGAACAACACAGAAACGATTCCCAAAGGTCTAAAACTTATAGCCCTCGGGCTAACGTTGCTTCAGTTCATTGAATTAAGATGTTGCTGGGCCAGATGAATATTCTACGGTCATAAAAATACCAGACACATATTTGTTTAGCTTCCGAAAACGTCAAAAATCTGCCGCTCCGACCGGTGCGGGCGAGTTTTGTTCTCTCCTCGGAAACATACACAGAATTATGTCACGGGCGCACAACCCAATGAGTGAGAAGCTAGCTCCAGCCCAACGAATGAGGCTAGAGGGCGAGGCTAAAACAATAAAGAATCCCTTACTTGGGTGCGGACCAATTTTGAAGTTAAAATCCCAAGCGCGCGAAAAATTCAGAGCATTAATAATAATAATAATAAAAATAAAATGGCTTTAAAAACATTCGAAATGAGAACGCGTCTCAGAATTTTATAGATTGGGGAACTGATAAAAGCTACGAATGATCTTAAATTTTAGATTAAGATTTGGAATAAAATAATTATTAATATACGGATATTTACTTTTAAAAGGACTTTAAATAGGAATAGATATTATTAAGAATTAAGGAAATACTGACTATGACAGAAGTTAGATTAAATTTAAAAGATTAATGCGAATAAAATTGAAGGATACGAAGGAAATATATATATATATATATATTATAATTTTCTCTCTCTCTCCTTTTAAATATTCTTCATATTTTCAGTATTTTTGGCCAATTACCATTGAAGAACAAGCTATGGTAAAATTATGATTGCACTTGTTAATTTATTAACTATGTGGTATTCTGTTTACACATTATTATTAATTATCTATTTGGAGATTTAATTAGATTGTTACAAGAACTTGATATGTTTTTTTGAAATTCAAAGATATTATATATATATATATATATATTGCATAGAAAAAAGTTTGATATTTTTTGAAGACTTCTTAACATATGTATATAATATATGTTATATATAACATGTATATTATGTATATCATGTATAAAACATATCTAACATATGTACAAAACATATGTAACATATCTAACATGTGCATAAAACATATCTAACATATGTAACATATGTATAAAACAATGTAACATGTGTATAAACATATGTAACATATCCAACATATGTATAAAACATATGTAACATGTTTGTTGCGAAAAGTCATCTCACACCACGATTTGCCGAAAGTAATATTTGCATCATTTAATGCTGTTGATCAGCAACCTGTCCCTGGGACTATATCTGCAAATCATCCATGGAAAACCTCAGCCAACTTCGTAACAAAATCTGCGTACTGTCAGAAATGACTCTCGTTATCTCCGTAATTAGCACTATTCGCAGAGACCTCAAAACTACCACATTAAATAAAAGAATCAACCACCTTGCCAAAAAATTTTATGAAAAATTATGACATCCCTAATGATATAATCGCAGAATTGCCGGATTATGAGGCATTCGAACCACATCACCGCAAGCGTCCAAAATATTCTTGCATTATTGACTATGAGCATTAGTGCTCACCATTCTACAAATTTCTCTCTCTTACTTTTATATAAATTTTTAATTTCCTAATTAAACTTATTCCTAAGCTATACCAAAAAAAAAATGTTTGCCCTTTTTAAGTGCCTTTTTTGTTAAAGCCTTGCTTTGCCTGCCTTTTCCACCTGGCATTTAAGTGCTGTTTTTGAACATGTTCCGAACCCTATTTTACACTTTTTCCACTTTTTTCAGTAGTTAATTTTAACTTCAGCTATACCATTTTACTTTTTTCCTTTTATTAGACTCTATCCTTAATAACTTTTGCTTTACTTTTTTATTCCCATTGTTTAATTTTTCTTCTATTTTTAATTGTTCTTTCTTATGTAGTTAATACTACATTTAACTGTTCCCAACGGCTCAATATTTACAAGACACTTTACTCACAAAAAGACTGGGCGTAAAGTTGATCGTAACTCGGAAGCCCCTTAACCCTTTCAGGCACAGTGGTCCCACTCCGGGCACACCTAATTTTAGTTACAAACTTGCAAACGGCACCAAGAATATTTAATAAAATTTTGTTTCTACAATGAAAGTTTAAAATAAGGAGTTCTTATTTTCGAAAAAAGTCGTTTGTAAATTCCGGTGTCAGTCAGTAATTTCTCATTTTACGGACCAACTCTGCCTGTGCCGGAAAGGGTTAACCGACATCAACTGTTCGACAACCTGTCCAATTCCCTTCGCTAATGTTAAACTTATAGGCGTATATATTCATATTTTTAAATTATCACCTCAGGAAATTAATACTTTTAACTTAATTTTTCTTAAAGGATGTATTTTGTTTCTTAGATGTCAAAATATTTCTTTAAAAAATGCTTAATTTATTATTTTATATGTTAAAAGCTGACGAGCAGTGTGTAAAATTTTAACACTTCAAATAAAATTAAGTATATGTTTTAGAAATATTTTGACAGCTAAAGAAAAAAAAAGAAAAAGAGAGAGAGAGAGGGTTGGAGAGAAGGGGGGAGAGCGAGAGAAATAAGTTAGCTAATATATCCCTGAAAAGTATTTTAATTATGTTTTTCCATGCATATGCTTGGATAATATAACAAATATATAACTTCAATAGCTTTCAATATTTAAAAATATAATATATTCTTATAATGATAATCCATTAATGCAGTTGTGACGGGTGTGTTGACATCCATACATATTTGTTTGACGTTACAAAGGTTTCTAGTAATTTCGTTCAGAGACTACGCCATATTATTGCTGCGCATGGTTCAATTAAGTATCCTGATTAAATCTGATATTTTCAAAATCTTTCTGGGGGGGGGGGGGGGATCACAATTAGCAGTGACTGCCACTTCCCTCAGTGTTGATTTGGCAATCTTTCCCATCAAAAGGATAGTACTATCACTACTTACTTTAAAATGGTGATAAGACTTGATGCCTTCCCATTTTCTGTCAGTATTTGTTTAGTTTCTAGTGTTTTCACTGCTGAGACATGCAATGCCTTTATTGCACCAATCTCCTGAGCACATTTAAAAAAATCCAAAGCAGAATTAACTTAAAAGTAAGTAAGTTGCTACCAACTCACAATTCGCTAAAATAATTCAAATATATATTTCATGATTTATCTTCTCTTTTTTGGCAAATTGGCCTTAATATGTTCAGGAATAAGAATGATTTAACCTTACACTTCATTAAAAAAATATTTAAATATATTTCAAAACAATTTAAAATGTTATCATACCCGTCACAAGAATTTTGCCAACCCGTCACAAGGATTTTGTCACACCCGTCACCCTAAAATTTCACACAAAATAAAAATTTAATGATTTTTTAACGTTTTGCAGTTATTCAGACTTGCAATAGTTAGACTTTCCGAAAGTTCCATGTATTTTCATGGAAAAATGCATTTTGTATAATAACTTAAGCATCTTTTTTGTGACGGGTGTGACAGAGAGACAGGGTAAAGGTATTTGTATTAAAAATCGGGACTTTTAAATTTTTTTGAAAAATTGAGTGTTTCAAAAGATACACAAAGGTCACAAATAGTAATATATGCACATATATGGAAAATGCTGCTGTTTTAAATATTGCTTCTGGCAGAATGAAAATACCCTATTTTACAGGCTGAAAGTTTTTCAAATTTTTCCAACTTTGAGCCTAGATAAATTATTAAAAAAAATATTTTTAGAGATTAGTTCTCTGTAATTTCATATGCGTCATATTGTTACCTTTAATTTGATATATTATTTGTAGTAATAAAAGACATTTGAAATTTCAACCATCATGTCCACTTTTTCATGGAAATGCCCATAAGCACAGCATTTTTTTTTAAATGCTTTTTTTTTTTGTAATTACGCAAAAATACTTTCATAAGCAGAACAAAACTCGCCCTACTGGACTTCATTATAAAGGCGCTGGTACAACAATACCAATACAGTATAGTGGTATGAATAGATCTTCTCCCGTTTCTTGGAAAACACAGAGAGATTCCCCTGACCAAAATAGGAGACTTCCCAAGCCGCTCGCTTACTCCCCCCTAAGGTCAAGGAAGGGAGAAAGACGTAGATTAAAAGAAAGATAGCCTGAATTCGAACTCCGTAAATAATTGGGGTAACAGGGCTTCCTTTTTACCCGAAAATTTTCTATCTGGAAAGAAAATGAGGGATATTTTACAAATCAAAATACGGAAACGAGATTCCACTCTAACAAATTATTCCACCAAATTAATGTGTTTTTAGAGTCTACCAGGTGTGGACGGGTCATTGCGATCATACTCATAGGGGGCAGAGAATACGTAGAATGCTAAGGGTGATTGATTTAAATCAATATTTAAAAAAAATTCTGCTGAAATATGTATTTTTGCTTTGATTTAGATTATAATAAAATTTAAGCGACCCACATGTTATTTATTTGGATTAAAAAAAAAAAAAAATCTCCGCTTCTCTGAAATCTTTTTTTAAAATTCTCAATTTTAAATTTTATATTTGCAATCTGTACATATTGTTTTTTTTTTTCTTCTAACTAATGATAGAACAGTATTTATTACAAAAAGGTTATCCTGATGGCATTTCCAGAACAAAAGTGGCCCAAAATTTATTTGGTCATTAATATGGCATTATTAAAAAGGCCATTATTACCCTTATATATTTCACTTAGATGCTATTTAACATGATATTGTTGTAATTTGTTTGATAAATCAATATTAATATTTATTTTTAAATATCTTGCAATTGTTTTATCCATGGCTGTGTCACACGCTGTAACAGCACAGAAAGGCAAAATAAAGAGGATGAATACTGTCAATCTACAGATTTTTATAGCTGATCAATTTTTGAATGAATTATGAATGTTTTCTTTCTAACAATAGCTTGTTTCAATACTTCGTCACCAAATGCAGCAAGGATTGGTATCTTGTGGATTCTATTGACACATAAGAAAATTCACACAGAACCGAATATACCTTAAAAAATTGCTCATGAAGTAATATTAAAGTGCAAAGCTGAATGTAACTGTTTTATTGGTAGCCTTGTCCTTGTCACAGATATTGCAGCAAATGTCAAGAGCATGCATGATGAATTAAAAAAGATGCGATTTGACTGAGATCGGAAATATATATATATATTTTAAATTTTCTAAGAAGAATAAATTTACTAGTAGTTTTATAACTTTAATCATGAAATTCCTAGCTAAGGCAGATGCTTTTTATGACTTTATTTTTGAGCAAAATACTGTATTCGAAATGTCTCTTTCGGAGAGGTGGAGAGCCCATTTCAAGTCAAGTTTTTGTGAAATGTCAGGTGAAAAAGCAATAAAGCAACTCTGTATTAAGGACTATTTTCTACTTACGGTTTATAGGACATTCAAAACTTAGAAACAAAGTGGGGAATGAAAAAGCAGGAAAATTGTTTTTATTATACAAAGCCTGCTTGCATTCCAAACCCTTGAGTGTTTTGAAAAAATAATACATTTTTCATATTTTCTAAAGTATTCGTCTATTTTTCATTTCAATATATCTACTTATTAAAAGTCACCAAGGCAAAAAAGTAACAAGTAGTAACAAAAGTACAAAGTAATTTCTTTCCATTGACTTTCAATATCAGGTATTAATAAAATTAGAAATGAAAATGGAGGTGACTCTAAAATACTATTAATTGTTATATTTTTTAACTTTAATCTTTTGAGAAAAACCTTGAACATTTATGTCATATATTTAAAATTAATTGTATTAACCAATGTGTATATATGCATATTTTTTATGAGAAATGCAATTTCAAAAGATTTTAGATATTTTATATATTTTACACTTACACATTTAAATATTTTTTAAAAATAGGACATATCTTATATGCTGACAAATACTATCTAATATTGCAAAAAGGAAAAAAAAAAATCTGTTTTTCTTTTTTTCACATATTTTCATCCATTTAAAAATTAATTAATTTATAATTATTAGTTTTCATATGGTACTTGCATTTAAAATTTAAAAAATCATCAAGCATTCTTGCTAAATTTATATGTATAATGTGTAGAAAAGTTAACTTTCTAACATAATAATTTAAAATTTAAAAAAATCCGATTTAAATAACAAAAAAATATATGATTTAAATGAAATAAATCCCTTTTTTAAAAAAAACAAAATCATGATTTTTGCGTACCCTGATTTGAAGCCTTCATGAATGTTTTAAAATGTATAATATCAATGATTTTTAACTCCCAATTAGTAATTTTTAACGTTAAGACATTTTTAGAATATTTATAAGACTATTCACTTTAAAAAACAATCATTGTTTTTCCATTGAACTTAAATATTTTTCGACATCGAAGCGAATCAAAAGAGTATTTCTGAGATTTCAATTACCATCGATAGTATTTGTTTTCTATCCAAAATAAAAGTTATGTACATCTATAAATAAATCTTTTTTTTAAGGGGAGGGGCAACTTTAGAAATTATAATAATTATTTCTTTATTAAACTGGGCAAACGACTGATTATTGGCAAAAGAATATAAAACGTTTTAATTGCTTTAAATATATATATTCGTTTTTCTTATGAATTTGGTTTGTCTGTCCGTCTGACAGTGTTCCAACTCACGTAAATATACTCGGATTTTCATGTAAATGATGTTATTCAGGTTTATTATGGCATGTTCTGTATTGAAAATGAAATATGTAGCACTTACGGTTCATTTACAGGGACACACAAAATAATCCCGTTACATTTTGGTGTAGTATCAGGAAAAATCGTTTGCGGTGTATTTCAATGATATTTCATTATTTTAAACACATTTAAAATATACATCACTGAGGTGTGCTACAAGACGCACTTACTGTAGAATTATGGTATGCATAGAATTTGTCGATTTTTCACAAATACACACAAAAGAATTTGGCTTGAGTACTGTCTATCAAAAGTAATTGCTGGAAGTGCGCTTTCAGTTGTGGTACGCATTTTAACATTTAAGGTTTTTTTTTTTTTTTTTTTTTTTTTTTTTTTTTGCATACCACTTGGTGCTTTCCCTCCGCTGAGCTTAATTATAAAATGTTGCATTTAACTGAGGAATAAATTTTGACATATATGTGTATGATGGTATTGAAGAATTCAGAAATGTATTGTAGTGAAAGGCTGCAATTGTTTATTGAATATATTATTCTTGATTATTTTACAAATTAAGAATAAAAAACTATTATTACTTGTGTAAGAACGTTGAACTTTTCAAATTCATCAAAACGCACTTATAAAACATTTCTTATAAGACGTTAAAAAATGTGTTTTCATAGAATAAGTTTTTAAAACCTGATATTTCTATTTCTTAATTCACTTTTCTTCTGATTTACTTACCAGATATATGCATTATGAAGATCTTTTAATAAATGGTAAAGTTTCAGTATCTGTACGTGCAGAATAAAATCTATTGACTATTGACATAATAATAATAAAGTATTTTATTTTTATATGTCAAAAGTCATTTTTCTTCTTTTTAGAATAACTTCATTATCACTACCTAAATTGGTTACCTGAGTTAAGTATATTAATTATTTCAATCATTTTTAAATGTCTGAGTTTTATAGATTTACTTATTTTTATTTCAAGGAAATAATGTAGTTTTCGGAAACTTTTTAATTTGGTGCATATAAAATTTATTTAAAAAAAAATGGGGGGGGGGATATAAGTAGGAACTTTATTTGCAGAACTAAAAGTTATTGAATATAAGTTCATACTGACTCAATCATACTAAATTATTTCATTCTCATAAACGAAAATGATCTTTTTCTTTGAGAATGATGTCAATATCACCATCCGAACTAATCTGTCAATCAATAAGACAACTTGAATCTTTCTGACACATTCACGGACTCATTTTTAAACGGAAAATTGATGGCACTTGCATGCCTGATTATTGAAGTGATTTGGAATCGAATGGTGTTTACAATCTTTTGATAAATGAATATTGTCTATCGCTATAAGTGATTGTTGTCACGTGAACAAAGGTTTTCTTCTTTCCCGCGTTGTTACGTCCTGAATGTCGATTCTAAACACAAACTTCGATAGTATTTTGTGTCTTTATCAAAAAACAGCATTTGTTTGTATAGTATCATAATAAAAGCAGCTGCCAATTTCATTCGTTTCCAAACAAAAATGAATCCAGAAAATGCAATCTTTTAATAAAATTACAGTTTTATGAATGCCAATGCAATATTTCTTGAAATATAACGTCATTTTCATTTGTCGAAGCATGATTCTGATGGGTGATTTATGATCGGGGAATTTTATGTTATAGAAATATAGTCCTTTTTTATTATGTTACTTAAAGTAAGTACTTTAACAACTTATTTAACAGAAAGAGCAACAGAAGTTTACTGGCATATTTAAAATAACCTTTATGTCTAATCGCTAACATTCCTAAGCATGGTAAATTTCGTATAAATTCAGAATTGAATCTATGAATTTAACGATTATCGAATTTAACTTGTGAAATGGCGAAAGTTATAAACATGAAAAAATTAGCAAATACAAATCAAACGCTATAACAGATAGATATATATGAATGTAATTATATTTGCGCAAAATTAATGTGCAAATTATACTTTTGATTAAAATATATTTATATACAATTGGTTAATATATATATATATATATATATATATATATATATATATATATATATATATATATATATACGACCCCCTATATTTTACCATCTTACTTACTTTCAACTGGTAAGAAATTCGACTAGAAAGGAATAACCTAGTTTTCTCCCCACCGGAGTTCAGATCTGCCAGGAGATAAGAAAGGGTACTCTAATAGGGTTCTATTGTGGGGCTTGACCCAGCGCACCGTGGGAGTGAATCACCAAAATAAGATAAGAGGGTCGAATACATGGGAAATGAAAAGGGACCCTACCATTGTGAAATTTTAGGGAAGTTAAATAAATGTGTGACAGAATGATGCATAACATTTATGTTATAAACAGCTTAAAACTTGTCATTTGAACAATCACGATGGAACAAAAAATATTATTACATTTCAGCATGCAATGGTTATCTTATTTCCTCTTATAACTGAACTGTTTTCTTGAGAATCTGAGTGTAACATATGCATAAAGCAAATTTATCATGAACATTGAATCATGACATTAAAATTTTCATAACCGAAGATATAGGGAAATTAGTTGAAATAAAACCATAAAAGCTTTAATATGCACACTATTAATTAAGAATTAATTTTCGTTTAAAGATATTTGTTTAGTTAAATATATTATATTATATTGTTATTAAATATATTATATTGTTTAATTTTTTTAACTAGCACCTTACAAGACGCATACCTTACAAATACATTTACACCTTACAGATATTGTGACATTATGCTTAGATAAGAAACAATTTCAATTACAGTACCACATTTTAAAAAATTAATCAATGGTAAACTCAGAGGGGACGGGGGATATGAATTCTTAATTTCGATCGCAGAAATCTTCTTTTAAATATATCGAAAATTCTATTGGAAATTAGTGATATCCACACATTGTATGATCATTTTGAAGTCCCGAATAATATAAATACACCTCAAGAAGAGATGCTGAAATGTTTTCTTGGTTAAAAGAACAAAAGATTTAATTACATTAAATGATTCTGTACATGCTTTATATTTTCCCCCACAATTTATTGTAAAATGTTCCTGAAAAAAAAAGTACTATTTTCTCAATTTTAAAGACGATCTTTAAACTTTTAAAAATGTTCCATAATTTCTTTACTTTTACTTATCCTTTTATTAAATATCTTATAGAAGTTTTCGATAAATATATTACATGTTGACTTGTAGGCGATTGCTGTATTCTGACATCGTTTCTCAGGCTTCCGCGTCTCTAAAATTGGTTCAAAGCACCAATTTTGATAGCAGTTTCTGAAAAATCCTGCGTCTTTTTCGAAAAATGCAAAATGTTGTTCGATTTCATAGTTTAATAATAAAAAAAAAACTGCCAATTTTATCCGTTTTTATTAATTAAATTGAATTTAAGAATACTTCTAAAAGTAGCCAGTTTTAACTAATGTAATTTATATGTATATAAAAAAAAATTGTACGCAACAAAAGTATCAAGTTGGCAAGTGCTCTTATTAAAAAAATATGTAATCGAACGGTTGGTTTCCATTTATCAGTAAACTGAGAAATTTTTTCAGAAAATGCTGTCAAAAATGAGTGTTTTGAACCTTCGGAACGCGACAACACAGGAACGAAAACTGCCATCCTGAGACAATAATCGCTTATAACTCAAGATGTAATTAATTTATCGGAAAATGAAAAAACGCTCGATTACAAATCACTTTAATAATCATGTCTGCAAGTATCAGGCTTTTATGTTAAAAAATGAGTCAGAAAATGTAACAGAAAGTTTCACGTTGTTAAACGAGGAAAAATATTTTTTATTTATTATTATTATTTTTTTTTTTTTTTGGAGGGGGGGAACTGCCTTAAAATAATCCAAGATTTTTAATCATTCAGAAATTACCTGGAACATTTGTAAAAATTTATTTCTTATGCATTATGCTTATGAAATAAGCCTTTTTTTGTCCAGATATTTTTAATACTTTATTTCAAAATGTTATATTCACGCTGGAAATGTTTCATGTCAGTCATAGAGTCCTTATAGAGATTTTAAATAAAAAAAGAAATTTCAACATCCACCATTTCTTTAAAATAATTTATTATGAATGATATTTGTTGATTATTGTTTTTTAAAATAAGTAGCCTGATTTAGCTACTTAATAATCTAAAGAGAATTAAATTAACCAGATATGTTTTTCACCTTTTTTCTTTCTTTTTGACTGATTTCATTCCTGATTAAAGCTATAACAGACAATAAAAGTATTTTTAAGTAAGCTATTAGTAATTCAATTGTAATTATCTAAAACAGCATCAAGTATAACAATTTTACCGATATATTACTTGTAATTTTATTCAGCATAAAACATTTAACAACTAAACGCTTTTAAAATTTTCGAACTGTTCCGTATAGTTTTTCTTTATTAAAATTGAAATACACAATAAAACAGTGATATTCAACATAGTATTTGTAATAAGAATTTACCGTGTGTCATACCGTAATTTATCAGTCATGATTGTAAAAAAAAAAATAATAATACAGGTTAAATGATTTCAATCATAGAAGACCTGCAAAAAAACTTTCACTTTGTGAAGCACCCCGAATCCATGAAATATAAGAGAAAACATGGAGGGGAAAATGTTAGTCACCAACTAGTTTCGTTTGGTAGGTTTATCGCCCCTCCTGGCTTGAAAAGAAGAAATACGATTTCTGTCAGAAAAATGATAGGGAGAAAGGTTTCAAATGCATTTCACGGAGTGAGTACCAGACCTGTTCCTCTTCGACTTTAGTCAAAGACTTAGACCTTTTTCACGGAATTTTAAAGAGGGGTTGGATTACAGTTATATTTACAATCGAATAAAATTTCAAACAGTTCGGACAGTAATTTTTTTGTGTTGTTATTTTAAAGGACACGTAGCCCCCCCCCCCCCCCAAAAAAAAAAAAAAAAAAAAAAAGCGCGAGAAGAAAGCATTTCTTTTACAGCTAGATATATCAATATTTTTCAAAGGTCTGTAAAACCATTATATTTATAACCATGGCTTTACAAATTTGATAAAATCTGGTAGCCAGTAAAAAATTCTACCAGTAAAAAAATATAACATGCTCCACTCCGAAGTCACTAATTTTCAAAAGCACAAAAGTTTTTTATCAATTAATTGAGAAAAATAATAAGCCTATTGTAGGATTATTAGTTACATAGTTTAGAACAGTTACATCATTTAAAAAAATGGTATAAACAAAGTGTTCTAATGAAATTTTTCAAAATTACTTATCTATGAAAAAAAAATGTAAAGCCTGCATTAACCGGTATGTTCAGGAAATGCTGATTGCCGAAGGTTTCAAATGTCTGGATAAGTGAGTGCTGCAAAATCTATATCTGATGAGGGGGGCATGGATGAAACAGTGAAACAGGAAAACAATTTCTGCCTATTTTCGTGTCGAAGTCAGTCAAATAATTATTTTTTATTAATTTAAAATTTGCATTTGTTAAACTTATTTTTACCTAATTAAAAATGCCGAAAATGAGAAAAATGCCATTTATGGTCATTTCTTAGGTCAATTTTTGTACAAAAAATTATAATAATAATAAAAAAAAATCGGGTTAAATAACTTGGTGGCTAGATAGAAAAACTAGGTCGCCAGTGGCGACCTGGTGACTGCATTTGTCAAGACCTGTTTAAAACCGATGAAAAATTTATAGAATTCAGACTACTGGGATTATTTTTTTTTAAACTATGAAACGAGAGACCTTTACGAGGAAAAGAAACAAAGAAACAAAAAAAAAAAAACCCAACCAAACAAGAAGGTGTCTTTTAAAAATGCTTTTCTGTCTAATAATCAATATTTTTTAGTGAAAATTTCATTTAAAAATATAAAATTGATGTAAGATGTATAATCATACAAATTTGAGGTAATTATCATGAGCCCAGGCAACGCCGGAAGGGTCATAATATAATTTTAATGACATGCAGATAGCATTCGTTAAAATGTAAAAAATGTAAATCAATGCATAACTAATTTATTGCTGATCAATTTAAATTGATGCATGGTTAGCGTAAAATTGTGTGTAATTATAGATAGTATTTTTCTAAAAAAATGCATTTAACGCCTTTTTTTTTTCAAAATCCATACTCACAGGCAGGGCTTAAATTCTAGGAAAAGAGAGTACCGGAGCTCATACATATACGCAATAAGCAAGAACCCGAAGGCTCTCATCCTGTGAAGAAACATATCGGAGACTTGAGGATTCCATGGAAAAAATCATATTTTATTTGAAGAAATATAGTTGAAAAAATGAGGCGGTCCCCCAGCACTCAGAACGTCTATATCTTCACATCATGAAAACTCAAAATCGAATGCCTTTTTTTGAGATGCCACAAATTTATCCGCATTGACCCATAGGGTACAGAAAAAAATTCGTTACACTGTAAAAAAAAATTCGGAAAAGTTTCCGGTAGGAATAGGATTTTCAGTTGCCCGTATAGGACAGGAAACTTTTCCGAACCAACACGGAAAAAAAAAAACGAAAAAAAAAAAACGATAGTTTTTTCTTTCCGTCAGGAAACTTTTCCTGTTTGATTCAGAAACTAATCTTTAGACACAGAATAAATTCCTGGGTCTTACGGAAATCTTTCCATTCACATAAAGAAACGTTTTGGTAGAACGGTAGAATAGACAGAAAGTATTCCGTTTTAAAAAGAAAAACTTTCCATTCACACTAAGAAATGTCTTGGTAGAACGGTAGAATAGCCAGAAAGTATTCCGTTTTAAAAAGGAAAACTTTCCATTCATACTAAGAAATGTCTTGGTAGAACGGTAGAATATACAGAAAGTATTCCGTTTTAAAAAGGAAACTTTTCCGAATCAGTCAGTAAACTAATCATGAAAAAACTAAAAATTCCTGTGTCGAATAGAAACTTTTTCTTTGCTTTACGGAATTTTTTTTCATTATGATCGGAAAATTTTCTGCATTGTAAAGAAACTTTTGTTTTAAAGAGTAGGAACATTAACAGATGAAAATATTGCTTTTGGACACTGTTTTGATATCCTTTTATCTCAATTAAATATTATTAAGAACTTTTTTGAATACATACACACATTTTAAGTATTTGTTATCATAAAATGCATTACATGTAATGCATTTTATAATAACAAAATACTTAAAATGTATGTATGTATTCAAAAAAGTTCTTAATAATATTTAACTGAGATAAAAGGAAATCAAAACAGTGTCCAAAAGCAATATTTTCATCTGTTATTGGTCCTACTCTTTATAACAAAAGTTTCTTTACAATACAGAATCAGCTTGAAATTTTATTTATTTGTTACAAGTATACTGATACGTTTAGCTCATGGGTATTTACATTTTTTTTTAAATAAGTATTTTATACAAGGAATGCTAGAGAAGTACCTTTATAAACAAGGAGAAGTAATTCTCGTAAAAGAAAAGTGTATAAATAAATAAAAAGTACACAATGAAATGGATTTTATGTTCATAAAATACATAATATACTTTTATTTTCTTTAGAATATGTGTATATGTTTCCTAGGAAAAAAAAAAAAAAAAAAAAAAAAAAAACTTAATATATTTTAAGCGATATAAAAGAAAATCCAAATAGTGTCCAAAACAAACCTTTTCATCTGTTGTCTGTATAGCAAAGTGGACTGTACAGAGATGCCAGCTTATTAGTGCCAGAATATACATAGGTGTAGCCAGTGGTGAAGTGTGTGTGGGAGATAATTGCCCCAGGCACTAAATATTTAGGTGATGCCAAAAAACTGTTAAATAAGATTTTAAAAACGGAACAAAATATTTTCAATTTGGACTGGATATTTAAAACCCACACTTATGTCATTGGGTGTAGCACAAGTGTATGACATGTTGCATGCGTATGAAGTGTATGCAACTAACATTGAAGTTTTATTGGTACTGGAAAGACTTTCTATTGCTGTATATCCAAAACAAAGGACATACAAAACATTTTTTAATCACAATAGTGACCGCCCCTCCTTAAAAAACTAGAACTTCTTTTAATTTACGCGTTAAAAAAAAAAAAAAAAAAAAAAAAAAAAAAAAAAACAAGCTTATATGGTCGTTTTCGTTCTTAAGTTGCACAGAACTCCAAACTTTTCAATATGTACATCTAACTTTGACATTATATTTGCCTCTTTCGGTAACTTTTTCTCAAAGATACCAAAAGGGAAGTCACTTGGTCAAAATGTTTAAGAATTATGAAGTTTAAAGTTTGGAACTCCTAATGTTAAGCAGCTGGTGGAGTTTTTTTTATATAATTCAATACTTGACGTAATAATTTTATATTCGTATATTTTATTTGAAGCTTTTCGAAATCTATTTCGGTTAAAAAATTATAGATTATGGTTTATTTTATGGTTTAATTTATAAAAAAAAATGTATTTTTAAATTAATTAAAAAAATTAATTTTAATAGAAATAGATTTCTAAAAACTTCAAATATGCAAATCAAAAATCACAGCTGATTCCGCTAAGTAGTTTTTAAGTTATGCTTAAAACACTTACCCACATTACAGTCTGATTTGCAACGATTACAGATTAGGAGTTACAAACTTTAAATTTTCATAATTTCAAAACTACTTGACTGAGTGAATTCCAGTTTGTTATCATAGGGCAACATTTACTGAAAAAAACAAACATGATGCTCCAATTAGATGTATCTATTGAATTTGCTACAATTTCGGCATGAATATGACCCTCTAAGCTTATTTTTTTCAACATTAAATTAAAAAAGACAGTTTCCAGAAGAATAACTTTGTTTTTTACTGTGACAGTTTGGAGATTAAATGTTCTTTTTTGTCCCCAAATACACCCTACGCATATGATATTTCAAATTTGTCACTTTTTATACCCAATTTGTGTCACAGAGACACTTTCCAATTAGGAACATTGCTGCACCTAACTATTATAACCCAATTTGGGTGCTTTTTTGCTCTATTACACACACACACACACACACACACACACACACACACACACAAAAATCCAGAAACTATTTTATAAATTTTGAAAATTTATATAGAGCAGCATTGAAACTTTAATTTTTTATCTTTTATGTGGAAGGTAATTTTTTTCTCCTGTCTAAATTAAAAACGCCATAAAATAATAATAATAATAAAGTAAATCTAAAAACTTTTGAAGTCATGTAAATTATAAGAATATACAGAATTCAGCTAACCCTAATAAATACGTTGATGATAAACAATTTTCAGAAGCCATACAATTTGAAAATGTACAAGACTTTGAACTTGAAGCTCAACTGAAAATTACATAACAAAAAGGCTCAGTAAATGAAAATCATTTTTTGTTAAAATTTAAATCAGCTATTTTTAAAAAAAAATTCAAAATACAATTTTAAAATTACGCGTTTTAAAGTAAAATAACCTTTACTAAATCATTAAAATTAATAATTAGAAAAGCTCATTTAAATTTATTTGAAATTAAAATTATATAAACTCATTCACTTGTTTAATTTGAAATATTTTAATCATATAAACAGTTAAAAATATAGTTAAAAAATGGAGCAACAGAAAATGATATAATTTGAAAATGTGAATTCTCTTTTACTTTTGAAAACATGAAATAAAGTAAACAAATTGTCTTGTGTTATATATCACTCATTTACACTAACTGCAATTTAACAATATACTTTTTATTGACCTATTCTGTATAAAATATATACCACCTTAAATTACCCCTTTGATAAAATAAAAAGCATATAAACTCTTTATTACTAAAAGCTAAATCTTTTTGTTTTGACCAAATTTCTCGATTAAAAATCTTAAAATATAAAAGATAATGTAAGAATTTTATTCAGAAAAAAAAAAAATGAAATTTTAAGCATTCTATTCTAGATCTGGATTATATACAGTATTCCTTTAAACATACCTATTCCAGATTATATACACTACTCTGAAATACATACACTAATTCATTTAATGAAGTTGGAGCATATATTAAAAATACTTAAGATAATTATGATTATCTGGGTATAAATTTCAATGGATCTGAAAAAATTATTCTTTGTTATTAAAATGTTTGAAAAGAAACACCAATTTTCCAGCTTTATGAGTTCTTTATAAGCGATTACAGAGTTTGCAGTGAATTAAAGTTTGATTTTTAAAAATTTAAAATAAAAGAAACTTTTAAATCAGGTGTTTCATTTTTTAAAGATTTTAAAACTTTAGTTGTTTATTAGTTTACATTTATAAGTAATTAAAATTATATTAAAAAATATATATAAACATTTCAGAGTATTACTAACCATGGAATCTTTATTTTCCGAGTCTTTCCATAAATAAATTACATTGGAATATCGAACCATTTGTTATTTACATGTGCACAATGAAGTCATGAGATATCAACATAAATAACAATAAATGTACTTTGATTGACCTATATTTATTTATTCTAACGTTTTACAAATCTTCGCAGAAACTCTCCATGTTTTTGTATTAAAAAATTCACATAAGATTTGTACATATTTTTTTAACAAATAAATTTATGCTTTAATCTTTTAACATTTCTCAGCTGAGATTCTCTATTTTTAAATTAGAATTTTTATTTTTAAGTGTGATATTTGATTTAAATAAAATTCAAAAAGCAAGGATTTTGAGTGTTGTCTCCCCCAGTCCTTAAATTTACAATGTATTGTTGTCAAAAATAATATTTATAATGAAATATCTTAACCTAAATTTGAAAAAAAAAAGTGTATTTAAATAAATCAGTTGATTTAAATCAGGATTGAAATCCAGTTGATTTAAATCAATGAACTCTGATTAAAAATTGTTAGACTACACAAGTGTTATTTAGCAATTATTTAATTTAAATTGAGATTATAGTGCTGAAATATAATTTCAATTATTGATCTAAATATTTTAAGATTTCTGAACTTTCTGTATTATAACTGATTAGATAACGTTGAAGAAATTGGCAATGAAACTATGCTTAGATTTCAAAAGATACCAAAATTTACCAATTGCTGTAAAAAAAAAGTAATTAAAAAAAATTTCTTTCCAAAATCATGTACTTGCATACAATATTTTAACAAAAGATTATATTGAAGTAAAAGTTATAACACCAATCTGGTGAATCTGCTAAATAAACTTATCAAAAGCCAATTTGATAACTTAAAACCTGCATTTTATTTTGAAGAAATAAAATAAGGACTTGTGAATAATACTTATAAACTCTTTACAAATGAAAAAAGCAAAAATATGGAATATATAAGCACTTACTTACAGGGAAGTCCAGTTGCCAGTAAATATATATATATATATATATATATATATATATATATATATATATATATATATATATATATTAAATATAAATTAAAGTAAAGGTACTTTAAAAAAATATTTAAAAGTTAAGGAAATTTTAAAAAATGTACACTACCAGTATTGAACATCTGTTTCCTGCTGGTGAAAGCTATATTTTGATAATTGTATAAGGGAATTTATCACCTCTTTAAAATTTCCGCAGGTTACCATGGGATTTCACAATCAGCATTAAAGGGGAAAAATGATACCACAGGAATATAGTAGAAAAACGTGACAATTTTACAAAATGTAAAAAACAGAGATTTAGCAGACTATCAAATATTCGGCTGAGTACTAACTTTTTAAAAAGTATATTGATTACAATTTTTTTTTTATCATGATTAATAACAAAGAAATAAATGTTTGTGAGTCTTTTTTTCCTCAATGGCAGATCACTTAGTAGCAGAATATTAAAAATTGCAAATAATTCAGAAAAAATATCTATAAAATAAGAGTGAATTCAATAAAAAATCGGTCTTAGCAAATATGTATGTGCTATTTTTTTTTTTTTTTTTTTTTTTTTACTTAAACTTATTAAAATAAATCAAGTGCATTTAATTTACACAAACATTAAATTGCACGTATTGACTAAATACCATTTTTTTAAAAATTTATAAATTACTCGATTTTTTCTGGCTAACAACAAAAGACAGAAAAAATAAAACAAACATTTATACTGAAAAATAAAATTTATTTTCAACAAAACTATAAATCAAAATGTTTTAATAAAACAAATTACAGCACTGTATTTATGCTATGTATGCTATTGGTTTTTATTCCTTTAGAATTTATGAAGTTAGTAAAAAAAGCCTGCCTAGATTCCGGCCTGATAACAGCCTTAATTAAACACCCAGTAGGATGCTACAGCAACGAAATTGACTCAGTTGAACATTTCTCCGAAAAAACTGTCACACCATCAACATACGAAAACACCTTGACGTCCTTTCTAACATCCTCATTCTCTATTAGGCAAGGATGATCTGTTCTAGCTGGAAGGCGACATTGATCACTGCAGTATTATCCTGTAATAATAATAACAACAGTAATAATATTAATTTTTTTTATTGTACTAATTGCTAGTGACCATGTATATTTAAAAAGATAAAAAACAGCACAAGAGCAAAGAATGATTAAGGGGACACTTCGTCTTCAGCGATAAGTATTTTTAAGAACAAAATATTTGAAAAATTTCCTTTGAATAAAAAATTTAAAATTCATAAAAGTTTTAAAAAATTTAAAAATTAAGGAAATTTTTAAAAATGTACTCTACCAGCATTGGACATCAGTAGTAGCAAAATAAGAGTTCTGGCTCAGCCGGAGGCACTGAGGCACCGCTCCTCCGGCCGGAGGCACCGCTCCTCCGACCGGAGGCACCGCTCCTCCGACCGGAGGCACCATACCACCGACCGGAGGCACCGTGCCACCGGCCGGAGGCACCGACCCTCCGACCGCACCCGCAACGCACCCTAGCGGGAAAAAATGGAAATTGTGAAAAAAAAGGTTAATGTTCTACTCTAACAGGAGGGGTGAATGACCCTCTATTCAACTATCGTCAACCTCCTCTCAACACGATCAATACCTCTTTTTAACAGACATTCCCTCTTTAAAGCGGACATTACCCCTCTAAACGACCATTTTTAGAACTATATAAATTGATGATTTTCGAAATTATTTTTTAAAATGATGTTAAACAGCGAAGTGACCAGTGCTTTATGTGCTTGCATATTGATGGTTATTGTTTTTTCACTCGTTTATATTTTTACTAAAGTTGATAGATTAGCACTGGATTTTACTTTAAATTTTAACGATACTGAGAATTTCCCCCTTTAATATCATATTATGGAGAAAAGTTATCAAGTCCCAAGCCAAATTGCTAGTTTTGGAGGAGTAGACGCTCTTCATCGAGCAGCTCACGGCAAGATATCTAAGAAAAAAATTAAATCTTGGTTAGAAGGAGTTGATGCTTACACTCTTCATAAACCTGTACGTAGAAAATTTCAAACAAATCGAGTGATCGTGTATTCTATAGATCAACAGTGGCAAGCGGATTTAGTAGATCTAACTTCTTTACAGAAATTTAACGACGGATTTCGATACATTTTAACTTGCATCGATATTTTATCTAAATATGCATGGGCTTATCCCTTGAAATCGAAACGCGCCGAAGATGTAGTAGCGGTATTTGAATCCATTTTTGCCACAAGGAAACCAAAGTATTTGAATACCGACGCAGGTAAAGAATTTTTAAATTCTCGTTTGCAGAAGTTTCTGAAACAACAAGGTGTTCGATTTTTTAGAACTTTTAATAACACGAAAGCTTGCGTAGTGGAGAGGTTTAATCGCACCTTGAAAACTAAAATGTGGAAATATTTTACAGCACATCACACCTACCGCTATATTGACGTGTTAGATCAATTTTTAGATAGTTATAATCACACCTATCACACTACTATTAAGAGAGCTCCATGTGAAGTGAATAAAGATAATGAAAGTGACGTATGGTTTTCAATTTACGGAGATATGTCAAAATTGAAAAGAAAACCTTGCATTTTTAATTCAGGAGACTTAGTACGTGTTTCGAAGCATAAAATGACTTTCGAAAAAGGATACGAGACAAATTGGACAGAAGAATTGTTTTTAGTGACGGAATGTGTAACGAGAATTCCACCAGTTTACAGAATTAAAGATTTATTAGAGGAACCTATTGAGGGTACTTTTTACGCAGAAGAATTGCAAAAAGTTCAACCAAAAAAACATTTTGATATCGAAAAGATACTGAAAAAGCGTAAAAGGAAAGGACAACTCGAATATCAAGTTAGATTTAAAGGTTATCCTTCTAAATTTAATCAGTGGATACCTTCTTCAGATTTATTTTCTTTATAAAACCTACATTTATCCTATGAGAATGATCATTTAGAATCATGTCGTTCTATGTGACGTTACCCTCCGACAGTTCATTGAACTATTTTCCAGAAAACAAAATTTCACATTATTTTACTAGATTGCCCATGCCTTTAGATTTGAAAGGTGAATGGGAGGTTGGTTTAACTGAGCTGATTTACCCTCATACATGGCGTAATATTACAGAATTCGGCAACGAGTATGAATATGTGTTAGGTAACAGTTTGGAATTAGCAGATGGAAGATCTAGAAATGGCAATGAATACGAGCAGGATGATAGCGACACGAAAAAAATTCGAATTCCTTCTGGGTATTATGAATCTCCAAATGATATTATTAAGGTAATAAACTATCAAAAATTTGGTGATAGAATTTCAGTTAACTTCAATAAACACACTAAAAAAGTGAAAGTTTCTTTGAAGAAATATGCACAGTTAAAATTTTTATCAGGTTTAGCAGAATGTTTAGGATTTCCACCAGGTGAAGTGATTGAAAATGTTTCATCTCCTTCAGCATCTTTTGAAAGCCCCTTTATAGCTGACCCACACGCTGATTTTAAATTGTTATACCTGTACACTGATATTGTTGA
Organism: Maratus michaelseni; assembly: GCA_963931845.1. Taxonomy (NCBI): domain Eukaryota; kingdom Metazoa; phylum Arthropoda; class Arachnida; order Araneae; family Salticidae; genus Maratus; species Maratus michaelseni. The sequence continues at coordinate 267,996,694 of OZ007590.1, read as the reverse complement.
ACCCCAGATTGTAGGAGATACTGTTGCACCATTATTGCGAGTGATTCCTGTTAAAGGGGAAGATGGAGATATGATTCATGAAGTGTTTGACAGACCTCATTACATACCAGTGACTCGAAAGAACTTTCAAACGATTGAAACTGTTATAAGAACACACACGGGACGTTTAGTGTCATTCGATCGTGGGAAGTTGATTGTGAAACTTCATTTTCGTCAAAAATATCTTTCATAATGTTTGTTCCTTATCAATGCTGCAACCAATCTTTTGAAGACTATTATACACGTCAGACAGGTAGTGGATTGAACTATTATCAAGGATCTGCTTTTCAGAAAGGATATGGCTTCGGAGGACTTTTTCGCTCTCTTTTCCGTGCAGCTGTACCTCTGTTTAAATCAGGTGCTAAAGCTGTGGGAAAGCAGTTATTTCATACGGGTGTAGATGTGTTGAATGATATTTCTCAAGGTGATAATATTAAAACAGCAGCTAAACGACGATTTAAGGAAGCTGGGAAATACTTAACAGACAAGGCGGCAGTGAAAGTGAAAACTATGATTGGATCAGGACAAAGGAATAAAAAACGTAAGAGACCTCAAAGTTCTCTCAGTCGACCTAAAGCCAAGAAAGTGAAAGCACGCGATATTTTTGCTTAATGATGACTGGTCTAATTCATAAAGATTCGCCAGCCTGCGTTAAATCTGAACTCGACCTGTTTCTGATTCCACCTACTCAAACAGCTATTGAAAAGGGACATTTTGTAGAATATCATCCACTCGCTTCTATATCTGAGAGTGGTCCTGTTGAGTTTAACATTACAGGTAACAGTGAAGATTACATCGATTTATCTGCATCTTATCTTTACGTGAAAGTGAAACTAACTAACGCCGATGGAACAGATATACCCGACAAGACACCTGTAGCACCCGTTAATTTATTTTTACAAGCGTTGTTTTCTCAAGTGGATGTGAGTTTGAATGAAAGAACAATTTCCTCATCTAGTAATACTTATCCCTACCGTGCTTATATTGAGACTTTGCTGAATTATGGAGAAGACGCCAAGAAAAGTTTACTTTCCTGTGAATGTTTTTTCAAAGACGAATTTTTGGATACAGTCAACCCCACACTCACAACAAACCCAGGCCTTCATAAAAGATATGAATTAACCTCGAAAAGTAAAGTGCTGGATTTGATAGGACCTTTACATTGTGATATATTCCAACAAAATCGTCTTTTACTGAATATGGTGGATCTGAAAATTAAAATGACACGTAGCAAACCTAATTTTTGTTTGATGGCCGATAAAGTTGGAGATACAATTCCAGATTATAAAGTGGTATTACAACACGCTTCTCTATTTATTCGAAAAGTTAAGGTCAGTCCAGGTGTTTCTCTAGGACATGCTAAAGCACTAGAGAAATGTAATGCTAAATACCCTATCGATCGAGTTCTTTGTAAAACATATTCAATCCCTAGCGGAAACTGGTCTTTTATGCAAGACAATGTATTTTTGGGAGCTATGCCTAAACGTGTAATTATAGGATTATTAGAAAATTCAGCTATTAATGGACAATATAATCTCAACCCATTTTCATTTCATCACCACGATGTCAACTTTTTAAGCATTTATATTGATGGACAACCCCTTCCGAGCAAACCTTTAGAATTGAATTTTAGTGAAGGAAATTACATAACAGCCTACCATCGCTTATTTCCTGGATTTAATCGAGACGATGGAAATTATCTCTCTCGAGAAGATTTCGCTAAAGGACACGCCTTATATGCATTTGATTTAACCCCCGACTTATGTGATGGTCCACATCTGAATTTGCAACATCAAGGAAATTTAAGAGTTGAAATTAAATTTTCTACAGCGCTAGCATCAACGATTTCTGTTCTCATCTACGCTGAATTTGAAAACATTATTGAAATTTCCAAGTCAAGACATGTGTTGTGTGATTTTCCAAATTAACCAAGAATGAACTCTCAACAGATTAAAAGTATTTTATCACGTAACAAACACACTAAAAAATATTTTTTAGGTGTTTTTCCCAGCGACATGCTTCCTAACATGATTGTAAATTACCCTTGTTGTTTTGTATGTAATGTAGATTCTTCAAATCAGCCTGGTAGTCATTGGCTTGCCTTCTTTATACCTTCAGCTAAAAGAGTTGAATTTTTTGATTCTTACGGAAACACTCCAGACTTTTATCAAGGACCTATATCAGACTTTACTTCAGCATTCTCGCAAGTGATTTTTAACCCTTTAACATTACAAACAAATATTTCAGCTGTTTGTGGACAATATACAATTTTTTACCTCATCAGTAGATGTAGAGGTAAATCTCTAAAAAACTTTTTATCACAGTTTGTGTGTGAAAATTTATGTAATGATCAAAGAGTGTATAATTTTGTTGCTAAACGATTCCGTGTGAATGTAAATTTTTATCAATAAAATTTCTTATAAAATAGTCCACTTTTTTGTATCTGTGTTTATTTATCATGGATTTCCCGAGTCTTCAACACCCCTTCACAGCTGTCATATCCGGACCCAGCAAAACCGGGAAATCTTTCTTTCTTAAACAGTTTATTCACTTTAAAGAGGATATGATGAACCCCACACCTGATAAAATTGTTTGGTTTTATGGTATCTACCAACCGTTATATGATGAGATCTCGAATGTAATGTTTGTCGAAGGATTCCCAAATAATTATTCAGAATATTTAGGAACCAACACATTGTTTATTTTGGATGACCTGATGTGTGAATTAGGTTCTAATCATACACTCACAAACTTATTTGCGAGGGGGAGTCACCATCAGAATTTAAGTGTTATTTTTATTACACAAAACTTTTTTCATAAAGGGACGGAAATGAAAGATGTTCGACTGAATGCGGACTACATTTTTCTATTTAAAAACAGACGTGATCTAAGTCAAATCTCAAATCTAGGAAGACAATTATATCCAGGATTATCACATTTTTTTCAAGAAGTTTACAAAGATGCTACTCGAAACCCTTTCTCCTACTTATTAATCGATTTGAGAAATGAAACACCTGAAGAATACAGGTTAAGAACGAGAATCTTACCGAATCAAGACCAATATTATTACCTGTTGAAAAATAAATAGTAGCAAAAAGCGGAAGTTTCATCATTTCGTAAAATGACTTCAACTCGACAACACGTCAAGAATTTACAGCTGATTCATTCATGTCCAAGAGCTTTACGCAAACAGTTATTAAAAAAGCTTCCCACAAAAATAATTAAGACCATTTGCGAATGTTCTTTAAATGTGTTAAAGGGAAATATTCCAATTTCTAGATATCAGAAAAATCAGCTTGGAAAACATAAGACTCTTTTAAGAAAATTAGCCTCGAAAAAGGGGAGTCTTTACCAGAAAAAACGCTTAATTATTCAAAAAGGAGGATTTTTAAATATATTGATACCAGCAGCAGTTTCTGCATTAACCTCATTAATTCATGGAATTTAGTAAAAAGTTTGTCTTAGTCCCTGAGAGGGATTTTTCCAAACATACACCTTCTCAAAAGCAACTTAGTGAGTTTGATAAAGAAATGCAGAAAATTTTGAACAGTGATTTACAAGATTTTGAAAAACTTCAATTGTATTATGACTTACTGAAAAGGAAAATGAACTTGCAAGATTTTAATCCACCTCAGAAAATGGATTCTATAGAAAAGGATGAAACTCCCAAGCCTGAAATTATTGAAAACTCTGCAATTTCTGAAGACAACATTTTAAAAATGATTCCGAAGGGCATTCAAAAACAGGCCGATCAACTCTTACAATATTTGAAAACATATCCTGACATCTTACGTTGGAATAATCGAGGTGAAATTATCTACAAGGGACAATTAATTCCCAAGTCTAATCTAACTGATTTGATCTGTTTAATACTGACTCAAAGAAAATCTTATAAACACTTTTTCGGAAGAAACGAGTTTTTGAAAGCGTTGAATTCTATGAACACACCTAAACTTTTTCTCAAGAATAAACATTTAACTTTGGAAGATAACGTATATTCACCTATTAAAAAAGAAAAACCAATTGTTAAACCAAAAAGAAATTTGATGAAACCGTCTGTATTGCGTTGGCAAAAATATTAATTAATAAATGCATTTTTCGTTAATTTTATGTGTCTTTTTTTCCTTCTGAAACATACCTTTTCACACAATAATATTAAAAGTATATCTTTTTCATTTTAATAAACATTTTTCACTTTGATTTTTATTATTTTTTCACTTTTTAAAATTTTTTCACTTTGATTTTTTTTTTCACTTTTTAAATTTGTTTTTCACTTTGCAAAATTTTTTTTTCACTTTCTAAATTTTTTTTTTCCACTTTGCAAATTTTTTTATTACACTTTGTATAAAAGAGTAACTTAATCTTTGAAAAGATTTTTTATTCTAAAACCTGTTCAAAGATTTTTATTCCATGTGTAACGTTAAGTTCTTTTGAAAAAGAATTTTTTTTTTCATTTTTTTTTTTTTTTACTTTCTAAATTTATTTTTTTTATTTTGCAAATTTTTTTCACTTTACAATTTTTTTCTTACACTTTGTATAAAAAATGTAACTTAATCTTTGAAAAGATTTTTTATTCTAAAATCTGTTCAAAGATTTTTATTTCATCTGTAAACTAGATTTCTGCAGAATTTTTTTTTTCCTGAAAGAAAAATAGATATTATTTAAACATACAATAATTACACAATTTTGAGATACACCAGTTTATTTTTTTCTAAAAATTTACAGATCATTCATTGTTTTGAATAAAACACCAGTTAACACATTTAAGTTGAAATTTTCTAGGAAATTTTGTGATACAGACTGTGTTTGGTTAGCGAAAAGTTCAGCAACACTTTTAAAGTCCACAGCTAATATGCTTAAATCGCCCAGATTCACAAATTTTTCCAAGTCTCTAGCAGTCATACAAGCATGTCTTAGCTGCGCTGGCGAGTTATGAACACATCCGATACAAATATATTCATATTTGAAGACTTGTTGCAATTCCTGTTCTATCAACGCCGCTATTCTTAATTCCAAGAAAGAAGAATCTCCATCACATGTTTGTGATGGTAAAAGTTTTTCTCTAATTAAACTCGGTAAATGAGTTTCATAGAGAAATGTGAGCACAGTTTCGTTAAAAGAGTCTATGTGATGTTTCAAATTTTCCATTTGAAATTCATCTAGTTGAATGTAACAACCTTTCTGAATGTTGGTAATTTCTGCGACACCATCTTTAGATAGTATGAGGATAGTGTTGTTTGCAACGAAAGACGATGAACTGTACACCAAGTTAAAGTCCAAAATTTTCTGTACGAATCGATACCATGATTTTAAGTTCATGGAAACACCAATTTTTGTAGCATTTAGTGGTTGTGTTTCTGAAGATCGGAGAAATTTTCTTATGTGAATTATCACAGAACCTCTGAATAACTCACAGGTTAAATATACATCATTCCCGAGTTCTTTTAAGCAGATTCGCTTATTTGAATAACCATCATTCACGTCCGCAGATTGAGAACATGATGGTGCTTTCTCATTCCTGTTAGATAATGATGATGATGAAGAACTGACATCGACGGGCGGTGCAGATGAGGATTCAACTGTAATTGAAGAAGTAGATTCACATTCCAAATCCATAATTAACTTATTAAAATCAATATTTTGAAATATATCATCAAAATTTTCGAAATCTTTTTCCAACTCACTTTTTGACTTTTTCTCACAACCATTCTGGGAAGAATTATTAGATCGTTTCATTTTTTCCGAGAGAAAAATATGTGACTTTTCACAGCAAAATCCAGTCAGATTGTGTTGTCAGCTGAAGAAATATCAACCTACACAAACTTCTGTGACGTCATATTCGAACCAATTTCAGTTTGAAAACATCTGGTGTTTTCGCAAACTCGAACTAAAATTTATTTGTTATTTCTTTTCAGTACCACCTGGTGTTTACACAAACTGAAAAATTCTTTCTCACGGTTTCTAACGAAAAACATCACCTGCTTCTTGTGACGTCATAGTCTAACCTTTAAAAACATGTTTAGTTGCCCAAATTGTAACCTCGGAAAATTGTAAACATGCTATTTTTGAAAATTTTTAGCAGAAAAATTAATTTTTGTGAATATGATTATAAAAATTCTTAATTAAGCTAATGAAAACTGAATATACTTTTTATTTAGAAACAGTCTTCCTCTTTTTCAACTTAGAATAGAAAGAACCTGAAAAATGAAATACAGGTTTTAAAAAAAATATATATATATATTTATATGGGGTCCCACCGCCTCCCGCCACATCTCCTTATGTGGCGCCCCACTTTTTTTATCCAGATCTTCTTTTCTTCATTGTTTCTTCAATATTCATTGCTTTTATAACCATAGGCCAAACTGGTTATTCCATCATCTAAAATAAAGCGTTTGTCGTCAAACGGGCTGAGTGCTAGTTTCTGCTGGTGTATGGTATATAATTGGTGGTGCTCTTGTTGGATTCTGTTGTTTATTGTAGAAAGGGTTTTCAGATGATGTATACAATCGGAATATTGCGAATGTTTAATTTTATTTCTTACGATGGAGGTCGGTACACCCTTCGCTGTTTTCTTCTCTCCGTTTTCTGAAAGGATGCTGTACATCTTCGCTTTTAATCCAACAAATTCAAAGATTGTTTTCCCATTCATCTCATCTTTGAATTTACCTATTGTCTTTTTATTTTTTTCAGAGTAGAGGGGATGATTTTTTGGATAGTCTGAGAAGTCGAATTCATCTTGATAGTTTTTCATGTCTTGTTGTAGATTATCTGTTTGGATGTGGTAGGTGAGCGAGTCTGTGTCTGTAAAAAGGAGTTCGGCATGATCTTGATAGTGTTTCTTGATTATGTTGTAGTGGAACTTGTACATATGAAGTTTAGAGAGTTCCAGAATGGTGAACCCTACATAGATCGGTCGATTCATAGTCAAAGTGGTTTTGACTCGTTCCACGGCTACCAGTCCCTCATTGAAGATTTTGAAGTTGACAAATGCTGGAGACGCAACGAGTTTTTTAGACCTTTTCTCATTGTTACACAACTCAATATTTCTTCTTAAACGGAGATTCTCCATCGTTTTCCCGAAAACTGAATTGTTTAACAATTTGAAGAAGTCTTTCTCAAAAGAACTGGTAGCCTGCTTCCGTTTTCCTGTATTGAAATCTATATAGGGTTTTAACCAGGGTGTTTGTCTGAATCTAATTACTTTGTGGATTTTAGTGAGTACGAGACCAAGTTGGAGGTAGAGTTTCAAGTTTCTGTAGTGGATGACATAGTGTTCCTTGTCTTTTAAATTGGGAGAGAGTTTCGAGCTTCCTTTGTAGGGTCTGTTGTTCAGCATGGATTTTGCATAGGGGGATAACATGTCTTCGGTGATGTGGAGGTTTTCTGGTGCTAGTGGGTAATCGTTATGAAGATGGTGAAGTTTAGGAGGATAATGTAAGTCCACCTCCAGGACATAGCCGTAATCTGCATTATCTGGATGGGAGAGAATGGTTTTTTCGTCTATTTCGGATGACTCGATCCAGTAAAACTCCCCAACAGGTAAGTATTGGGACATAGCCCACCCATACAGGTTGTTAGCGTCCCAGTACATGATATGACTCTTTTTAAGATTTTTTTCGTATCCAGGAACATCTAGATTGTTTGCTTTTGCATATCTTTTGCTAATTACGCTCACGCCACCTCTTATTCCTTTCTCGAAAAACAAGAGCATATCAATGTCGGTGAGTAGTTCCATCTGAACTCGAGTCATCCTTAAGCAAGCTTTCCAAGCTAGTCCTGGAGATGTGAACATGTGTGTGGGGTCTATTTTATAGTATTGCCCACACAATTTTCTAAAATTTTGGAAGATGTCGGCTAAAAGCAGAACGTCACATTTGACATACAAGTTGTGATATTGACCGAGATTTATAATATTAAATTTTTCCCAAACGTTCTGGGCATGTTGATAATCTTCATCGGAAATGGGTTCGTCTGTTAAATCGTTGTGGAATGCTGAAGGTGGAGGGAGTTGTGTTTCATCAAATTTTTGGAAGTCTGTGAAATAGCTGTATGGATAAACACCTTTTCTAATGAGGAGTGAGAGATCTGCATCATCTGGGAAATTAGCTTTGAGGAGATGGAAGTCTGTTTGTTGGAGATTAGCAGTTAATTTTTCTAAAGATGTGGGTAAAAATTGATATGAATCCAGAAAGCGAAGTTTAATGGGACAGTCCTGTTTCTTGATGGTGAAGGAGATATATTTCTCCATGGTGTTAGCGATGACGTCTATGGAATAGTCTTTTAATTTTCCCAATTCTGTCATCAGATGGTGACCGTCGTAGTGCTTCAGATTATGAAAGATGACAGGAATCACTTTGGACTGTTTGTATTGAATATTACAATTCATATGCGCTGCTCCACGATATGCACCTGTCACATGATTATGATCTCTGCAGCGTTTGGTTCCTAAAGGTTGATTGCATATAGAGCATTCAATAGCTTCTCTGAAGGCTTTTTCTTCCTCTTTGTTCAATTTTAAGGGCTTCACATCGACTAAAATTTTGGCTAGTTCATTTCTTTCCTCAGCGATATTTTTTAAGAAATTGGATACGGCATCTTTCCCTCGATAAATTTTCATCTCTTTGTGTCTTTTTCCATCTTGGTCTATTATAATGTATGCATACCCACAAGGGATATGCTTTTGCGTAGGGATGGTGTAGGAAGTGCTGGAATTAGGTTCTGTTGTGTGAATGGGAACGATGAGACTTTCAAAGTCGGCTATTATAATGAAGGGTGTTGGATGTTGGAGATGAAAGTCGTTGAATTTTAAAATATTGTTATCGGGGTCGGGCATTTTAATATGTTGAGGGGCATGTTCCTTGCAATACTGTAGATGATTGTCGCGGAGTGCTTGCGTTATAAATCTATGGAGACAGCGGTTACAAAAATGAACTTCTCCGTTATAGTTAGTGAGATGAGAAAAGAGTCGGGAAAAATGCTTTATGTAGATGTAATGTGTATTCCCCTCTTCATTTCCAATTAATAGCAGGTTTATGGCTTCTTGATGGACTCGATTTGAAATGTGGAGCATCCCGAATTCATCCTCTTCTTCATCATATGAATATACATTTATTCTGAGATTATTTTTAATTTCGATGTCTTTAATTTTATGGTAGGGGACTGGACAGGGTATATCGTCTAGAATAATTTCATGTTCGAAAGGTACATAATTGGAAACGCGCTCTGTGTTTTTTTCTATCTTCTTTTTATGAGCAAGGAGACTCCAAATAAGGCATTTATGGTCATCGAAATTTTGAACGTTAATGAGGGCGTGTTTTAGAGCAAGTTTTTTAGGTGTTTCAATGTAACTGCTTCCAGCGAGTGGTTTGTAATGGGAAAGGTATAAATCAGTGTGCATTATTCTGTCTAGAACCCAACCCGATCCTAATTGCACAAATTCTTCAAAGAGAGTTTTGATCTTTTCAAAATTTTGAGTTAGATGGCCTCTGACCATTTCTTCGATATGCTCTGGACAGGGTTCGCATCTAAAGTACCCTAACATTGTTTCTTCATCCTCGGCATCGTTGACACGTTGAAACCGGACTGTGTGTATGAGATGCCACTTAACAGACCCAATTTCGTGGAGAGTATTAAAAATGTGATTTTCTATTTCATCTATAATTTGAGCGTGGAAAACATCAATATCGTTGGCGTTTTCTTCTGTGGCTGGAATAGTGATTTTCGCGAAGGTGTTCAAGGCTTTTTCAGTAGCTCTTGACTTCTTAGGTTTGACAACTGTTGTTTTTTTAACTGAAATTAATGGTTGAACTGTGTGGTGGGTACGCTGATGCTGAAGAAGGTTCGACTTCTTCGAGAAATATTTCTGACAGTCTTTACATTGGTGGGAAGCAGATGGTGCGCTATGTCGCTCTTGATGTTTCCTCAAATCAGCTTTGCGGGTGAAGGTGGTATTGCATTCTTCGCAGGGTAATGAAACCTATTTCTTATGGGTGTTCAGATGTCTTTTATAATTGTCACTACGCGTAAATATTTTGGAGCATTCTTCACATTGAAACTGTTTTTTATCTGTGTGTGTCTTCATGTGTCTATTTAACGTACCGCGATGATTGAAGGATTTTTTGCAAACGGAGCATTCCTGAAAGGAATAAAAGTGATTTTGAGTATTTAGTTTAACGGCTATTATTTTAAGTGTGAATAATTTTTAACTAACAATTTATCAATTTTAGTTGTAACAATTTATATCTAACAATTTTTATCTATCATTTTATACCTATGAGTTCTAACTTGAACATTTAAAAAATTAAAGTAATTTGGGGGTCCTAAAATTTCCTACCTAACATAGAGAAATTCGTGATGAATCAGTCCTACCACGCGGTGAAGTTTTGAACACTTCTAGTCACGGAAAAAGAACTAGCAGAATAAACTTCTCCTAATTCTTATTTCACGCTGATTCATCAAAGATAGACTAAAAAAAAAAGTACTTACAAGAGATGAAACTACACAGCTAGGTCCAGGTTGCGGTTCTGTTACATCTGGTTGGACTTCGTTTTGTGACACAGCTTCCATTCCAGTCACAAATTTTCGTTCATCAGTGTCGTGATTCACACACTCCTGAAAATACATTAAAAAGGAAAAAAATTAATAAATCTTTAAAAGTTTGAAATTTATTTCCAAAAAGAATATACTTTTTCTTGGAAAAACGTTTAAATTTCGTTTTATTAGAAAAAAAAAATCATTATTTTTTTAATTAAAAATTAATGTTAGGAAAATATAGTTATTTCTCTAAATTATAACCATTAATTATTGTTTTTTTAAACTCATAAAGGAGAAATCGCTTCTCCAAAATCATAACTCAAATTTTTCTTATGAAAAAGGAAAAACTCACCGGAATTTTCTCTTTAATTTCTATGCTAGAACCTTGTTGAATTCGGGTTTTCTTTGTGGGAGGTTGATGAAACCCATCTTCAGCTTTCCTACAAATTTCTTCCAATTCTGCACTTGATATGCCGAAATCAAAAAATATTGTTTTCTAAAAAAGATAAGAAAAATACTTTTTTTAAATCTTAATTCAGAAAAATATATTAGTTTCTTTTTTAATTCTAAAAGAAAAGAAAAAAAAATCATAATTACCTCATCTTGTGAAAATAAATTGTTTGAAGTCATCTTTCTTCTAAAAAATCTAAGAGCTAGAAAACGAGGTGTTGATAGATCTTCTTTACAAAGAAAAGTAATCGGAAGCATTTGAACTTTCCATGCGGTCTTTCCAAAAATACCCGGATATTCAAACTCGAACTGAAATTTCCCCCACCCCTAAGAAAAGGTGAGTAACCTTACCGGGAAAGCAGCTGTTCCCCTCTTCAAGTCAGTGACCTACTTTTCTTGTGGGGTGTTATTTGCTCAAACCTTTTTTTTTTTCTAAATAGGAAAAAGTACTTTTTTCAAAGAAGTTAGTTATTGAAATAATTTTAAAAGCAATATATACTTACTAGAAAAAGTGAATGATTTGAAAAACAATTGAAAATAAATTAATCTGAATAAAAATATATTATTTAAAACTGATTATTAAACTTTTAAATGCGAGGTTATAAAAATTCTATTGGTTAAAATAATTACATTCATGATTAAAATATAAAAAAACGATTATTCAATTAGATATATTAATAATATTAGTAAAAAAATAATATTAAAAAAGAAGGAAAATATATATTAATTATTATAATTAAATAAAAAAGCATTTGAAAAATTATACTGATGATATATGCATAAGGTTGCATTTATGAAACAATGAATCTAAATTGAAAAGTATAATCAATTTCATTACAAAAGAAGGAAAAAAGCATAGTAATTTATAATTAAAAATAATTTGAAAAATAATTGATGAATTAGATTTAAAAATTATACTGATGATATTTGAATAGAGGGTCGTTAACCCTTTTTTCACAATTTCCATTTTTTCCCGCTAGGGTGCGTTGCGGGTGCGGTCGGAGGGTCGGTGCCTCCGGCCGGTGGCACGGTGCCTCCGGTCGGTGGTATGGTGCCTCCGGTCGGAGGAGCGGTGCCTCCGGTCGGAGGAGCGGTGCCTCCGGTCGGAGGAGCGGTGCCTCCGGCCGGAGGAGCGGTGCCTCCGGCCGGAGGCACGGTGCCTCAGTGCCTCCGGCTGAGCCAGAACTCTTATTTTCCTACTACTGACATCTGTTTCCTGCTGGTGAAAGCTATATTTTGATAATTGTATAACGGAATTTATCATTTCTTTAAAATTTACATACGTTACTATGGGATTTCACAATCAGCATTAAAAGAAATAAAAATGGTGCCACAGGAATATAGTAGAAAAACATAACAATAATTTTACGATATGTAACAAATAATGATTTAGCAGATTATCAAATATTCGGCTGGATACTAACTTTTTAAAAAGTACATTAATTAAAAAAAAAATTATATATTAAATTGGAAATAAAATAATAAAAAGAAAAGTGCTCAGTCAAACTGATGGCATTGAGCTCACAGGCTGTTCACACTATTTACATATTATACTCTTATTTCAAAGAAAAAACACATTTATATAAATTAAAAGGGGGGTTCATTAGCTCCCCTATTTACGTCCTTTATACTTAACCAATAAACGTCCAAATCTAATCAGGGAAGCGCCTTATCAAAATAAACCGGTATACAACATTTGAAGCAAATTGGATGATAATTCGGCATGAAAAAACTATTTATCTAAATTAAAATGGACAATTAGTCTCCGTTCCCCCTTTATACTTAACCAACAGACCCCTCCCCCCCCCCAAAAAAAAAAAAAAAAACGAATCAGGGAAGCATCTTATCAGAATTAATCTATATAAAAAATTTGAAGCAAATCGGTTAATTCTGCATGAAAAACCCATTTATCTAAATTAAGGGGAGGGAATTCGTCCCCTCCTTTATACTTAACAAATGAACCCCCAAAACTAATGCGGGAAGCGCTTTATCACAATGAATCAATATACAAAATTTGAAGCAAACTAGATAATTCTGCATAGAAAACCCATTTATCTAACTTAAGGTGGATTAGCCCAGAAACAACCTATATACAAAATTTTAAGCAAATCGGGTAATTCTGCATGAAAAACCCATTTATGTAAATTAAGGGGGGGATTAATCACCGTTCCCCTCTTTATCCTTTACCATTGAACTCCCAAAACTAATCAGGGAAGCGACTTATGGGTCATTCCATGTCAATTCACCCAGAGCATGGCACCCACCATCACCAATTTTGATAAAATTTGGTGTACTTGTAGAACTTTTCATGCTGATTCCAAAAATATCAACCATATTGAAATTGATCAAATGGTTTAAGAGTTATGAGCTTTTAAAAATCTTCCAAGATGGCCGATTTGCCGCCATTTTGAATAGCACATGTGACAACATAAAAGGCTATAACTACTTACAGGTTTGACATAGAACCTTCAATTTTTTTTTGTTTTGTTCAGAATGAAGTAAACTTTCATTGAAATAGATTTCTGTGCAGTTTATTCCATTAAAATGCTCTCAGAAAATTATTTATTTGCATTTTTTTAATTAAAAAAGGGTGTAACTTCAAGAGCTGATTTCCCCCATTGCCCCCCCTTCAATTTTCATCTAATTGCATACACAGACACCTCAAAGCGTGTTTTGAAGCCTGGTATAAAAATTGTAATGGGCAGTTCACAGACATTTTGTTTAAAGAAGAATTTCAATTTTACTGACCTTCCAAACATAACTGAAAACACAAGATGTTTGATATTTCTTTTATTATCAGAAATATCATAATATTTTCATCTAAAAGTTTGATAAGGTTTTATCTTACATAAAGATATTTTTTTATAAATGTAGCTAAAAAGAAGTGGAATCCCATGGAAGTAAACAGGAATGCTTATAATGAATTCCTGCAGGACGTAGCAATGTTGTCATGTCAAATTGAAATCTGTTGCAAAGTTTCAGTAAATGATAAATAAAACAAACAATGGAAAAAAATTCTACGAATAGTCACGTTTTATAACTAAATCATACTTGTATATTATACCAAATATGATAAATTTATAACTCTTAAATAAAAAATACAATAAGTAAAAATTATCGTACTTTAAAATTATGGAAAAAATGGAAGTAACTCAAAAAGTGAAAGCTTTTGCGTGGTTTCAGTTGATATGAACTGAATACTTATGAATTACGAATATAGCAATGGTTTATCAGACTCAAAAATTAATCATGCAGTATTTAAATAACAGGGTGGCTACAGATTCTAGAAATCTGAAAGGTTTATGAATCTGTAAAAGTCAGAGAATTTCGTAAAGGTAGTTGAAAATCAGGGAAATTAGTCTATATGCGAAAATTTGTTTCCTCACAAGACTGATTTGTCGACAAACAGATAATATTTAAGCCCATAATAGTACGCGATAAAGAAAATTAATTTTTTATATATTTTTAAAAAGATGCACATGATATGAGTTTTTATTATTTAACACAAATTAACATGATCAGATGTCCTCATTTTCTGTGGATAGCATTTATATTGAAGGCAATTTACACATTTTTGAAAATTTTATGATACATTAGCATAAGCTGACTAGGTGGCTAGCTTAATCCGATTAGCTATCCCATCAGATATAAATATGTCTTAGAATTGAACATTCTTCAGAAAATGAGGAAATTTTTTGCTTGTCATATATTTATTGACAACTGTATGAAGTTGTTAGACTTAATTTTGAGTTTGGATTTATGAAACTGTGAACCAGTACTTTAAGAATATTTTGCGATTTTTATATTTTCCCTTGTTTTTTCTCCCAAATGAGGAATTGGCAAGCTGGATAAGTGTGTTATATGAGGAAGCAGCATATATTAAAAAAATCGTATATATATAGTTAATAACGGAAATCAAGGAAATCTAAAATAAAGGTAGTCAGAAAAATCAGGGAACCTTTTTTTTTCGATATTTCTGTAGCCATCCTGAATAATAAGTATCCCTTAGTTACAAATGTAGAATATTGTACTGACGGCTGTGCTGCCCAGTATAAAAATTGCAAAACATTTTCTAACCTATGTTACCATGAATATGATTTTGGTGGAATAAAAGCAAAATGGAGGTTTTTTACTACAAGTCACAAAAAAATCTGTTTGCGATGGGGTGTAAGAGAGACTGTTAAAAGAATTGTGAGAAAAGCAAAGGCTGCTGCATGGTCAAACAAATGTGACTATGATATACGAATATTACAGACAAAACATTAAGGTATAACATTTTTTATCATCACAAAAAAAGACATCTTGAAACTGCAGCAATATGTCTCAGCGGATGCAACTTGCTACAACAATTCCTGAAACACATGGTATGCATTATTTTGAATCTACAGCAAATTTATTAAGTGAAAAAGAATAAGAACTGATGAAAATTTTTCTGTTTGTTCATATTTTGATAGAAATGTTAGCGACTTTGAATATTCCATCCCTTAACAGTTATGTAGTACATATATATGAATCGAATTAGTATATAAGCTTAGTTTCGGAAGTCCACAAAGAAGAAGGAGATGTAACTTAAATTCATGCATCCACATGACCCATCACCTTCGTAATATCAGCCAGTAAATGACAGTTGTATTGTGCCTTTCAATCATATCCTTTGTGCAGTTGACATCAGTATCACAACATATAAACTTATTGATATATCCAGTGCTTTAATAAACACCAAGTTGGCAAAACATAAAATGAGAGGGAAATAAAATTTAAAGATAAAATGAACAAATTTTAACTAAAACAATTTTGTGATTTTTCATCATTATTACAATAGAGTTATTTTTTTAATTAAATATTTATTTTAAATTGTTATTGATGTTATTAAAAAGGTGATTTTCTATAATTTTAAAATACTACAATAATTTTTACTTGACAATATTTTTTTATTTAAGAGTTGTAACTTTATCACATTTGGTGTAGGTGTAATATACAAGATGATTTAGTTATAAAATGTGACTATTCGTAAAATTTTTTTCCATTGTTTGTTTTATTTATCATTTACTGAAACTTTGCAACAGATTTCAATTTGACATGACAACATTGCTACGTCCTGCAGGAATTCATTATAAGCATTCCTGTTTACTTCCATGGGATTCCACTTCTTTTTAGCTACATTTATAAAAAAATATCTTTATGTAAGATAAAACCTTATCAAACTTTTAGATGAAAATATTATGATATTTCTGATAATAAAAGAAATATCAAACATCTTGTGTTTTCCGTTATGTTTGGAAGGTCAGTAAAATTGAAATTCTTCTTTAAACAAAATGTCTGTGAACTGCCCATTACAATTTTTATACCAGGCTTCAAAACACACTTTGAGGTGTCTGTGTATGCAATTAGATGAAAATTGAAGGGGGGGCAATGGGGGAAATCAGCTCTTGAAGTTACACCCTTTTTTAATTAAAAAAATGCAAATAAATAATTTTTTGAGAGCATTTTAATGGAATAAACTGCACAGAAATCTATTTCAATGAAAGTTTACTTCATTCTGAACAAAACAAAAAAAAATTGAAGGTTCTATGTCAAACCTGTAAGTAGTTATAGCCTTTTATGTTGTCACATGTGCTATTCAAAATGGCAGCAAATCGGCCATCTTGGAAGATTTTTAAAAGCTCATAACTCTTAAACCATTTGATCAATTTCAATATGGTTGATATTTTTGGAATCAGCATGAAAAGTTCTACAAGTACACCAAATTTTATCAAAATTGAAGATGGTGGGTGTCATTTTTAGAAAATTCTGGGTGATTTGACATGGAATGACCCTTATCACAATGAACTTATGTACAAAATATGAAGCAAATTGTGCAATTTTGCATGTAAAACCCACTTATTTAATTTAGGGGGACTAGCCCCTGTTCCCCCCTTATATTTAACCATTGAACCCCCAAAACTGATCAGGGAAGCGCCTTATCAGAAACAACCTATATACAAAATTTTAAGCAAATCGGATAATTCTGCATGAAAAACCCATTACATAAATTAAGGGGGGATTAGTCCCATTTCGCTCCCTTTATACTTTACCATTGAACCTCCAAAACTAATCAAGGAAGCACCTTATCAGAATGAACCTTTCATAAAAAAAAATTGAAACAATTGGATAATTCTGCTTTAAAAAATCATTTTTCTCAATTGAGAGGGGGGGGGGGGAATTAGTCCCTGTTCTCCCCTTTATACTTCACCAATGTACCTACATACAAAATTTGAAGCAAGTTAGATAATTCTGCATGAAAAACCCATTTATCTAAATTAACTGTAGGATTGGCCCTCGTTCCCCTCGTTTATACTTTACCATTGAACTCCCAAAACTAATCAGGGAAGCGACTTATCACAATGAACTTATGTACAAAATACGAAGCAAATTGGGTAATTTTGCATGAAAAAACCATTTCTTTATTTTAGAGGGGGGGGGGGGATTTGCCCCTGTTCCCCCTTTATATTTAACCATTGAACACCCAAAACTGATCCGGGGAAGCGCCTTATCACAATGAACCTATATACAAAATTTGAAGCAAATCGGATAATTATGCATAAAAAACTTATTTATCTAAATTAAGGGGGAGGAATAATCACCGTTCCCCTCTTTATACTTAACCAATGAACCCCCAAAACTAATAAAGGAAGCGCCTTATCACAATGTAGCTCTATAAAAAATATGAAAAAAATTGGGAAATTTTGCATGAAAAACCCATTTATTTAATTTAGGGGGAGATTAGCCCCTGTTCCTCTTTTATATTTAACCATTGAACCCCCAAAACTGATCAGAGAAGCGCCTTATCGGATTGAACCTATATACAAAATTTGAAACAAATCGGATATTTCTGCATGAAAAACACATTATCTAAATTAAGGGGGGGGGGATTAGCCCCCAGTTCCCTCCTGTAAACTTAACAAATGAACCCCCAAAACTGATCAGGGAAGCGCCTTATCAGAATGAACCTATATAGAATATTTGAAACAAATCGGATAATTCTGCATGAAAAACCCATTATCTAAATTAAGGGGTGATTAGCCCCCCAGTTCCGCCCTGTATACTTAACCAATGAACCCCCAAAGATAATCAGGGAAGCGCCTTATCAGAATGAACCTATATACAATATTTGAAACAAATCGGATAATTCTGCATGAAAAACCCATTTACCTAAATTAAGGGGGTGGGGGGATTAATGACCGTTGCCCTCTTTATACTTAACCAATGAACCCCCAAAACTAATGAAGGAAACGCCTTATCACAATGAAGCTATATACAAAATTTGAAGCAAATTGTGTAATTCTGCATGAAAACCCCATTTATTTAATTTAGGGAGGGGATTCGCCCCTGTTCCCCCTTTATATTTAACCATTGAACCCCCAAAGCTGATCAGAGAAGCGCCTTATTTGAATGAACCTATATACAAAATTTGAAACAAATCGGATATTTCTGCATGAAAAACACATTATCTAAATTAAGGGGGGGAGGGGGGGGATTAGCCCCACTTCCCTCATGTAAACTTAACAAATGAACCCCCAAATCTGATCAGGGAAGCGCCTTATCAGAATGAACCTATGTATAAAATTTGAAACAAAACGGATAATTCTGCATGAAAAACCCATTTATATAAATTAAGTGGGGATCAGCCCCCGTTCCCCCTCCCCCTTTTATACTTAGCAATTTAACCTCCAAAACTAATCAAGGAATCAGATTATCAGAATGAACATATATATAAAATTTGAAAATTTAAAATCTGATAATTCTGCATGAAAAACCTATTTATGTAAATTAAGCGGGGGGAGGGGGGGTTGGTTCTGTTTCGGGTTCTGTGAACTCCAAAAATAGCAGAATTTTCAGAACATTTATGATTTATATGTTGACATTATGACTCATTTGAACATTTTTTTTATTTCTTGAAATTTGCACAGTATTAACACGTGCATTTAAATACATGACAAGATTTAGTTAAAGGAAAGCACAAATATGAAATAAAATAAAATTAGATATTTTTTTTTTGTTAGAAACCCACATACAAGATAATTTTTATATAAATTAGGATGAAAAACAATACAGAAATGTAACAAAAGCTGTTACAGGTTTTCTTTTTCTTTCTTTTTTTTTTATTTTTAAAGGAAGAATTGAAGCTTTATATTTTTTAAATAAATCCCCCCCCCCCGCACCTCTACTGACAAAAATTCCCTGTTTGCTTTTTTTATTCTGTTTATTTTAAATTATTAGAAAATATTAAAAGTCATTTTTTATTTTCAAAATAATGTGAGAAAAATAAAATTTAATCAATTAAATTTGAGTATACAGGGTGGGGCAGTTGAAAGCTTCTGTATGCAAGCTTTTACAGCATGAATATAGGTAAAATCAACCTCAAGGTATTAAGCATATTCTACTTTACGTTTTTCACAACTAAATTTATTTTACCATATACCATTATAAATTTCGTTATAGCACCCTGACATACATTTCTCAATTTTTTAATCAACATTATAGAATTTAATGGACATTCCTTTTTAATTGAATTTTTTACACTACAAATAATAAAATGTTAAATTGATTCTATAATAATGTAGTACCTGAAAAAAAGACAATATATGATTCTGATATGGCATCGAACACAGAAAAATCTCATGAATTTATTTTATATATTATTGATATCTTCAGCGTTGAATTCAGGCATTTTTCTCCGAGAGGGATTTCTGTGGCTCTTGGGGGCATATTATAGAGTTCCGAGGGGGGGGGGGGAATTGCACTTTTTGACCATTAAATCATAAAATCCGAAATCTTCAGAGGGGGTGGCCATTTCAATGCTCCGGGAGAGAGGAATGTCCCCCCCCCCTCCCCCGGCTATCTCCGGAGTTCAACACTGGATGCCTTACAGAATTAAACAAATAAACAAGTACCTGAATTTAGAATAAGTTAAAAACTATTTAAAAAGCAGTCTACAAAAATTGAGTTTTCATTAAGATAATAATATCTAAGTTAGAAATTTGTGGCACATCAAAATATTTTTTGATTGGAGATATTTTTCTCATAAAAAATAAACTGAGCGAGAAATAAGATAATATGCATTTTATTTCAGGCTACGCAGCTCTTTAAACATGTTATTCGGTTTGATAATCATGCACTGTAAATATATGGACATATCAAATCCCAAATATTAAAAATCACATAAATTTTAGTACTTACCATTGCGAAGTTAGAACTACGTAGAACAATTGTCCAATATTTAACAACATGGCGTACATCTTCTTCATCGAAAATCTCGATTCTGTTCTGTTATCAATCACGTGACGCAACGTTTTTCATACGTCAGCAGAGAGCGAGACTGCGCAGTAAGTCCGGTGAATGCTATTTTCCATCCTTTCGGAAACTAATACGATATAAAAAGATTATTTTTATGACTATGTAGGAAAACTTTCTGTTGTGATTCGGAAAAAATATTTTATCGGTTGTTTTCCGTATATCGTACAGGAAATTTATCTTTTACGAAACGGAAAAGGGTTGGAAATTTTTTACAGTGAGGGAGAAACACATTCTAATTTTTTTTTTAACGCAAACCACCAAACCAGATTACCAAATCAGCATCTTTATAACAAAAGAAAACTAACTGGTCCGAACTTAACATCCGCAGGAATTTTAGCATACAGATGTATCGAGAAATAGACGTTGCATTTTATCTTTCTTTATTTATTCTGTGATCCAAAATGTATGCATTAGGAAGGCACGCAGGTGCCAAACTGAAAATGATTTCATTTCTCATATGAAAATCGCAAGCACATACAAAAGCTGCGATAAAAGTGTTTAAGAATTATGGAATTTTAAATAGAAAGGAAAAATATTTTCTTTTCACAGAAGCGCGATAGAATTAAAAATAGCTAAAAGAGGAACCACAACTAATTTATAAAATTTTAACGATAAATATATGAATCTCCATCATAAGCAAGCCGTCGTTGCTACATTACCAACAAATGAAATATAGTCTTTAAATTTGTGTACAGACCCCCTACGAAACAAATAATTCGAAAGAAACACCGATTGCAAAAATCTGCTCATAATCGAAAAATAGCTTTTTATAACTTTAAGTACTTTTTTTAAATTCTTAATTTTGCAAAGATTTTTTTCCTGGGTACGCACATAGCTTGGTCTTAGATATAACTGAGAGCAAAAAACGCAAAAAAAAGCCGCTTGAAACTGAGAGAGACTTACAAAGTGTATGTTTTTTTTCTCTGGAATTCGATGATCTGTTATTGTTTCGAACGTGGAACAAAGACAGAAATGCAATTAAGAAACAGACCACTGTATACTATATAACTCAAAGCGTCTGTGTGAGAGTATATGACCCATATCTTTTACTATAAGACGTCTCGACAAAGTGTCGCAGTCCAAAAATCAAGTTTTGACATAACCTATGCGTGTAATATGCGCTTTCACAGTTTTAAGTAGAATTTTCGCCGTTTAATTGAATCACATTGTTGAATAGAAGTTGATTTAAGAAAGCGGTGGATTCTGCCAAGGCGGAAAGGCCAAAAAACTTAATTTTAACTTTAGTAGTTTTGATTCATATAAGCGGCAATTATAGTAATTTTTTTAGCTCTGGGAGGGGTTTTAACCCCCCCCCCCCCCCTTGTCTGCGCCATTGAGCCAGCGGACCAAAAGTGGCTAACATCTTCAGACATTCAGAAAATGTGTATTTCGTCAATTAGCCCAGAAAAAATTGCAAATTACGTCATTCGAGAGCGTAAAAATCATGAATTTTCACCATTCGGGAGCGTAAAAATCATGAATTTTTATTATCCGGGAGCGTAAAAATCAACAATTTCGGCGATCGGGTGCGGAAAATTACGAAGTTCGTCAAACGGACACGAAAACATCAAAAATTTCGGCGATCGGCTGCGGAAAAATCATGAATTTCGGCGATTGGGTGCGGAAAATCATGAATTTCCGCGATCGGGTGCGGAAAAATTACGAAGTTCGTCGATCGGACACGGAAAAAAAAAAAAAAATTCGGCGATCGGGTGCGGAGAAATCATGAATTTCGGCAATTGGGTGCGGAAAAATCATGAATTTCGGCGATCGGGTACGGAAAAATCATGAATTTTATCGATCGAACGCGGAAAAATCACAAAGTTCGTCAATCGGACGCGAAAAAAATCAAGAATTTCGGCGATCGGGCGCAGAAAAATCATAAATTTTAGTGATCGTATGCGAAAAAATCGTAAATTTTTCGATCGGGTTCGGAAAAATCTTGAATTTCGTCGATCTGACGCGGAAAAATCACGAAGTTTGTCGATCGGACGCGAAAAAAAAAAATCAAGAATTTCGGCGATCGGGCGCGGAAAAATCGTGAATTTTAGGGAAAATTGGAAAATACTGCATTTGGCCGGTTCTTTCCATATTTATAATCGCCAGTTTTTCAAGTTTAATCGACGAGTGGCGACTGGCGAGTGCTTATTTCCACCTTTACTAAAGGTGAAAATAAGGAATTTCGCTTAGTAGCCACTGGCCGTAGGTTAATTTTTTTAGTAGCCAATACTGGCTAATGAGAATAATTTCTTTAGTAGCCAGTAGGTACATTTATGTCACTGAATATTTATTTTTTTTTAAATACAATGACTTAACAGTAAAAAAGTAATTTATGTACTAAATAAAAATATTTTAATTTATATTGTTTTGAATAAACTCGAGATATTAATTTCCAATCTATTTTAAATTTTAAAATATGTTAACAGCATAGTTCTACACAACATGCTTATGTAGCTAACTACTTATGTCACAATGAGCTTTAGGTACTTGTGTTTGAAAAAAAATTGTCTAGAATTAAGGTCTGACAATAATAAAATAGGTATGTTTATGCACTAAATAATAACTCACAACATGATATGCATTACACATGCACAACCTCTGGCCAGCAGGCCAAAATCTCCACAAATTGAGGAATTGTGTGTATTTCGGCAATTAGTTTCGGAAGAAATTGCAAATTTCGTCATTCGAGAGTGTAAAAATCCTGAATTTCGTCGCTAGTGCGTGTAAAATCATCATGAATTTTGTCAATCGTGCGCGTAAAAATAATGAATTTCATCGATCGTGTGCAGAAAAATAATGAATTTTGTCGATCGGCTTTGTAAAAATAAAATTTTGTCATTCGGCAGTGTAAAAATCCTGAATTTCGTCAATCGAATGTGTAAAAATCACGAGTTTTGTCGATCGGGCGTGTAAAAATCATGAATTTTATCGACCGAGCGTGTAAAAATCATGAATTTTATTGACCGAGCGTGTAAAAATCATGAATATTATCGACCGAGCGTGTAAAACTCATGAATATTATCGACCGAACGTGTAAAAATCATGAATATTATCGACCGAGCACGTACAAGTCATGAATTTTATCGACCGAGCGTGTAAAAATCATGATTATCGACCGAGCACGTACAAATCATGAATTTCATCAATCAAACGCGTAAAAATCATGAATTTTATCGATCGGCGCATAAAAATCATGAATTTCGAGGATTATGCACGTAAAATCGCAAATTTCTTCGAACGGGCGCATAAAAATTACGAATTTCGTCGAACGAATGCTGAAAAATCGTGAAATTTAGGGAAAAATGGTAATCGGGAAATCCTGCATTTGACCAGTTCTTTCCACATTTTTAATCGCCAGTTTTTAAAGTTTAATAGACGAGTGGTGACTGGCGAGGGCTTATTTTCACCTTTAAATCTGGCCCATAGGACCCGAGATAGGAAAGCGCCCCCTGGTGGTGAAATTTGGAACTAAAATATATTTTAGATCCTGTCGTTGTTGAGTCGAATGATTCAAACCGCGTCGTGATGGGACCCATAGAACACGAGTAATCTACAAAATTCTTTAGTTCCACCTTCCACCTTCAAGGGGCGCAATTTGTTCTATACAAACATAACGGAAATCTTTGAGGCTGTCGATGTCGAGTCGAAAGAGCCAAACTGCGTCGCGACCGGATCCATACGACCCGAGATAATTTGAAATAAAATAGCAAATTCCTAGATTTTTCTTTTTTTTTTTCCTGTACAAAAATCGGATTTTGTTAAAATCAAAAATTATGGGCCGAATTCGAAATTTTTTTGCATTTCTGAAATGTCAGCCCGTTCTGAGCAAGGATGCGTACTCTTCAGATACAAAAATCAATTATTTAAATATATATATATATATATATAGAAATAGTTAAAATCACAATGGTTAAATTAATAACCTGCTACTTTTAGAAAATTAACTGTAATTTTAACTTGTACGTTTGAATTCACTTATTCACTTTACCATGTGCTTAGCACAAAACATTTTTGGCTTCGGATTCTGGACAAATTTATGTTGTAATGTATAGATTTTCTTTGTCTTCCTTTGTATTTATTTGTTTATAAATGGATTTATTTTCTTCCGTTTGATTTGTAGTGTTCTATTTTCAAAGGTATCCTTTTTTTTTTTTTTTTTTTTTTTTTTTCCAATTTCTTTCCAATGATTGTTAGGGCTTGGAATTGTCACAAAATTTTGGCTTTAAGCTTGTGACAGTTACAGAAAACAATCATTCTTTGCTTATAATGTGGTTTCCCAGCCCTTGAAAAAGTAAATTACATTATAAGCTTGCATTTGTGTTTTTTTTTTTTTTTTTTACTTATGTTTCACTTTTTGAATAAATACTTCATTTGTTAGGACTATGTTTTATAATGTGTAATTTGACATAGCTATTTGGGATAATAATTTCATTGCATTTGGTCAGTTATTTCTGTTTCAATGGTTAATTTTTGCAATAAGTTTTTATATATATATATATATATATATAGCTTATAGAAACCACAGTTCCTTTAAAAAGGAATTATTTTATCTCCAGGAATAAACGCTGTGTTGTCTGCTAATAAAATATGACTGAGATATCAGGTGTTCCCAAATAAAATCTTTTTAAGTAGTCTAATTAAATAAAAAAAATAATTGTAAATTCCGTCCTAATTATCGGAGAAATTCGAAAATTACATATTTAGAATCCTTGTGAAAATTTACTGATGGATGTATAATTTTCCAATCGATAAATGTAATATTTCAAAAAATTGTGATAGACCTGGAATACTTATCCACTATAAAAAAAGATATTTTGTTTCATTCTTACTTCAACAGATGGTTTCTCTTCGTTAGACGCCTGCTGGAGTATTGAAATTAAAACTGATCTTTTTTTCGACTTAGAAGTAAACGTTTGTTAATTGATAACTTCTCTCTAATTGGTCGAATTTTAGGATTTTAGCATCATGAATTCGCGATTTTTTTTTACGTCCGTCTGCAAATTTTCGTGCCGATTAGGGATGCACCGAATAGTGATTTTGGCCGAATACCGAATATTCGGCCACAAGTAAACCGAATACCGAATATTCGGCCCACAAGTAAACCGAATACCGAATATTCGGCCAGCCGAATAGTAACAGTGAGGCCGAATACCGAATATTCGGCCAACCGAATAGTAACTATTCGGCCGAAACCGAATATTCGGCTGGCCGAAT
Organism: Maratus michaelseni; assembly: GCA_963931845.1. NCBI lineage: Eukaryota > Metazoa > Arthropoda > Arachnida > Araneae > Salticidae > Maratus > Maratus michaelseni. The sequence continues at coordinate 267,971,122 of OZ007590.1, read as the reverse complement.
AGTTTTATATTTCAGAGTTTAAAGGTATTAAAAGTTAAATTATAAAAGAATATTACATAATATTTAACACAGATACTAACTACCATTTTATGAACTAGATGTTTTTATAAGAAACCTTTACCTAAAAAAAAAAATCTGTGCTTAAAAAAAAAACTTAAAAAGAGGATAGTCTTAAAACTTTTTAAATTAATAAAGCTTTAAACTTCATAGCTTCTTCTGTGAATTAAAATAAATTTATAAAATGTTCTTATATTCTGTAACAAATACATTAAAATCAAAGAAATTTTTTGAATGAATTAGAGGAGACAGTTTCTAGTGTTTATTTGTCAGGAAGGGACTAAAGCAGTGTTTCCCAACCTTATTTTGGCCATGGCCCCCCAAATCAGCTCTAAAACCTTGATGCCCCCCCCCCCCCCCTCCGTCTGCCTGTGACAAATAATTCTTATTATATAAAAGGTGAACTCTTATTCCCACTAAAGAAGTCTTAAACTGCTTTAATAGGGTCTAAATAAAGAACAGTACATTCCTGAAAGAAAAAAAAAAAAAGAAAGTATTTATAGAAATTGGTAATAATAATAATAGTAATAATATGCAGCGATGCAAAAAATCGAATTTATTTTTTAATACTTTATAGAAAATTGAGATACGTAAATAAAATTTTCAATTGAAGCTTTTTCTATGATGCTTTTACAAATTAAATTACTGGCAGTAAAGGGACCTAATAAATTAAAAATAAACTCAAGATAAAGATAATAAAATTAATGAGGTCCTTGTTCTTCATGATGGCAGCAAAGAGCTTTTATATCAGGCTCTAATTTAGTCAATTTTAATCTCAAGTCCCGTCGTTTAGTTATGTCCAGTCGATTTCCTTTCTTCAGCGGCAAATCATTTACTGCACTAAAACCACATTCAACTGGGTATGATGATGGGGATAACAATATTTTTCTTGCAAATTTTCTTTCATTTGAATATTTAGATTCTGTCTCAGCACAAAGCCATGCCGTCACTTCTTTTATACTGAATAAGGTTTTAACTGAATCATCGTTTTGAATTTCAGCGAGTTTTTCTGAGTATTGTATTGAATCAGCAGAGGATAAGTCCACTAACATTAGCTGCATGACCACGGGAAATCCATTTTCTTTAAATCAGAAAATCTATCGTTCAAATCATAGATGATTTGGAAATCATAGGTGATTTGGAAATTTCCAAATCATCCACAATGACAGTTATAGCGGCATTGATCATCTCTCATTTCTTTTTAACCAGCAAAATAGGTCAAACTTTCTCTCAGAAATATGTTTCTGTCATACCTCAGTGAATGTAATAAAGCCAAATACTTTTGCTTTGCATCAACAAGTGCATCACAAGTGCACAAGTTTGCATCATCATTTTTTCCTTGAAACTGTTTATTCAAGGTATTCACTTTTTCAAAGATATCTTCTAAATAACTAACAAGTGCATTTCCATCAATCGTTTGTAGGTGCTTCGTGTCAGACTTCTCACTTCAAAATTAACCAAGAACATTAAACAACTCTATGAATCTTTTTAAGCATTTCCCCTTTGAAAGCCATCTCACATCAGTGTGAAGAAAAAGACGAAACGTGGTCTGCGTTTTTGCCTTCACAAAACTGCGTGAATAGACGCTCACATTTGGCGTTGTATATTATAGAGTTGATACATCGTATAACAGATTTCAATATGTCATTATGAATAGGTGAAATGTTTTTTTATACTAAACTCTCTCTATGGATGACGCAATGCACAAGAAGCATTTTTGGATTCTCATCTTTCATTAGTTTTAATTATCCAGTTCTTTTGCTGATCAGAACTGGAGCACCATCTGCATCGCAATATGTTATATTTGTCATTAGTATACTATTTATATCATAAGTAATTTTTCAATGTATCAAAAATATCAGAGGCAGTAGAGGTGCTCTCTAATAATTTACAGAAAAACAATTCTTCAATAAATTCACCTTTATCAATATACCTTACATATGTAAGCAATACGGCTTTACCGTCTCTTAGAGTTTATTCGACCATTTGTATGGAGAAATTTCAGCTGTTCAACAAGTTCTATTTCAATGTCCTCACTCATTTTATCTATTCTTCGACTAACAGTATTGTTACTAAGTGGCATGGATTTCACATCTTTGCCCGGGACTGTTTTAAGGAATATTGATATTAATGGTTTAATCAAATCCTCACTTATAGTGCGGTTTTTTTCAGATTTAGCAATGAGTAAAGATATTTCATAACTAGCCTCAAGAGTACAATTTTCTGTAGCAGTTTGTACAGTGAATAGAGACTTAACCGTAGATCGTTTTTCAAACTTCTCCTTTAAAGTTTTAAAATAACTTAAATTTGAATTTATATACTCACTATGTTTCGCTTTCATATGCGCTTCAAGATGACCTCGTTTCATAGATTCGTTGCTTATGCATTGTTTGAATAAAAGGCAGAAAGAGGATCGCTCGTCCTCTTAAAACTAAATTTAAAACCAAAAAACTTAAAACCAAAAACTTAAACCTTTTTTCCAGATTTATCGCAAAAATACCAATTACATTTTCTAATTATTTTTTATACTATATGATCAATAATAATTTGATATGTATACAGTGAAGTAAGCTAAAGTTTACTAGAGCATATGAAAATATCAGCAACGATTAAATAAATGTATAAAAAGAGCATAAATTCAGTTGTTGCATGACAAAAAATACAAAGATTAGAAACAGAAAGCTCTATCGTATAATTTGGCACAGAGGGATATCAAAGAAAACTATAGAAACAGTTTTGAAAAACAATAAGTGAATATACAGTACAAAATAGTTTGCATATACATAGAACAAATTTTTCACGCACATATTTATGCATAAAAATTTAAAAAAAGGAATAGAATGAAATAATTTATTTAATTCCTGGGCCTATTTAAGGTTTTTACAAACTTATACCATTTAAAAAGAAAAAAATCCTTATTTAATTGTAGCATTTGCGATTCAATAATAGAAGCATTTCCTTTTATAAATAGTGGTGGGAGGTGGAAGTTAACCTATGTGTTAATTGAGCCTTATATATTCCACATAGTACTTCTTTCAAAACAAACAAGAAAAATAGTTGCATTAACTGAACCTGATTATTTCAAAACATCACAATTTCCATCCATCACTCAGAACTTTTTTATTTTAATAAGCAGTATAAAGAATAAATTATGAATTATAAGAAGAGAATTGGTAAGTATTAAAGCTTATTTTAAAACTGCAAACTCAAAATTGCATATGGAATAAGACATTTTGGCTATGATGTCATACACTCACGCACAGTTTTTCTTTTTTTTAATCGGTTATAAAAATAAAAAGTTGCCAAATTTAGGGGATTATTTCCTTTAATGGCAACCTAGCTATTGTATTAAGTTATTGGTTTGGCACGAGCTTGAAAATCGCGCCAACCAAAAAGTCGCCAAACATCGGTGCGTGAGTGTAACACATCTGTTACGACATTTTGACGGCAGTGCAATAAATTTAAGTTTTAAAATTTTTGAAATTAGAGAATGGAAAATTATTAATTGCAATATCTTTAAGAATATTTTTAAGAACTGAAATTCTTATTGAAATATTATAATTTCCAATATAGTCATTGCTAAGTAAAACCGCTACCTCCGTAATATAATGGAGCTAGCGATTAAACACGTTAAAATAAAAATATTTATGACATCATACCAAAAAAAAATACTGAAATAATTAACGGATAATAAAATGTTATTTTACAGTTTTCAAACTTATTTTAAATAACTGCTGTATTACTATTAGGCGACCGGCGCAGAATGAGGAGCCAACCCTCTGAATTGGGATATTTGTAATTCTTTCCCAGAACTAATATATATATATATTTCCCCCCTGACTATAGCCAGAATCAGATATTCGCTGTTGGATCCTAAATTAAAGATCTCTAAAAAATGCGTTTATTCTCATGTCATGTCGTCAATGCGTCATGTATCTGACGGTAGCGCTTTGACTTTTGTGTTTTCCCAAGTATCAACTTAAAACAATTAAAATATAAAAAAAATGTTTTAAATCAGAAAAATTATTTTCCAAAATGTTTTTTAAATTTTTCTTTTTCTTTTGATTATTTAAAAAAAAGTTTTATTCAAACTGTTTTAAAATTTAAAGAGCGGACGTCTGAATTTCACCAAATTCTCAAATTGCCCCCCTAAAAAGTCAAATTGCCCCCCTGTGGGGCGTACGCCCCCCGTTGGGAACCACTGGACTAAAGTAAAACAATACAATATATTAAAATGCTGGCAAATCAGCAAGAATAACTTTCCTGCTCCTTTTGATTTGGCAAGGAAGTTTTTTTAATGAACCAGAAAGCAGGTGTCTGGAATGGGTGATCATATCCAGAGGTTGTAAACATACAGGATGTTCATACATCTTGGAACAAACTTTCTCTGTAGATAATGTGGTCAAGGCAAACATTTTTTGAGCAAGAAACATTATCTCAATCCACTTATTCCATCAAAAATACAATACATTCAATCAAAACAGAGTGTGTCATCGCAAGCTGATACTGAATTTTTGTTTAAAACTTTAACAACAATGAAGATATTTTAGCGATATTATTTGCATCGTATTAATTTTGATTGTAGGAAAATATAATGATACTATTGGAAGTGGCTGAATTTTGGCCAGTGACACAGTATAAGTATAGTACTGTCAGCTGCACTCTGAATAAAGGAATATCTAGCTCAATGTTGTTTGGATATGAATGGTGGGAATTTCCAGTAATTATCGTGATTCACAGAAATCAAAGTAACTTTGTTGAAAATATAGTTACAATATCTTCAATATTATTAAAGTAACAAACAAAAATTCAAATTTGACCTGGAGTGAGATGCACTTTATTTTTGATTGAATAAGTGTGTTGCGATTCTGGTTTCCTGGACAAAAATTGTCAGTCTTGATGTCTATTATGACCTATGAAAGTTTTTTTTCCATTTTGTTTAGAAACATGATGTTTGCAAAAAAGCAAGAAATATATTATTTACCAGACAATATTCAGGAACTTGCATTTATTTGTATATCATCAATTCCTATACGAAGGTCATCATTAATGGTTAATTTTCTTAAGTAACACTTTTCAAACAGCGAATAAATAATGTAAAAGCATTCTGTTTCATTGAAATATGATTTTATTTCTAATTATTTTGAACATCTTTATTAATTGACAGCTAAAAGTAAGAATTGTGGGTTTTAAAAAATATAAAAAAAAAAAAGATTTTTTAAGTATTCGGCTTGGCCGAATATTTTGATATTCGGCCAAACCGAATATTCAGCAGGCCAAATAGTTTGATATTCGGCCAAGCCGAATATTCGGCAGACCGAATAGTTTGATATTCGGCCTAACCGAATATTCGGTAATATGGCCGAATACCGAATAGATACCGAATATTCGGTGCATCCCTAGTGCCGATGTGACGATTTTTTGGAAAAAGGCTGGAAATAACTTCCAATTCGCCATGTTTATCAGAGCCGGGATGAAAAATATCGGGACGCAGGTGGAAGACGAAAGCTGATTGGCTCGGTTGCGAGAATCGACGCAGGGTCCCGTTCCAGTCAAAACTGAAATCTTTTCTTTGTTTTGGAAAAAATGCTCCTTTTTCGCTTGTTAACCCCTTGGGGACGAGCGACACGTATACGTGACGCATAATGTGCTCAGAATCCTCGATTATTCCCACCAGTAACTTTTTATTGTAAACTTTGCCTTATTTAATGACAGCATTTCTGAAATTCAATTAGGCCAAAATTTCTGTTCTGAAAAACCGGTGGCAAAAGATTAAAAATTCTGTAAAGGACGCTCGTCGCGAAGGGGTTAATTAATAAATAGCTAAGGGCCGATTTCTTCGAAACTGCAATTCCTGAAGGCCCGGATTTTTCTGAATTTTGTGATGCACAGACAGACAGACAGACAGACAGACGTTTACGAACATTAATAATATAGACTAGCTTTTTAACACTTTCCAACCTAGTTGAAAAGTGTTTATGACTTCGGTTTGTCTGTCCGTCTGTCCGTGCTCTAACTCCCATAAATATGCTCGGATTGCCCTGAAATTTTTGTATGTTATTGTCGTTTACTATCGCGTGGTCCCTATTTCAACTGAAGTGTGTAGCACTTATAGTTTTTTTTACAGGGACAGTCAAAAGTATTCCGTTACATTACAGTCAATGGAAAATACTCGTTTCAAGTGCATTTTGATGATGCTATGCCATTTGAAACATGATGAAATTGATATATAATTATGAAGCGCGTTAAAACATGCTTTTTGTAAAATATGGGGTGCAAATCATTTATTATTCATCTACAGCAGGGCGCGAAATTTCCACTCGCCAACTCGTCATTTGCGAGTAGATATTTAAGGTTGGCGAGTAAGTTTCGACTTTTAAAATGTTGTGCTTCAAATCAAACTATATAAGCTCAGAATATTGTGCCTCAATCCAACGATACGCGGAAATGTTTTAAAATCAAGCAACAGCATTTATCTTCCAAAAGAGGGAAAAATGTGGCGTCATCCACTTCCATTTCTGTCCTCTACTTAGAACGATACCTCCCCCCGTCTGCATTCGTCCCCCCGCTTTCACCCGGCGCAAGCGCCAAAACTGCTTTTTTTACTTCGGAGGCCGAATCGGATCGCTCTGCACTCCTGCGCGAAGTGACTCAGGTTTCGTCATTTAAGCACAGTTGCTTGAAACACAGTAAAAATTATTGTTTTCTTCCAATTTTTTTTTCTTTCGGTTTAGCGTTTTTCTTGGCTCTGTGGTAGTTGGCGGTAATTTAAGTGGCCTTTTTTAGTTTATTTTTCATTTATTGTTATGAAAAAAAGACAAAGCAATAATATAGAGTCCTTTTTTACTAAAGGTAATTCATCAAATGAAAAATGCGATAAAGATGCAATCACAAATGTTGAAATTGAACACGTGCATTCTCAAGTGAAGCAAAGTGAGATTGGATCTACTAGCAGCAATAATCAACTTTTTTCACTTTCCAGTTCTGCTACAACTGGTAAAAGGAAATGTAACAGTGATTTCCAGTCTCCACTTCCAGCTAAAAGAAGATTTAACAAAGAGTGGCTAAGCCATTTTGAATGGCTTTTGAATGATGATAAAACTAGTCTTGCTATGTGCAAAATTTGTCAGCAAGTGTCTTCCAGTAATGTTGATAAAAAGTGGATCAATGGTTTTTTTCTGGGCCTTTTAAAAGAGAGCCCTTTGTTTTTCACAACCAAAGCGAAATCCACTGTAAAAATGTTGCCATTCTGAAGGCTAAATTACACCCATCAGAAACACCAATGGCTAAATGTGTGAATAAAATGGACCAACACATGTTTTTTCATTTGAAAAATATATTCAATGTGGCGTACTATGTTGAAAAGCATTTAAATACTTTGTAGATCTTTTGTGCTTAGCTGAGAAATTAAATGTGGATATTTTAACAAAGTATGGCAATGAAAAACAATGCAGGTATTTTATCCATTTTATTGCTGAAACTTTGAAGCTAGATTTAGTGGAAAAATTAAAAAAGTGTATATAAATCAGCATTCTGGTTGATGGCTCCACAGATAGATCAAGTGTTGAGCATGCAAATGTGTATGTTCGATACGTGGATGCAAAAGAAAATCATATCAAAGAGGACATATTAGGAGTAATAGAGCTATTAAATTCTACTTCATCCAGTTACTTTACAGCCATAACTTATTTTCTAGATACGATTATAGGTCCAAATGACTATAGAAACAGGTGTTATATTGTATTCCTGGGTACTGATGGTGCTCCAAATATGGTTGGATACAAAGCAGGATTGGCTATGAAAATGAAATCTATTTGTCCTAAATTGATAAACATTCACTGACTTGCACACCGTCTGCAGTTAGCTGTTTTGGATGCGTGTGATGAAGTTGAATATTTTAAAACATTTGATTCAGTGGTTAGGAGTATTTTTAAATTTTACCATGACTCTGCTAAAAGACTACATATGATAAAAGAAACAGCAGAAAATCTAGTAGAAGAAATTCTTAAACTGAGTGATATTCACACTGTTAGATGGTTATCCAGCAAAGAAAGTGCTATTAAAGCTCTCTTGCAATCTTGGAATAGTGTTATAAGCCATCTGGAACAGGTGGCCCATGGAAAAGACAATGATAGTGCTAAAGCTAAAGGTTTAATGAAAAGTTTGAAGGATTATAAATTTCTTAAACTACAGGAAATTGAATCCTTTAAGTGTGGCATTACAAAACAAGGAACTTTTCATTTCATCTTTGAAAATAAAAATTGAACATTGCATCTCAGTTCTGACAGATCTCGAATCTAGTGTTGGACCAAAAGCGAACGGGAGTTTTTAGACCAAATATCCATCTCAAGGATAATAAAGGATGTGCAGCTGACAAATATTAAAAATGGGGAGCAAGAGTTTCAAACTTTAACAGGGAGATTAATTAAACATGCGAAGATATACATCACAGAAAGACTGCAATCTATGTCAACAGATGTGTTAACATCTCTGCATGTTTTTGACACTTTGGGTTGGCCTCCCAAAGAAAAAATTCTTCAATTTGGGATAGAAGAAATAAAGAAGCTCTACATGTATTTGAACCCAAATCTCTTTAATGAAAAAGTAGATACTGTATTGGCAGAGTGGGCAGAATTCAAGTTTATGTTCCCTTCACTAACACTGAGAGATATACTGGAGAAGTTTTGCAGTGAAAAGTGTTCAGCGAGATTCCCCAATTTGCTCCAGATTTTAACATTTTGTGCTGTTCTACCAGTGAGCACAGCTTCGTGTGAGAGAGGCTTCAGCTGTCACAACAGACTCAAGACTGCATACAGGAACTCTCTAAAGACTGAAACACAGGATGATTTGCTCAGAATTTCTCTCAATGGACCCACCGTGACAGAGTTTGACCCTACAGCTGCGATTGACAAGTGGTATTTCAGTGCAGAAAGGCAGCGCTACACAAACATGAAGTGCTAAAAGTTCAGGAACTTTTTCTTTCATGAATTTTTTGTGGTATGTGACAATTTCTGTAATCATTGAAACCATATGGTAACCTTATTTTGAGTTAATATTTTTTTTTTTTTTTTTTTTTTTGCATAATATAAATATGCTTCGATTTTTTTAATTTCTGCATTTTTTTACGATTTAGGTCACTAGAAAGTTTTCCATACTACATCTGTTAACATTTTTTAAAAATTTCATATTTTTCATGAATGTAAAATATTATGTATTTAAGAGACAGCTCCTTCTAACAATGGTCAATTTAAATTCAGTTTGTCATAAATAATTCATTTTTTGGGCAAGTGTGGTGGCCGATGTTGCTGTCTGAATGAATGTAGATAGTGGCGAGCAAAAATTTTAGTCTGGCGAGTACCTTTTCAACTGAAATTTCATGCCCTGATCTACAGGGTCAAACAAAAGAATTCTGTTACACATTGTTCTATGGAGAAAAATCGCTTGCAGTGTAATTTAGTGATATTTCAGACATAATGAAAATTATATGCATTACTGAGGTGCACTATAAATTGCTCTCTTGTGTGCATTGCGTTTATTTACAGGGACACACAAAATATATTGGTTACAGTACATGTGCGATATTTACAGTCTATGTGTGATAAATGCGTTTTCAACTTTGGTTTGCGTTTTTAAGTTTAACTAAATTATTTCATAGTACGTATGCGTTTATAAACTCAGTTGATCATATATAGGGCTGCACAAGAGAATTCGTAAGTATTGCAGACTATGGGAGTGAATCGACTATGGGGTGCGGTCATCCACGAAAGGAAGGGGAGTCTCAACAAAAGAAAGAGGCGTTGATCATATGTCTCGCCGTTCCTTGCTTGATCTCTGAACTTTAGACATGCTAAGAAAGTCATAAAACATGAAAGAGTCTTATATACCACAACAGACGCTCCGATCAGGAGAAACGCTGTCTGTTCGGTCCTTTAAGGGATCTTGTACCTTTAAAACTCCTCGTAGATAAAAAAAAAAAAACATTCAATATATGTGCGATATTTACAATCTATGTGTGATAAGTGCGTTTTAAACTTTGGTTTGCGTTTTTAAGTTTAACTAAATTTTTTCATCGTACACCATAGAAATAATGTGTTTTATAAACTCGGTTGATCATCATACACAGAGCTACACAAGGGAATCCGTCAGTATTACAGACTAGGGGAGTGAATTGCTTAAGGGTAGTTTTTAATTGTGTTACACATTTTCCTGCTGAACTACATTTAGTAGACTAATAGAAGTTTGTGGAATTAGAGATGGGAATGCTCGGAAAAAAACCGGAAACTTTGGGAAAAAAACCCGGGTTTTTTCCGTTTTTTTCTGAAGGGGTATTTTTTAATTTTTCCAAATAAAATCATATTTTCAAAATGTTACTATTGCTGCATTCTGATATTTTTGCTTTATATTTTTTCATGTTTAGTGTCTCCCATGAAAATGTTAACATAGAAAATATGATCTGTAAGCAGTTCAGGAAGAACTTGAGTCCTTCAAAGGATGCTTTACAATTTCTTCACCTTAAAACATAAAACCTTTCAAAAAATTCGGAATATTTTTCAATCTCCATTCTGAATCCACCAGAAATGGGATGATTTTAGAATAACAAAACATGTCACATAACAGCTGGAATCGCCAATGAATATCTTATCTAGCTGTATATGCAGTAGTGGCCAAAATTGTGGAAGTTTGATGGCTCATAACACCAAATATATATTTCTCAGTTATACCATAAAAACTATATACCACTGGAAAGATAATTTAATCAAAAATGTCATGCAGTACAGTTTGTTCAATTCTAATTAATTTATCTAACGTTATAGCCAAATAATCAGAAAAAGGCAGGAACATCTGGTTTGGTTATGGTTGATGATAATGATTTTTCTTTTTCTTGAATATAGCCAATGCATATGAATGTTTGGAGTGTCAGACAGATTCCATTTTATTTGGCAATGTGTCAATCAAAGCTAGGGTAGGATTAAAAAATATATATGTCATATTTTGGTAGTTATAGACGGACTTTTATCACTATTTTTTATGATTGCTAAAGTTCTTTGCAATCTTTCAATTTTTGAGCTAGTAAAGCATAATAAAATAAAGCAAACATCATAAAGAGTTGATTAGTTACCCAGAAATCAATGTATAACAATATTTTTAAGTGTAGAAAGCTATGGTTATGAATGATGAAATTGGAAGTAAAATTGGAAGTAAATTAACAAAGGGATGTCTAAGTCATGCAAGACAAGACTGATAAAGGCAGAAAAAAATGGAGAGCAATTAGAGGTAGAAGAGTAAGGTCCCTGTGTAGAGGTTACAGAAAACACCATCTCGGTGAATCCAACAATAAATGGCGCACTGAAATGTGGAGTTGAATCAAAGTACACTTCTGTAGAGAATGCAGTATTTTGGTCTAAATGCTAGAATTTCTTGAAACAAAAATTATAAATCAAATAAAGGTTGAAAATATTAAACTGAGCTAAAAGGCATGTTTACTAGACAGTATAGGTGCAGATTCACGGTCGCCAGTCGCCACGTGGCGACTAATTTTTTTGCTGTGGCCACTAACTTTCGGCATTTAAGTCGCCATGTGATTTAAAAGTAATCAATTTCTGGTATTCCCAGTCCCCATCGTGAAATGTTGATATTTTTTTGAAAGATTAAGGCCAAAACACATAATAAACATTATTATTATCTTTTAATAACATTTCAGAATGATATGTTTAACACAGCAAACTATTAAATATATTCGAATAGCAATGTTATTCGTAACAGTTTGAATCTGATAACTTTACATAGACTGTGATTTAAATATGTATATATATATATATAATATATATAAACAAATGTTTGAAGTGTGTTTTGATTTTTATACTGCAAAATAATCTCGCAAGTTCGGATTTTCTTTCATATGTACTTTTGTCTGGCAAAATCCAAATAAGAAATATTATTTTTCTGATATTCCCCGCTATCATGATTGCTTAGCTTATACATATTTTTTTTAAACCGTATCTTTCCCAACTTTATCTTCTGAATGTACATGATTTAAGATTTAATTAATATTCAAATTTTGTTGTACATATGTTTATACAAATTACTTTACACTTTGAATTCTTGAGGGTTTTTTTTTTTTTTTTTAAGTTTTTTACCCCGTATAAACACTATTGTTTTTATGTGTTTGTTTTACAATTGTGGCCACTGGATTTTTTGGGTTTAGGAGCCACTGGCTCCTTACAAATTTTGGGAATCTGCACCTATACTAGACAGAGAAATAGTAGGGTCAAGTTATTTGAATGTTAAAATGTGTTTTTTTTTTTTTTTTTTATGGAATTCTAGAATTTAGATCAAAATACTGCACTCTGAACAGATCTTTACATTGCTTCAGCTCCTCATTACTGTGCATCATTTCATGTTGCACATACCGAAATGATTGTTTTCTGTGACAGGGATCTAATTATGGTGTTACTAAGAAATATTGCGTGTTATGAGCCATCCAACTTTAAAAAAGCATTTTTCTAGAAGTTTTCCAAAATATTGGCCACTATTGTATTTATGAAGGACCTTATTAAAAATATCTAAATAAGAACCTAAATATAACGATAATTTCTAGTTCACAAAATTTTTATTATATTTTTTATGACAATTTTATGATTTTTTTTAATAAGGACATTTTTTATACAAAATGTTCACAAAAACAGAATTGCGTGAAAAATAAATGTAAGCAGGCCCACATGCAACTTTTCTTGTTAAAAATGAAAATTCATGTGCAAAATTATTTCAATAATATACCAGAAATTTAATATAAAATTTGAAACATGCATTTATTTTTATTGGCATAGCTGGACGATTTTTCATGTAATCAGATAATAATCGCCAGAAATATTTAACTATTATTAGAAACAAGTTATTTTTTAATAACATGCAATTGAAATTGTTTAGTCTTTTCAAGCCCCCCCCCCCCTTCTCTTCCTTTTCCTTAAATATAGATTTTAAGACTTGTCTAACTGTTTTTTTTTTAAATTTATATATATATATATATATATATATATATATATATATATATATATGCATACAAATAAACTTTGCAAAGAAAATGTAAATTTTAAGATAAGAATTGTTTTCAACTAAATTTTTCAAAGTATTTAAATCCACCTGTTTTATAAATTTCATTAAAGAAATAGACATATATATATATAATCTGAAACTTAAACTAAAAAAAAAAACATAGGGTTGGTTTAGGTTTAGCCTGGAAAGCTATGCCAAAACTAAATACACAAGAAATGAAAATTCTATAGTCGTACGAAAAAAAATTATAATATTGTAAATTATTATCAATTTTTAAGCAATAGTAGATATAAAAATGATAATATTTATAATGTCACAACTACAATAATTTGTTTCTTTAAAATAGTGCCATTTATATACAAAGCACCAATACTATGTAGAGGGGATATGAATTTGTTTTCTAACTGCAGTGATACTGGTTGAAACTATGTAGAAGGGATTTAAATTTGTTTTCTAACTGCAGTGATATTGGTTGAAACTCGTAAGATTTTTTGTTGTTGTTATTTTTTAATTATCTTTACTGGTAATTAACAAATGCAACTGAAAAATCATTTCAACAGAGACATGATATATTAAAAAGAATGGTGTTAAATTAAGCAAGAAAAGCTAATGTGAAAATTCTGAGACTGAAAGGGTAACTTTTAAAAGCTGACTTTTTTTTTCTTTTTTGTAATATACTCATGTAAAGTGAAAAAAAATATTTTCTTTAGTATGCAGATATTTAAAAAATGATTATTATTTTATATTTTTTAAGAAAATTCAACTTATTTTTGAGAAACATTTATAAGAAATCAATTTTTCCAGAAAAAACTTTTTTTTTCCATCACTTCAAAATTTCCGGAAATTTTACATCTCTATGTGGAATATAAAAAAAATCATATACAGGGCTACGCAAAGAAAAAGATACATTGTCGTTTACGGTTGGTAATTGCTGCGAGTGAGTTTTTTTAAGTTGCCTTTTAGCTTAATATGTGGTGTGTACAAAAGTCTTCAGATAATATACAGGGTTGTACAAAAGATTTCGAGTGCATTTCCATCGACTGGCTAAAATTGCTAAATGTGAATATCCTAACTGAACTAAATTTTATCTTGCTATATATCCACATCTATTGATCATATGCAGGGCTGCACAAAATAATTCGACTACTCTTTTGACACTGGAAGGTAATTTCGAAAACTGTATTTTCCAATGTGTTATATGTTTTCTAAACTGTTTACTTTCATATCTTTACTTACATATCTTCTTTCACCTTATTTAACGGTGAAATTTCGTTACATTTTTCTGGCTGTGTTGGAAAGTGTTTCATAATGTATGCTTGACGCATGATTTTTCGTTCTTGTTGTATCTTTAACCCGATTTTGTATGAAATTATTTTTTTTAAATGACATTTTAAACAATAATGCTTATTTATTCACCAACAAAGTAGTCAGTGTAATTGTGATCCATATTCTTACTCATTGTCATTGATAAAATAAAGAAAATCATGTATTTATTTTTTAATAATTTATATTCCATTAAAATATTACATTTTCCATGCGACCCCTGGCGGTGGAAGGTGAAACAAAAATATGTAAGGTAAGGCTATCTATCAATCAGAATGAGCCAAACCCTGTCGTAATCGGGCCCATAGAACCCAAGATACTTTGAAATAAAATGTAAAAAAAAGTATTCAATTATTATTCGAAAAGAGCAGTATATACAAATTACTCATAAGTTTATTTTAATGTTATAGACTTATAGAGGGTGATTATTAAGTTGATTATAATGTTTGGAATCAGTTGCCTTGAAATTGGAAATTTAGTTGCAGAGATGGAAGTGCGGGGGGAGGAGCGGCAAGGTTACTATATCATAAGGTTGAGCCATTTCCCTCTGCAGCCAATAGGGACCCACTCGCTGTTTGACGTCACTCAGCGTGCTCTGATCCGTTTTCCAATTGATTTGAATTAGAAACGCGCTGTTTTTAATTGAAAAATATCAGTCGAAATTTTCATGTGAAAAGAAATTTAAAAATTAAAATATATTCTTTATACATAGGACTTACATCACATCTTAAATTTAAACTATTATCTCTTTTAAATTTGCCGAAATTTGATTGTTAAATTGGCTATCTTTATCATTACATTTCGTTTGCGCCTCAATATGCAAAGTTAATTTTCACAAACATACAAATGCAAAATAGTAATTTTTGTAAATAAAATCTTAAATACCTACAAGAGCATCAAATTTGATGTTTATATGACTGCAGTTAATAATTTTTAGTATAGTATATTTATAATATTTGATTGGTATTTAATTTGAAATCTATAATAATTCTAATATTGTAATTTTGACATGTCTTTCATAAAAAAAAGTAAAAAAAAATAAAATAATAATAAACACTCAGATTTCTACCTCACACACAGATACACAATATTGAGTTTTGAATGATTAGATTAAAAAGACAAATAAAATAGAAACTTTAATAGGTAAACAGCTGAATATTTAATATTTTTAAACTAAAATATTCATACGATATAATTATAAGATTTAGTGGAAATAAAATTTGAAACTCTGAGTAATATATTTTATAAACACATTCCGAAAAGTTTATATTTAAAATACTATTTTAATACCATATAATAAACATAAATGCACATGCATAATTTAACAAAAATAATAAGGTAAATTATTGCGTGAAAGAGAGTTTTACGTTATTTTTTTTTTTCAAATAATATTTAAAATTACATCTTTTTTGAGCGTTTAAAATTTAATTTTAAAATTTAATGTTGTTTCTTCAGATTCCATTCAGATAGTTGATGTGATTGAATATCAAATTGATATATATATATATATATATATATATATATATATATTAGAATAAAAAGGAGCAGTATTTATAAGGAAGATTTAAAATACAAATAAAAATAGAAACTTTAATTTTTAAATCGCATATTTGCTTAAAACTCACAGATTTATGCGATATAGAAAAATTATATTTGAAATTCAGAATAATATACTTTTATAAACAACTTCCAAAAGTGTTACTTCCATAATATTTTAATGCTGTATGATGATAAAATTAAATAAAAATATTTTAGGTTTTTACCCTCAGAATAGGCTTTCATTTCAAGCATTTTATTTCATATAATAAACATATACATAACACATTTCACATATAATAAACATAAATGCACATGCATAATTTAACAAAAATAATAAGGTAAATTATTGCGTGAAAGAGAGTTTTACGTTATTTTTTTTTTTTTCAAATAATATTTAAAATTACATCTTTTTTGAGCGTTTAAAATTTAATTTTAAAATTTAATGTTGTTTCTTCAGATTCCATTCAGATAGTTGATGTGATTGAATATCAAATTGATATATATATATATATATATATATATATATATATATTAGAATAAAAAGGAGCAGTATTTATAAGGAAGATTTAAAATACAAATAAAAATAGAAACTTTAATTTTTAAATCGCATATTTGCTTAAAACTCACAGATTTATGCGATATAGAAAAATTATATTTGAAATTCAGAATAATATACTTTTATAAACAACTTCCAAAAGTGTTACTTCCATAATATTTTAATGCTGTATGATGATAAAATTATATAAAAATATTTTAGGTTTTTACCCTCAGAATAGGCTTTCATTTCAAGCATTTTATTTCATCACAGGGTGCATTTTGAAGACGTATCTTATATGTGCGCTCCATTATTTGCTATTTTTCATTTTACTGTGCAATCAAAGTTGATTGGCTCCACATTTTTGATTTTCTGGCAGCGTATCTCTTTTTTATTTCTGATGAATATATTTGATTACTATGTCTCAATCGAATGAAAGTTCTTGTTTTCACAAATGTTTTTATTATATTTTTGTGCATATTTGGAAAAACCAGTTAAAGAGCTAAAACCAAGAGATGTTGCACTAACAAAAGCTGGGAAATATCTGCTACTATCTAGCAAAACTGAAAGTCCCTCTTTCTGAGAAGCAATTAAAGCTTCGTGTGAGGCAAAACTGCCCTGGCTATCACAGAAAATGACAATAAATGTTTACTTCACACTCCCATCTCTTTCAAAGATCGACCAAAGATATAACAAGCAATAATAACTCCCTATCTTAGCAAAAAAGATACAGGATTATTTCATTTGAAGGAAAAAAAAATCCCTCTAAATCGCTTTATTCCTAGAAAAAAATACTTTCGCTAATGAAAAATGTTTTATTTTGAAGAAATATGCTCTCATATGACCAAAGAAACGATTTTTTTAAAGCAGAAATACTATTTTAAATGAGAAAATGCATACTTTCCCATTGAAAGAATCCTACTTAGCACGCGCAGTGACGTCAGAAAAACCGAAAACTTGATACAAGAACTAAAGGGAAATGGCACCCCCCTGGAGGAGCGGATGTCCAAGTGCACTTCGTTAAATGACTAATTAGGAGGACCATTATATGCATCTTTAAGATTAACTTCCTATCGTAACGAAATGAATCAATTTCAAATTTCGCTTAGATTATTATTCGAAAATTCTGTTAGCTCTTTTCTAGAAAGGTAAAGTCCGGACTCGCCGAAGCAGTAATACGTCTCTATCAATCAAATACTTCCGGTAGGAAAATACCTGACGAAAGTTCTTGAGAGAGACTCTTTTTTTTATCCTAAAAAAAAACCAAGCTGGCCATTTTGATTCGCCTCTAAACTGATTCCGTCGGGTCGCTCCAAACTTCCTCCAAAACTGTAATCGATTAGTTGAATAATTGTCATTAGGGGGTAACTTTACTTGATACGTATAATGTTTCAAATCACCGAAGTACCAATCTATCTTTCTCCGCGTATATATTCAATCTATATTCTCACATTACCTTTTTTCCTGTTGAAAATTTTTCGGAAGCATCTTTTACGTTTTTATTGTTTTTGAAATAAAATACAATTCAGATTTTTAAACATTTTTATTACATATACATATAAATATTTATCACATATATACGTATCCACATATGTCAATACATATACGTTCCGTAGTCTTTTATTTATTCATTTATTTATGTATTTTTTTTATTATTAAATGCTTAAAATTGCAGCCATAACTATATGCGAATGATTTGGAATCAAACAGCGATTTTAAGTTATTGATGAATTTATTACATATTGAGTTATAATCGATTGAAAATAGACTTTGACACTATTTTATCGAAGGTAATTTCTTGTCTTTATAGAGGAAAAATATATACTGGATTTCTTGATATCCAAATAAGAATTTCGACTAATTTCGTAAATTTACGAATAAATATAACTTCTTTGATTGTATTAAGGTGTTTTACAAATAATTTATTATTTTTGGAGAATCGTAAAACTGGATAAAAAAAAAGGAAACTTCTTCAAACATTTTCTCCTCCCCCCTCCCCCCCCCTCAAATGAAAAGAAATGGTAAATAAAATTCAGCGGTTTGGATTAGAATTCTCAACTGCGTCGGGTTACCCGCACTTGACCGAACTCGTGGTTCGGGTCGGGTTGTCGCTACATATTTTCGTCGCGGGTTGGATCCATTGACTAGAAATATAAATATTAAATAAATAATAAAATAATAAATAAATTATATTTCTAGTCAATGGTTGGATCCGGGTTTGGGTTGACTTTCATTGTTTCGAGTTCGGGCCTTTTTCGGATTTTGACTCTTGCGAGTTGGGTTCGGGTTGACGAGATTTTTCAAAGTAATTTTCACGATATTTTTTCAGGTTAAAAATCTATATACAATAAGACCTCCATAATGGAAACTCCCGAAAAGCGGACACCTTTATTCAACGAATACTTTTTCAATTCCTAAATACTCGTACGCTTAAATATATCTCTGATTAGTGGGCACTTCCTAATCTACACACACATGTGCGAGTGTATGTGTGCATAAATTATCACAAATACGATACATGTATTTTTGTTTGTTTGATAGACGAATTGTTGGTAATAATTTTCATATTCCGAGAAGAATAAATGGTTCTTAAAGAAGGAATAATTTGTGATCACATTTTTTTTATAAAGTACTCTCATGCAGTAAATTAAATATATGCTTATTTAGATTGAAATAGGTATTTATTTTCATCTGAAACATAATTCTGCTGAAACTTTTTGTGAAAAGCCCAACAATCCAACTTGCAAAAAAACTTACTATGACACGCAAGAATTATTCTTGGGTGAAACCTACCCACAGAAAGAAAATTAAAGTCATCCTGACCCGAAAAAGAAAGTTAGGGATAACCCGACACGATGCAGAACTCTATTCAACGATGCCGAAGTTTCTATTCAGAGGTTTTACTATAATTGAATATTAAAAATATAGATCAGTCCATTTTATTGTATAAAACATAAAATTGGTATTAGAGATATAATTGTAGATTACTTTTCATTGCATTAAAACATGATTTACTTTCATTTTATGTCGGGCTCGGGTCGGATTGCCGGTTGAAGTATTTCGTGTTTGGGTCGGGTACGACCCGAATCTCCCCCCCCCCCCCCAAAATTTTGCGAATTATTGAACATAGGAATCTTCACGATCTTCTGATTACATTTTTATGACTTTAATATTCTATAAAATAAGTCATATGCACCTAAATATGCTGAAATTTAAACTTATTTCATACTAATGCTTTCTACGTTGGGCTTTCTTTTAATACACATTTATTTTACATGACAAAATTAAGCATTAATACAATTATATATTTTTAGTTATTATTTTTTAGGAAACCTTGATGTCTCAAGCAAGCCTGATTTTCCCTTATTTTCCTCTTTCGTTCAAGAGAATGGGATTTGTTGTGTTAAAGAGCCTTTAAATATATCTTATTATTATTTTACTTAGAAGTAAATATTTACATTCAACAGAATTTTTATTTAAAATTTAAAAAAAAGATATAAACGTTTTTTTATTAAGCAATCTCTTGTTGCGATTTTATTTATACAAACTCCCACCAATAATAGATTTTGGATACATTGACCACGCAGTAACTTTTTAAAGCGAAAATTAGTTCACTGAACATGTTAATATTTTCTTCTTGACCTAAACAATACTTTAAAATTATAAACTAATTCTCCTTCAAGACAGTATCACCCGATTGGCTAACTATTTTGTATAAATCTCAGTATCTGAACTTAATTTTAAAAAAAAATTGCGATTTTTTTTTTTTTTTTAAAGACAACTGTAAGTCAACATTTTTGGCGTTTAAATTCAGTAAGTAACAAAAAAAAAAAATACACTGGTGTTACTAAAATGCTGTAACTGGCACCCAATTTTTGAATATCATTTTATTCAATTTCATATCTTGCGTATTCTTTTTCGAATTGTTAAAGGATAATCTTCCCAATCGAGAAAATTTTCTTTTAATATGACCAAATACTTTAAGAGCATCTTATGTTACTAATTGCTGTAAATAATCCCATTAAAAAAAGGGAAAAAAAAAGAGAGAGAGAAAACATTTTATGCTAAATGTTGAATATTTTTTATCTATATTATTTTCTGTCAGTTGTATCATGTTGTGTGCATATGTTTATACGCGTTGATAATGTTTTAAGATAACTCTTTGAACCCGATAGGTTCATTAATGCATGTTAAATTTCATACTAATATACATACAAGCATGACCTTAGACTTACTATATATAGTGTTGGTTGTAGAAAAAAGATTATTTTAACCCTAAAAATGGAAAATTAAATTACAAAAAAGGGGAGAAACATTGTATAAGAATTGTTCTTTTTTTTAAAAAAAAGGGGGGGGGGGGGGAGGAACCAGTTGATTTAAACCACGGTTGATTTAACACAATACTTGTATCGAGCATAATAATTAGCAGCATATGAATTAAAATACAAATGTTATGCTGGATTATGATTATATTGAAAAATTACTCTTTGCAATACTATTAGTATGGGCGAAACAATTTTGGTAATACCATATTTATGCAGCGATATATCAATGATATGTTATTAAAAGATGAAAATTTCTCTTTATTTTAATGATAATTTATAAGTATGAATGAATCGAATTAGTAAAGTAATAAAATTTCAAGATTTTAATCTTATCATATACGATGATTCCTTGAAATAAAACGTGTGATTAAAATAAAAATGTTCCATTTAAAACAAATATCTTCAGATCAAAATTTGTGTGTATTTCTAAATATTAAACTGATTAAAAAGTGCTGGCATTATATGAGAAATACAGTTTGAGTTTTATTTAGACGTAATTAGTACAAAACTGTTTCGTGCCATTTTCTGAGTGCGCTGTACCAATTTACTATTAGACAATTCTAATTTTCATTCACTTGGTATTTTTCTTTCTCTGAAATGCGAATTAGAAAGTTTCTATAACACTTAAGGTGGTTTTTTAAATATTTTCCCTCACTCAGTAACTCAAAATATATATTCACCGACTCATTTTATACATAAATGTAAGGAATTTTCAGACATGACTATTGGGGTAATTTGAAATCGAACAGTATTTTACATTTTCTATAATTGTATATCATATTGAGTTCTAATTAATTGCTGTCTCAAAACAACATTTCCCGGGTTGTAGAATCCAGAAACTCGGCTTAAAACGCCAATTTGGACGGCATATTCTGAATGGTATTTTGTCTTTATAAAAATATGAAAAATGCTTTCCGATTCCTCAGTCCATGAAGAAGAATAACTGCTTATTTTGTGCATGAACAATAACTTTGTGAATATGTCAGAAAGAAGCCAGTTTGGATTTCAATGCTTCAGTAATTTATATATTTTTTTAAATAATTTGTTTCTTATAAAATATGTTTTCTCCCTCTCCTCTCTTTTAATAACCTTAGAAAAGGGAAAATATTGCAATAAAATATTGAAGAGACTTATCTAGCTTCCTGAGAAATTAAATACAGACAAGTTCTAGAAGATACAAAACAAGTTCTAGAAATTGCCATTTTTCGTGCCAAAACGGGCACTGGACATTGGATATGGCTAGTATTATGTGGTACCACAGTTTAATTACTGTAATTTTCATGCATTTTTCTGGATGTTGTGTTTCAAATAATGCGAGGCTAATTTCATATTTTTAGTACAATATTTTCACTGCTATTAACAGTTTAATAGACTTTTATCCAATTACTTTTTTCCAATAAAATTGCTAAACATTTTTCTGTAAATTTCCTATATATATATATATATATATATAAGAGGTATGAGTTTAGTAATTCGGAAACTTTTTCCTTATTCATTTTCTACATTATTTATATTTACGGTAATGGTTGCAAAATGAAATTTCGTCAGCAACTGCGCATTTATTTTCCATTGTAGAATTAAAAAATCATTGGCCACCGGTCAATTTCTGACGAACACCCCTATACGTAGGTAGATGATAGATATCATTTAGATAGGACATCACGATTTGCTCCGAAATTGTGTACTTTTAATTTATTTTATGCCGTGTCTTATTGTTATGTGATATAATATAAATGATAAATTTTACTAAAATGTTTACTTGAAAATAAGCACTAATTTAAACTTCTCACAAGGTAGATACTCATAATAAAAACTGCTATTTAAAAAAAATATATATATCGTTAATTATCTTATTAGTTATGTATAAAATCTTCACTTAGCTTCAAAATAATCATTTTATAAATATAGTACATATCAAATAGACAGAAAATCAGACAGAATGTATTTATTTCGAAAAACAAAACAGGACTAGTCAACCAAATGTATTAAATAGGATATTGAATTAATATAATTATGTAAATCAATGGTGCCATTTATCAAACTACGTTTTAAACTTGCAATCTTTTCATTTAATTCTCTGTATTTAGTTTTCGATGCTGGTGCTCTTGAGCTCCCTACTCTGAGCATTCGCATAGTTGCCTCTTTCTCTTCTTGCACATCCTTTATTAAATAATTTCTTAATTATGATATGTATCGAATCCGTTTGAAATTATTATTACTTCTAGGAGAAGGGCCGAAAATTTATGTATGACAGATTTTTGATATAATTAAAAATGGCCCCAAGGGGGGGGGGGAAGGGTGTGTTTTAGAAGAAAAAAATTTATAACTTCGTCAATTCCCAACATATCAAATCCGCTTAAATTTATTATAAATCCTCTTAATATTATCTAAAACTTTTATATTGACAAGTTTTTATATGACCAACCCTTATAGCAAAATAAAATTAGAAACAAAAAAAAAATTGTCGGCTCCGCCTGCAAACAAGTTATTTTTCGAAGTAGGCGGTTCCAACTCCCGCATCTTTTTGAAACTGATACATGAAATCAAGGGTCATAAAATCTCGGTCAAGTTCGTTAATGGGCAAAATCGAACCAAGGGGGAGGCTTTTTGCGAAAACAGAAAAAAACCCATAATTTCTTAATTATGATACGTATCGAATCCGTTTGAAGTTATTATTACTTCTAGGAGAAGGGCCGAAAATTTATGTATGGCAGATTTTTGATATAATTAAAAATGGCTCCAAGGGTGGGGGCGCGAGGGGGGGTTTAGAAGAAAAAAATTGATAACTTTGTCAATTCCCAAGACTTCAAATCCGCTTAAATTTATAATATAAATCCTCTTAATATTATCTAAAACTTTTATATTGACAAGTTTTTTATAGAACCAACTCTTATAGCAAAAAGAAAAATAAAAAAATAAAAAAAATCCCTGCTGGCTTCGCCTGCAAACAAGTTAGGTTTCGAAGTAGGCGGTTCCAACTGCCGCATCATGGCAAAAAGGTCATTTGTTCCGCAATTCCCAACAAACAGGCGCCCCACGGTCTGCGTCTTCGAAATCTACCTGTGCCTGTAGGCCAAGCCGTCAGGGATTTTTTTTTAATAATTACGTGTAAATACATTTTTTATTTGAGAGGAAATATAATTCTTTGCGCAGTTTTACAAATTGGTAACAGCATAAAAAAAATGACCTTTTCTAAATATGAAAAAAAAAAAAAAATATTGAAATAATGAAAATTTGAATAAAAAATTGAAAAAAAAAAGAGCTCTAAAGAATTAAATTTAAAAAATAAGCGCAGTTTGCACACAGCTACACTCTATAAACGACATTTTCAAAACTGATCAAAAAGTACTCAAATCTGAGTATGTTACATAGTCAAAATAGCTTTGAATCAAAATGACTCAAGTTTGAAACATGTATATACTCATTTCTGTAAACATGCACACACATAAGAATAAAACATAATGTACTCATATTTGAGTATGTCCATCTTTCAAAAATGAATATAAATTGACATCTATGTCTTTAGTTTTTAATATATTTCCATGTTTCAAAAATGTGTTTGAACTGATTCTAATCATTTTTGAGTATGTCCATGTTTCAAAAATGATTATGAGTATAAACTGACCTCTATGTTTTCAGTTTTGAATATGTCCATGTTTAAATATTCTGGGAATTTCTGGTATTTCAGAATTGAAATCATTGGGTCGTCCTATTTGAAACAAAAAGTTTCATAACAAAATGAAAACATCGATTTGCTCAGATTTGAAAGTGTCATTTTTCTCAGTGTAGCTTGAGAAGTATATCCCTACAAAAAAAAATAAATAAATAAAAAAAAAAAAAAATTGTGCATTGTTTTGTTCTTAAAATTTTTTTTAATGGAACGATTCTGGCCGACTTTAATATTAAAAATATCTTTAAATAATTCTTCGATTTAAAAACTGTCTATTTCAGCGTGTTTATCAAAGATTTCTCTATAATAATGCTATATAATTATTGTTAGTATAATTATTATTAGTAGTAGTAGTATAATTATTATTCTAGTTATCATTATTATTATTATCATCAATGCATTAAATATGCGAGATAAAATATTTCTTAATTATTTTAGCAAAGAAGATTGTTGCAAATTCATCATTAATTGTCAGAAAACTATACCAATTTTTGACTTTTCTTTCAGACGCATATAAAATACAAGCATTAAAATTAAAAAAAAATTGTACTTATATAAAATAAATATGTTTTTAATGTAAAAAGACCACTTTCCTCTTTGCTGAAGAAATACAATTTCATGTAATTTTCCAAGTTGAACTGATAAGAAAGATAATCAACAAGAAAGGATTTATCTTAATGGTTTAGTTTATTGCTTTTCTTACTTAATGGTTTGAGAAGTGTCATCTTGAAATTAATAGTCACCTCGAACATCTTTGGACGAAATCTTGTAATTAGTGGCCTAATCGTTTTTGAGGGGAAGATATTTTTTCTGAAAAGGGTTCGGAAATGTCCCATTTTTGAAGTTCAGTTTTTCGTGTTTCTTCAAACACGTTTTATTTTGCTTCCC
This sequence comes from Maratus michaelseni, assembly GCA_963931845.1. Lineage (NCBI taxonomy): Eukaryota > Metazoa > Arthropoda > Arachnida > Araneae > Salticidae > Maratus > Maratus michaelseni. Next base: position 267,945,732 of record OZ007590.1, on the reverse strand, counting down.
TGTCATCTCCATTCGCTCGTAGGGGCTGTCAGAGGAAACAACAGGGTACCTGGGGAATTCGCGAAAGAGGACATAATCTTCTAGAAATACGCCCTGAAGCTGTGAATGCTGATTGTTATGCTAATTTGTCAAAATGGAACTGGTTTGGAGAAGTTCCGAACAATTTTAGATAAGTTATGGATATAATACACAGTTAAGGGGAAAAAAAAAAAAAAAAAAAAAAAAACTTACGGAGGGGTCGCGAGGTCAAGTGCTCAACAACAAATCACTAACTTTGACTTTAGGTATGCAACAACTGAATACGGGTTGTGTATTTTTATTAAGAATGTAAATTTAAGTGTTACGGGTTGTGTGTATTTTTATTAAGAATGTAAATTTAAGTGTTATGGGTTGTGTGTATTTTTATTAAGAATGTAAATTTAAGTTTTACGAATTTTTTTTTTTTTTTTTGAAAAATCCGTTATTCTCTCTGTTTAGCAGCAATTAAACGGTACAGATGAAGCTAAAAATGTTAAACGGAATTAGTTCTGTTGAAATCAGAGCAGTAGATATCATCATCATATATATTATTTCTCCTGTCAACATCCCTTTTTCTCAGAAAATACGAAACGCAGAACGACGAATGAGATGGCATATGAAAGGATTTTTAACTGGCTTCTGACATAGTACACTTAACAATTCGTTAAAACATGTTTTTGATTAAAATTTGCTGAAAATTAAAAATTAAATCGGCATTGTTTTCATAAAAGAAATGAAAGGTTTTCTTCAAAGTATCGTTGCCACAAAAATAAAATACCACATTATATGATGCTCAGCAATTATTATGAAAAACACCGCACGGGTTTATTTTATATTTATGATTAAAAACCGAAATTGAAATTGAAATGTTTAGATTTATATTTCTATGTCCCATGTTTTCCCGAAGCGGATGACGTCATCCTCTAATGCAGTTAAAATACGATTGTTAATTTTTTTTCTCGCGCGTGCATTTTGCAATCTTGGATCAGTATTACTATAACTTTGATGGAATAAATTAGATGATATTCTAGCTTGACTAAAAACTAAATGTTGTTTGCAGATATTTTTATCCTTAGTTTTTCTTTAGATGTTTAAACCTGCATCTAAGAAATATTACATATTGATAAAAAATGGTACTTCTCTATTATCCCGTCGACCACTTTTCATAACAAAAAACTATCGCCAAATAAACGGGAGAACGTTGCCATTGGAATATCAAAATAAATAAATAAATAAAATATAAGAATTTAAGGACACAATTGTTATTTTAATGAATGAAATAACTAATAAATCAGTAAAACATAATGAAAAATACACGCAAATGTCGCGTTAAAAACCACTTGATGACGTAACAAACACGTATAATGCTTCTGATATCAAGTAAATGGGACTGCATTTTTGGCGTTTAATCTTACAGTTTGAAGATAGTTTTTTGTTATGAAAAGTGGTCGACGGGATAATAGAGCAGTACCTAAAGAATATTAGATTTCAGTGCGAAATCCTCGCACGGGCCCTCTGGTCTTATATTATTAATGTTTGGAAACGTCTGTATATGTGTATGCGTCTGTACCTGGAAAAAGTCTACTCGCAAAGTTCTTCTGGTGTCGAGAGTCGAGAACAGTGTTGAATTCAGACACTTTTCTCCGGGAGGGATTTATGTGGCTCCGGGGGGGACATTATAGAGTTCCGGGGGGGGGGAAATTACACATTTTGACCATTGAAAGCATAAAATTTCAAATCTTCCGGGGGGGGGACATTTCAATGCTCCGGGGGGGACATCCCCCCCGGGCCACCCCCTGGATTCAACACTGGTCGAGAAATTTGGAAAAATCCGGGAAGTCCACCAGTACGGATTTCGTGAATATCAGCCTTTAATTAAGATATTAATTAAAAAGTTCTCGAAAATTAGCGAAAAAAAACATTTTTACATAAACAAAGAAACGACTGTATTCTGTATACTGGGCAAACAACATGCAATCCAATTAATTAAAAAATAATTAATATCTTGGTTTCTAATGGGCGGATCTCGTTCATTTTTTAAAACTATTAATCCTGAAATTTAGAATTTAGAGGAATCGCACAGTGTTAATTTCGATTGAGTGGATTAATTAGATGTTTTAATTTGTAACCCCTTTGAAAAGGCCTAGTACTTCTTTCCTAGGAGACACCCGTCTGTTCTCAAATCATTTAGCAAACACGTGCCAGATAAAGTCGCTGGAAAAATTAAAATTTTTAATTAATATCTATTGTTTTAATAATTAATCAGGATTTTATGAATTTTAGCTTTCTAAAATCGCAATTTTGTTTTTGTTTTTAACGTTTATTTGCAAATTTTCGTGTCGATCGAGCGATTATTTGCATGCTTTTCGAAAAATGCCCACTCAATATATCAAGATGGCCTTGGCCGTTGCCATCGAGACAGTCAAGGTCAAATGACGCTCTGAAAATGTTCTCGTGACGTCACTGTTAGTCGACCTAGAGCTCCTATTATAGGAGTCTTAAGTCGACCAACCCCAAAGCCATACACGTGTATATCCATCTTTAACCGACCCGACCCGACCTCTCGTCGCCGCCCTCATTCACTTTCGTAGTTTTGTGGCGCGCCATTTCAAACATAAACATATTTATTTTTTGAAGTCAGGAATTCTTTCTTATTCATCATCAAAAAATCGTATAAATATATTGAAGAGTAAATATTATTCTAAGTTTTCGGCATACAATCATGCCACATAGGTGTTTCGTTACGGGATGCAATGGAAATTACGACAATGGACCTCATGTGTGTGTTTACAGTTTTCCAACGGATGAAGCTCTGAGAAAAAGATGGATAGCTGCGATTCCAGGAAAAAATAAAAAGATAACAAAGTCATCAAAGGCAAGTACAATGTTTGAATATTATTTTTATTACAGTTTCAGTCTGTTTTCGTTTTCAATCTGTAAATTAAAACGTTGCTTTATAGAGACTGTCTTACTAACATCAAACTTTCAAATTTTGTTCTCGTTGAGATTATATTTGGACAAAACATTTATAATTTGTAAAATTTGAAATAAATATGACGTAATTGGTGTATGCAAAATCAGTTTTAAAATATTTACTTTAATTAATAAATAAAATTTAATTCATCTCAGTATAACGTACTATGTTTCTCTCTTTTTTTCAATGCTAATAAATACACACCTAATCCTGCATGCTTATATTATGATACGAATTTTCGGCTATGACGTCATACACTCACGCATAGTTTTTTTTTTTTTTTTTTTTTTAAAGTCCGCAAATTTAGGGGATTTTTTTCCTTTGATGGCAACTTGCCAATTGTATTTAGTTATTGGTTTGCCGCGGGCTTGAAAATCGCGCCAACCAAAACATCACCAAATAACGCTGCGTGAGTGTAAAGCATCTGTTACCTCTGTCACATAAGTTTAAGTGATCTTAAATTAAAAGTATTAAAATTAAAGCTTATTGAACTCTGCAGTATTTTAAGGATCTTATTTATCATTTTGCATGCTCAAATATGTTGAAAAAGTGTATGTTTTCTTAATCCTAATTTCTTTCGCTTTTCCTATGATTATGCAGTAATTGTTGGCAATGAATTCTTTTGATACCTTTAACATCTAAAATAAATGTTGGAAAAGCTTTTAGGTTTATTTTTTAAGTACAATTTGTGTTTATATATACTAATTCCATTGAAAATTATGTGTAAAGTATTATAAATGCACATAAATATGTAAATTATCCATGAGTATTTAGGTTTAAAGTACTTTAATCATATATTCCTTTCACATCTGGGTCATTCCATGCTAAATGAGCCAATCAGCTGTGGCTGACATGTCGTCATAGATTTTAATGAAAATCAGCATATAAGTAGATCATATTTATTTATGAGTAAATGTAAAGGATACTTTTCGGTTAGCTGGGCACCAGTGATATATATAATATGTAGGGGAGACTAGTACACAGTGGACCACTTTTTCGGTTAAATTTTTTTTTTTTCTCTTTAACGGACAAACCGATCTGCATGAAAATATTTTTGAATATTCCTTAAACCTTTATATATTCATCATAGTTTTCAATACATTTTTCAAAAAAAAATTTTTCATATGCACCCATAAGGTGGACCAGTGTGCCCCAGGAGTGGGGCTCACTGGTCCACCCACCGGGGCACAGTGGACCGCTATTAGGTATTATCTGAAATACAATATAAATCTATTTTTCATTAATCTAATTCTTTTTTTGTTGCCCCTTTACCCACAAAATAACATAGTAATATAAATTTTGAAACAAAAACAAACAATTAATTATATTTTGAAAATAATAACAGATTAATACAGGAACAATTGCAATAGTTGAAGTTATTACTTAAGTACAAAAAAAATCAGTGTACATTAAAATTTGAAAATGAAATTCCAAAGTACTTATGAGTAAGATTCAGCCTGGAATTTTCCTGCAATAATTTGGGTCTGAGAGCAACACTATGAAATCATTGACATCAACAGCAGATTCATCTACAGTTTATTTGTTTATTTTATTTTACAGTTAAATCTACTTTAAAACAATATTTCTTTATAGAAAATAAGCAATTATTAAATATTTTGAACTTTCTGCATTACAGGAGCAGAGTGGATTATGGACCACTGTGCCCCAGGAGTGGGTGGTCCACTGTACCCCATGTTGAATTCAATAAATAATCATATTAATATTGCTTATAGCTTTCTTTTTAAACATATTAACACTTTAAAGTTAAATAAAAACAAGTATCTTAGCTTTGCAAAAAAGCTGTTTTATCTTATTTATCTACAACCTTTAATTACCAAAAAAATAAAAATATGATGATGAAAATTTTTACTTTTAGAAGCTCAAAACAACCATTCAGGATAAAATAGTTCAATCTGAGCTAAACATTTTCTGAAGGCTATAAATAATCATTGCAGCAGTGCTGTTGTCTATTAGGATAGAAGAGAAGCTTAAAAAAAAAAATTAAATAAATAAAATATTAGGGGGTGATCTACTGTGCCCATAGGTCCAGTGTGTACCGGTCTCCCCGATATACAAACACATATATATACATATATCTATATATTATACATACATATGCATACACATATATGTAATAATTCCTTCAATTTTCAATAATAAATTTATATATGTACATATATCACTGGCACCCAGCTAACCGAAAAGTACCATGTAAAGTAATAGATTTCAGGATTGTTTATTTAAGTATTAAAACTTACATGAAAAGTTGATATAAGATCGAGGTTTTGTCTACTCTACATGCTTGAATTTTCAATTTTCATTATTAGCCGTAGGAGTGGAAAGACTTTATCAAAAATTATTTATAATTAAGAATGAATAATAAGTTAACAGATTGGAGTAATTTAGTAATTGTTCTTTTATTCCATAAAGAGAAAAAAAATAAATAAATGAAAAATTTTGAGAGGAAAATGCAATATTTCTAATACTTGTAACATGAAGGAAAAGTCTTAAAATTTTTTAATTATTTGACGTTATAGATAAAAGTATATATTTTAAATATAGAAACTTTCATTCTTGCCTTTTTATCCCTTAATGAGAAAAAAATAACTAATGAAAAATTTTGAGGGGAAAATTCAATATTTCTATTGTTTGAACATGAAGGAAACAACTTAAAAATTTTTAAATTATTTGACGTTATAGATAAAAGTGTATATTTTAAATATAGAAACTTTCATTCTTGCCTTCAGTTTATTTTTCCTCAACAATATTTTAAATTCGAGTAGAATAAATTATTGATTTAAACAGGGCAGCAGAGCTGCCAACTGCTACGAAAAAATCGTAGTTGCTACGATTTGGAGTTAAAAACTACGATGCTACGAAAATTTGTCTAAAACTACAATTTTTTGCAAAAAGACGCGAATTTCGCAAAAAAAAAAAAAAAAAAAACAAAAAAAAACTCTAGTTTTGTCAACGGATCACTGAAATAAAGCGAATTTCGTCTAAGAATAGTACTTATTTTATTATGGAAATTAATCATAACAGATAATATAATTAATTTTTTCAGTGAAATAATAATGATGATTTTTTAACTTTCCAACCTAGTTGAAAAGTGTTTATGACTTCGGTTTGTCGGCCGCCTGTCCGTGCTCTAACTCCCTTAATAAAACTCTGACTGCCCTGAAATTTGTATATGTTATTGTCGTTTACTACATGTTCCCTATTGAATATGAAGTGTGTAGCACTTGTAGTTTTTTTTTACAGGGACAGTCAATATATTCCATTACATTACAGTCAATGGGAAAAAATTGTTTCAAGTGCATTTTAGTGATGCTACGCTATTTGAAACATGATGAAATTGATATATAATTATGACACGCATTAAAACATGCTTTTTGTAGAATATGGGATACAAAGCATTTTTATTCATTTACAGGGTCGGACAAAAGAATTCTGTTACACATTGTTCTACGGGGAAAAATCGTTTGCAGTGTAATTTAATGACGTTTCACTTTTTCAAACATAATGGAAATTACATGCATTATTGAGGTGCACTATAAATTGCTTGCTTAAGAGTATGGTGTGCATTGCGTTTATCGTTCAATTACAGGAATACATAAAATATATCGGTTACAGTATACGTGCGATAATTATAGTGTATGTGTGATAAGTGAGTTTTCAAGTTTGGATTGCTATTTTAAGTTTTTTTTTTTTTTTTCATATTACGTGGTGTGTATAAATTCGTTTGATCATATACAGGGCTAGACAAATTCTTAAGTATTACAGACTGTGGGAGTGAATTGCTTAAGGGTAGTTTTTAATTGTGTTACGCATTTTCTTACAGAACTATATTTAGTAGACTAATATAAGTTTGTGAAATAAAAATAAATTCATATACAGGGCTACGGTATAGGTGCAGGTTCCCAAAATTTGGAAGGAGTCACTGGCTCCTAAACCCAAAAAATCCAGTGGCCATAATCGTAAAACAAACGCATAAAAACAATAGCGTTTATACGGGGTAAAAAACTAAAAAAACAACCCAGGAATTCAAAGTGTAAAGTAATTTATTTAATATAAACATGTACAACAAAATTTGAATATTAATTAAATCTTAAATTATGTACATTCAGAAGATAAAGTTGGGCAAGATACAGTTTAAAAAAAATATGTATAAGCTAAGCAATCATGATAGCGGGGAATATCAGAAAAACAATATTTCTTATTTTGATTTTGCCAGACAAAAGTACATATGAAAGAAAAACTGAATGTATGAGATTATTTTGCACTATAAAAATCAAACATTTGTTTATATATATATATATATATATTCAAATCACAGTCTATGTAAAATTATCAGATTCAAACTGATATGAATAACATTGCTATTCGAATATAGTTTGCTGTGTTAAACAGATCATTCTGAAATGTTATTAAAAGATAATAGTTTGTTAAGTGTTTTGGGAGGGATCACTTTAGAGAGTTTCAGAGGGGCGGCCTGCCCTCATGCCCTTTTTAGATAAAATTCCACCCTCCTTGCACTTTTTCCAGGTAGAATTCTACCCTCTTTTTATTCCTGGGTATAATCCTGCCTTGTTTGCATTGTACTTTCAAAAATTCTTTACCTATCTTTTATTTTTAGAATGTTAGTATGGTATGTCAGGAGTTCTCTTTATTTCTCTGTGAAATGCCCTGGTATGTCTAATCTTTGACTGATTCATCTTTCCATTTATCATTTTTCCCCCACTGAACAAGACATAAAGGGTATCTAAGGATCATTGATTAATTTCACCTTCTCTAGTAAAATATAATATTAAGATCAGGCATTTTGGCCTTTGACCACATGATAACTTACACCACTTCTATAAAAAATTTGAGAAGTAGCTTTAGAACTTTTATTTTGTAGCTTTTTAAAAACCAGTTTTGCTAAAACTGGAAAAATATTATCTGGTGAATAAAAATTTTAGAGAAGTTTTTGAATATCATAGGAAAAGAAATCATGGGAAATGACTGGGAATATAGTAAACAATTTTACAATAAAAATCGAGAACATAAGTTTCATTTTTCTATTTTTAATACTTTTCAAACGGTGAAGTTATGGAAATTAGAAATGTTATTGGATTTTTTAAATTAAGAAGTACTTTAAGCTGTTGCCAGACTTCCCTCCCCACCACTATATTGGTATATGCACTAATTACAAAATTGCCCTTTATGCAATGTGTGCCCTGCCTTTTTTTATGTTCTAGAATGATCCCTGGTTTTGGTCTTAATCTTTAAAAAAAAAAAAATCAACATTTCACGATGGGGACTGGGAATACCAGAAATGGATTACTTTTAAATCACATGGTGACTTAAACACCGAAAGTGAGTGGCCACAGCAAAAAATTTAGTCGCCACGTGGCGAATGGCGACCGTGAATCTGCACCTATAGGCTACGGAAAAATTAAACTACATCGTCATTTATGATTGGCGATGGCTGGAAATGAGTTTTAAGTTGCCTTTGGTGTTTTTTATCTGAATTAAATTTTAGCTTAATATGTGGTGTGTACAAAAGTGTTTAGATAATATACGGGCTGTACAAAAGATTTCGAGTGCATTTCCATCGATTGGCAAAAATTGCTAAATGTGAATTTTGTAACTGAACTAAATTTTATCATGGTGTGTTTTATATATCAGTCTACAGATTATATACAGGGCTGCAAAAATAATTCAACTTTTCTTTACAATGGAAAGTAATTTCAAAAAATGTATTTTTCAATGTGGTATGTTTTCCAAACTTTTTACTTACATATCTTCTTTTACCTTATTTATTATTACGTTACAGTTTTCTGGATGTGTTGGAAAGTGTTTCATAATCTATGCTTGATGCATGATTTTTTGTTCTTTTATATTGTCTTGTATTGGATATTTGCGCATAGTATAAATTTAATGTAACAGAATTCTTATTAATTGTTTGTAAAAGTGTATTTAAACTTAATTTCATAAAATAAAATTAATATCTGTAATAGGGGTGCACAACCTTTTTAAGCGAAGGGCCACTTACAAAAATCACTGGGTTGTCGAGGGCCACCATCAGTAGCACAGAGATAATTTTGTTTCGAGGAAGTGTGGCGGGGGGATCTAAGTCTACAATCAGATTAAAAATAAAAAAATATGAATTTCTGAAGGGTAGTTTTAGCCCCCTAGGTTCCTTCCTTCGCAGTCAACACATTCAGTTCTGTTGGCAAGGATATATCAACAGTTTACATTTGTATTTATAAAAGAGATATAGCTAGGATTATTTTCAAAGAGTGAAAATACTCATTGACTATTTTTGAAGGAGTAAATTTAGTTTTAAAGGTTGCCAGTGCGAAAAAAAATTGTGCTTTCATGAATGAAGGTGGGGAGGAGGAGGAACATATTATTCTAAATTGTACTTCTTAACATATTCAGTCATAAAATGTGGATATCAAGTAGGGGTGCACAACCTTTTTAAGCGAAGGGCCACTTACAAAAATGACTGGATTGTCGAGAGCCAACATCCGTAGTGTGGACAAAATTGTGTACAAAAGTGTTTAGATAATATACAGGGCTGTACAAAAGATTTCGAGTGCATTTCCATCGATTGGCAAAAATTGCTAAATGTGAATTTTGTAACTGAACTAAATTTTATCATGGTATGTTTTATATACAAATTTGCAAAATTAATTCAACTTTTTTTTACAATGGAAAGTAATTTCAAAAGATGTATTTTTCAATGTGGTATGTTTTCTAAACTTTTTTCTTACATATCTTCTTTTACCTTATTTATTATTACGTTACAGTTTTCTGGATGTGTTGGAAAGTGTTTCATAATCTATGCTTGATGCATGATTTTTTGTTCTTTTATATTTTCTTGTATTGGATATTTGCGCACAGACTTAGATAAAGTGTAAAACTGTCTGCGAACTCAAATAATTTCTTAAAAATTTTCTGCAAAAAAACGCCGCACCCCTCCTGAGTCCTATATCGCCGCTAACAGCAAAAATGAAAAGTTATATGCGAGTGGAGTGCGAGTGCCGCACAACCACTAAAAGAAAAATATTAATTTACAAGCATTATTAAAACTTTGTCAAGAAATGTAGTATTGAATAGAATACTACATACAATACTTCATACAGACAACTAATAAAGGAAAGAAAAACTAATGAAAATTAAAAAAAAAATTCTTTATTAAAATGTGAAATATTTTAATCAGTAACTTATATAAATATATCAATTTATGATTGCTCAATAAAACTTATTTTATTAATCTATAAAATAACTGAAATATGAATAAATGAATGTTAAAATAAAAAAGTTATTAGTCTATGAATGGAAGTGATGAACTCTTACTCATTAGTTTATCTACTGTTTTTGAGACAAACCATTCCTTAATATTGCAACTCTTTCTTATAAAATGCCAGTCACTCTGCTTAACAAAGAATTGGCCATTCCAGCATAAGCGTCGCACTTACAATATTTTAAAGTTTTAAACTCGTATGTGCCGCGGCGCTTTTTCTAAAAAATACTGTACCATGGTACATGGCAAATAATTTCTAGCAAACTTTTTTTTTTTCCAGTTGAAAAATAGTCTGCAGACCTTCTCAAGAGTCTGCGACATGCGTTGCACCGATTCTTTGCCTGGGGTCTTAATAATTTTTTTTTTTTATAAAGAAATTTATAAAAAACATCAAAACTGTCTGCAAACTTTGAAAATTTTCTGGGAACGGCGTTCGCATGTTCATCTATATTATTTGACTCTGTTTGCGCATAGTATAAATTTAATGTAACAGAATTCTTATTAATTGTTTGTAAAAGTGTATTTAAACTTAATTTCATTAAATAAAATTAATATCTATAATAGGGGTGCACAACCTTTTTAAGCGAAGGGCCACTTACAAAAATCACTGGGTTGTCGAGGGCCACCATCAGTAGCACAGAGATAATTTTGTTTCGAGGAAGTGTGGCGGGGGGATCTAAGTCTACAATCAGATTTTTTTGGAATTTGGAAAGAAAATTTGGCAAAATATTTTCTGGCAATCTATTCGCACAAGCAATCATTATATATATTATTTCATTTGTCAACGTCCTTTTTGCTATGCACATACAAAACATACAACGATGAATGAGGTATTCGAAAAGTTATTGAACAAGTGTCTGAGAAAGTACAACTGCATTTTGTTAAAAAGCGGTGATTGAATTAAATTAAAAATTAGCGCTAAAACGTACCAGGAAATAATCTCAAAGATTGCAGTGCGAAAGCTTCGCACGGGTCCTTCTGGTTATAAATTAATTTATGTGATGTTGCATTTTTGGCAAAGCTATTTAATTGTGGCTATGTCATTGCCTGGTACAAATATTTTTCTGTAGCATTAATCAATAATTATTAATTTTACCATTTTACATAGAATTTTTCATTAATACATCCATTTTTATTTTAATGTAATTGAATATTTTATCAACATAATTTTTTTTATTATTTAATTATATTTATTTATTATTTAACTAATTGTTATCATTCTTTAGACAGTATTTGGTTTAATCTTTAACTAATAATTATAATCCACTGCTTTTATTAAATTATAAAATATTCACTAATTCTCATAGATGGCAGCACCATGGTTTGTGTTTTTGCTTTGCTGTACAATAATGTTCCATGGTCAATCATCTTTTAAAACTTATTTTGGCGACATGTAATGATTTTCTGCTTTTCTGCAATTCATTGCCTGTGTTATGTGATGACTCCTGTTTATCTGGTAAATGTTGTTCTCTTTTCCATATATCCTTTTTAATCCAGTTGTATTTTTAACTTTGATTACTTTATTTCACTGTTTTTTTCTCTTTTTTATGGGTAAGATTTCTTTCCTTTTTAATATTGTTTTTTCCTCTATTATGATGTGGTAGTCCCAAAATCATATTCTTTAGCAATGTTATGGCTAATATGATGATGAAACCACACATTTTATTTGTGGTATTTAGGCATTTGGAACCTGAAGATTCTATCTAAATTCCACAAATTTCATTTTTTCAATTTTTAATTTAATTTCTTCTTCTTTTAAATATGTATATGGTATCTATATTCAGAGTGCTGGGGACCGCTATCATTGTCAATTAATTATTACATACTAATTCATAATTTCATAGTTTTTCTTGGTGTTTCGGTATTGTTTCATTAATGGTTATACATATATATATAATACTACACAAGTAATGTACTATTATGATTTAACATACTTCGAAGTAATAATTGAGAAAGTAAAAATCTTTTGCGTGCCCCTGTAAATGAACGATAAATATTATGAACATCATATTCTACAGTAAGCAATAAACCTCAGTAATGTAGATCAATTTCATTGTATTTGAAATAGTGTAACATAATTAAAATGCACATTGCGAGTAATTTTCTTTATAGACCATTATGTAACTGAATTATTTTGTGTGACCCATAATAAATGTGTTACACTAAATATTCTACAGAAAGTGTGTTTTAGTGCATCTTAGAAATTCATATGAATGTTTGTAATAATGTAACATTATAAAAATACACCGTAAATGATTTTTTTCCATCAACCATAATATAACAGATAATATATCGATCATAATATTGAGTGTCCCTGTAAAAGATCTATAAGTGATACACATACCATATTCTCTAGTAAGCATCTTGTAGTGCACTTCGGTTATATATATATCAATTTCAATAAGTTGGAGGAAGTGTAACAAATAAAATACGCTGCAAAGGATTATTCCCCATAGACAATAATGTAACAGCACTCTTTTGAGTGCCCCTGTAAATGATCTATAAATGCTACACACTTCATTTTTAATACTGAACATTCCACAGTTAACTACAGTAACATATATCAATTACATACCTATCCGAGTATATTTACGCAAGTTAAAGCACAGCCAGACAAACCGAATGCATAAGCACTTTTAAACTATGTTGGAAAGTGTTAAAAAGAAATGAAATCAAATTTGAATTTAAAAAAAATCTCATTAATTTGATTTTAAAACTTATTGCACCAATGAAATTTCTACATGAAAAACTTTTGAACACAGAGCTTTGTATTAAAATGAAAGTGCATAATATACTTGTAAGAGCATTTAAAAAAAATATATATAACTTATGTTCTGAAAAGTCTTTTCTCTTTTAAAGGTATGTGAACTCCATTTTCATCCATCTGATATTGAAACAGAAACCGGTGCTTATGATCCAAAAACTGGGAGAAAAATAACAGCGAAGTTAAGCCGTACACGTTTAAAAAAAAGTGCTGTTCCTACACTATTTCCTGGATGTCCATCATATTTATCTAGTGATACTCATGAAAGGGATGATTCTGAGGTAAAAAGAATTAGAAAGGATAATGAACAGCTTGAAACAGCAATCCAAGAAAGTTTAAAAGAAAAGGAAAAAGAAAAGTATTTATGTTCAAATTTCTCTGATTTTTTAAATTGCATAAAATCAATAAAAGTTTCATCCTTTAGGACAACTGTACATCAAGAGTGTACTTTTCTGTTTCTACGTATGTAAAATGTTCAGTTTTAGTTACTGATAAATTGGATGTTAAAGCCTTTATCAGAGATATAAAACTTAAAAAGTGTCTTAAAGAAAAGTTTCCTGTGACACTAAAAGATGTTAGATACCTAGGTAAAATATTAGATTTTGTAGAATCTGTTTTAACAGATAAAAGCCTTATGACCAAAAGTGAAACTTCTAATTTATTACAAGAATTAATAGAAAATTTAGAAGTTGGTACACCGGAAATTGAGGATTCTAAAAGTTTCATATCGGAACAAATTAAATTAATAACTTCTCAGAAGGTACATCGACGTTATTCACCTGAGAACATGGTGTTTTTCTCTTTGTTACATTCAATATCACCTGCTGCATACAAATTTTTGCAACATTCAGGAAATATTGTCATGCCACATCAAACAACAATTAAAAAGCTCTGCGCGTCACTTCATTTCAGTCCATACTATGAACAATTTCATGAAAACTTTCTGCACTATGCAAAAGAGAAAATTGACACTTTTGAACAACATGAACGAGTAGTAAGTTTAATGATGGAAGAAATCCATCGTAAACCATTTTTCAATTATAAAGATAGGAATATTGTTGGAATGGCATTTAACTCTGAAAATGTAGCAACCAGTGCATATGCTTTTATGATCCAAAGTTTACTGTCTTCAAAAAAAGATGTCATTCACATTCTTCCTGTCAAAACAATTTCAGCAGAGGCCTTGCATTCAGTGATGAGAAAGGTAGTACTTGGTTTAGAGACAATAGGATTTAAAGTCCTATCTATTGCTGCGGATAATAATTCGATAAATCAGAAATCTTTTTGAAAATCCACCTGCGCTGAAAATAGCTTATAAAAATCCATTTGATCCTAACAGACCAATGTTTTTTGTTATAGACGCTGTGCATATTTTGAAATGTGTGAGAAATAACTGGCTAAATCAAAAAAATATAGACAAATGCTTGTTATACCCTGATTTTTCCGATAGTGGAAAAGTAAAAACTGCTTGCTTTTCGGCATTAAGAAAACTGTTCGATAAAGAACAAGATAATTTAATTACAAACAATTGTAAACTTAGTGTGAAATCATTGATGCCTTCAAATTTAGAATGACAAAACGTAAAACTTGTTTTGCAAATTTTTAATGAATATGTAGTTGCCGCTTTTAAAGATCTTGGAGAAAAGCATAATTTTCCTTTTTACAAAGATACTGCAGACTACATTGAACTAATTTATCAGTGGTGGTGTGTGGTAAATGTAAAAAGCCCTAATAAATGCAGATGTCGTAGAAATGTATATATGGAACCTATAACTCCAATGGAAAATGACGAAAGAGTAAATTTCTTGTCCAAATTTTTGAACTGGTTAAATGAATGGAAAAATTCTGGATGTACTAGTGGCACTTTAACAAAGGAAACTCATCTAACTCTTTCTCATACAACAGAAGCTTTATTAAAGATGTCGGAGTACTGTTTTAAAAGCTTGGATATCAAATATTTTCTGTGTGGCAAAATTCAAACGGATACATTAGAAGAAAGATTCGGAAAATACAGGTATATGTCTGGATGTCATTTTAATGTATCCGTTCGGCAAATCTTCGAATCCGAAACTAAGCTCAGATTACAGAATTTCTTTAAGTTTATGCATTCCCTCCAAAAAATATGGTAACATAACTATAGATAAATTTCAGTCTCCAGAATGCTGGAAAGAATTGGAACAGTCAGTTGATAACAAATTCAATAATAAGAATTACTGACAGTGATTTTATCTGTGAAAAACACTTGATGCCAGTTTTGACATATCTTGCTGGATATTGTATACATATAAGTTTGCAAGCATTTAAAATGTGAAGAATGTAAAAATCAACTGACTGTTGACAAGGATTTTATAGGAGAAAACGAGATATACAAGTTAATATCCGATTTTGATAGAGGCAATCTGAAATATCCCCAAGATATTATTTATATATGTTGTATTTAACTGTTTTCTTGTAGTAAAAAACAACAACTCAAGACTAAATCAGACTATGAAGCAGACTTTTTAAAATCCAAAGATCAAAGATTATTGTTGACATCACTTACTTCTAATATATTATGTAAACAAGAGATTACTTACTGCTATGATGTTTGTGTTTCTGGTCATTTAATAGAAAATGTTGTTAAATATGTATTGTGGGTAGTTAGTAATATTTTATTGAAAACATTATTGTTTAAAAAAGAATGATCATGGTGCTATTTCAAAGATATCACAGAAAAGAAAGCTTTCTACTTTTAATAATAATGTGTGTATGTGTAGCAAAATACCTGTATAAATCTTCAAAAATAAGTATGCCAATATACAATTCTTCTTACATTATTTTTTTTTTCACTTTTTAAAAAGTTGCAATTTTTCTTTATGTATGTAAAGTATATAGATAACATTTTCCCAATATCTATTATCCTAATGGGATATTAATAGTTTGTTGCTTTTTTTATTTAATAATTCTTCGGCCATTTTTAATTATTTTACTATGTATCTGCACTCAGTTTTATAATAGGAATAATTTGCATTTCTGTTTCAGTAAGAATAGAGTAATATTGACTTCAACAGGCTTAATTAAAAATTTATTAAAAAAATTTCCTTTATTTCATATTTTTAAAGATAATTTCAGTCATACTTTTGGGTCATTCCATGTCAAATCAACACAATTTTCTACAAAAATTTACCTTACACTCACAGATTTTGATGAAATTGTGTGCATAGTTACTTTTTATATAGATAGGGAAAAATACCAAATTTTATCAAAAAATATCCATCCGTTTTGAAAATATAGCCCCTTGAATGTTCAAAAAATCAGTCAAAAAACTTTGACAGACCAATTTTCAAAATGACCTAGAAACCTTCCTAATTAAGCTAGAGAGTTAAAATTGCTGCCGTTTTACAGCAATTTTCAAGACCTTTTCAATGATATATAACACAATTAGGGATTAAAAAAAAACTTTTTAATAACATTTAATTTAAAATTTAAAATTTGAATTTTTCAAAATGCGCCGCTTCAAAAATTTTCAAATTTTTTAAAAATAATACTTTATTTAGTACTGAAATGATTGTATGAGTTTGAAAGTGGGATCTTTATGAGTTCATGTTAAAATATTGCATTGAATACATCATTCCTGATTAGAAAACACTTTAATTAATACAATATGTTTTAAAGCCTTCAAAATATAGAAAAAAAAACATAATGTATTTAAAATGTGAAAGTAATCATATTTGCTTTGTATAATATCAAATACATAATTATAAGTGCATGTATTTATTGCTTGAAATCCTTGTGTATTTCATTTACTTTTAAATTTTCATTTTATGCCTACCATATTATTAAAATGATTGTAAAGATCATAATTAAATATATTTTAATTATATTATTTATTGAATTTAAGATAAAATTAATTACACTGCATCTTGAAAGTTTTATTACAAAATCTTTCCAATCAGAATTCAACAGAGCTGTACATGCTTTGCAAATCAAAACAGTTTTCTACAGAACAGTGCATGTCAAGATACGTTTTGTTAGTCAGACTATCAGTCTCCCTAATTTTCTAACTCGGTCTGTAAGCTGATAAGCTCTGTCAGATGTGTTTGATTTCTACTAAGATTTATACAACTAATGAACATATTGAATTTTCTAATTTTTGTAATATAGTAAGTAGCTTTTAAAAAGTTAAATATTTATTTTTTAAACTTAAAATATTTTGTATATACTTAAAATTAATATATATATATTTAATATTAAAAATTGCTTATTCAATTAAAATATAATATAAATATTATGTAAAAAGATTAATCTTGTATGAAATTTAAAATATGGCTGATCAAAGGCATTTTACTGGACAGTGTTTCAATCCATTTAAGAAAAATAATCACAGAATAAGAGACAAAAGCAAATTAAGGGATGTTACAGACTGGATGATAGATCAGTACAAAGATGTGCCAAAAACAGCAAAAGTCTGTCATTCTTGTAGAAAACAGCTGTATCTTTTGAAAAAGAATGAATTAGACAAAAAATCTGAAGAAAATGAAGATTCTGAAAGTTTAGATGTCGATCCAAATTTTACTCCAAAGTCTAAAATTGTTAACTCTTAATGTCTCATTACATGAACTGGGAGAGTCTCCTATTGATAAAAGAAAAACAGAAAGCAAAGGTTATGCATCGAATAAAATCAAAAAGATAAAAATTCGGCAATGAGATGTGAACTTTTTATAAATGCTAAAAGATCTTCAGATAGTGAGACTGAGACACCAGAAGAAACAGTTTTAAACAATCTTAAAATTCAATTTTCTATCTATACCTCTAAAGTTAAAAAAATTATGATACTGACCTGCTTGCCTGAAACATGGAGTATACGGAAAATTATGCGAGAGTTCAATGCTCCTAATTATATTGTCAGGAAATCAAAAAAAACTCTTGCAAGACAAAGGCATTCTAGCAAGTCCTAATCAGAAGCCTGGAAAAAGTCTTCCTGCAGAAATTGCTGAAAACATAAAGGCTTTTTATGAAAGTGATGAAATAAGTAGAATATTGCCAGGGATGAAAGATTGTATATCTGTACTAACAGAAAATGGAGAGAAAATAAAACTATCTAAACGCTTAGTTCTGTGTAATTTAATGGAAGTTTACAGAACATATAAAAAAAAAAATTCCAAATATGAAGGTAGGTTTTTCTAAATTTGCTGAACTCAGGCCTAAGTATTGCATACTAGCTTGTCAAAGTGGAACTCGTACAGTTTGTGTATGCATTACCCATCAAAATATGAAATTGATGATTGAAAATACTAAACTTGATGCACTAACTGATGGTAAATTAAAAACATATAAACTTGCTAAAATATTATGTAATCCTGCTTCAATAGCTTGTTACTTGGGAGAATGTTCATCTTGTCCTGGAAGCGGAGAAATTAGACATGTTATAAAATGCATTTGACGAGAACATGGTTGGAAAAGTAACTTTTCGACAATGGATTTCAGTTGATTGGTGTAATTTAGAAACTCTAGAGAAATCCGCAACAGAATTTATTGATCTGTTTTTTGAAAAGCTTTTTGTTCTTGCTCGGCATGATTTTATTGCTAAGCAGCAAACTTCATTATGTTAATATAATTATATCTGGCAAGAAATTTTTAAGGAAAGAAAAAAAAATATTTAATTTTTGTGCATGAGATATTTTTTATAGAAAAACTGAAAAATTTAATTAAATCGCAATCCATGTTAATATAATCCTTATTCTTAATCATGTATACAAGAGCATGTGAAATTCTGGAAATTGTAAATCTTTGTTAAAATAGTAAATAATAAATAATGCAGTACATTGTAATTGATAGATTTATAATTTTGTCCTTCTCGGATGTAGCTAAACAGCCGATTCAAATATCCAGTGGATCAATTAAACATGGTACTGCATATTCATCAACAACCTAAATGGTTTGGAAAGATAAAACATTTAGCTCTGATAATATATAGAGCAAAAGTGAATTTCTTCGCTGAAAATATAAGAGGAAGGAGGAGGGGGAGAGGGATTTAATCTGTAAAGCTTAAATATTTTTTTTCTAAATAGCAGGTTTGATATGTTTATTTATTCATTTGTGGGAGTTAAATGCTTTATATTTCTTTGATTTACAATTTTTTCACCATATCATATCTAATTTTATTTATAATTAAAGTAAGGAAAACACATGTTATGTTGTAATGCCCACGTAAAAATAAAAGATCTTTTTATTTTAATAATACTGTAAATATTTATTTCTTATTTTTGCATGATTTATTATGTACTACATTCGTAATTAAAAAAAATAGTTAGCAATGTTATATCATTATCTGTTTGAAAGAATAAAATGTTTTTCAAACTGAATTTTAAATTTTGTCAGAAAAGTGTATTTTTTATTACATTTCACGTTATTTTGTTTCATTACAATGAATATTACAATTTCAGCAAAATTATAAAACTCTTGTTAAACGGCTGCAAAAGCAAAATCACAATTTTCTAAAAATTAGATGTTAATGTCATTTATTTGGTGATTTTTCAAATTGAGTAGATTATTGCAAAATACAGTAAAAACAAATACATGCATATAATGTCAAACCATGCTCATTAATATAAAATAACATTTTTATCTATAGTTAATATTTAGTCAAACATTGGTATTTTTCAACTTATATAAAATGAGCTTGTGCTATATAACATACATCATTTAAAATGTCAGAAATTAAAATTGCATAATTCATTAGACTTTGAATATTTTGCTGTCCGGCAACACCACAGAGGTGTCGTACGTAAAGTAACTTAATTTTATTCTTTAAATGCTACATTGGCACCAGAATTTTGGAATGAAAAATTCCCTTTTATCAAGTACATGAAGAAAAGATTTTACTTATTTTCGAATAAATTTGCTTCTAAATTCTGGTGTCAATCAATCATTTCAATTTTACGAATAGAAGTATTTTTACGAGACATACGGATGGCAAAGTGTTAAGGCAGTTTTCTGGGCTACTTTTTGACACATTTTTTAATTCAATGTTTTTCGCAAACAGATGAAATTGGCAGTTGCTCTTATTCAGAAACTACGTAATAAAACTTTTTTTTTTTTCATTTTACGTTAAAGGCAGAAAATGCTGCCAAAGTTGGCATTTTGAACCAAATTTGAAGGTGCAACAGCGTGGGAAAGGAAAAGAACTGCTGTCACAACAGGACAATTGCTTATAACCAGGGTTGTAGTGGGCAGCTGCCCGGGTACCCCGCCCGGGCTGGGTTTAAAAAAAAAACGGGTTTTTTACAACCTTGATGATAATACATATCAAGATGAAAAGAGAACTTTTATAGAAAGCAGGTTTAAAATTTACTTACTTAATGAATAATACAAGAAACATAACTGTACCAGTCTTGTTTATATTTAATTAGAATGGCTACTTAATAAATGAAATCAAATGTATATCACATAGAAATAAGTCACACTCTATATCTATTATGTTTGTAAATATTCTGGTTCAAAACAGTTTTATTTGACTTGATAAATATTAGAAGGTTCTTAGCTATGAAGATATATTATTCTATGTTCAACACAAATATTTCATTCATAACTATTGCAATAATGAAAATAATGTAGTGATGAAACAGCATGAACATCATTTTGGAGCAGCAAAAATACTATTTTTGGAGCAGAAAATCATTATTTTTGAGCAGCAAGATTGCTTTTTTTGTTGTTGTTGTTAGAAGTAAAAAAAAGCTTTATGGGAGGGGGGGGGGGGGGGCAATAACAGGTAAGGGGGAAAAAAGAGCTAGCGAATAATTATTTTAGGAATAGAGATAAATAAAGAGTTAAGACAGGACAAAATAAAGACAAATTTCCAAACAGACTGACAGAACAGACCATTTTTTAACAGCTATAAGATAACAAAAAAAAAATCCCTGACGACTCGGCCTACAGGCACAGGTAGATTTCGGAGATGCAGATCCTGGGACGCCTGTTTGTTGGGAATTGCGTAAGAAATGACCTTTTTGCCATGATGCCACAATTGGGACTGCCCACTTCGAAATGTTTGCAGGTGGACCCGGCAGGGATTTTTTTGTTATAAGGGTTGGTCCTATAAAAAACTTGTCAATATAAAAGTTTTAGATAATATTAAGAGGATTTATAATAAATTTAAGCGTATTTGATATCTTGTGAATTGATGAAGTTATGAATTTATTTCTTCTAACCCCCTCTCCTCGGGGCCATTTTTAAAGATATCAAAAATCTGTCATACATAAATTTTTGGCCCTTTTCCTAGAAGTAATAATAACTTTAAACGGATTCGATACGTATCATAATTAAGAAGTTGCGGGTTTTTTTCTGTTTTCACAAAAAGCCAAAAGGCAAATTGGAGGTCACATGGTAATATTAGGTGAAGTTTTTGAATAGGAATAATTTCTTCTAAATGAATTGTATTAAAAACTAAAAATTTAACCATATATGAATAGATTATATTTATATATACATATAAGAAAAATTTTTGTTGTAAGATATTTTCTTTTATCAACATTTGCTAATCTTATGATAATTTCAAAGGAGTAAGTTTTTTTTAAAGTTATATTTATATTTTATTATTAAATAACACACAATTGATAGCTTTGCAATAAATTAAAGGGATCATATATGTCTTTTAAGAACAGAGAAAAATATTGAGATCATTATTAAGACTATAAAGTCATTCCCATCTATTAGACTATTAAATGTTCACAAAGATTGTATTTGAGATCAGGATTGCTACTTATTTCGGCAATCAAATTCCTTCTGCTTTCCTGAGCAAAAAAAATAAATTTGCTCTGAATAATTCCTCTGAGAAGTTTCAAAATTTCAATGAATAAATTTTGCAAAGTACCAAAATTTAGTAAAATTCTTATTTTTTATTACTAATTTTTAAATTCCCTCAGTCTTTCCAGTTTTCCCTATACAGTGGCAACCCTGAAGATTATTATTTGTGAGGAAGGTGGAATCATAGTCCACATTTTGGCATTTTAACCCAATTTACCCGGGGAAAATTGCCCATTTAACCTGGGTTTTTTACAACCCTGCTTATAACTGAAGACTTAATTAATTCAACGAGAAATAATAATAATAAAAATTGTTTGATTACAAATCACTTTAATAGTCATTCCTGCAAGTGTCATGCTATTACATTTAAAATTAAGTCAGAATAGGTGTCAAAATTTTTCGTGTTGTTGAGCGGCTAAATATATTTTTTTGAGAACCACCTTAAGGGATTTTGCCAGTCAGATCTCAAATTCCCTTCACTAATGTTAAATACATGAGACTGAAATGTATTCTTATTTTAAAAATAAATTAATAGTTTTGACTTCTTTTTTTCCGTGTACTCTTCTTAAAGGATGTCTTTTTTTTTTTTTTTTTTTTTTTTTTTTTAGATAATCCGAATATTCCTAAAATCTATGCTTGTTTTAATACTTTATGTGTTAAAATCGTACGAGCTTTGAGTAAGATTGTAACACTTATGATAAAATTAAGCATATATTTTAGAGATGTTTTGACAACTAAAACGAACAAGACCTTTAAGAAGAGTACACAGAAAAAATAAGCTTAAAATATGAATTTCCTTACGACATATTTTAAAAATAAAAATGCATTCCATTTCCGAAGGTTTAACGTTAGTGAGGGGAATTTGAGATCTCACTGACCAACCCCCTTAAGTTTAAAAGGCAATTGAATTTTATATTTATACAAAATACTATTTTTCCCTTCCCAGTGAATATAAAGTATGTTATATTTAATTCGAGAAAATTTGATTATCATTTATAAACAAAAAAGTTAAGGTATAGATAAAGACTGTTAATTGATTTTTTTTTTTAAGTATTAACTTAATAAAATTATGTATTTTAAATTAACCTCGGATATAAAAGCTACCTTTCTTTGTTAAAAAAATACTGAAATCAACAGTGCTTTAAATTTATATTAAAATATATATATGTATACATATTTAAATTTTGTTTTTTCTACATACGATTTGTAAATTGTAATTATTTTGAACAAAAGCCCACAGAATATTTCATGAAAGAAAAAAGTATAATGATTATATTTTTTTAAACGTTTCAAAAACATAAAAATCATTTCATAAAATTTTTTAAAGTTATTTAATTTATAGAATTTTTATTAATAATGAGAGTATTATCATTTTGCAGAAATATTCTCAACAGAATTATCGTAATCACCTTCTTAATTCTTAACCTTATGTACTCATACTTATATAATCAACGTAATTATTACCTTCGTAATTAGATATCTCTAAAAATGTATTTATGCAGCTTGAAATGATGATTTTGAATGATTTGAGCTTTTAACGAAATTCTGTAATTATAGAAGAATTTTTCTTTGAATAGGCAATAGAAATGCATAAAATCATTACAAAAATGTTAAAGTTACAAAAAGGATAGATGCAAATTTATCAGATATGAAAAAAAGGTGAATTCAAAAATTGACATCAGATGAGAAATCGTCTTATAAAGCAAAAAACGTGGTCTTCAACTCAAATTTCCTCAAAATACCTTTAGCTCAGACATCAATCTAAACAAGAGTTAAAGCAATACTTAAATTTTTCTTAGGGGATGGTCTACAAATAGAAATTGTACCAAACTTTAATTTATTTCTGTTTTCATTAATATATTGTAAATTTGGTACTTTCCTGTTATAGCGGCCCCCATGGATGAATCGCCAAGCGACCAAGATTTATCGCAAATTATAAAGCATGTATGACATTATGATTATACTAATATATGATATATATCTATACTAATATTATAAAGAAGTAACATTTGTTTTTTTGTTTGTTTGTTTGTTGGAGGTAACCTCTGGAACTAGAAAACCGATTTCTAAAGTAATGGTGGCAAATTGATGGTGACAATCCCTGCTCCAACATAGGCTATATTTTATGTCAGTACTACTAACCCCAGGGGGGTGCAAGAGCGAAAAACGTTCTAAAATTGTGATTTTTGTTACACTGATACTGAAGGAGCTAAAAATTTGAAATTTGGCATGGTAGTTACTTATAAAATGTAATAGCTGTCCAGGAACAAATTCTAAAAAAATTCGAAATTTAAAAATTTGAAATCTGCGAAAAGCATTCTAAAAACATTGTAAATTACAATTTCTACGGAATCTCACAAACTACAGAACCATTTTCAAAAGTGATGGTGGCAAATAGCCTATGTTACAGCAGGTGACAGTTCCTGCTGTAACATAGGCTATATTTCATGTCGGTGCCACTACCCCCAGGGGGTGCAGGAGCAAAAAACTTTCTAAAATTGCGATTTGGTTTATATTGAAGGAGCTAGAAACTTGAAATTTGGCATAGTAGTTACTTACAAGATGTAAATGCTGTCCAAGAACAAATTCTAAAAAAAATTCGAAATTTCAAAGTGTGAAAGTAGTTAATTGTCATTTCAATTTTGGATCAATACAAGATAATTTTAACACGACTGTCATTTAAAAAAAACTTTGGTGTTCAGAAATCCCCCCCCATAAAAAAAATATGTAGAGAGGACCATAATAATTAATTATGCACAAAACATTTTTTGACTGTTCTCTGAAAAGTGGAATGCCTTTAGAGAAAATTCATGGGTAAAAAATATCACGATTTATCGTTATCATTAGACTCGTTAACATCTAATGAAAAAATAGTAACTTTTGATTTCAACAATGCAGCACACTATTCATCCAAAGTTTGTGTCAGATTTATTGGTATATATATATATATATATATATATGTATATGTACCCAATAATACACATATATGTGTGTGTTTCTCACATTAAATCATTTTTAACGCGTAATCTTTTTCAATTCCTACTATTAGTTCACACTCTCCCTATATATATTTATATATCTTGTTCAAATTTTCAATCGTTAATAAAGTACTTTTTATTCATCCACTCAAGTTCAAATACATTTTTTAAAACTTGTAGTGGATGATACTTGATGTTAATACAGTTTTTTCAAATATTAATTCATTAATTAAATTTAATTAATTTTTGTTTTTGCATTATAAAAAGCGACTAAAGTAAGTAGCAACGCTTAAGACAGCCGAATATCTAGTCATGGCGTAGTGGTCGAGACCTCCAGTTTAGTTACGGAAGATTGCAGGTTCGATTCTCATCATGGCAAGGTTTTGTTATTTACACAAAATGCACTCAGAAATGCGAAAAAAGAAAAAGCAGAAATATATCTAGGTTGTTCTTGAAAACTCACTTTTTTTTTTTGGGGGGGGGGGGGGGGGTCTTATAATGTTTATTTTAACATTATAAAGTTTCAGAAAAATACGTAAGATATCTATTATAAAACGGAAATTTAAAAACAGATATTTCAGAAATCATGGAAAATTTCTTGGAATTTACAGATTTTTCACCCCCTAAAATACGGAAATAGTACTACCATCCCGATTGCCAGTACAATTTCCGTTTTTTTTTCAGGAAATTTTTTTTGCAGTGATATTATACATATATTCCTACTTTCAGTTCACACTCTCCCTATATATATTTATATATCTTGTTCAAATTTTCAATCGTTAATAAAATACTTTTTATTCATCCACTCAAGTTCAAATACATTTTTTAAAACTTGTAGTGGATGACACTTGATGTTAATACAGTTTTTTCAAGTATTAATTCATTAATTAAATTTAATTAACTAATTTTAGTTTTATATGGGAGAAAAAAAATTCTCTTTAATAAGATATTTAGCAGGATATAAATTTAGGAATAAATACAGTCAGAAGCGAAGCGTGTAGATCGCTGGAAAAAAATTTCTTTTCGACCTAAGTACGAATTGACTTAATTTTTTCTTTTCTTTTATATTACTTGTTATATATGCGTTCGCTCAGAAGCGAACATCGACGGAAAAAGTGACGTCACAGATACCTTCAGAAGCCGGTATTATAGTTGCCGTGATACGGCCCAACAGTTGGCTGCTAAGCTGCATTGCGTGAGGTCTATTAATAACGCAATCTCAGCATCTCTGGGGTGAAATTTCATCAAACTTCACATTCAGTTACCCCTCAACATAAATTGATGCTGATTAGATTTTGGTGTATTTCACCCAAAAGGTGGCGCTACTGGGCTGCATTTTTAATGATTTCCGAGATAGCCTTAATTTCGACATGTTTGGAATAGAATTTTCCGTCTTTAATACGTAAGATGACTATGTATAACTGTTGATTCAATATTGGTTTTGATCACTCCCCAGAGGGTGTTGCCATACTATGCTTTTTGGGATGAACATTATGTGAGATGAATTCTCACATTATTTAATTTGCCGTTCTTTTAATGTTTTGTTTATCGGCATTTTTGTGCGTGCGTATTACGGTGCTTCGCTATTTATCTTTATTTTAGCCCTCGTGCTTTTTTTAAATACTGCTTCATTCATTCTTTTTAGCGATACTTTGTCCCCATCGGCCGCGAACGAGGTTCCGATGCAATGTAAACAAACCGCCGATGGGGACAAAGTATCGCTAAAAAGAATGAATGAAGCAGTATTTAAAAAAAGCACGAGGGCTAAAATAAAGATAAATAGCGAAGCACCGTAATACGCACGCACAAAAATGCCGATAAACAAAACATTAAAAGAACGGCAAATTAAATAATGTGAGAATTCATCTCATACATTATAGCTTATTTCAGCTTCTATTGTGTAGAAAGGAACTAAATTTTATGTTTGAGGTTAATAATTAACAATATATGTTAATCTGGTGGGGGGGGGGGGGGGGGCTTTTTTGTGAAAACAGAAAAAAACACCCCATAATTTCTTAATTATGATACGTATCAAATCCGTTTAAAGTTATTACTTCTAGGAAAAGGACCGAAAATTTATGTATGACAGATTTTTGATATCATTAAAATTGGACCCAGGGGGGGGGGGGGGGGAAGGGGGGTTTTAGAAGAAAAAAAAATCATAACTTCGTGAATTCACAAGATATCAAATCCACTTAAATTTATTATTAATCCTCTTAATATTATCTAAAACTTTTATATTGACAAATTTTTTATAGGACCAACCCTTATTGCAAAAAAAAAATTAAAAACCAAAAAATCCCTGCCCGCTCCGCCTGCAATCAAGTTAGGTTTCCAAGTGGGTGGTTCCCATCTGGCGTATCATGGCATAAAGGTAATTTCTTCCGCAATTCACAACAACAGGCGCCCCACGGTCTGCATCTTCGAAATCTACCTGTGCCTGTAGGCCGAACTGTCAGGGATTTTTTAAATTCACTGACCACTATTACCCAGAGTTGATAAAATCGCGAATTTTTTTAAAAAATAGTAGGAAAAAAAAAAAACATTTATTTGATTTAAATCAAACTTTTTAAATTTAAATCAGATTTCTTTTTTTTTTTTTTTTTTAAATTACCATAAAATTCCGAAAGTAAGCCCCCCCCCCCCCTCGAAAGTAAGGTCAAGTGAGAAGAATTTTTTTGTTGGGGAAGGGGGGTTGTAGTTCGGGAGGGGGGTTGGCAAAGGAAATAAAGAGGACTTTTTGGAAGGGAGGGGGGAATAATGTAGATCGTTATTTAAATATTGTTGGGGAAAATATCACATAGAGCAGAAAAAATTTAAGAATTTTATAGATTTTTAATTTTACAAGATGCATTTGGAGGGGGAGGATCTTCATGAGATAAGGTTGGGGGGGGGGGGGCAAGAGGAGAGAGAGAGAAGCAGAGGTTTTAGGAAGAGGTGTTAATTTAGGTGGTAGGTTGGAGTTATTTCTTTTTAATATAGAGTAATTAATAAGTCTGAAAAGAAGTTTAAAAAAAAAAGTCACAAAGATTAAACTATGCGTTTTTGGTACCAGATAGTACCAAAGATGGTTTGGAAACAGTAATTTTGAGGGGAGATTTAGATTATTAATTATTTATTGTTACAATAAAATAAGAAATAAAGAAAAATATTTAAAAAAGATTTTTAAAAAATGTTAATTTTAATTTTTTTTTTGGGGGGGAGGGGGGATTTATTATTTATTTATTTATTTATTTATTTTTTTAATATGCCGAAATACGGAAGATTCTCGTCCCTTTTTACTTCTAAATTAATGATAAAAACAAGTTTTTTAGTGATTTAAAAAATATATATCGATTATAAGCCCCCTCCCAAATTTAACCCATTTTGATTTTGATAAAGGGGGCCTTACAATCGGGATTTTACGGTAATGTTATTTGTGTATTGTCCATTTATTTATTTATTTTCTCTGCATAGATTGAAACATTTCTATTAATTTCTTTACAGTTCCTCGATAAAAATTCAAAATAATTTAAATAATAATAATAAAAAAATTGTTGCAAACAAATTCAGTTGATTTATTTACTTAAAACTTAAAATCATATTACTCTACTATTAAATTGTTATAGATAAGATATACCTATGTGTGTTGTGTGTATAAATTTCAAGTTATTTTAAGTTATTAAATTTTTCATTAAGTAGGAGAGAGTGTTTACCTTGGGACACTTGTACCTCGGGACACTGTCAATTTCTATCTAATAAACTATTGACAACAGTGATCTTTTGTTTACTTCTAATAGTGATCTATAACTAACAGATCTCATCATAGTAACAGACAAAATCAGGGGCATTGAATTAATGACTTGGGGGGGGGGGAAATAAAATTTCATTATTCCAAAGTAAATATTTTTCTCATTCTAATTTCTATTTTTTACAAGTCAACTGCATTTTATTTTTTAATAAAAGAGAAGCTTTGTAAATGCTTTGGTTATGAGAAAATAAAGATAGTGCATCTAGATTGACTGCCATTTGGATTTTATTTAAACCATGTGATTGTATCTTGGGACAGTAAAATATGCTGTACCTTGGGACATGTCCCAAGGTACAACATATGCACAGTTCTTAATAATTTAAATAAATGAAAATATTTTTATTATTTACTTTAAGGGCAATTCCACAAAACATGTGAAATACAGTAAATAAAACAACTCAACTTTGTTTTGGATATATTTTATAATGATTGAAGTTTGCAAATATGATAAATATGGTAACACTGGATAAACCTTTTTCTATCCATGTGATGGAATGGTCTGAAGAGTACATGTACAAAATATATAATTTAGATGAGACAGGAAGTTCTACGGTCATATACTTCCCAAAATCATTGCACCAAAAGGCATCAAACAAATTGGAAGAATGATATATGGTGAATGTGGCATTAATATCGCTGTGATTGCTGCAGTAAATGCTATACGAAATTATGTAGTTCCCATGCTAATTTTTGCACATGTCTATTTTAAAAGCCACATGTT
The DNA here is from genome assembly GCA_963931845.1 of Maratus michaelseni. Lineage (NCBI taxonomy): Eukaryota > Metazoa > Arthropoda > Arachnida > Araneae > Salticidae > Maratus > Maratus michaelseni. Next base: position 267,916,409 of record OZ007590.1, on the reverse strand, counting down.
AACCCCTTGAAAATTGGTGGTTCATTTTTTAACCACTTAAAATTTTAATATCTAAATGCTTCACTGACACCAGAATTTTGGAATAAAAATTTTCCTTGTATTAAATACCTGATGAAAAGTTTTAACTTATTTTTAAATAAATTTGTTTGTAAATTCTGGTGTTATTCACTCATTCAGCATTTTACGAATGGAAATGAAGTACTTTGAACCTAAAAGGGTTAAAAGGAACATCCATTGGCACAATAGGCGGAGCTAACCCTTCAGGGTGATCAAATGAGGTTCTGTTTTTGCAGTGCATTGAATACTTTATAGAACAAGTGAAGCCATCAAAAGAATCTCCTGTGCTGTTAATCTTTCTTGGACAGTCATGACAGCCATATTTCGATTCCTACAATACAGAAATGCCTTGAACTTGGAATTATTTTGTTAACCAGGGATCTGTTTAGAAAGAAATTGGGTCCTTTAAAGGACCCTTCACAAAATTTTTCATTTCAAAACAGGACCCTTCACAAAATTTTTCATCTTAAAACAGGACCCTTCACAAAATTCTTTGTCTTAAAAATTCGCTTTTTACAAAATTTTCCATATTTAAACTGAACTTTTTACAAATTTAATCATTTAAAAGTAAAATCTGACCTGTCACTTTTACATATATATAAAGAAAATATGTGTATTTTACATCCATATATTTTCTTTAAAATGTATAAACAAGAACCTGAATATAATGATAATTTCAAATTCACAAAATTACGACTGGATTTTTCACAAATATGAAAAGCTGTTCACAATTTCACAAAAACAGGACCCTGGGAAAAAAGTCTGGACAGACCCCTGTTAACAATTCTTCCCCATACTTCCCATAAACTACAGCCACTGTATGCATAGCAAGTTCATGTTTATATTCTCAAAATATCACATCCCCAATAATAATGATTAGGCCATTTCCCAAAGCTGCAGCTTGTAAAAGCAATCTTTGTAGAACAGTGTTGAATTCAAGGGGACATTCCCGGAACATTGAATGTCCCCCCATGAAAGATTTGAGATTTTATGCTTTTAATGGTTAAAAAGTGCAATTTTCCCACCGGAACGTTACAACTTCAACTAAAAGGGTTTCTAATTCCCTTAATGGTAAAGATTTTCCGATGATTTTACGTAAGGTAGTTTTCATGGAGCGAACCATTCGTTAATAGAAGCCACCCAACCAGGCAGCACGTTCAACAATATATTTCCAGGAAATTCCATGACTGGCATAAAACTTTTTAACATCAGGATGGTGGATTGCTTTTCATATTTCTTTTACTTCAAGCTCGGCTCTTTTGAATGTTTTTGCGTTATTTGAGTAGATTATACCACACAACCCTCTTCTTAAAATAAATCGGCGAAATACTAACAAGAATTCTGCAGTTGTCGTGTTCTTCGCAAGCTCTAAATTAAGTGTTCTTGTGATAGCGCAAGTAAATAATAAGATATAATTTTTATTTTCACTCTCCTTCACATATAGGCACCCTGCAAAATCAAGGCCTGTAATGGAAAATGGCAGTATTTTGGTAATGCGGTCACTTGGAAGAGGTGCTATTATTTGTTGACCAGGATGCATGTTAAATTTCTTGCACATTCTACAATAGTTGAGGACTGATTTTATACACTGTCTACCTCTTAAAATCCAAAACTTTTCATGAGTTTGTACCAGTGTGTCTGATACTCCTGTATGTAAAACCTTAATAATTAATTCAGTAAACTTATGTCTGGGAGGAACCACGATAGGATGTTTATCATAAAATGGCAAGTTAGCCTTTTGTAACCACCCTCGTACCAAGAATAATCCTTCATCTGACAACACAGGATTTAGCTGTAAAAGGTTTGATTCTTTAGGGATATTTTTGTTAAGTTTCAAGCATTTTATGATTTCAGAAAAACCTTCTTCTTGGACAAGCTTTAGCCAAAAATTTTCGGCATTTATTATTTCATCAGCTGATAATTAATTGCGCAAAATTTCTTTTTTCTGTTTTTACTTTTATATTGGAAATAAATCTAAATACCCATGCAGTTACTCGATACAATTTCCTTAGGGAGCTATACCTCGACAAATTTAAAATTTAGATTTTATCAATGCTATTTGTGCTTCAGATATTGAAGCTTTTCAATTTTTGACAAGGACTCATTCGAATCTGTTGCGGTGTTAAATTAATTAAAAAATTCTAGAAATTGGCTTGCATCGCCAGTGAATTTTTCTATATTTAATTTCGGCAGCTCTACTGCCGATACTAATGGTTTACTACCAGTTTTTGAACCATTACTTGATTCAATAAAAATTTTTGGTTCAGTTTCGATTTTACATTTCTTTAGTCTTAACTTTATTTTAAACTTCAAACTAGAAATTTTATCAGTACTATCTTCAACCGATTTCAATTCCATTTCATATTCACTTTTTTCTTCTACTAATTCGTCAATTCTGGAATCCAATTCTTTAAGAACATCTTCTTTTTCGGTTAAAATGTCTAAACATTCTATTAAATTATCACAGTCTGTATTCTCAATGTCAACCCTAATAACGGATCACATTTGTTAATTAATTTTGCTATTGCTGTGCGAACAGTTGATCTTTTACTTTTTAATTTCTCAAGTTGATCCCTATTTTACAAATTGGATTCCGAAAAAACAAATTTTCACTATTCAGTTCATGCAGAGTAAAAAAAAGGTATTGCTTACCTTTTATCCTGGAGTTTTGCTGCACCATGAAGAATTTTATGTCAAGCATTCGCATTATTAAGAAATAATCCATTTGAGCATTTCAAGGGTGGAGGGAGAACAATTAAATTTCTTTTAAATCAAGAATTGTCACGTGATTCACTCAAATTCAATAATTATAATAAGGTTTAAAAAAATAATGTTATTTCTTTGTGTTGCAAGATGTTAAAATAAACACACCAAGGTAAAAAACTTCTGGATTATATTGATAATCACACTTCTTTATACATATTTACAAAACTAATTAGAATTTATTTAAATATAAACTTTTCATTGAGCGTAAACATGATACGCCTTTTATCTAATTCAAGAAAATAATTTTTTACTTCCATTCTGAAAGCCACGAAAATAACACTTCTTTTCAAGAGAACAAACAAATGACTTCTACATTAAAATAATAATAAAATAAAACAATTTCAATATGTTTCTCTGCTGCACAGAAATCATGTGATCAAACGTACACAAAGCGAGAGAGGCCCAAATGGGATTGCTTTAAAAAGAAAATAAATTCCCTACAGCCTTCATTAATGAGATATTCACAAAAAAACATATTTTCAATATCATTTGCACTCCCTGGTGGTGAAAGTTCACATTGGATCGATGAGGATTTTTAGTATGTTAAACTACATACCCTTACTAGCACCTGTGCAAAAATCCAGCTTTGTTCTAATTTTTTACCCTATTTTTCCTAAAATGACTCGACTAAACTGTCCTCGGAACTAAATCTTCACTGAAAAGTCTGAAGTCAAACATGTTCTTTTCATCCTCAAAGTTCAAGGGCATTTCCTCACGAATTTTAGTAGATATTCAACAAAATGTCTGAAATCGGAAGTGTCCGGTCACTGTCCCATAATTTCTGGACATCAGTGTATAAAGAAATAAACATACACCATAATTAAAAGCGTATCTAGTGCCGGATATCCGTATCCATCATGCAAAGGAGCTTTGGATATCTGATATCCGGCAAAATCAATATCCTGTTCATCCCTATAAATAATTCTAAACTTAAATAATAAGTGAATTTAGAACTGATGTTTTCATATTACAAGTTAACTAGTTCTTACTTTACTATATATTATATATCCTGTATGTATAATTTTTCCTGGACTTTATTGAAATAGGTAAAAAATAATTAGACTAGTTTTGAACTGTATGAAGTATGTAATCTATATGAATAAATAAAATAAAAATTAAAGAAGAAATTGTTTATTATGTTAAATAGGTTTTATTTCCGATTTCAGATTTGAATGTCATAGAAACATGGCTGTTAAAGTTCTTTCGACTGAGGAAGATGAAGTGATGGAAGTTGACTTGAGTAAGTTAAAAAAATACCAGAATAATGTTTTGTATCTTTTGGAACCACAATAATTTTTATTATAAATATTTAACATTTTTCTTGGTTTCATATTCTGTTTACATAACAGATGGTGGCCAAAATAATGGAAACAGTTATCATTCTTAATGGTATTTGGTATTGATGAATAGGAATCATACTTAACCCCATTGTGATGAGTATCCATTAAGAATTTTTTATCACCGGTATTTCCAAATGAAAAATTTTGCCTTGTTTAATCACAGAAATTATTTGTTAAATAAGGCAATATTTACCAGTCAAAATCAAAATTACTGGTAGGAATGATCAAGGATTCTGAGCATCCTATACATCACATATATGTGCAAAAGAATTAAAAGTGTGGCTAACAGAATTTTTTTCTGTAAATAAGGGGTATATATATTTCCTTGTGAAAATGTAGGGCCCAAGTAGCAGAAACAGTGCAGCAGGTGCTGCAGATTATTTTTATTTTAGACCTTGCAGATTAATCTGACAGGTGAGAAAGAAATTCTGAGCTTAAAAAATTGCTAATATGTGCTTGTAATTTCTATATTTACAGGGCTCGCATTCCCCCTAAGATTCCTAAATTTCCTAACTATTATTTTATCCCCTAAAAATCTCCTAAAATTTTCTTCTTGTTCCTAAAAATTCAAGATCGCCAAAATTGCATCGAAAAGTATCGCGAATTTCGACAAATGGTCACTGGAAAAGACATATTTTGTCAAAAAATCGCTAAAATAACACGAATTCCGTCAAAAGGTCGCTAAAACAACGCGCATTCTGTCAAAAGATCACGACCCACCCCCGAGAATTTCATCAAAAGATCGCGGGAAAAAAACGCGAATTTCGTCAAAAGAACACAGAAAACGTGAATATCGTCAAAAGATCGCAACAAAACGTGGAATTTTGGCAATAAATCGTGCAAATAAGGAGAATTTCGTGAAAGAATCGCGAAAAAATGCATGTTTCATCAAAATATCATGGAAAAAACACAAATTTCGACAAAGAATTGTGAAAAAAAACTTTCAGAATTTTTTTTTCTCATAATCACCCCTGCTTCTTGCCTCTTGTTCTCTAGGTTCACCAAGAACATACAAAAGAGAGAGAGAAGAAAGCATTCATTCTGGTTAGGCTCAATGATCCAGGAACTCAAAATTCTAATTAATACAATTGCAGTAAGCATAAGCTGTCAAAACGGTTTGTAATATGAAGCCTGTTATTGCACAAATTTAAATGCCCTCATTCGCAACAAACAACACAAGTACATGGAACAAGGGCTGAATTCATTGGAATGATTTGAATATTCTTTGGCAGTGTATCACATGTGTCTGACTAGCGCAAAAATACTGTTATTACATACTTGTAATGTTAAAAATATCGCAAATGCCCATAAAATTTTCCTAAAATTTGGGAAAAAATTCCTAAAATTCCTCCCTAAAATTTTGAAAAATCCTAGTGCTAGCCCTGTATTTATTGCACCTTTTTACTATATTTTCTTTGTAAGTGCAAACTTTGCTTATTTTATGGGTTACTATTAATTTTGTTTGATAGTAGGCTTGGTCCAGCATTGTTGGGATGTTGATGTAGATAAATTTTGGTTTGCTGCAGATTGACATAGAAAATTCTGCTGCTGGGTACATAAGTATGTGTATAACTTTGAATATAATGCTTGGTAAGTGGTTAAAAAGAGAGAGAGAGAAAAAAAGATGTTATTAATAGTTTGTTTAAATAATTTAAATATTTGTTTATGACACCCGAGACCCTTTTGTGTTTGTAACATTGGAATTGGTCTTATATGTATGTTCAAACACACATCTATATGTATCTCTAAATATATTAAAAATGATTAATGATGAATTACATAATTTTATTTATTTTTTTAGCAACTGAAAATGGTCATGCTGATAAACCACCTATTGTTAATGGGATTTTAAAGCACATTCCTTCAAATATACAATTAAAGTTTGAAGAACAAGAATTCTGTAATATAGATATAGAAAGTTCCTTTTTAAAATGCTCTGATATGGTGTTAAAAACGTATAAACACAATACAGATGATCAAGCTAAAAATTTATGCCAGTTAGTTAAAAAAGCACAAAGTAAGTATAAAGCATTCTTATTATTTTGCTATAGCAATTTGATCATTTGATCAGATTTTTTCTATCGCATATGATTGTGCTTTTGATGTTATTTTCCAGATATGCTATTTGATACTTATTAATTAGTGGAATTTTTTTACTTTAAATTTGCCTTTTTGAATTCTTTTAAAAAAACCCTTTAATAAATATTTTCATTAATTATATTCATTTTGCGAATAATTAATTTTGAAACTATTTATCATAGAAAAATTCATTTTGTGTGATTGTTAATACAGTAGCTCCTCTGCCATTATAATCACTCATTTGGATGTGTTAACTCTTTTTCTTTTTTTCATGACTCTGAAAAAGGATAAGTTCTTACCTAACAGAAAATGTTAAGTAATATTTTTATTTCAATGATTCTAAATAATTTTTTTTTTAGATCGAGAACTTTATATGGAAAATTACAATATGTGTATATTGTATTCCCTGTAGGTTTTTATTTAAGGGCACAGCTCTCTGCTCTTTTTTAAAATCAACCTTGCCCTTTTTAAACATAATGAAATGTGCTCTAGTGTGCTTAAAGATCTCTCATAAAAATCTTTCTGAAATCACAATATTTCAAAATATGTGTGCTCAAGAGCTTGCAAAAATTATAGAACTTTCTCATTTCTTTAGGAAAAATACAAATTATTCAGTCATGTTGTAATTCTTTTTTTTTTTTTTAATAATTCATAAAATCATTCAAAATTAATGTTACTTTATTTATCATACATAAAAACTACATTTTTTTTTTTCAAAATTGTTACTAAACATATTATACAATTTCTCTTCAAATTGTGCCCTTTTCTACAGAAAGTGGCCTTTTTAGTGACAAACACCCTGCCCATTTTCTTTCTAGAGTGAACAACACTATGTCTGTATAAACTAATGTTACTGAGACAAATATAATTTATTTACTTGTAGAGGTTATCATATTTCTTAGTTTCTTTTAATGCCCTCAATTATATTGTGATTTTGTATCTGTCCCATCCCGCTTTAATAACAATTTTAATGTAAATGATTTTTTTTAAACCTTTAAAATCAGAATTTTTAATTTTTTTTCAATAAATTATAGGAAAAAAAATTAAAATCTCAGATGAACATAATTTGCACTGCTTATAAAGATATTTTGCCTATTGAATAAATAAAAGACTTATTAAATAATAGTTTACAAGATTAATTCCTTTTAAGCTTGTAAACAATAGGGTACAATCAGATTGAAAATAACCAAGTTTTTATCAAGCATAAAAGCATTTCATTTAAAACTGATTTAATTAAATGTATTATAATTTACATTGCCATAACTTCCTTTGAATAATTAAATTAACTCTTTTCTATAAAATAAGCCTAGAAAGCTTAATAAATTTTGTCAGTAAAGGTATAGGTAGCAATTGCTTTATTCCCTCTTTCTACTTTTACAAAGAAAGAAAAAAGAACATATACATCGAATTGAAGCTAAAGAAAATAACGCTTCTCCAGATGAGAGGCGAAAGTGTGGCTGCAGCACTGTGCCTGCCGACGAAGGAAAAAATCTGCAAAAGAGGAAAAAAAAAAAAATCTGATGGAAAACCTTTCTGATGGAGGTTGAAATTCACCGAAACTTGATTTGGTGTTCCGATTGATTTTGCTCTTTCGGCAGGCCATGCAAGGTTGGGTACATAGCTGTACATCTTTTCGGATACTTGGCCAGATGAATTTTGATGTCAGAAGTTTCGCAGATGATTCAATTCCAGGATGGGATAGATACTCCATGCATTTGATGAAAAAATTTCATGCGATAGGATTCAGGAATGTATGATCTAATATTACTTGTTGAGGTTTCACACCACCAAGACTTTCCAGAAGATAGCGGGTATTGCTTTTGAAGTTCAGGGAAGTTGTGGATGCCTTTAAAGTTCGGAATTCTTCATCATGATCTTGTTCATCTGCTATTTTATCATAGTCAATCAAAGAAAATTCTTCCACTCTGGATAGGGTATCTCCACTGATGCTTTAATGTACTGGATGTCATTTGAAAATTCTGAAATCTAGTGTAAATAACAAAGTTGATGAGGAGATTTTGTTTCAGGCTTTTGTAGGAATGCAAAAGTTATGGGTTTGCAGTCTGTATATATCATGAATTTTCTTCCTTCTTGTAAATGCTTGAAGTGTTTAATAAATACCAAGTAATTCTCTGTCATAAGTACTGTAGTTCTTTTGTGTAGAATAAACAATAAAATGTGATAGGTTTCCATCCACTACCTTCATATTGTTGAATTACTGCTCCAATCACCGAATCTGAAGCGTCCATACATAGTGACAGAGGTAGTTCAAAGTTCAGAAATGATAAGAATGCAGTATTGACTAAATCATCTTTCCATTGTTTGAACTGTTCTTTCGCTTCGTCTGTCCAAGGAATTTTTCTTCTATCTTTCCTTCTTTCTCCTTTGAGGTAGCCATGTAAGAGGGATTGGTTTTTTGAAGCATTCTTTAAATATCGATGATAAAAGTTAATCATGCCTAGGAATGTTCTAAGTTTATGAATAGTTGTTGGAAGTTTGTACTTAACAATGGCTTGAACTTTATCAGGTAAAGGGCGTGAGCCTTCAGGAGTAATTAAATATCCTAAAAGTTCTATTTCTTTCGTTCCCATGACAGATTTGGAAGTGTTAATGCTAAGGTTGTAATCATTTAATCTTTCAAATACTAATTTGAGATGATTCTTGTGCTGTTTTTCACTAGTAGATGCAATGAGAATATCATCTAAATAGGCAAAAGCTAAATCTAGACCTGAAAAAACTTTATTAATAAATCATTAAAATTTTGCTGGTGCATTCTTCAAACCAAAACTCATCACATTGAACTCGTACAAGCCAAATGGAGTAATAATTGCAGTTTTACACTTATTTTCTTCGGCAATGGGCACTTAGTAGTAGGCTTTAAATAAATCAATTTTAGAATATATAACTGTATACTTGATACTTCAAAATGTGATGGAAATCTTCAATTCAAGGAATAAAATATCCATCAGGAACAGTCTGGTATTGAGTTGTCTGTAATCTCCATTGAAAATTACCATCGATTTTCATAACCATATGAAGAAGACTTGACCATTGAAAACTGGAGGGTCTTATTATATTATTATTGAGCATGAATTTGAATTCTTGTTTTGCTGTTGCAAGTCGTTGATGATCTAGTCTTTCTTTAAAATGGACAAGTTAACCTTGTGTTGTAATGTGATGTTGAACACATTATGTTTTAAACTTGATAAGAACAAATTTGGTTTGGTTATCACGGGATATTGTCTTAACAGGATATAAAATTTATTGGTATTATTTACAGTACCAACATCACTATCTTCACTGACAAAAGCAACTTCGGCAGTAATAGTTAGCTGAGTTATTCCATCAATCAGTTTCTTCTTATGGATTACCAAGTTAAATTTGTTTAGAAAAAAAAGCTCCCAAAATACTTTTATTAATCTTGGCAACAATAAAAAGAAATTGCAATTGAAGTCCTAAATCAAGTGTTAGCAGCTTAATACTATATGTTTCGACTTCTGTACCATTTGCTGCATACAGTTTCATGGATTGCTTATCTTGATTAGAAGCTGGTAAAATACTAACATCTGCACTTCTATCCACCAAAAAAAGCTCTTTTGATTTTTTATCTCTAACAAATAAGCGAAATTTGGGACAATCCAGAAAATTATCAGTAGAAGAGCTTGCCACCTTCTCTACTGCATATTGACGTTTCCCTGGTTTGATAAATTATCAGCTGACCAACTGCACGGTGGAGTACATTTATTTATCTTGATGACATTTGGTACCAAAACGAAAATGATAAACACAGTATTTTCTTTGAGGCTTAAATATCTTTTTAGAATTACTTCAAGATCTTCTGCCAGAAACAGAGTTAATCCGTAATCATGGTCATGATATATGGTAAACAATTAATTGGGCAATTTGCTGTTCAAGGGATTTGATTTTTGAGTTCAACATTTGAGCAATTACAAGTAGAAGATACACTGCAAATATCATTGGAAGTTGTCATATCGGCAATCTTGTCAGTCATAATCACCAACTGGGGTAGCTCTTCATCACTAACAAGTATTATATTTCGCATAGAATCTGGTAATTTCTCTAGCGTCTCTCTTAATGTTTTTATTAAATTTTCAGATACATCTGATGTTGCAACTAATTTCAGTTTCTCTAATAATTGACTGAGTTTCAAATTACATAAATCAATTCCAGTAATTAGTTTTTCAATCGGAGTGGTTTTTTGCTTTCTTTAAGACGTGTTATAACTTAAAAAAAAATTTTTTTACATTTTTTTATAAATCCTCAAAAACTTTGTGGTCAAGAGCAGTTTTTTTTTCAAAATTAGTATTTGTTCAAAAGTTACTCACTTTTTGGTGTTGCAGTGAATAGGCTCATTTTTAGTGCACACTTGTAGAAACAAAAGAATTGAGAAAGAGGAAGTCCAGGAGGATTTATTATATGGGCCTGGAAAAATGTTTTATGTAAGTTGAAAATTGTCACTGTTATCTATGTTTGTTTAAAAACGTAAAACTTTAAACCTGTTTTTCTCAAAACTCTGTTTTACAAATCAGTACCAGGTAGAACTCAAAATTGGATCGACCAATTTGGTTGAAATTTTCATGCTTTTCTAGTAATACTATTTTGTAGTCCCTCACGGATGCATTTTTCAGTATTCGAATTGTAAATATTTTTTTGCGCAATTTAAATCTAAAAATTTTTGTCTAAAATTGACAACTTGAAATTTGAATGGCCACCATTTTCTTCATGCTAAAAAAAAAAAAAAAAATTGGTAAACTCATCTAAGAAGGACTACAAAATATTGTAAATTTTAATGTTTTTTTTTTTTTTTTGGTTAGAGATAAGCAGATTCTGCGAATCATCTGGTACTGCGGGGAACACTTCAGTTTTTCCACACCCCTGTATCAAATGCCGCCAGCAGACCATTTTTTCAGCGAATTTCCAAATAATTTTTTTTTTTTAACTTCAAGATATGCTTTTTTGCAAAACTATATAATTGCACTAAAAAAAATCACAAATAAATGGAGAAATTTTAGGTAATTTTTTAAAAAAAAGTTATAACATGCCAACAAGTCTAAAAGTCTTGTTTTGGATTCTGTGTATTTTGTAACTGTATCTTTTGTTACAATATCCCAGATATTCTCAACGTATTTTGATTCCAATTGCAATACTAAATAGTTAAATTTGGTTTCATCGGAAACAATTCCACTTTTATTAAACTGCACCTTTACTTGAAAAAACCATATTTCAGGATGATCAACCCAAAAAGGAGGAATTTTAACACTCACTTACATAGTTCGGGCGTAGGATCCTCATCGTAGGATCATTGTCTCCAGGCATATTTACTTAGAAATGTGGTCACCAGTTATTGAGCCATATATATTTAGAAATCCAGGTCACCAGTTATTGGGAGACTTTCATATAAGATCCTTAATTATTCTAATATGTGTGTTTGCAAATAACAACGACTGATATCTTTAAATCAGTTTCAACTTAGCAGATTTATTTTCATAGAACATACATTTGTTTTTTATATCCAAAAAACTAAAACTTAAAGAGTGTTGATAATTTTGAAAAGCAAAGTTACGTAAAATAGTGAATCAATAAAACAGAATACAACGAGCTATACATAATTTAATATGATGACATGCATTTAGAGTACTAATACAATAGTTAACTGTTATAAAAACTGTATAAATTTATGCCACAACAGTTCCAATTGGCTCATCTCATAGTACAATATTTTTTTTTTAGCATAAACTTATTTTTTATTTTATATGTAATTTCAAAATGCTGCTAAAGCCAAATTTTAAAACCTCAGTTTGCTCCGAATAGAGTAATTCAGCATTAGCTTTTTTAATCGTATACATATTTGTCTAAGTCACACTAAAACAAATCTTTAGATTTTATATATGTTTTAGGGGGCCCCACTTGGCTAATAAAGGCTGTTTTCAGCAATTTTTTTTCCATGCATAATTTTCAAAATGACGTTAAGACGAATTTTTAGATCTTATACTTGTTTCAGTAACCTCAATTGGCTCATAGTGCAGTAATCCTTTTAGCATAAGCTAATTTTATTTTGTACATAATTTTCAAAGTTATGCTAAAATTTTATTTTATCTTATACTTTTTTGAGGCCCCATTTAGTTGACAGTGAAGAAGTTTTTTTGACATTTGCTTTTCTTTATTTTATATGTAATTTTCAAACTCAAAATGCTAATAAAACTAATTTTCAGATCTTATAAATTTACTGGTTTCGGAGGGTCCCATTCGGTCATAGTATAGTTCATGTTTTGAGCATTTATGTACTTTTATATTATTCTAAGGAAAGGGATTTGTTTATATGTCTGAATCTCTGAATGTAAATTTTCAAGGCTATAGGTAGTTTTACTTAAGAAATTCTTTTGTTGAACAGGACTTCATCAAACAATATGCCTACTGTACTAGCAGCAGCAGCCTATACAAACACAGATCAGTGACAAAAAGACCTTGCTGAGAGTTGCAAATTATTAGGTATTTAAAATGTATGCTAAAATTTGATCTTTAATACCTCAAAAACTTGGAGATTTTGTAAAAAACCTTCACCAGCATAATTAGGGGTTTGAGCTCTGCAGCATATTTCAAAATCATCACTATCATGATTGGTGGTCCCCTTGTCAATCAGTGTTTTTCCCACTCTTCTTAAAAATAGGTTTCTGAAAAATGAGGAAGTACAGAACAACAGAGTTTAAAACTTATTAATAATAATAAGCATATTAATATTAATAATAATAATAAGCATAATTATTTCCTTTATATATTTTTTGTATGGAAAAAGTACAACAAATAATTTTAATGATTTATGTAATTATAATCATATATATATACACTATATGGCCAAAGGTGACCAGTCACTTGCAATTTTAGACGCTTTGTTAAATATCCAGAAAAATACACGAGGAATTATTCTGAAACTGCAGGTGTGTAAACAGTATAGTATAGGTCATATATTTCCGCAAAGATTTTTTTATCGAAACCTCACAGGGGACCGTCAACAAATTGAAAAATAACGAATATCTTTTGAATAAACCTGTAAAATCTAATGTAGCAAAAGTGTTCAAACTCGAGATTATTAATAAGTGGCTTATTGTAATATACTGTGTTCATTTTTATGAGGATAGCATATAAACACGCAGAGAAATTAAGGTTTTTATAAAAACAGTCCCAAATTTCACCAAGTATTTTGCTTATAATTTGCAGAGTTCTTAATATAAAAAAAAGTTATTTTGAGAAAATATGTCAAACAACATTATACACAATACTCTGCAATCAGAATTTAAAAATAATAAAAATTGGATGAAAAATGAACAGGTTTACTAAAAAATTTCCCCCTGCACATGCACGAATGCAATAAAAATATAATGTTCATAATGTATTAGTTAAGTATATCCTCTTCGCTACTGAAAAAAAAGTAATTTTTGAAAAAATGTTGAAATAGGTTTTTTTTTTTACCTAATTTGGCTTCTAATATGATAAGAATAAAATAATTTTAAATTTGATGTACCAGGGTGCCAGTAAATGGAGGTCCACATATGTGGACATTGGAACTCAACTGCAAAAAAAGTTCAAATTTTTGGAAAATCATTTTAAACATTTTTTTCTTTTTAAAATTGCAAAAATAAGTGTTTTTTTGATGTAACATAATTAATTATTATTTGTTATTATTTTAAAAGTATTAAATTAATTAAATTGTTAATTTCAATATTTTAAAATAATTTTTGTCGAGAAATATATTTAAGAAATGACTAGGAAACTCAAATTTTATTGTTTATTTTTTACTAAGTGTGAAAATTTTCAAAACAATTATTTTTCAAAATGCATAAATAAAAATTACACTTTATACACATAACTCTTGTTTTGGATTTACATCCTTCCAAACGACATTTAGTCGCATTTTCACAGTCTAAAAATCTTGGCAAATGTCCTACATTGTCAAGACAGATTTCCTTATAAGGTATGTTAATAACTTTTCTTAAACAACTAATTTCTGACACATTTCTGAATTCATTTTAGTTCAAAAGCACAAGAAATTAACAGGTGTTTTTATTCAGAAACTATGTAATTCAAATATGTCCTCTAATTTTTACCAAAGATGATCCTTCCGAAAATGCTCTTAAAATCGTTGTTTTGAACCAAATTCTCAACACGTCAGTCTGAAAAAGAGAAAATAAACTTGCCGTTACTTGACAAGAATCGCTTATAACTCTATAAGTAATTTATTTATCAGAAATGGAAAACGTGCTTCGATTTCAAATCGCTGCAAAAATCAGGCCTGCCAATTTTAGGCATTTATGTTTAAAAATGACCCAGAAAATGTGTCTGTCATTTTCGCGATGTAGACCAGGGGATTTGGGAACATCTTAATTTAGTCATTTATGTGTGATATGAATATTTTTTGCTGAAGAAAATAAATGTACCTATTTAATTACGTCCACATATTAGATCCATATATCTGAATTAAAATATGCATTATTCAACTGGTTAAAATCATAACTGGTGATTAAATTTTAGTTTGAAGAAAATACTTAATTTTAACAGTATTAAGCTATGTTTGGTACATTTAAAAGTAAACAGCTATCAAATTCCCATTATGTAGTTTAAAAAGAATATATAAGAAAAAGTACATATACATTCTTAATATAAGTTAAATTTAAAAAAAGAATCAAAAGTTGGCCTAAGTAACAAGGAAACAATACAAGGAAATCTTTTAATATTTTTTTATTATTATTATGTATTATTATTTGAAATATTATTTTACAAATATAACTAGGTAAAAATAATTATCTTTATCTATTTTCAGTATAAAATGCATTATATATCTAGAAATAGTCTCCAATATTTTCATATATTTTCAATAAAATTGCATAATTTAGTCTGTATTAATTAATAATTAACCTAATAAATATACAAAATCTACTTAATCTAGCTTAAATTGCATATTCAGTTTTTAAAAAACATGTATTTTGAGTTAATTAAACATAGGGGGGGGGGAATTTATTATTATTTCTAAGTACGATAATAGTAACCCCTGAGTTTAAGCGTATTTATACTTGTTGAGTACTGAGGTCCACATATGTGGACCTCAACAAAATGATACTTTTAAAATCAAAAACATCACCAAATAAACAAAAGAAAGTTATCTAATGAATATTTATAATGTTTTTAACACTATAAAAAATTATGACATTTTAATTAAAATTCTAATATAGATAATTATTACTTACCTTTACGCAATCGCTGAGTTGACGACATTTTCGAAAATCTCACTTTCAACCGACTGTTTAGCCATGAAAATAAGTCAGGTGCTGACATTTGTTGGATTTTTTTTAAAGCACAAATGTGAATTGACAATCAAAATTTAGATACTATGCATGGTTTTATTACAAAGAGCTAAGATCCAAGGTCCACATATGTGGACTTCAGTAGCGAAGAGGATATAGAGCAACTTTTGTGAAAGTCTCAAAATCATAGCTTGAAAATTCTGAAAATAATCGTCGATAGAATAAGCCTCGAAATCTGTTGTTCCCAAAAGGAAGCAAAGAGATGAGGGGTTGTATCCAAATATAGTAGTATGTGCAATATTGTGTACGCTATCTTGCCACTAATCAACAGATATTTGATACAACCCCTCATCTTTTTGTTTGTTTTTGGGAACAATGGATTTCGAGCTTATTTTATCGACAATAATTTTCAGATTTTTCAAGCTATGATTTTGACAATTTCACAAAAGTTGCTCTATATACTTGGCTAATACATTATGTATATTATATTTTGATTGCATTCGTGCATGTTCAGGGAAACATTTTTTAGTAAACCTGCTCATTTTTCATCCAATTTTTATTATTTTTTAATTCTGATTGCAGAGTATTATGTACAATGTTGTTTGTCATATTTTCTGAAAAGAACTTTTTTTTTAATATTAAGAACTCTGCAAATTATAAGCAAAAAACTTGGCGAAATTTGGGACTTTTTATAAAAACCTTAATTTCGCTATGAGTATACATGCTATCCTCATAAAAATGAACACAATATATTACAATAAGCCACTTATTAATAATCTCGAGTTTGAACGCATTTGCTATATTAGTTTTTACAGGGTTATTCAAAAGATATTTGTTCTTTTTCAACTTGTTGACAGTCCCCCTATGGCGTTTCGGGAAAAAATCTTTGCGGAAATATATAACCTATACTATACTGTTTACACACCTGCAGTTTCAGGTTAATACCTCATGTATTTTTCTAGGTAGTTAACAAAACGTCTAAAATCGCAAGTGACCGGTCACCTTTGGCCATATAGTGTATATAGATATTTGCATAGCTTTCTGCTCTGAACTTAGATAGTTAATTAGTTTTCATATATCATTTTAGGTCTTGCTTGTGAGATTGATGTATTATCTCAAAAATTAGAAAATGTTTACAATGAGACAAATTCTCTATTTCAGTAAGTAATTTATTCATTGTTATCAATGCAATATTTATAAAAGTTTTTTTGGTTCAATTTTTATAATCTACTGTATTAACTCTTGCTCCAAGATCGATGTCTGCCGCTCTGGGAAAGGTAAGGGTATTGTAAGTTTCTGGAAGTTAATTTTCTGGCCATTAATAGGAAGAAAATATAAAAACTTCCTAATGGGAGGAAGATTTTCTGCATGAGCCACCTCCTGGTATTTCCTCTATTCATAATTACCTAGTGACATTTACAACAGAACAACTTTCTCTTTCTGTAATGTGCAAAGTAACAAAAGAATTGTGAATCATTATTTCTCTTCTTCTATATCCTTATAATTCCATCAGTAAATTGCGTTACTAAAGTCCGGAAAATTTCATTTCTAATCTTATTTAGGGCACTTTTTAAAATTTTTGTTTGAAGAATTTATTTTTCGAAAGTTTCCTACTGCTTTTGTTTAATCTGTTTGATGTAATGTACATATTTTTTGTTGAATAGTATGTTTAACCTTAGGAAATAGTATGTACTCTGTATTGTCTTTATTTTTTATAAATAAAAAATTATCATGGAGAAATATGTGATGAAATAACTATTTGTCATCAAATTTAAGTATGCAGTGATGGAACAGCTGCTTCAATTGTAGCAAAACAATAATATTGTGCATTTTTGCACTAAATCAATAATTTTTCAACAAAATTGTTCTCAACTTTGCTCAAGTAAGAAAATTTTCTCGTAGCAGCAGTTTGCAGTGAGAAACTGTAATTTACAAATTCTTGCTAAGCACTTGTTGCGATCTGAAACTCCACATACTGATCAGCCTAAATTCTTTTATCTTGATTGATTGAAAACAAAGTTTAATGAGCAAATTTCATTTTTAACATATATGAAAAGTGTTTATGAATTATGTCTGTCTGTCTGTCCATGCTCTAATTTTCTTAAATGTATACTTATTGTCATGCAATTGATATATGTTATCGAGGTTTACCATGGCATGTTCGGTATAGAATATGAAGTGTGTAGCACTTATAGTTTATTTACAGAAACACTCAAAAGAATTCCGTTACATTATGGTCTATGAGAAAAATAATTTGTGGTTTATTTTAATGATGTTACACAATTTCAAACATATTGAAATTGATATATATCACTGAGGTGCACTACAAGAGGCTTACAATAGACTATGGTGTGTATAGCACATAAATTTTTTTTACAGGGACACTCAAAAGAATTCTGTTGCATTACAGTCTATGGAGAAAAATCGTTGTGGTTTATTTTAAAAATGTTTAACTATTTCAAACATATTGAAATTTATATATGTCACTAAAGTGCATTACAAGAGGCTTACTATAGAATATTCTGCGTATACCATTTATCGTTCATTTACAGTAGGAGTGCACAACCTTTTTAAGCGAAGGGCCACTTACAAGAACGACTGGGTTGTCGAGGGCTACCATCAGTAGCACAGAGAGAATTTTGTTTCGAGGAAGTGTGGCGGCAGGGGAATATAAGTCTACAGTCAGATAAAAAAAAAACATCAATTTCAGAAGGGTTGTTTTAGCTCCCTAGGTTCCTTCCTTCCCAGTCAACATATTCAGTTCTGTTGGCAAGGATAAATCAACAGTTTACGTTTGTATTTATAAAAGAGATATAGCTAAGATTATTTTCAAACAGTGAAAATACTACTTGACTATTTTTGAAGGAGTAAATTTAGCTTTAAAAGTTGCCAGTGCCGAAAAAAAATTGTGCTTTCTTGAATGAAGGTGGGGAGGAGAAGAAACATATATTATTCTAAATTGTACTTCTTAACATATTCAGTCATAAAATGTGGATATCAAGTAGGGGTGCACAACCTTTATAAGAGGAGGGCCAGTCACAAAAATGACTGGATTGTCGAGAGCCAACAACCGTAGTGTGGACAAAATTTGGTTTCGGGAAGGAGGGGGAGGATCGACCTAAAAGTTCATAAAAATGCTAATGTTGTAACAATAAAAATGTTGAGTAGAGGAGGGTTAGCCTCCTCTACTCAACTACCTACTTAGTCAGCATAATCCAATTCAGTTGGCAAGGATGGAAAAAACTCATTTTTTTTTTTTTTTTTTCCCACACGCGATTGACAATATTCGCAGTTTTTTCTTAGTGATTGACGAAATTAACGATTTTTATGCACCTGTTCGGTGAAATTTACGATTTTTATGCCCCCGATAGGCGAAATTTGCGATTTATATGCACCTGATCAGCGAAATTTGCGATTTATATGCACCTTATTGGCAAAATTTGCTATTTTTACGCACCTGACTGGCAAAATTTGCTATTTTTCGCTCCTGATCAGCAAAATTTGTGATTTTTTTCGCGCTTGATTGCCGAAGTTTGTGATTTTTCGCACCCAATCGACAAAATTTATGAATTTGTCACACCTGATCGGCGAATTTCGCGATTTTTACGCACCCGATCAGTAAAATTCATGATTTTTACGCTCCCGATCAGCTAAATTAGTGCTTTTTATGCTCCCAATCGGCAAAATTCGCATTTTTTACGGACCCGATTGGCAAAATTCGCGATTTTTACGCAGACGATAGGCAAAATTTGCGATCTTTACGCAGACGATCGGCGATATTTACGATTTATACGCACTTGATCAGCAAAATACACGATTTTTACAGGCCCAATCGGCAAAATTTGCAATTTTTATGCGCCTGATCGACAAATTTCACTATTTTCACGTGCCTGATCGGCAAAATTTGCAATTTTTATGTGCCTGATCGGCAAAATTCGCTATTTTCACGCGCCTGAGTGGCAAAATTCTGCGATTTTTACGCGCCTGATTGGTAAAATTCACGATTTTTACGCCCCCTGATCGGCAAAATTTGTGATTTTTACGCTCCCGATCGGCGATCTTTTGCGATCTTTACGCAGACAATTGGCAATATTTATGATTTGTACGCACCCGATCAGTGAAACTCATGATTTTTACAGGCCCAACCAGCAAAATTCTCTATTTTTACACGCCTAATTGGCAAAATTCTCGATTTTTACGCGCCTGATCGGCAAAATTCTAGATTTTTATGCGCCGGATCGGCAAAATTTGTGAATTTTATGTGCCCGATCGGCAAAATTTGCGATTTTTACGTGCCCGATCAACTAAATTTGCAATTTTTACGCACTCAATTGGCAAAACTTGCGATTTTTACGTGCCCGATCGGCAAAATTTACGATTTATATGCACAAGATCGGCAAAATTCGCAATTTTTACGCAGACGATCGGCGATATTTACGATTTATACGGACCTGATCGGCAAAATTCGCGATTTATATGCACCCAATTGGCAAAATTTGCAATTTTTACGCATCCGATGAGCGAAATTTGCAATTTTTACACGTCCGTTCGGTGAAATTAATCCGCGGGCCACCAGTAATCCGATCGCCTGCCACAGGCTATGCATCTCTAATTTACAGAGATACACTTGTTGTGAAAAACAAGCCTTCATTTAATGTTTTTAGTCTGCCTCAGATACACTTTTAAACATATGCATTCATTAACTTCCATTCATATTTCACCGTTATTTACATTCATTTAATCTCAGTATAAAGTTCATAAACAGTACATATTAGTAATATATCTTTATTATAAAAACGTAATTACTGTAGTTAATATATATTCAACTTACCCATATTTCTCTAGTTCTCTGTTCAATATTAATAGTTCACTCTTTAAATGCAGTTAATTTTTACTTTACAATAGCTTATAAATTATATTTATTTCATAAACATTCAAATGCTACGCTTCAGTTATTTTCATTCACGGCATACGGCGATGTTCGATTGAGACGATAATCGAATGATCGATTGGTGTAGTACGCTTTCGTTCCGAGAGATGGTGCTAGACAAGTCTAATTCATGTTTTTAGCCACGCGTCACTTCCATGATTGTTCTAGAAATGTGTTTTCATTGGCAGGTAGATGTTTGGCTAGGTATATATACGCATTACTTCGTTGCTTAATTCGGGGTTTTGTTTTGATTAACTAATCATCTCGGTAACAGTCGTCTTAGGATGGCTTTAGTGATGTCTTTTGCTGTATATTTAGATGGGAATCATGTCTGTTAAAATCGGCAGCTTGGTATTCAAGTATGTTTTGGTTTATCTTTAATTATGTATTGTCTACATTTATGAATTATAGTCTAGTATATGTTTTTCCAAATGAACTATATTAAGCTGGACTTGCATCTGTAAATCATTGTTGACAGTAATTTCTGAAATAAACAAACTGGATTATCAATTGTTGTCTTCAATATGAAAATCCTCACATAATGGATACATCGTTTATTGACTTTGTATTTGAACATCATTTAATCTGCAAAGGCTTCATTCTGCTTCAGAATTATTCAGCCATATTACAGCAAAATATAAGGCATAAATTTCAGTATATCACTACATTGTGTTATCTGCTTCTTTAATAAGTGTTATTTAGGACTATGGCTTTAACTAACGCTGCCATTGCCTAACGTCGGTTATGTGCTTATTATGCCTATATTATGAGCAGTTATGTCAGTGTTATGAGTAAATAAAATTGGCTCATATTTAAAGTTGATGTACATGATAAATGAAGTTCATTTTTTTTGTGTGAAGGAAGAAAAATTTTTGAATAAAGATAGTTTTTTTTTTTTTTTTTTTTTTGAAGATTGATTTGATCTTAACTTTGAAAATTTAAAGTTTTGAAGAGAAAAAAACAAACAAAAAAGCTTACCATCTTTAAAGATAAAAAGATGGGGGGGAGGGCTGTAAGACAAAGTCCATAATACAAGATTTGCGGTTGTTGTTCCAATTTTTAACGTATATACACAAGTTTTTAATTGATTTTTATTCATATTTTATAAAAAAAGTTTTAAAGTTTGAAATTTGAAAAATTTTTTTTGGTTGAAAATGGCTAGAAATATCGAGAAATTAAACGCATCTAATTACCTCAACTGGGCGGCGGATATCAAATATTTATTACTAGAAAAGAACCTATGGAATATAGTAAATCAGTCTGAAAAACCTCCTGTACCTAATGTGGCAAAATCTGAAGCATTAACAGAAACTGGTGATTCTAAACTTGATAATTATAAAGTGCGTAGTGATCAAGCATTGGCCCTTATTTTTCTTCATGTCGGCTCCGATTTTAAACGTTTAATTGAGGACTGTGCAGATCCGGTAGAGGCGTGGACTGTGCTGAAAAATAACCACTGTCCAGATTGCCGTTTGCATCATATGTGATTGTTTTAAATACTATAAAAAACATAAATTTTGCATTAAGAATGAAGTCGATCGGATAATGAGTTGCCAAGATATTTGTAATTATATTTTCCACACTCTTCGATTTTTCATGACCCTGTATTTCATTCAAACTTCAATTCAAAGATATAGTTTAATTGGAAATGAGATGCTTAATCTGGCCCATTAAACTGTTAGTTAATATGATTATCAGTTTTGGAGTTATAAGGATGTTTCTTTTACGCAATTCAGTTATAGAGCATTTAAAGTTTATGATGCCATCAAGCCTCAATTTTATTCGAATTACAATGCATTTTATAAATAGTTTACACATGTTTTATTTTCATATTTTATATTATGCATATCCATGATGGGTAAGTATTACGGTGGCCCCCAACGACAAGTTTTTGAAATGTCTGTCAAAGAAAACATAGGAAGTGAAAAGTGTACCTGGAACTTCAGGTTACAAAGAAATAAAGGACAGATTTACTCTCTTATTTACTGCAAATAAGACTGGAACTCACAAACTAAAGTTGCTTTTAATTGGCAAAACTAAGACCCCCGAGAATTTTTAAAAACGTGAATCAGAAGACCTTACCAGTTTTGTATAATTTGTGACAAAATTGTTGGATGATGCAAAAAATGTTTAAGTACAGTAATCTCTTAACATTCGCGAGGGTTACGTTCCAGGAAAACCTTGCGAATGTCAAATCCGCGAATGTTGAGTCTATCTCTCTGCACTAAAAAAAGAGTAACGGTCTATAAAATTTTAATAAGAGTGGCACATTATTTCAAGAAAACAACAGGGTCTATGTATTAACAGTACGTTATGCATAACATATATGTGTGAATGTACACACATATTCATATTTATAAAATTTATTTAATGAAGATAATTCAAATTAACTGACTGGAGAAATAATTGCAGTTATTTTTTTTTTTTTTAGCTGTAAAAAAAGGCTAAAAGGTTATTTTTTAAATAAAGTAATTTCGACTCTCTTTCTATTCGCAAAGATATGATAATGTATGCAGCTTTAGCTCAATCTCTACGAGAACCTGCAGAAGCACATTTTAAATTAATAGATTGAAGATGCTGTTACCTTACCACTTGTAATGAGCATTCTTTTGCTGTTATTATTTTGTTTTCCTACAACACTCACTCCTTTTTAAGTAGACAACGGAAAACTGATTTGTAAATACATACTGAGAAAACACAGGGAAAACAATCTTTAACTAATGTAAATTCTGAAAATGCAAACATATAATTTTTTTTTAAATCGCGAATAATCAAGTCAGATTCTCGCGAATGTTAAGTTTTCCGCATTTTCATGTTCGCGAATAATCAAAACTAGCGAATGTTAAAACCGCGAATGTTAAGGGATTACTGTAATGGTTTGATGATGTGTTTGTTCCTTCAGTTTGGTTACACCTTAGAAACAAAGAATTGGAAAAAAAAGCTATGTTCCTTCTGGACAGTTGCGAAGCCCAATCTTGAAGAAAGAGAGTTCTTTTCCAGGGATAAAAAAATCCATGCTATTTTCTTACCAGTGAACACAGCAAGTGTTTTTGAACAAGTATTAAAAATCGAAACCTTGTAGCTTAATTTAGGGCTCTTTATTTTTTTATTTATAAACAATCTTCTTCCCCCCCCCCTCGTTATATTGCTTCAATATGGTAATTGGATATTACACACACATTATTACATAACTGCATTATATCAGGAGAATATGTAACTTCCATGAATGGTGTTGTTTTTTTCCCTTTCAGGGACACAATTAGTTTTGCATTGTGCTGAAATTCATAGTACATTGGAACTCCAGATATATGTTACTTGATTTGTACGTTTTCCTCAGTTATACATTTCAACTCAGCGGTCCAGTCCACTTGCCATTAAAAATTAGCTGAGTTATACATTTCCCTCAGTTATACGTTACGTTTTTGCGGCCCCAGACGAAAGTTTGTTTCATTTATACATTTTGTTTCATTTATACATTTTGTAACCAGGAACACTGACGACACGTGTCGAATGAGTTTGATTTGAAAGATCTCACTAAAACTTCATAGCTGCTCTGAGGGCTTTTGACGTAGTAAAGCAGTTCGTCAGTAGTAAAAGTAGGAACAATAATGCTACTACATCATTAACAGAAATGCAAAGTTTGTCATTCAATATTGGCTCTGCCGAAAAGAAACAATCTAAAATTAGTAATTATTTTCAACAAGATTCAGTAAACTACTGAAATGTCTTTTGATAAAAGATTTACATGCCAAGGTGAATCCAATGATTTCTTTTAAGTACTCTATGTGTATTAAAAATATTTCTAATAAAGCTTTTATGATAAAATAACTTTTCTTATGTACCTTTTTTCTACTCTGTTCCATTTCTGAAAATTTATGCCATGGGTGCAGTAATACTTAGGAAACTTCCATTTTCGATATAAAAGGTAACTGAAATGCCTCAGCAGGATAAAGTTTTTACGATATATTTAAAAAATGGGTTCCAGTAGACCATTAATTAAGTTGTATATTTTTCTGAGTTATACGTTTTATTGTCCGGTCCCGAGCAAAACATATAACTGGAGTTCCACTGTATATCAAGCCGCATCATATTGGCTTCTACTGTGTGCAGAAATAAGTACTTACTTCAGTTTTTTAATGTCGAAAATTTCTTTGCAGAATTTCTGTTAATAATAATGTTCCACCTTATCCAAAAACTTACAGTAGAAATGGAGCTGTGAATAATGGTAAGGCTGTTTACAATTATTTTTGCTGTCTGTGCAGTTTACATAGAATCGTTTTAACATACTAGCACTGAGCTCCATATATAACAGGAGATCGGTCTTCCTACTGCCCAACATGCTTTCCAGCAGTCAGCGCGGAAGGATACAGTGACGACAATTTTAGCTCGCATTCATCACAAAACATGCTGTTTATCGCGTTCCCTTACATGATTAATGAATTATTTATGAATTAGATAAGCATAGCTTTATTATAAAATCATAAATTAAGATAATAATAAATGTGAATAATAATATCTAACATTGACAGCGCGGATTATTTTTTACTTTTGCCTTGAAAGCTTCATTTGCCTTTCATGCGTCTGACCGCTGACTCAGAACTCCTGTTATACATGGAGCTCAGTGCATACTAGGGATGCATGCCACAGGCTCTAAAAAACATGCCTATTTGCTATGTTATAAAAAGATTATGGAAAATTTATTAAATTAAACGACCAGTGATGATCTTCTGCAATCTTGTTTCCATTCATTACCCTTTAACTTGGGAATTTTAAGGCTGAATCAACTGCTGTCGCGACAGCGAACAGCTGTTTTTGTGATTGATTAAATAAGAGCAATTAGACATTTAAAAATGCTGTGAAGTAAACAATGTCACTGCCTCACTGAATTTTATAACGGTGCTATAAGAAAATTATTTTAAATAAGACATTTTAAATGTATCGTTTTAAACATGACATAATTTTCACCAAAGTTTTCTTCCTCTTTTTACTAGTAATGTGAAAATACAGTTTTTAATTGAAAGGAAATATTATTTGTGCTGTTTTAAAATTTGCCACAATAGGTAATTTAAAAAAAATAATAAACTTTGTAAATATATTTTTAAATTGAAATTGTTTGGAAATATTATTTGAGCATTTTAAATTTTGTGTAATTTTTTCCTTTTTACTGCTTTTAACATGTAATAATTTAATTATTATTTTAAAGTTTTGTATATCTTTTTAGTATTTACATGTAAGTACATTTTTTATGACGTAATTTTCCCCCATTTACTTCTTTTAACACATGATCATTTAATAATTATTTTAAAGTTTTATTTCTGGTTTTTATAGTCATGTGCAGGGCTTTACAAATTTGATAAAATTTGGTTGCCATCAAAAATTTCTAGTCACCAGTAAAAAATATTTACTAACCCATATTTTCTTGTCGCTGACTTTCAAAAAGCACAAAAGTTTCCCTGAATTAATTGAGAAAAAAATTACAAGCATAGTTTAAAATTATTAGTTAGTTACATAATTTGGAATAGTACATAATTTAGAAAGATAATATAAACTAAGTTTTCTGATGAAACTGAAGACCCTGAATTTTAATTAAGTTTCACAAATTTACTTCAAATGAATTATTTATAATCCTATAATAGTATATAAAATTGTTTTAAAATTTTACTTCTTAATACCTTTTAAACTCTGAAATATAGCATTTTGAATCTTGTGTATGTATGTATATGAAAAGCCGTATCTGTTGTTATTACGTTAAAAAAATAAAATTTTTGAAGTAAATATTTTGTTTTCACTCTCATTTTAAAAATATTACTCAAATTTGAGTAGATGAGATTTTTTTTCCACCCTAATGGAAACCCTTCCTGTTCTGGATATTACATATTTTGTTAAGGTTACAGATAAAATCTAACAAACGCATGTGTTTATATCTGTGTTAAGCTGATTACTTAGAGAAAAAAATGCTTCAGTTTTAAGATTCAAATTAATCTGAATTGATTTTATTTTAAATAAAATTAATTCAGATTAATTTGAATAATAAATTAGAATAATGAATTCAGAGTAATTTGATTATTATACAAATACATTGTATTTTTTCTTTGAATAATTTCTTTTGTAATTAGACTTCTATTCTTAATTACAGTTCAGCCAAAGCCAGTGTTAAATTCCAGTGTAAGTATATCTTTAATTCTATCCCAAATTTATGTTTTGTATACTTATTATTCATAGACTAATGTATAGACAGGGTTCATATTCCTTAGGGGAACGTGGAAACAAGAGAAATCTCAGGAGAAAGTTCAAAATGTACTCCAAAGCCTGGGAAAATTATCGGTTTGGGAAATGCAAGCAATCATTGCTATTTGCATGTGTCAGTTGTCATGTCATAATGAAATCTATATTTGTTTAAAAAAATGCTAATCTGGAATAAATGCTAATATGAAATAAATTGCTAATATGGAAAAAATATTGATCTTGGAAAATAACTCCAGAAAACTCAGAAAATTATTATGTCAATTTACCTATGCGAAAGCCAAAAGTGGCTTCTCTATATGAATTTTTATTTTGTGTCTAGAGAAGTAATTAACAGACGCTAGAGATCTGCACGGGCCGAAATTTCTAGGCCCGGGCCCGGCCCGACCCATGCAAAAAAAATTCGGCCCGGTCCGGCCCGTTTTAAAAGTTAAAAGTTCGGCCCGAGCCCGGCCCGGCCCGGAAAAAAGTTTAAATCTCGGCCCGGCCCGAGTGAATTTCTACAAAACATTGATTTTTACGTCGATTTGGTTTAAAATTTGCCTCATAGGAGGAGATTTAACCAAAAATTCCTATTTTAGCATTTTTTTTTCATGTTTATAATCTTCATTTTTATAGAGGTGCCGCAACCTGGAATATTTATTTTTTTTCAACAAATCTCTATTTGTTGTATGTATGTGTTTAAGTTATCATTAATATTGTTAATCCATATTCCATTTATTGAAGTGTTAAAAATCAGAAAAATGCTATACAATAAAATCTTCTAAGATGTAATTGCTTAGGGAAGAAAAAAAAATGAGTTATAGACAATTTGCCTTCTTAGCAGGTGTAAATGTATTATATATTCTTTTCTTACGTATTAGTACATTCATTTTAGGTAGATTTCGTAAGAAATACTACCTATTACATTCTCACCTAAGTTGGAAATTTTGAAAAATTTTTGCAGATTTACGCCGATCATGACTCCCAGAACCCAAAACCACCCCCAGTTCAAAACTTTATCTATCTATCTATCTATCTATGTCACTTTTTTCTGACCACGATAACTGGAAAAATTCTGCATAAATCTCTTCCAAACTGATACATAAAATCAAGGGTCATAAAATCTCGGTCAAGTTCGTTAATGGGCAAAATCGAACCAGGGGGGGGGGGGGGGGGGGGCTTTTTGTGAAAACAGAAAAATACTCATAATTTCTTTATTATTATATGTATCGAATCCGTTTAAAGTTATTATTACTTCTAGGAAAAGGGCCGAAAATGTATGTATGACAGATTTTTGATATAATTAAAAATGGCCCCAACGGGGGGGAAAAAGGGGGGTTTTAGAAGTAAAAAAATCATAGCTTCGTCAATTTACAAGATATCAAATCCGCATAAATTTATTATTAATCCTCTTAGTATTATCTAAAACTTTTATATTGACAAGTTTTTTATAGGACCAACCGTTATAGCAAAAAAAAAATAAAAACAAAAAAATCCCTGCCGGCTCCGCCTGCAAACAAGTTATTTTTCGAAATAGGCGGTTCCAACTCCCGCATCTTTTCGAAACTGATACATAAAATCTCGGTCAAGTTCGTTAATGGGCAAAATCGAACCAAGGAGGGGGGCGGGCTTTTTGTGAAAACAGAAAAAAAACATAATTTCTTAATTATGATACGTATTGCATCCGTTTAAAGTTATTATTACTTCTAGGAACAGGGCTAAAAACTTATGTATGACAGATTTTTGATATAATTAAAAATTGCCTTAAGGGGGGGGAGGGAAGGGGGTTTTTAGAAGAAAAAAATTCATAATTTCGTCAATTCTCAAGATTTCAAATCCGCTTAAATTTATTATAAATCCTCTAATCCTCTTAATATTATCTAAAACTTTTTATATTGACAAGTTTTTTTATAGGACCAACCGTTATAGCAAAAAAAAAATTAAAAACAAAAAATCCCTGCCGGCTCCGCCTGCAACAAGTTATTTTTCGAAGTAGGCGGTTCCAACTCCCGCATCTTTTCGAAACTGGTACATAAAATCTCGGTCAAGTTCGTTAATGCGCAAAATCAAACCAGGGGGGGGGGGGGGGGGGGGACTTTTTGTGAAAACAGAAAATACCCATAATTTCTTAATTATGATACATATCGAATCCGTTTGAAGTTATTATTAGTTCTAGGAGAAGGGCCGAAAATTTATGTATGACAGATTTTTGATATAATTAAAAATTGTCTTAAGGGGGGGGGGGGGGGGGGAAGGGGGGTTTTAGAAGAAAAAAATTCATTAACTTCGTCAATTCCCAAAATTTCAAATCCACTTAAATTTATTATAATCCTCTTAATATTATCTAAATCTTTTTATATTGACATGTTTTTTATAAGACCAACTCTTATAGCAAAAACAAAAAAATCCTTGCTGGCTCCGCCTGCAAACAAGTTTGGTTTCGAAGTATGCGGTTCCAACTGCAGCATCATCGCAAAAAGGTCATTTTCTTCCGCAATTCCCGACAAACATGTGCCCCACGGTCTGCGTCTTCGAAATCTACCTGTGCCTGTAGGCCGAGCCGTCAGGGATTTTTTCATGGATGAACACATTTTTCTGTTTAAAACAGGATTCCGTCATAAGCAAGTTCTTTTTCACTCGTTTTACTATATTTTTAATTTAGCCATATTTCAATAAGTGTATAAATCTAATATTCTTTAAAAATAATAAATTTTAATGTTTAATTGTAGAATAATGGTGATTTAAAAATGTATGCATGTTTTGCAAAGATTTTTGTGCCAGGTCTTATTTTACTGACCTTCGAACGGACCAGGCCACGCCGAGACAATGATTTTCATACGGGTCAAAACCAGGACTGAAAATTTTGGGGCGTGAAGACTAGGAAGAATGAAACCAGTCCCGGCTCTGTACGGAAAAAATAATTTAACGCACGGCCTTATCCTTCAGGAAAAAAGTAAGGCTCGGCCCGGCCCAGCCCGAGTGCTGTGAAGGAAAATAGGCCTGCGGGCCGGGTCAGGCTCGGGCTTCGGGCCTTGGCCCGGCCCGTGCAGATCTCTGCCATGAGGAAAAACTCAAGAATTTCTCTCCTTCTAATTTAGTTTAGTTATACATTTCATAAATGTTCTCTGACAGTATTTTATTAGTCAAATTACAAAGCCAAAAACATTTTAACATGCAGTATTAGACAAAATGCATTGCCAATTGATATCACTGTTTTGTATTTTTTATTTCTTTTCTATGTTTTTTCTTTTATTTGTTTTTCTTTCATTTCCTTCAGTGACGTATAAAAGGTGTTTTATCGTAATTCAGGGAGAAAAATCTGCCATGTGTCTATGATTTCCCTTCTTTTTAAATTTAAATCTTCTTTTTCTACTCGTTTGGTAATTTTTCACTTATAGGACCGGTGGACCGTATAAAAATTTAAATTTCGTAATTTTTAAATAAATGTTTTTCTTGAGCCAAATCGCTTTAAAAATAATTCTTTACCTTATTTAAACCATTTTTGTAATTGGAAGTATGCATCTAGGACCAACGGTTGCGAAAATAAAGGTCGGTCAGGTTATACGTGGACACCCTGTATATTCAATATGTCAAATTTTAAAAAAAATCAAAAGAAATTTTTATTGTATAATAAATAGGTTTTGAATATTTAAGATTGATTGTCTTATATGAATATTTATTATTATTTTTATTTTGGAATGTCACCATGTGTGAATAATGCACTGCAAATATTTTCTGGGAAATCAGTCCAATTTTGCAGAGAGCAAGAATTTTCAGCATTTCAAACTTTCATTTTATTTTTTGGTTTAAAAAAAAAATAATTGTGAAACTGTTACCTGTTGCCTCAGTAACACATATCTTAAAGTACTAAAAACCCTTTAATATTCTTCCTGTTCTCATTCTCTAACAACAGTAACTAAGTCAGTCATTCCCCCCCACACACACAAAACTTTAATTTTCTAAAGTTCTTATTTTAATTTTTAATCTTCTACCCTTTCTGTTGCTGTCTAATACCAAAAGTTATCTGTCTCCTACTAAAATTTTTGCTCTTGTCTTGTGCCCTTCAGCATACAGTTTAACATTTTAAATGTAAGCACCTTACAATGTTACATACTGTATGTTCATGTACTTAGTACTTTCCTTGATTTTTTTTGTTATTAGTTTTGTTTTAGCCCCTAAACTAAGACATACAGACTCATAATTTCATTGCACGATCTCAATGTTAGTAATGACTCCCCCCCCCCCCACCCCCAACCCCCCCACATTTTCTATGGAGATTGTATTAAAAAATAATGTACAGTTGGTTGGGGATGGGATTGATTATGTTTATGTAACAGTCTAATTGAAACTTTTTTTTTTTTTTTTTTTTTTACTTTTTGATGCATATAGTTAAAAAAGATTGCTGTCTTATAAGATCCCATGGGACCCAAATCCACCCAATAATTTTCTATTTCTGTGTACAAAATTCTCATCATCCCATTTCATTATTATTTTTTTTTTTCATACTCTGCTCGAGTGACTGTGATATTAAAATCTGAAATATCCTGAAATTTTTATTTTTCATAAAAAAAAAAAAAAAAAAAAAAAAAAGTAAATTACTGTTGTGCATTTGTAACTTTTTTTTTTTACATGCATATATGTTATCTATCAAGCTTTTCCTTTTGATTAAAAATATTGTAATACATTTATACTTTCAATTAAAAAAAAATTAGCAATAAAATGCTTTTAAATAAGAATATTAAAAGCAAAACAGAAATTTATGGATTGCAGCAAAAAATATGTTCTATAGAATGTATTGTTAAATAAAGACAGTATGTAGTTTCAAGTTCTGAAAAGCTATGAAATATATTATCAAATCAAATAATATTTTATAACATGTCACTGCTAACTTTCCCGAAATTCTTCACTTTTGTAAAAAAAAAAAAAAAAAAACTGTAAATACTGTTTGATTTTCTGTTATTTTAATAATGCCTGCTAAATTATTAATTTGTTACATTTCGTGAAATGATTGTGTCCAATTGAAGATTTCCAAACAGAAACCTCGAAATATTTTGGGTTATCATACTTAATATCTTATATCACTAATAAAAAAATATAATTTAAGTAACATTTATTACAAGGAAGGTGTGTAATGGCTAGGCCATTTTATAAATTTAAATAAAATAAAGCTGCAAAAAAAAGGAAAAAAAAAATCGATCAGAAGATTAAACAACCCATTTTTTACCGGGGAGGATACTCGTTAACATGAACCTCAAGGAGAATCAAAATTTTGTTCATGTTAACAGTAATTCACGTTATCAGTATCAAATCTTTGTGTGTTCATGTTAACGAGGTTTGACTGTAGTTTATTTTTAATGTATGGTATTACTTAAACTAATTGTATTCAGTTATAAATATGCTATCAAAGAGGCAATTATAATATTGTTTATTACTAAAAAGTCATTTAAACAAAAAAAAAATAAAAAAAAAAATAAAATAAAATCTGGTTAAAAAAAGAGTTTTACTTTACTTTTTTTAACCCTTGTTTTTATGCAACCCTTGGAAGCTTTTTTATTTCGTTCAACAATTTACTACATCAAGGTTACATCAACTTGTATAATCCATATTTTGGTTTAAAGTGAAGCTGAAAACTTTAAGAAAGCTTTAAAAAAAAATTATTGAACAATGAAAAGTAAATATAGATTATTAAGCAGTCAAAAATATACTTGATGTATTTTACTTCAAACAAGTACTTTTAGTAAAAAGTGCACTAGGATCTTTTTCAAACTTTTGTAGATGGAAGGGCCTACACCTACTTGGTATTAAAGAACATTGTATGAAATTTTGGGGTGAGTCAACCCTTGAGTCATTAAGATAGAAACACATAGGATAGTAGTTTTATTAATCTTTTTAGTATTGAGCTAACCCAATAAATTTTATGATGAATACATATTTTATTTTTAGTAAATTTAATGTATCTTGTTCTTTTCATGGAAGATTTAATTAAATAATTTGTTTCAATAAAATAATATGGAAATTAAAAAGAATTGCTATTTTTTAAAATAGATTCTCAAAGAGTCAGTTGTATCCGAAGGTCTAGAAATATTAAATACAGTCAGTGGTAGTGCCAAAACTAATCTTCCTCCATCTGGCGAGCTAACAAGAAGGTACTGATTATAACTGGTTATTTTATATTGCATACATTTTTTTCTCCTTTACTTTTGTTGAATTTAAATATATTGAGTTTTCTGGTTTGCATTTAATATGCATGTCTTTCACAGTCCTATAGGAATTGGGTCTAGAGTCTGGGCAATGAAGACAAATTTGCTCAATGTATGGGTGAAAGGAACTGTATCGAACGTGAAAGAAGGAAGTAACAATGAAAAACTTTATAAAGTTCGTCTAGACAACCTTAAACACATTAGTCCAAAGCCATTACCTGCCAAATATTTAGCTTATGCAAATCCTGCATCTGTGATAATTCCTGTGGGAACAAGAATAATTGGTGAGTATAGCAAGTAGTTATTCTTTTCCGAAAATTATTATTAATTTATTTATTTGTTTATACTAGCTTTTTAGAGTCTTGCACCTGGTTGGGTAACACGATCTCACCTGAACCCAACCCCCATAGATTTAATTATGGAAGGGGAAATTTGACTTCTGACTGACCAACAGTCTTAATTGGAATTTCCCATGTCTATGTTATTTTAAACTGGTATTTACAATCCCAGGCAAAACAATAAACTTTGTTGGACTTGTTCCTCTACATGAAATTTTATAATCAAGATACATCTAAATGCAATCTGAACATTAAACCTTTTTTTCCATTGTGTATCAGATTCAATTTATGTTGACTTTAATTGTTTCGGGTTCAGGTTGACCCAATTTTTCAAATAAGTCTAGAATATTTTTTCAGATTGAAAAAAACTATATATTTGAAATTTGAACACTAATGAGTATACAGTGTGTGATCGGTTAACAAACTGTTTGGTTTACTAACAGATTAGTTAACAGACACTTTCGCGAGCGATTTTTATGTTCGGATAACGGACACTTCACAAAACGAAGCCAAGAAGAAGCAATGCTATGTTTCAGATTCACAGAGAAGGTATTTACAGGGTTCGTACGCCTCCTGGAATTCCTTGAAAACTCCTGGAATTCCATTTTTTTTCTCAAGGGCCCTTAAAACTCCTGGAATTTACCTGTGACTCCTGGAAATTAACAAAAAACTCCTGGAAAATATTAAAAATACGATATTTTTATTATTTTTTACTCTCCATAATTTTGAGAATATTAAAAATTAAAAATTTATTGATTTTGAAGGAAAATCGCAGAAAATCTAATTAAATTTCGTCATGGAGCAGTATTAACTGCAACTGGCACGGTTTGCACAACCGGCGCGAAAAGTGTATTGCGCAGTAAACATGCGCGATCGGCCGCTAAGAAGAACGATTGAACTCGTGGAGATCGCATGTTGGGTGTTTACATTTTATTCAGCATAGAAAAATGCCTGGAGGAAAGTGTATATTTAATGAAATTTGGATTCAGAATGAAAGATATAAGGACAGGTTTGGTTGCTACCGAGTGCTTCCCGTTTTAAAGCAAAATGTTTAATATGTAAGCGGTCTATAGACATTTCAAATATGGGCGAGTCGGCTCTCGGTACATCGGTCGAGTACAATGGCGAGTCGGTACATCACATTTAAAATCGAAAAAGCTTAAAGCAGAAAGAGATAAGGCGTTGATAAAAGACTTCCTCAATGCAACTAAGCCGAGTGTTTCGGTCATGAAATACGAAACGTTCCATAATGCTTCTGTGGTCCCGGCAGCAATCAGTAAACAATCAGAAACTCTTGATTCTACTGTAGTTAGAAATGAACATTTAAAAGCAGAAACAGTTTGGGCGTTGAAAGTTTTGAGTGGCGATGAGAATATTCTTGAGAAATTCAATGAGAATATCGACTTAAAATTTCAAAGGATGTTTCCAGATAGTGAAATTGCCAGAAAATTCACATGTGGAGAAAGAATAATTTTGACATACTTGGCAATTTTATGATATAAAAACAAGGGATGTTTGCAAGATTTTGTTTTGAAGTAAGTGTTGAACTTTAAAATATTATAACTTAAATCTGAATTTCTGATATGTTCTGAAATTGCATATTAATTTCACTGTAATTTTATTTGTAATTGTTGACTACAATCATAATTAAGTTTAATTAAAATGTTATATGCTTGAAAAAAGGTAATTGGATTGTATTAAAAACTCAAAGTAAATCTCCTGGAAAAAAAAATTTGAGACTCCTTGAAAACTCCTTGAAAACTCCTGGAATTTACTTTGTTAAAAAGGGTATGAACCCTGGTATTTAATTACGTCTATTATCGACTTAGAGAACATTTTAAGAGTTGTAAACTTATGGCCTAGTTAATTCATGGGTACCAGGGTTTTGGGCCTTACATTTTAGGGCCCCAAAATCAGAATGAACAGATTAAAAACTAGAGATCGACCGAAACAGGTTTTTAAGACCGAAATCTAATTTCGGTGATTTTCCCACTTTCGGCCAAAACCGAAAGTGTAAAAAAAAAATTTAAAACTGATTAATACATACATAACTGCATATAATTATTAATTAATTAATTAATAAAAAAACTATCCAAAACTATTTATTTTCATATAAAATAAAACATAATTAATTTATCAATAAGACAGAAATAGTTTCCAATTATACGAATTTTATCTAACGAAGAAATATTTTAAGTATACATACCTTGATATATCTTTTGTAATAAATTTTGTAAATCTTCATATGTTTTAACACCTTTCTCATAAAGCATTTGAAATAATCTGGAGCAGGGCTGCCCAACGTGGAGCCCGCGGGCGCCATGACACCCTTTGCAGGTTTTCTTGGCGCCCTTTTAAAGATTTCCTCTTACTGCCTTTTTAAAATATAAAATTCCACTTTAAAGGATGCTTTCATAAATGTCTTTAATGCTTGCAGCGTTTTTTAAACCTCTGAAAGTTTATTTCCCGCATTTAAAATCAAAAATATATTTTAAAAAACTAACCATGCGTATTTTTACGATTTGTTGTTATTCTTTATAAACTTTTGTATAGTGTTATTGTGATGGTTAAAATTGGTAATAATTGGCAATAACATTTTAATGTGTTAAGTAAAGTTTAGAACAATAAGCGTTTCTTCCCCCTCTCTTTGAGCTTTTCTTTTTCTTTGTTAGACTGTCCCATTGATTCTTTTATAGGAGGAGTAAAGGGATATAATTTTACCTCCCAGGCATTTGAATTTTTAGGTAATGATTTCTCATTTTGTTTAAAAAAATCGATAAAACCGTGCGGAATGATTTTTGTCACGCTCTTTTGTCTTGAAAAACCCATGGATTTGTCACTCACTATCATGTCTGTCTTTGTTTTTGTACTTTATATAACGCTAAATTTACGCCTTCGAAAGAAATCAAGGAGTATTTTCTTTCACGTCCTTAAAAAACTAGCAATGTTTCTGATTTCCATGTTTTTTATTATAGGCGAGAGTAAAGTTCTGGCACCTTCCCCAAGAAAATTTTTTGAGATAGGTCTCTCGCAGAAAAATGTAAATGTATAATTCGAAATTTACTATGATTTATATTTTTTCTGAAAATTGTTTTTACATGAAGCTCCTGAATTACAGGAGCCTTACATCTACAACTGTGAGATGCATTTACATAATATAAGACGTGTATGTATTGATACTAATACTGTACGATAATATTGTTGGATGTTTTGAGTCATGTAAATAATGCGCCCTTCTAAGTTTGCCAGGAGCTCAGATGCGTCCCTGCTTACTGAAAGGTTGGACAGGCCTGATCTGGAGTTTCAAAGTACAAATTTTCTATTACTGTTAAGTTTGCAGCTTTTAAAGATTACTTGATAAGCTTCTTTTAAGTTTAGTCATATATGCATTACTTGGTTTATAATTTACACTCGCATCATGAATCAGTCATGACGGATAATGATAAACAGTGAAGTTCACAGCAATAAACAGTGTCTCATTTGAGCTGATACAACTGATATCAATGAGTAAAGTTGAAAATTTCCGAAAGAAGGAACAAGATTTTGAAATACAGATAGTTTAGGTCAGGCCGAAATTTTAGCAACAGTTTCACTGAAAACGAATATTCGGCAAAACTCTGATTTTGTACCGAAACCAAAACCAAAATTTTTGTCAATCTCTACTAAAAACATTAATTTTTTTATATTTTGTGTTCCTTTTTAAACAAATATTTTTAATTGGAAATTAATTATTTTAATTGAAATTTCGTACCTTTATCAGGCCCTGTAGTAAAAAGAAATATCTTAGAGAACTAATGGAGCTTTTGATAGGTCAAAGTAATAAATTGATATTGTTTAATGCTGTAGTCAATGAATGTGATCCTAAAAGTTTTTACAAAGAGCATGTCATTTATTTTTTTAGGTACGGCAAGACACAGACAAAATACGAGCTGTCTGTATTAAATATGGACAGATCCATATTAAACTTATTAAAAAGGAAAGAATGAAAATTCCAGAAAGGAAAAATAAGCTTTTGTCAAAAATAAAACCTTTCTTCAAAACAGAACTTAATTAAACTCTTTTTTGCACCCCCATTATCTGCAGTAGAGATCTGCACGGGCCGAGCCAAGGCTCGAAGCCAGTACTCGTCGGGCCTACTTTTGTTCACGGCACTCGGGCCGGGCCCGGGCCATATTTTTTTCTGAATACTCGGGCCGAGTGATTACTCTTTACGGGCTGGGCCGGGCCTTACTTTTTTCTTGAAGTATAAGGCTGTGCCTTAAATTATTTTTTCCGTACAGAGCCGGGACTGGTTTCATTCTTCCTAGTCTTCACGCCTCAAAATTTTTATTCCTGGTTTTGATCCGTATGAAAGTCATTATCTCGACGTGCCTGGTCCTTTCGAAGGTCAGTAAAATAAGATCTGGCATAAAAATCATTGCAAAACATGCATACATTCTTAAATCGCCATTATTTTATAATTAAACATTAAAATTTATTATTTTTAAAGAATAGTAGATTTATACACTTATTAAAATATGGCTAAATTAAAATATAGTAAAACGTGTGAAAAAGAACCTGCTTATGACGGAATCCTGTCTTAAATTGAAAAATGTGTTGATCCATTAAAAATGAATATACTAATACGTAAGAAAAGAATATATAATACATTTACACCTGATAAGAAGGCAAATTGTCTATAACTCATTTTTTTCTTCCCTATGCAATTCCATTTTAGAATATTTTACTGCATAGCATTTTTCTGATTTTTAACCCCAGCAGCAGAATTTTTTTCTACAGTCTGCAACACAAGTAGAAACTTTAAAAACAGTCTGCAGAACTTAAGAACAAACGTCTCTCGCATTACGTTACATGCACTCACCCCCCCCCCCCCCCAATTATTTGTGATTAACATAAAAGGAAAGTACTTTTAAAAATAATTTACCTTTGTCCTCAGAATTTTTAACACCCATACATTGTCTGAAAAATCTTTCATAAAATTTGTCAAAATTTCTGAAGTTAGAAAATACAATAACAGTAAAAATAACACCTGAACACCAACTTCTAAAATTTTTTAAAAGATTGATATAATGTGATAATATCAAAATTTATATATAGATGGGGTAATATTAAATGTTACTTGCAGCAATTTTGCCATGCCCAAATCGGGTGGCAGCACTTGCTAGAGATCTGCACGGGCCGGGCCAAGGCCCGAAGCCCGTACTCGGCCCGGCCCGCAGGCCGGGCTCGGGCCTATTTTTCTTCACGGCACTCGGGCCGGGCCGGGCCCGGGCCATATTTTTTTTCTGAAGGCTCGGGCCGGGACGGGCCTAGTGATTACTCTTTACGGGCCGGGCCCTACTTTTTTCCTGAAGGATAAGGCCGTGCCTTAAATTATTTTTTCCGTACAGAGCCGGGACTGGTTTCATTCTTCCTAGTCTTCATGCCTTAAAATTTTTAGTCCTGGTTTTGACTCGTATGAAAATCATTGTCTCGGCGTACCTGGTCCGTTCGAAGGTCAGTAAAGTAAGATCTGGCATAAAAATCTTTTCAAAACATGCATACATTTTTAAATCGCCATTATTTTATAATTAAACATTAAAATTTATTCTTTTTAAAGAATAGTAGATTTATACACTTATTAAAATATAGCTAAATTAAAATATAGTAAAACGTGTGAAAAATAACCTGCTTATGATGGAATCCTGTCTTAAATTGAAAAATGTGTTGATCCATTAAAAATGAATATACTAATATGTAAGAAAAGAATATATAATACATTTACACCTGCTAAGAAGGCAAATTGTCTATAACTCATTTTTTTTTTCTTCCCTATGCAATTCCATCTTAGATTTTACTGTATAGCATTTTTCTGATTTTTAACACTTCAATAAATGGAATATGGATTAACAATATCGATGATAACTTAAACACATACATACAACAAATAGAGATTTATTAAAAAAATAAATATTCCAGCTTGCGGCACCTCTATAAAAATGAAGATTATAAACATAAAAAAAAAAAAAGGCTGAGATAGGAATTTTTGGTTAGATCTCCTCCTATGGGGCAAATTTTTAACCAAATCGACGTAAAAATTATGTTTTGTAGAAATTCACTCGGGCCGGGCTCGGGCCGAGATTTTAACTTTTTTCCAGGCCGGGCCGGGCCGGGCTCGGGCCGAACTTTTAACTTTTTTCCAGGCCGGGCCGGGCTCGGGCCGAACTTTTAACTTTTAAATCGGGCCGGGCCGGGCCAATATTTTTTTTGTTCGGGCCGGGCCGGGCTCGGGCCGAACTTTTAATTTTTGTATCGGGCCGGGCCGGGCCAAATTATTTTTTGTATGGGTCGGGCCGGGCCCGGGCCTGGAAATTTCGTCCCGTGCAGACCTCTAGCACTTGCACTACAGAAGATGTCGATGGAGCAGGAAGAAAAGTGGTTTTCGATTGAGTTGGAGCAGCCACATCACCGGAATTCAGTGGTGGTGATGTTCGAATGAGCATGTCAGTTGAATTCAGTTTCGGAAATCGGAGCTCGTCAATCGCATGTGGCAAGGATCGTATTACTATGGCACAAGGCAAATAATTTCTAGCAGAGTTTTATTTTTCTAAACTCTAACATAACTACACAACATTTTAAGCGAAGGGCCACTTACTAAAATGACTGGGCTGTCGAAGGCCACCATTAATAGCACAGAGATAATTTTGTTTTGAGGTGCTGGGTGTCCGTTAGGCAAAATTTTCAATTTATACGCAATCGATCGGCGAAATTTACGATTTATACGCGCTCGATTGACGAAATTCGTGATTTTTACCTGTTCCGATCGATGAATTTCGTGATTTTTAACCGCCTAACCGGCGAAAATTGCGATTTTAATGCACCTGATCGGCGAAATTCGTGTTTTTTCGCACCCGATCGGCAGAATTTGCGATTTATACACACCCAATCGGCAAAATTCATGATTTTTACGCGTCCGATTGGCGAAATTCATGATTTTTGCATGCTTAATGGGCAAAAATTAAGATTTTTACACACCTGATTGATGAAATTCGCGATTTATATGCACCCGATCGGCAAATTTTGCGTATTTTATGCGTCCAATCGGCGAAATTTGGCAAAATCGCAACTTTTACGCAGCCGATCGGAGAAATTCACGATTTTTTCGTGTCCGATCGCGAACCGATTCTAACAGTTAAAAATTAGGCTGCAGACCTTCTCAAGAGTCTGCGACGTGCGTCGCAGTGTTGCGCCGATTCTGCGCCCGGGTTTTTAACACTTCAATAAATGGAATATGGATTAACAATATTGATGATAACTTAAACACATACATACAACAAATAGAGATTTATTAAAAAAATAAACATTCCAGCTTGCGGCACCTCGATAAAAATGAAGATTATAAACATGAAAAAAAAAAAGGCTAAGATAGAAATTTTTGGTTAGATCTCCTCCTACGCGGCAAATTTTTAACCAAATCGACGTAAAAAGTATGTTTTGTAGAAATTTACTCGGGCCGAGATTTTAACTTTTTTTCGGGCCGGGCTGGGCTCGGGCAGAACTTTTAACTTTTAAATCGGGCCGGGCCGGGCTCAGGCCAAACTTTTAATTTTTGTATCGGGCCGGGCCGGGCCAATTTTTTTTTTGTATGGGTTGGGCCGGGCTCAGGCCTGGAAATTTCGGCCCGTGCAGACCTCTAATCTGCAGTGAGCAGAAAACGTGTGAGGAGAGCTGTCACTTGATACAGCGTTCCGTGTATTTTGTCATTTTTCTAGGAGTGATGAAAATGGCAATAGCTTGCTTAAGAACAATTTTTTGTACATTATACTATGCGACTTCTGTCTGCCATGACAAGAAAGAGTATGTTGATTGTGTTACGTAATACAGTGATTGTACATTTTGTTATTTTACCACAAGTGTCATAAACACCAATATCTAAGAAGGTATTTTTTGCTACAACCTTTTTCAGGGTGCGTAGTGGTGCTTACAACAGGGCCATAATCAGTCGGCAAAGTCAGAGGGGGCTTTGAGATTTTTTGATGGGGCTAATTCACAGCTTGT
Organism: Maratus michaelseni; assembly: GCA_963931845.1. Taxonomy (NCBI): domain Eukaryota; kingdom Metazoa; phylum Arthropoda; class Arachnida; order Araneae; family Salticidae; genus Maratus; species Maratus michaelseni. The sequence goes on along the minus strand of OZ007590.1, from coordinate 267,875,120 downwards.
TTTTTCCCCCTCTATCTCAAGGATATATAAATATAGACAGAAGTAGAAAGCAAGTCTCCACTGTCATATAACTGTTGATTGTAAAGTTTTAAAATTCTTAAATGTAATAAATGAATAAATGATGTAATTTGAATTGAAAGATTCTAATGCCTAGAAGGGGCTCAAGCATGAAAAAAAAAATCACAAATATTGTGAATTTCGTCAAATCATCATGGGAAAAAGATCACAGAAATAATTTCGCCAATCAGTCGCTTAAAAAAGAAAAAAAAAAAAATACCCCACACAATTTGTCAAGCAATTGAGCAAGATAAAAATTCGTCAATCGATCATAGAAAAAGAACGAATTTCGTCAATCGATTGTAGAAAAATCGTGAATTTTGTCAAGAGATCTCTGTAAAAGAAAATCATGAAATTTGTTAAAAGTCCCCTTCTTCCTCACACACACAAACACTAAAATTCAGTCCCTATTTCAAACCATGAATATTACAGATATAATTGTAGACGACTAAGGAGGCTGCAAAAAGGAGGAAGTAAAATTTTAAAAAGGAGGAATTTAGATAAATCTTTAACAGTCAATTATTTATTATTACAATAAAGTAACAGAGCAGAAAAGTTTGGGGAAAAAGTGGAAGCAAAATTTCGGGAGAGTGGAATTTAGATACATTATTATTTAAAAAAATCTTAAATTCACTGAAACTTAGGAAGAGTTTCATTCCTGATTAAGAAGTAATAGGAGAGTAAATAAAATTAAGGACTTGTAGATTATGCATAAAAATTACTTTCAGGAGCCAAAAATTACTTTTGTAAAATTGAAGGTCTTTCAAGTACCGTATGAAACCTGGAGTTCAGATTCTGAAGATTTTGTGGTGGTGGTGGTGGGGGTGAATGAAGAAATTACGATTTTGGATGGGGAGGGGGGGGGGATTCAAATGATTAATTATAATCAACCATCCAATAAATATTTAACAATTAAATCTTTACTAATAAAAGAAAGTTGTTTGTCTGTGTGTCTGTCTGCATGTGATAGCGAGCAAAATCTACCACACATAGAAGTCTGAAAATTTGGGTGCGGAAAGTCCAAGGCAGGTCCTTATGCACCTGAGGCTCAGATTTTTAATCTTTTGAGACCTGGGGCCCCTTTAAGATTTTTGCCCTAGATAGTTAATAACTTGTCCCATTTTTGTCCATTCCTCTTAACTTTTTGGAATCCTTTCTCTATTTAGCTTCTCCCCCATTTCTACGTTACAGTTAAGATCCTGGGGCCCCGGTAAGGGGACCGTTGAAGTTTTTGTTTCCTAAATTGGTAATAACTTGGCCCCTTTTAATACGATTTTCTTAGTTTTTGGGGCCTTTTTCCCCATTTAGTTATTCCTCCATTTCTACTTTCGAAAACTTGAGGTTTTTAAAAATATTTTTATTTATTATCACGGGCTTGGGCGATGCAGGGCGAGTCAGCTAGTAACAAATAAAATAGAGAAAGCAGAAAAAAAATTACAGAATTTTAAACATTTAACTGAATTGAGGGGCGAGCTAAAAGGGAAAAACGAAATTTCAGAAGAGTGAAGGGAGAATTTAGATATATATTTTAAAAAAAATCAGAAATCTGCTAAAATGTGAAACGTTATAATTCCTAATTAAGAAATAATAAAAAAGCAAATGCAGGGGATTTTTTTGCAGATTTTGCATAAAAAGGGATCTTTAAGGAGCAAAAATTACTTTTGAAAAAGTTGAGAACTTTCAAGGACCGTATGAACATGAACTTTGTTAAGAAATTGATAAACTCCCTGATGCTAAAAATAAGATAAACATCACTTTCACAAATCTAAAAAAATAACATTTTTGTGTATATAAATACTTGTAATTTGTATACACTTATCAACAATATCAAGTCATTAGCATTGTTAAATGTATTTTATTTTGTTTAATTTTATTTAAGAAAATTTTTTGAAGGCAAAAAATAATTTGTATATCATGATAAATGTATTTAGGATTTCTTTTTCTTATAATAATTAATGTACTTAGATATAATTCTTTAATATTGTTTGTTAAAAATATTTAAAACCACATTTTGTTTTGATTTTCTAGAACTTATTTAACCAAATATGCAAGTATTCGGCAAAATATCTAATTATATTCGGCTACAGGTATTCGGCCGAATATCTGTTCAACATTCGGCCATGCTGAATATTTGGCTAAAGGGCCGAATACCGAATAGTGGCTGAATATTCGTTACATCCCTAAAATGTACATATAAATATAGATGGTAATTTGTATACATTTGATCAAAATTATTAAATTATTACCATTGTTCAATGTACTTTTATTTAAATGTAATTTATTTTAAAAACTTATTTTGATACAAACAGGGCTGGTGAGATGGGGGGGGGACAGAGGGGGCAACTGCTTAGGGGCCCGGGAGCAAAGGGGCCTGGACTGGAGGGAACAAATAAAGAAATTATATATTTTTCCAAATTTGAACTTGCGCACATTTTCTTTCTTTTACAAACTAACTGAAATAAAACAAACATTGCCTATAAGTTAGAAGAATTTTAATAAAGTAATTGGAACTCTTGTCCTGTATCGAGGGTACAAATTGTCACATCCTTGATCATTCTTACAAATAACTTGTTTTCTTACAAATAACTTGTTTTCTTACAAATAACTTGTTTTCTTACAAATATACAAATAACCAGGAATGGGGAACTTTCTGTTTTCCTAGAAAGGAGTAACCATAGCCTATACCTTGAGGTTAAAGAGCCTGTGGTGTAGCGAGTGTTAATTTCAAACATAAACATTCACACACAGCTAAACTAATAAAGAATCCACTGGATTCAATTAAAAATTATTTAATTAAAAAAAATATTCTGTACAAGTTCTTTGTGATTTACAATTTAATCGTGATCTTCATAATCACCGCAGAACACAGCGGAAAGCACTAAAAAAAACATCTCACTAAAACCGGAGCTGTTTACAAGCGAACCTCATCGCTCGCTTTCCAACAACAGACTCCTCGCTTCTCTACGTCGACGTGTACACTGTCCACTGGGGATAAGGGTGGAAGTTCTCGGTCATTGCTCCAAAATGACCAACTCCCTCCCCACTTCTGCGAGCATCTTCTAACGTTCAGAAGGAAACAAGCGTTCTTTTGGTGAAATACTGCACCCTGCAGCCGTTGTTACAGCTCCTTCCCCCTAAAGAATTTTCATACGGTGCATACACCTATGAAAATGTAAATTTGAACCAGGTACCGAGCCCCTCATTCTTAACACACTAAATCTGAGAGGTCCCAACAGCTAAACTCCAGTTGGAAGTGCTAAGGAAATACCTTAATAACTTTACCTTAATACTTTTACCTTTTGCTAATACCTTAATAACTTTATACACTTTATTTTTTCTCTATACAAGGTTCATACAGACGCACGCGTACTCAGTTTTGAAAGACTCATGATAATCCTAGATTTCACTTATGAATTTCCATAACAATTCAAATAATAAAAACATTTTCGTAATCAAATCTAATATAACAGATGAGATATTTATCTGAGTTCAATAACTGACACAGTGCGATTCCTTGACATTAAAGAAAATTCTAAAAAAAATACTAAATTACACACAAAACATATACAAGTGATAAATAACAAAAAAAAAACAATAACTCGTAAATAAAAATTATAAACAAATACTAATTCGGGAATCAAGTAAAGAAATTTACACTAATTAAATACTAAAGAAATTACACTTTTCGGTTCTACTTAACCCGTCTGCATTCCCGTGAAATAGTCCACACAGGGACGATGATCCTTTCCCGGAATCTCTGTCAAAATCATGAGGGACGTAAAATCGGACTGCCCTACTTCTATCACTCCTAATTCCAATAGTCTCCTGATTTCCTCTCAAAATTTCGGTCTGCCTAGGTGACATTCTATAAGGTTTCGCCCTCACCGGCGATTCATCTGTCAACTCGATATCCATCTCTACCAGATGGGTACGTCCAGGGTCTGAAGAAAAAACTTTTCTATTTCTCTCTATAATCTCCTTAAATAAACTTATTTGGCTATCTGTCACTTTTTTCTCTAACTCGCTGTTATACACAACTTCCCAGAAGTCAATTTGTGTGGGGTTTGGCAGGGGATAAGGGATCTCAGCATCTTCTTCCACCTCTTCCGCATCTGTCAATCCGCTGTCAATCAGCAGATTAACAAATTCAGGCCGCTTGTAATAAGGTTTCAAAAGATTCACATGGTAGATAGTCGCCTTATTGCGCCTCTCTGGCAAGTCAACTGTGTAATTTGTTTCCGAAATCACTCCAGTGACAGTTCCCGGCCCGACCCAATTTACGGCCATCTTATGAGGCTTTGATGTTGCCAAAACCAACACCTGGTCACCAACTTTGAATTTTCTAGTTACCGCATTCCTATCATACCATGTCTTCCTTTTGTCCTGACATTCCTCCATACGCCTAGTTGCTAAATCCTGACACCTTTTCAACCTATTCGTCAAGTTCAAAATGTAATCTACCACATTTTGATCCGTGTTACCTTGACCTATCCAATTCTCATAAACTAAAGTATGTGGCATGCGTAAATTTTTTCCATGAACCAGCTCGGCAGGACTAAACCCAGTACTTTCATGCGTCACAGTTCTTAGAGCAAACAACGCCATAGGCAAAACCTCTTCCCAGTATCGACCGGACTCTAGACACAAAGCTTTAAGTACTTTCTTCAAAGTAGAATGCATCCTTTCCACGCTGTTCGACTCCGGATGGCAAACTGAGCTATGCGACACTTTGATACCAAATACATTAAAAAATTCTGATGTTAACTCGCTGGTGAAAGATTTTCCTAGGTCACTTTGCACCTCTCTCGGATAACCTGTCTTAGCGAATATCTGTACCAAAGCATCAATAACGGATGTGGAACTGATGTTTTCCACCGGAATAGCATCAGGATATTTAGAAGCGAGGCAAATGGATGTAATTAAGTACTTGTTGTTTTTATTACTAGTTTGCAGGGGACCAACCGCGTCTAAATTTATTTTGGTAAAGCATTCCGAAATTATCGGTACTAACTTCAAAGGGGCCTTTCGTCTATCTCGATTGCTACCTACCTTTTGACATGTATCACAAGTCTTAACATAATTCTCAATATCGTGATAACAGTTTGGCCAAAAGTAACATCTCAGAACCCTATCCTTGGACTTAGTCGTACCCAAATGCCCTGACACCTGCTCATGACACAATGCTAGAACTTTTCTACGATAAACTTCCGGCACACATAACTGCACTTTATCATCACCTCTCCGTGACTGCGATACCCGCACAAGCTTACCATCTCTAACACAAAATTCTTTTTCGTTAGGTTTACTGGCCTTCTCCCACAACTGCTTAAGTGAAGCGCAATTTATCTGCTCTTCCTTAAATTTCTCTGCGGATACCTTCTCCAAACCCGACTCTGCATCTAACCTTTCCGGAATAACTATCCCATCTTCTTCCTCACCGCCACTAGACTCCCCTTCATCCGGTTCTCCATCCTCCGAACCAAATTCACTCTCAACTTGCACAGCGGACATTTCTCTCTCATGTTCACGCCTCTGACTGCGCGTCATTACAGCATTTACCGGTACAGGATTACGCCTCGACTCCTCAATAAGCTCAGCCGTTTTGTTTCCTAACAAATAATAACCTTGTTCTAACTCGATAGGTTTCACAGCTGCCTTAGTGACCACCGTAACAAAATCTCCTTTAATTGTAACTCTAGCCAATGGCAAACATTTACATTCATTATCCAGGGGTTGTTTAATCCAAGTGACTTCACCAATCAAATCCTCATTATCAATCCAGCTACGGTCACAAAGATCAATGCCAGCCCCAGTATCCCGTAAGTAATCCCGTTCTATTCCATTAATTTCTGCCTTTTTGAAATACGGTGCAAAACACTCTCCTAAACTAACATCTACACCCAGGTGACTAACTACATCTCCAGAGTCTTTACGTTTTAAATCTGGGCAATCCGGTCTGATATGCCCTGCACGGTTACACTGGAAACAGACAATAGGTTTCCTTCTATCAAACTTATCTTTATTCCAAGAATTTCTACTTGCGTGATCCTTTTTATCAGCCCCTCCCGACTTTACTGCCTGTTCCCCCTTACTCTTGAAGTTATCCTGACCGTTCCTGTCCCTACCAAATGACTTATTATTCCAAAATTTATTTTCCATTTTCTTAAAATTCCCTCTCACACTCTCATATTTATCGCATTTTTCTGCTAAATAGGACGCTGTCTTCATCTCATCCCATTCGTCTAAGAATTTCTCTTTAATTTCAAAAGGGACTACGTTTCACCTGCTCTGTGAGTATAAGTTCTTTGAGGGATTCGAAATCATTCACTTCAACCATTTCCAACCAGTTATCCAAATACCCTCTCAGCTCATACACAAGTTCAGACCACAGTGCACCTGACTTCCTTTGATGGTTTTCAAATTTAGTTTTAAGGGCCCCAGCTCCTAATCTAAACCTTTTTAGCAAAACGCTTTTGATGTGCTGATAGTCATCCCTTTTCTCTAGCGGTTCCTTTACAATAATTTCCGCAACATCTACAGGCAACAAGGGTATAAGCTGTGATACATAATTAGATTCATCTAAATTTTCTTTTAACGCCTGACTCTCAAAAATCATAAAAAATAAAGTAATGTCAATGGATTTAGGGTCAAATTTTGGGACTAAATCTTTTAAACTTACTTTTTTATCTTTACTTTCTGCCACTACCGAAACTGTGGAAGCTACAGAGGTAGTATCTACATTGTATTGTAACTTCGCCTTCTCTAACTCCAACTGTCTATCTTTCTCTCTTTCTGCCAATTTATCTAACCTTTCTTGCTCCGCTAATTTGTCTGATCTTTCTTGCTCTGCCAGTTTTTCCCTCTCTATTAATATCCCTTCCAACATATCTTTAGCCATTTGCTCCTCATAATCAGAGGCACGCAAAATTGCCTGAATTATCGCTACCTTTTTACTGTCTGCAGGTAATTCGGTATCAAAATCGGCCGCGAGCAATAGCAGAACGCTTTTATTTTGTTTATTCAAGAAACTGGCCATAATTAAACACAGAAAATATCTCTACACAAAATACAAAAAAGCACAATAATTTTCCCGAACACAATTAGCAATAAAAAAGCAAAGAAAATCAAGGATCTACTTTTCCTTTCAAAACTGAGTAACTAACTCCCTAAATAAAACACCATAAATGATAAGATAAACCCAAAAAACACTCATAAAAATACTACACAGTAAAGAAAAGACTTAGTAGATTAATTTAAACAAAATTCCTTTCTACTAGGAATATGAATTTATTTTAAAAATGAATTCACAGTGATAATTTTCATTAATTCAATCTCCTACCTCTAAACAAATGCTTTCACACTGTAACACATATTGTTTAGCTGCATTAGCTCTCTACATGTGCATAAAAAATAATTTAATCTTTATACTTATCACAAAAGAACAAAAACACACATAAAATAAATAACCCGCCACTTCTGCAATAAATATTTACCTGAGAACATTAGTACAATAACCAGAGAATATAAAATAACTTATAGCTATCCCGTACGCATGAACCTTGAAGTAATAATAATAATAATAAACCCTACTTCAAATTACTTAGCCCAACATTATTTCTACTAAATTTATGTACATGTATATATAACAATGGGACCTCCCAAAATTCAGCATGCACGAGAAATATAGGGGCTTACCATTCCATATTTGATGTTTACGCTGGGGGACACATAGCAAATTCCAGGCAAATTCCAGGGTCGGCAGATAAACAGTCCAACAGAAATGAAGCTCCACACCGGATCTTTATCGATGGTATCCACTCGCTCCACTTCACAAGAATGAATCCTTGACCTTCCGGACAGAACACTGATTCTTCTTTACAGAGACTCCAAATGTCAGAAAATAAAACTCTGGATACTTGGCCGTTCCGAAACTCGTGGAAATCGTCGACAAAGTTCTCCCACAAAATGCGTGCTTATACGATAACTGCACGACTTTTACAATTATAATTTTTTTTTGCAGAAGGTGGCTAAAGATTCGTGGAACTAATTAATCTAGTTCCAACATCCCAACGAGCACTGCCACCATTAATCATAAGCTGTGGTGTAGCGAGTGTTAATTTCAAACATAAACATTCACGCACAGCTAAACTAATAAAGAATCCACTGGATTCAATTAAAAATTATTTAATTAAAAAAAATATTCTGTACAAGTTCTTTGTGATTTACAATTTAATCGTGATCTTCATAATCACCGCAGAACACAGCGGAAAGCACTAAAAAAAAACATCTCACTAAAACCGGAGCTGTTTACAAGCGAACCTCATCGCTCGCTTTCCAACAACAGACTCCTCGCTTCTCTACGTCTACGTGTACACTGTCCACTGGGGGTAAGGGCGGAAGTTCTCGGTCATTGCTCCAAAATGACCAACTCCCTCCCCACTTCTGCGAGCATCTTCTAACGTTCAGAAGGAAACAAGCGTTCTTTTGGAGAAATACTGCACCCTGCAGCCGTTGTTACAAGCCTCTGGACTAGAACAGATTCATCATTTATGCCTGTTCTATAATCTCCATATCTCATTAGGCAGTCGTTTTATTAGGGATTAGGTTTCAGTAATTCACGGAAGGCGATAAGGGGTAATATTATATCAGATCCTAAGCTGAAAGGGGTTCTGTAAAGACAGACTTTGTATTATTTATATGCATATAGTAAATGCAGGGGAGGGAGAGGGGGCCCTCAAACATCTATACTGGACTTCACAATACAATCTGAACGGGCCAAAATTTCTATGCCTGGGCCCTTCCCTAACCGTACAATAAAAATCTCTAGCCTGCCAACTACTAAACTGTTATTGGTCTGGCCCATTTTAAAAGCAAAATGTTCGGCCTGAGTCTGCAATTTTTTTTTTTAGCCTGGCCTGGCCGGCTTGGTTTGACTGAATTTATACAAAAAATGTCGATATTTCTGAAGCAATATCATTCTAAAATTAAAATTATTTAAAAAGCACACTTATTTATCCATTGATTTTATTTTCAGATTTTGTTCGAAATGCATGGAATGCAAAATATCAACAACATTAATGACATTTTAAACAATTACGTACATAAACACTGATTAAAAAAATTGACCTAGACAATTACATTCAAATAAAGAGATACAGTAAGAGAGATAAAAAAAAAGTTATAGACAGGTTCCATTCTTAGCAGGTACATCGTCTGTTGTATATGTATTATATTTTTATTGAATTGATCTAGACATTTTTCCGTTTAAGATGGGTTTCCATCATAGACAGGTTCTATTTCACACGTTTTACTGTATTTTAAATTTTTTGCCTAGAAATATATGTTCTATTTTATAAACAGAATTTTAATTGTAGAATGATGGCCATTTAAAAATCTATGCATTTTTTGCAAAAATTGTTGTGGCAGGCCTCTTTTTACTGATTTTTGCACAGGCCTGAAAATTTTGGCACGTGCAGAGCTCTAGGAGGAATAAAGTTCAGGCCCAGTTTGTCCCGGGAAAAAGATATCTGGCCCGTATCTGCCGAAAAAAGTTAGGCCCAGCCCGAGCCAGCAGAAAAATAATAGGCCCGGGCCCATCTCGTGAATGAAAATTGGCCCAAGTCTGGACCCATGCAAACATCTACCTCACAATTTTAAGTATACTTCTGGTGAACAAACTTAAATCATTATTATTTGAAGGGGAAAAAAGAAGGCCCATCTCGTGAATGAAAATTGGCCCAAGCCTGGACCCATGCAAACATCTACCTCACAATTTCTAAGTATATTTCTGGTGAACAAACTTAAATCATTATTATTTGAAGGGGAAAAAAGAAAGAAAAACTCTGATCAGAAATAATATAGTACATTTTATTAAACTTTTAAAATGTTAAATTACAAATGAGATTTACAATGCGAAGATGATATTTAAGATAATATTCAAAATCTGCCCTCCACCCTTTAGAATTTCTGGACTCTAGACCTGTACCCCCCGTGGCAGAATGTACGCGATGCTGCGACGGGTGTCACAGACTTTTTAGGGCACCTGCAGACTAAAAACATGCAGTGATGCCGCAGATGCGGTATAGTGTGTAAATTATACGAAAAAAACCCGGCAAACTTGTCGAAGGATAACGAAAAAAAAAAACGGCGAATTTCGTCAAAGAATCGCAGAAAAAACTCTAAATTCATTTAAAGATTGCAAAACAAACAAACAAACAAAAAAAAAAAACCAACACAAATTTAGTCAAAATGACGTGAAAAAAACGTGAATTTCGTCAAAAGGCCGTAAAAAAAAAAAAAAAAAAAAACGAATTTTGTTGAAGGATTGCGGAAAAATGCGAATTTTGTCGAATGGCTACGGAGAAAACACCAACTTTGTCAAAGGATCATGGAAAAAACTTCATTTCGTCAAAGGATCACGATAAAACGGTCAATTTCGTCAAAGAAACAGCAAATTTTGTCGGATCGCGAAAAAAACGGAAAAATCTGCCGACAAATTGCGAAAAAACAGTAAATTTCTCCGAAGGATCTTGAAAAAATGGTAAATTTTGTCGAATGATCTCGAAAAAACGGCAAATTTCATCAAAGTATCTTGAAAAAATGGTAAATTTCGTTGGAGGATCGCGGTAAAAACGCGAATTTTGTCCAAAGACCAAAGAAAAAAATGTGAAATTAATCAAAGGATTGGGGAAAATGGCTAATTTCATTGACATATTGCGATAAAAACGCAAATTTCGTCAAAGGGACGCAGAAAAAATGCAAATTTCGTCAAATGGCTGCAGAAAAAATGCCAATTTCATCAAAGAATCGTGAAAAAAACCCTGCTAATTTCTTCAAAGGATCATGGAAAAAGTGAGAATTTCGTCGAAGGGCCATAAAAAAAAAGCGTGAATTTCGCCAAAGGATTGCAGGAAAAAAAAAAGAAACGCTAATTTCGTCAAAGGTTCACGAAAGAAACGTGAATTTTGTGAAATAGTCCCGGAAAAGATGCAGCATTCCTTTAGAAAACAGCAGACCCACAAAGTTCTATGCTTATTAATATAGGCATAGTTTTTAATCTGAAACAATATACTGAACTAACTTATGAAAAATCAGGTTAACCCGAACCCAATTTGCAAGAATCTACACTCAGCCTGAAATCGACTCGAATCAAAAGCAGAGTTAATCAGACCTGCAACAAGAATAATTATTGCCGAGAGGGGATTTTCTCCCCTCCCCTCTCTGCTGTAACCTTTCAGAATATTTGCTGTGCATTTCAAAAATTTTTTTTACTCAGAAAGGCTGATAAATGCTGATGCCTTAATTAATTAGCACTACAACTACAACATCAGCAAGAATAGATTTATATAATATATTACGTATTGCAGACTATTTTTGAAAACATTATTAGCATTGCAGACACTTAAATTTAAATATTGATGGTCATGTTTGCTGCTTCCATAAAAATTAAAGTGTGATACCCTGCCCAATTTTCCTGTGATTCACTTGACGACACTTTCTGACCCGCTTATAGATTTCTTAAAACCAGAACTGGACCCACAATCATAATCTGGACCCCCACATAGAAAGAGACTATTCTTCCCTTTCTATCAAAAATTAAATTAATGCTGAGGGATAAATTTCTTGCACAAAAACTGAATTAATTAATGGAAGGGGTATTTTAATGTGAGAGTGCAGAGAAGTGCCTGATATGTCCAAGCAACATAGGTGGTTCAGGGGCCAGAGCTCTCCTTCCTCAAAATAAGTTGAAATGGCCAACCCTGTTTTCTGCTAAAGATCAATTTTGTACAAAAACGTGCATTCTGACAGCTTTTTTCTTCTGTTTGATTCAGAGTCAAATTTTTAAAAAACAACAAACTTAAAACTTCTATTCAGAATCAAAAATAAAGGCACCTATTGATTTCCTGTAATAAAATGATACGTCGTTCAAAGAATTTCGCAGGCCCGCCTGCTTTTCTAGTGGTTTGGGCAGTGTGCTGGGTTTGAATTGCAATTAGGCATGGATGTGTGCAATTGTTAAAATTCCACTTTAAACTGAGGTCCAGGTTTGTTTAATCTACGTGTGCAAAAGATGACCATAGCACCTCTAACCATCTCCCAGATTCTGTGAAGATTACTTTCATAATTATACTTAAAGCTGCATATTTCCAAAGATAATAAAGAATCTTTCAATAAAACATTTAATTTTCAATATTACTTGTATATCTTTTCATTTTGTTGCTTGGATTGAGTCAGGCCCGTAGTGACCACCATATCCTCCCATATCCTCTATTTGCGAAAGGGGGGGGGGGGGGGAGCTCGTAGCTATTAGTAGACACAGTAGTTAGCTATTACAGACATTTAAGCCGAATAATGAAGTTTGTTAACTTTTAAAATTATTTTTAAAATAATATTTTTAAATATAATTTTAGTTTGTTTTATTTAAATTAAATTTTTTTTTTTTTTATCAAAGATCTTGGTCAATTTTTTAAAAAGTACGTATTGGTAATTATCATTTTTCTTTCTGGAATTGCGATACTTTCTACTATTACTTCCTTCAACCAAAACAGATGGCCGTTTTCTTTCTATATCTACCATTCTTTATAAAAGCCCCCAGATAGAACAAATTTTGGGGCTCTAAATTATATTTAAAAAAATAAAATGGTATTTTAGGGGGGGATGTGAAAAAATCACCGCAAAATGCGAAAAAAGGTACAAGTTTAACAAAAAATTCAAAAATCGTAGAGAGCAAAATTAACTACACTGGGGAAAAAAAAAAAAAAAATGAAATTAGATTCTTTTTACGAATGTCAAAAAATTGCAACAAAATGCTAAAAATCGCATAAAAAATTCACAAAGTATTCAAAAATGACAGAGAACAAATTTTTTTATATTAAAAAAAAAAGCTAAATGGTTGAAACCAGATTTCTTTTACAGATGCCAAAAAATCGCCGCTAAACGTGAAAAAACTACAAAAATCAGAAAAAAATCTTTAAAAAATCGTAGAGGACAAAATTTACTATATTTGTTTAAAAGAATGAACCTTTTACGAATGTGAAAAAATGAGCACGTGATGCAAAAATCGCATAACAAATTCATAAAAAATCGCAGAGAACAAAATTTACTATATTGGGCTAAAATATTGAAACCGGATTGCATTTATGAATATCAAAAAATCTCTGTGGAAAGCTTACGACAAATGTCACTTAAAGAATTTTTAATCTTTTCTCACCGATTATTCAGAAAAGAAATTCTTGTCTAATTTAATTGCAGAAATTCTTCGATTGAATAAGACAAAATTTTCTATTCAAATGTACTGTACTGGTATCAATAATCAAGGAATATGAGAACCTTATACGTCACCTATACATGACGCTTGTCACAAAGTCATTCATGACTCCCTAATATAAGGTCGTATAGATTTTTATATATCAGTTGTGAGTTTTGACATTAATATTCGAAATATATATATATACCTATGAATACAAATACAGTCAAAATTGTGTTTCAAAGCAATTTTTGAGATATGAAAATTATGAAAAGTTGATTATGAGATAGCAATTGATTATAATCAAAGATGCATCACATTTTCAGGGGGAGGGACACATTTCTTAATTCTTTAACACCTGACAGAAATTAACTGAAATTTCTATGTTTGTTTGCAAACGTGTCATAGGCATTGGGTTTGTCAAGCATGCAAAATGTAAAATTTCAGAATACCTTTGCCTTTGAATAAATTATTTTATGGCAAGATTCGATCAAAGTTTGATAACCACCTTTTAAATTAATCATGTTTGTAAAGTACAGTCTGATTCAATTAAAAGGGGTGGTGATGATTCAAATAAGCGACAATTAATGCTCTGTTTTTAATTTAAAAAAATAAGTCTGATTTGATTATACATTGATTCATATAAGCGGCAGATTTCCACTCCTTTTCTTGTAGGGGGCCCGTACTTTTGCTCTGCTAAAGGGTCCGGTGAAACCTTTCACTGGCACTGGATACAAAACATTAAGAATTTATTTATAAAAAATGTGTTGGGGATTAAAAAATTGTCTGCTATTCGGGAGTGTCCGTTATGGAGGTTTTACTTTATATGCAATAGCATTTCTAAAACAAAACTGCAGAAGACAGCAAAAATTTGCAGAATGGACCTTTTAATGGACTCAATTGCTCAACATGCTAGCAAAACTGATTAAATAAATACTAATTTAAAAAAATGTAAAATACAGTAAAACCTCTGAATAGCAGGCACCCCGTGAAAGCGAAATCTGTCCATTCAGAGGTGTCTGCTTTTTAGAGGTTAAAAACATACAAGTATATATGTGTTGGAGATTGAAAAACTGTGTGCTAAATAGAGGTGTCCGCAATTCGGGAGTGCCTGTTATGGAAGTTTTATTGTATACTAGCTGACCCGCCCGGCGTTGCCCGAGCCCTTGTAATAAACTTAAATCTCTTAAAAAACAGAACTCTGGCCACGGTCTACGATGGCTTCGGAACCGTATACCTGGCATGCTCGTACGCTGTAGAAAATCTTTTATTTCCCCCTACCACCGCCAGGGGAGCATTCTGTTCTGAACAAACCTCTTTCCGAACGAACTTCTGAGACAGGTCCCCGCTGCCTATGTTACTGTATAGTAGGCGCACTACAAAATTGAGCTGGTTTCGAGAAGATTGGAACATTATTAGCCCAGTTATTGCAATAAGGCACAGTTAGAGAAAATAACCTTGAGTGAGGTGCCGAGGGGAGGGGATGTTCGAGTGTCCTTCAGAAAATGACTAATTAGGAGGCCCACTATGCATGCATAAAAATTTGTTCATTTTGTTAAGCTAGGAACTTAATTACAAAGTTGGCTTAAACTCTTATTTGTAAATAGTGGTAACCGCTACTCATAAATTTAATTTAATGTTATAAAGGGTGACTATTAAGTTAAATATAATGTTTGGAATCACTTGCGTTGAAATTGGGAAGATAGTTGCTGATATATAGAAACAGGGCATAGTTAGAGAAAAACCTTGAAGGAGGGGCCGGGGGGGGGGGGGGGGGGGGTTGTTCAAGTACCCTTCAGCAAATGACTAATTAAGAGGAGCGCTATGCATCTTTCGAAATTCGTTCGTTTGCTTAAGCTAGGAACTTAATTACAAATTTGGCTTACCCAAGTATTCGGAAATAGTGGTAACCGCTACTCATAAATTTAGTTTAATGTTATAAAGAGTGACTATTAAGTTAATTATAATGTTTGGAATCACTTGTGTTGAAATCGGAAAGATAGTTGCTGAGATATGGAAACGGAGCAGAGTTAGAGAAAAAACCTTGAAGGATGTGCCGGGGGGGGGGTTATTCAAGTGTCCTTCGGCAAATGACTAATTAGGAGGGCCACTATGCATCTTTCCAAATTCGTTCTTTTGCTTAAGCTAGGAATTTAATTATAAATTTGGCTTAAACAATTATTCAGAAATAGTGAAATAGTTGAAATCGGAAAGATAGTTGCTGAGATATGGAAACAGAGCATAGTTAGAGAAAAAACCTTGAAGGAGGAGCTGGAAGGGGGGGGGGGGAGGGTTTGTTCAAGTGGCCTTCAGCAAATAACTAATTAGGAGGATCACAATACATCTTTAATGATTGATTCATTTGGTTAAACTAGGAACTTAATTTGAAATTTGGCTTACACTATTATTCGGAAATTCTGGTAACTGCTTTCTAGAAATACACCTTGAAGCTTAAATGTAATTAGACCCTTTCCCCTCTTCATTCCTGCAAATATAAAAAAGAATCTGTTAAATAAAGTTTTCTGTATTAACAATCTCCATCATGATAATAAATGCCATGTAAAAAAAAAAAAAAAAAAAACTTAAACCCGACTAATTGTCATGAAGAAAAATGTGCCTGGAAAATATTTCAATCAGTGGGACGTATGTGTAATTTGTCATGTACAGGTGGCACGGCAATCGCATGGCTCCTCTACGCTGATAGCTTCAATCCATATTAACACTATTTAGTTAGAAATCCTTATTTATGCATTGCTACTCTGGTTTATTTAATTACTTCTGTGAAGAATCGATGCAACCAACCAGTGAACCAACCAACCCAAGAGAATAAAAACATATTTTTAATGAGAGTTTTTTGTGCATTTTAATTAATATTTCAGAAAGTAATTAAAATATTAAAATTTTGATGCTCAGGTACACCAGCAGAGGGTTTGGACTACCTAAATCTAAATTTACAGATTTCTAGGTGCGCTAAATTTTCCTAGCTATCACCAATAGAGACACACACACACACACAGAGCGAAACTTTCTTTTATTAATATAGATATTTGTTATATATAAATTTATCTACATTAGAGGGCTGCATGGGTCAATATTTCCAGGCCCAGTCCTTTATAAAAGAAGCCCGATGCCGACGCAGTCTGTTATGAAATCTAAGAATTCTTCCCGGCCTGGCCCGTTATGAAATCTAAACATTTTGTCTGATCCCCGCCTGTTATAAAATTAAAAAATTCTACCTGTCCTGACACAATTTCTACAAAACATGCCAATATTTCTGAAGCATCATTATCCTACCATTAACATTCTTCAAAAAGCGGGCTTTGTTCTGTGTGAACTGTCCCACTTGAACATCCCCAAATGGAAGGGTGAAAGTATACATAAATATTTTAGCTGGAAGCTATGACAAATTCATGGGAAAAAACAGGATGTCTGAAGAAGGATATTTTCAAAATTTGTGGTATGGGGAAGATTTTCAAGAGCGATCGCTGAGGATGTCTCGGGGTGCATTTGACTACTTTTAAAAAGGAAAGGGCACATTTTACCGATTTATAAAAGGGCAGGGCACAATTTTTCCAATTTTAAAAAGATCAGGGCGCTGCGTTCTTAAAGTTCATTAACTGATCACCTACTGTACATATATGTATGTGTGTGTTCATTTTTCCACATATGTATAAGATAAAATTGATATTAGAGATAATTGTAGACCATTTTTCCATAATTTTATTAAAATATGGATCTTCTATTTTTAGTTTATGTCTGGTTTCCAGTTGACAGTTTTTTTTTTCCTTGCTTGGTTTGGGTTGACTTTAAATAGAATTTCCAGGCATTGTAGGACTCTACTGACTTTTTCTAAGATGATTGGACTAACACTGAAATTTTGACAAGTAAATGAAGGATTTGATACATTAGTGTATGACTCATAGACGGTATAAAAATAAAATTTGATGTGTTAGCTGATATGATCACTTATCCAGATTGTGATTTAATCCCTTTGCGAGGAGTGTCCTTTATAGTTGTTTTAATTTTTAGGCACCACTTTTCCTGAATTTTTCAATTTATTGAATCTCTGAAAATCTGTGATTAGATAAGGCAAAAATTTCTAAAAAAATTCAAGTATTTCATGCGTCCTAATTGGCATGTATACATGACGCTCGCCTCAAAGAAGTTACAGGCAGTCTTTTCATTATTGATGATAGTTTTTTTATGACTTTTTTAATTAAAAAATTTTTCTTAATTGATTTAAATTATGAGTTTCCTTATATACAATGCACTTTTTAAAAATTAGCAGATGAAGCCAGCTAGTCATTATTATTAATGTTCATAAACGTCTGTGTGTGTGTGTGTCTGTCTCAGAGCTGCCAACTGCTACGAAAAAATCGTAGTTGCTACGATTTGGAGTTAAAAACTACAATGCTACGAAAATTTGTCTAAAACTACGATTTTCTGCAAAAAGACACAAATTTCGCAAAAGAATCGCGGAAAAAAAAAACAAAAAAAAAAAAACACTAATTTTGTCAACAAATCACTGAAATACAGCGAATTTCGTCAAAGAAATCGCGGAAAAAATGTGAATTTCGTCAAAGGCTATCGGGAGGAAAAAGCCAATTTTGTCCAAAGATCACTGAAAAGACGAAAATTTCGTCAAAGGATCACTGAAAAGAAGCAAATTTCGTCCAAGTATCACTGAAAAGATGCAAATTTTGTCAACGTATCGCTGAAAAGATGCAAATTTCGTCAAAAGATCGCTGAAAAAACACTAATTTCGTCAAAGAATCGTGTAAAAAGTACGAAATTTGGCGAAAGATTGCTGAAAAAACGCGAATTTCGTCAAAGAATTGCTGAAAAAAGCACGAATTTCATCAAAGGATCGCAGTAAATAGCGCGAATTTCGTCAAACGATCGCGAAAAAAACGCGAATTTCGTCAAAAAGATTGTTTAAAAAACGCGAAATTCGGCGAAAGATTGCTGAAAAAAAAAAAAAAACACGCATTTCGTCAAAGAATTGATGAAAAAACGCGAATTTCACCAAAGGATCACTGAAAAAACACGAATTTCGTTAAAGGATCGCTGAAAAGATGCAAATTTTATCAAAAGATCGCTGAAAAAACACAAATTTCTCAAAAAAAAAAAAAAAAAAAAAAATATGCTGAAAAAACGTTAATTTCTTCAAAATTTGCTGTATTGGGTTAAAAAATTGAAACCATATTCCTTTTACTAATGTAGAAAATTTGCCACGAAACGTAAAAAAAAAAAAAAATCAATATAAAAAGTATATTAAAAAAATCCAGAAACACACTGGCTACAAAGTGCATAACTTCAGACATAACAGGTACCTTCCTGCCAAGCCAAGTGTTGTAGATCTGTGCGCATCGCAGCAGTCTCTTCACAAAACAGCACACAGAGAGACAAACATCTATGTTTATTATTATAAATGTAGTTTTTCATCTGAAACAATATATTGAACTAACTTTTGAAAAATGAGATTAACCTGACCTGCAATAAAAAAACAATTAGCACATAGAGCCGATATGCGGGCCTTACCCGACCTGATGCAGGACATTTTAGACAAATTTAGACATTTTTCTCCGGAAAAATATCTGTAGTTTCGTCAGCCTAGAATCTTTCAGAAAATTCATAGTGATGTTCAGAAATTTAGCTTATGAGTGGATAGAACATGAGTTGAATGGGAAGAATTACATTTAATCAATCCCACCCACCACCAAAAAATTATCAAAAACAAAAGAGTCTCCTACTTTGTATGCTTACGTTCAATACACGTACGTTCAGTTGATTAGTATTTGTTTGCTTAAAATTTGCAACGTAAAAAACAACCAACCAACCAACCTCCAGATTAATTTGAATTTTGTGTGCTACTATTTTTCATTTTCAAAGGTTGGCAGGTCTACTGTCTGCACCCGGATAAATACTACGAGCGCAGCGATTTTTGTATAAAAAAATTCAGAAAAATCCAGGCCTCCAGAAGTTACAGTTTCGTAGTAGTCCGCCCTTAATTAACAAAGATATCAATTAAAAACCTCATCAAAATTAACGAAAAAGAAACCTGTTTATCGAAAACTTGAAACAAAATTACTGTTTTGATAATCCCAGACATCAAAATTGCATCTTTTTGACGCATCATCGAATAAAAAAATAACTACCGGAGGTATCCATCCCAAAATCGGGATACACACCCAGTTGATTTTTGTCGGTCCAAAAAATAAAATTTTTTAAATTTTGGACCGTAACTTTTCTTTATTTCGGCCAAAAACTGACCAGACTTCTAATATTGACCCAGACAGGAAAGAGGTTACTGTAAAAAATGCAGGTTTGCCATATCCAAAGCCTACTCGCTTCAGTCCTTTTTGGAAACACATTGAAATAATGACTCTATGTCCACGAAAATTTGCAAACACGCGTGAAAAAAATCATAAATTCAACAACAAAAAATTCTTAAAAATTGATTGGAAACTTTTAAAAAGATCAATTAAAACTCATTAAAGGAAATGGAAAATGAATTTATTTCAATTCCAAAAGGACAGAAGCAAGACTAACAAGCAGACATCGCAACGCTTTCTGAAAAAAGAGATAAATTGATAAGATGATACAATTGAAAATGATTGCAGTTTTTATAGGCTATATCAAATTTTCAAAAATAATGGATTTTCGAATCTGAAAAGTAGGCATCATTGCTCAGAGTGGACTCACATTTCAGAGATTCAAAAAATTTTCTAATTCAGCCCATACTTTTTAAATTTAGCAAAATCCGATTTTTGTACAGAAAAAAAAAAAAAAAAAAAAAAAAAAAAAAAAAAAAAAAAGAAACTCTAAGGAATTTGCTATTTTTTTTCAAATTATCTCTGGCGTATCAGTCCCATCGCGACACACTCATTCGACTCAACATCGATAGAACTTACCGATTTTAGTTCAGAGTTTCACCACCAGGTGGCGCTTTCTTATCTATGGTTATATGGGCCCGATCACGACGAGATATGGCTCATTCTACTCGAAATTGACAGCCTCAAAGATTTCAGTTACGTTCGTATAGAACAGATTGAACCCCCTGGCGGTGGAAGAGGGAACTAACGGATTTTGCAGCCAACTCGGGTTCTATGGGTCCCATCATGATGAGGTTTGATTCATTCGACTCAACATCGACAGGACTTATCTATTGTAGTTGCAAGTTTTACAACCATGGGTGCTTTTCTATCTCGGGTTCTATGGGCCCAATTACAATGGGGTTTGGCTCATTCGACTGGATTTCGATAGCTTTACAGATATCGGTTATATTCGTATAGGACAGATTGCGTTCCTAGCGGCGGAAGGCGGAACTAACTGATTTTGTTAGGAATCTGCAACCCTTGGTCTTGTCCCTGTACTCACATCTTTATATATCCTACCATATGCTCTTTATTTAATAATATTCATTCATCTTGATTTACAATAGTTCATTTAAATATCTTTCCATTATTTATATTTCATACTTTAAATCTTATTTAATATCTAAAGTTTACTTACAGTACTTATTTTTATTAAAGTTTTCCCTCTTCAGTCTACAGTTTGTTTACATCGCATTTCTGCTTACCGAGTAACGTCACTTCGTGTCTTCCTTTCACCCTCTTCTGGAGTGGTTCAGATTGCCGATACTAGATGGCGGTAGCGGATTGTGTTAGTCACGATTTGCATAAGCAATCGTACATCTCCACTCCACTCTCTTAGGAACATTCTGGATGCCAGAAGAGGGCGTTGTTCTGTCATGCATAGTTAATCAGCATGCGTCAAAGATCGGTATATATTCTTTGCTGACTATGCTTACGATGCATTTGTTCTTTTAGTTTTATCGGAGGAATTGTAGTTGTTTTTCGTTTGCAGAGATGGCTCGATGTTATTTTTAAAGTGTCTGACTTCAGTCATTGACAATGATAGCTCGTGTGTAATAGTTATGAAAGTCGGTCAGTAGTTTTATAGTTGTCTTTTGGAAATGAAGTTCATCATTTATCAAGTTCGTCATTTTTCCTGTTCTTGGATGTTTTTCCTGTGAACTGAAATAGTGTTAGACGAATGACTGATATTTAGACCCGTCTTCATAACGTCCTGAGCAGTTTGAGATTAGTGACTGGAGCTGTCTAATCAACGAAGATAGTATGAAGTTTAATCGACTTGAATTTGTAGCCGTTGTAGTTTATCATCTTAAATCATTTGAATTAGTTTTTCCTAAAACTGTCTAAGAAGTAATTGTCAACAGTTCATCTAAATTCTCTTTTAGCATCAATTGAAGTTCTAATTGGATCGTGAGGTTCAGAATGAAATTTGAACTGTTTTATTTTATTCAAGATGACGTTGAGTTCCGGTTACATCAGTTTCAGAAGTGATATTTAAGTTTTCCAGTTGATCATCTATATTATGTAAAGTACCTGTGTCATGATAAATGGTTATGTTATCATAACGAATTAAGTCAGATAAGTGTTTCAATAATGTTAATATATTTCTTATTTTATTTTTATATGTTGTTTTATTTAAAGTCTTTTTAATAAATGTTATTTGTTTTTAATTAGTTGTTTTTCATTTAATCCACCATCATAGTCTAAGCTACTTCTTTTTCAGGTTTAACTTTATTATATATTTAAGATTTATTTACTTGGGGTTTAAATCAGCTTATACGCTTCACACTGTTTAAATGTACTCTGCTAATTATTTAACCCCTTGGGAGATACTTTGTATTTCCCCAAACAGATTTTGCAGCGCATGCACAGCACGCCTGCTATACGGTGCCTCAGGCAGCAGGGACACGTGCCCGAGGTTCGTATAGGACAGATTGCGTCCCCTGGCGATGGAAGGTGGAACTAATGGATTTTCATAGATTTGAGGCCCCGATGTTAATTAGGGGTCCGCTAGCGGGTGAAGGCCGCTAGTTATTAATAATGGCCGGATTAATAATATTGACTGTAACATATATATAAAATTATGTATTTTTATTTAAATGGAATTTTCTGAATCTATTAAGATATTTTGAACTAAAAAGTAATTATGTTCAAAATTGACATAATAAATGGATTTAAATAATTGAATTAATTTATATATTTTGTTTTATACAGCCCGTTATTATGATCCTACTGGCCAGTCTTCTGCTCATTATGCTAGTATTGTTGCTGAACCTCCTAAAATAACAAATTGTAAAAGGTATAATATTTATTCTTTCATGTGCTTTTTATTCAAATGTAGTTCTTTAATGTGTTAATAAAATTTTTCTTTTATTGAGATAAGATAACATAATGAATTAAAAAAAAAAAATTCCATCTTCCAAATGGGTGCAAGTGCAAGTGGTCCGTCTACACAGCGGTTCCCAACCTTTTTTTTCTCATGTACCCCTTGCTTAGACATTTCATTTATGCATACCCCTTCTGAGATGAATCCGTCCCAAATATTTTTGTCTTCGTTCATTAGTAATGTTCTTATGCTAGTCACCAATGTTAGATACAGTTTTCTTCAGAATTCCACTTTTCAACTACTTATCCTTTTTGAATCACAACACAATATCAACATAGTCACTTAAAACCCTAAATATTAGCTAAAGGTTTCAAATTAAGCACTCACAAAGCAGGGGCGAAACTAAGGAGGGGGGGGGGCAGGCAAAGGGGGCATATCCTCCGGGCACCTGTGTAAAAGGAGCTGCCAAAAGAGAATTCCATACGCTTTTCAATACAAAAGAAACAATTAACGAAATTTGGACAAAAATGACGTGCAGTCTGACAACCCAAAGTAAAAATGTTATTTTGGATTTTATACTCTTAGCATTCAATACGGCTGAATTTTTATTAAGTGACTACATAGGGCGCCAAAACAATGCTTGCTTAACGAATTCATCCAAGATACTTGCGAGATCTGTACACTGTCCCAAATAGGTTTGAATTGCTTCAATGTTTTGGATGCTTTCGTAATGACAAATTTAGCATTTTTTGCTTTTGTGTGTCCTTGTAAATGAACTATAAAAGCTAGATACTTGATTAACGAATTCCTACAAGATACTGGCTGATCAATTTACTGTCCCAATCAAGGTTAAAATTGGTTCTGTAATTCGGACTTTTAGTGATAACAAGACTTGCGTTATGTATATATGTATAAACAAAATTGTTGCAATAGGTCAAACTTAAAAATATTAAGATTAATATACTTTCTAGCAATTATTTCATATTTAAAATAAAAAAATAAAAGTAATGAATCGAAAACTTCTGTTTATAAATTTATTTTGGAAAGTAGGTGAAGGGGGCGCCAAAATTAATGCTTGCCCCGTGTGAAAAAATCCTAGTTTGGGCCTGGCACAAAGCAATGCACATTAAGGATGCTAGTGTTGGATCAAATGGATTTTAAATAAAATGGCCGAAACCTGAAGCCTCAATAAGATTCATGTTCTATCTTAGATATTTCTAGAATTACTGGGAAAAAAGAAAAGGAAGGACACATGCAAAATCACAAGATTTTATTAGAAGTGAAAAGAGATAAAGGCAACAAATGATCAACCAATTACTAAGTTTAGGCATTTTCTTCCACTTTATTATAGTAATATCCTATTTTGCTTTTACACAAGCGTCTCTTTGTAAACAAAAAGTTTAGAGTTTTATTTTTCCGTTTTCATTTTAAGTTGTATTTTTTGCGTTATCCGCCATTAACGATGTAATTTTCACGTACCCCCAACTACTCTCTCACGTACCCCCAGGGGTACGCGTACTCCAGGTTGGGAACCGCTGCGTCTGCAGGATGTGTGTGGAAATCAATCTTTTGAAAATGTCAGAGGACAGAAAAAAGTTCTTAGATTATACTATCAGGATTTGGGTACTGTATTTTTAAAAGTCCTACTTATTAAAATAACTTCACTTTTCAAACATCCTGCTTAAAACTTTGTTTATGATCTGAAAATACCTCTTGCATAATACTCCTTCAAACTCAGCATGTCATAGTAATAGTAAAATTTCCCCTTTTTTCTTCATTTCCCACTTCATAGTTTGTAAACCTGAAGTAACATCAAAATTCTAAAATTTTTGCCTTGTTCTCCCGGTCCACAAAACATAAAATAATGCATATTTTTTTTCTTTGAGCCTGAGCCTACTAGAAGGCACAAAAAACAGCCAAAATTGTAAAATGTATCCCCCACCCTTGAAATAAATTTAATTAAACATCTCGTTCATGACTCTTTTTTCCTTAATTCATTCTTTGAATTAGCAGAATTAAAATGCATTATATAAAATGCATTAATATTGTGTTAAAAAAATTATTTATACCAGAAAGAAGATAAGGAGGTTTAAAAGACATCATTCAAAATAAAATTTAGTCAAATGCCTTTTCCAAAAACGTTGCATTTTATCATTTAAGTTAGGAGCTTCAGATAAGGCTCAAGTGAGCAAGAGGGGTTAATTCAGCATATTTTTTTTTCTTTGAAACAGTTTATGGAACACAAAATAACATTTTTGCTTTAATTCGTCTTCCTTTCTCTTCTATATTTCAAGTTTGCAAGACCCAAAGTAAAGTCAAAATTATAAAAATGTTTGCTTTTTATGCTTTTTGTTGATTTTTTTTTGGTCTGCAGGAGCAGATTCCATCCTGAAATTGTTAATTTCCTGCCCTTTTTTTTGAGTATGTAGGACCTGAAATAAAGCAAAAATTATAAAATTTCACCTTTCCTGTTCATCTGTTTCTTTCATTGTATCTATCTAGTATCATCTGATCTAACTTTTGATTTACAATTTACATGAATATCAATATTTTATGTGCATATGTAGTTTTTTTTAAGGACACTTTTGACAGTTAAATTTTACAGCATATAAAATTTAATATATGTTGTGTTTTTGTCTGAGTGAGCACGCTTGGTATATGTGTTCACCGGGTCAGTCTATTGCAAATCTAAAATGACTGACTTCTAAAACAATCTAATAATTAAAGCAGAGTAGCTAAAACAAACAAACAAACAAGAATATAGCAGTGTGCTGAAAAATGTAGATATATGACAAAATTATCAAAAGATTTAAGATAAAAACAATTTAACATTTATTTAATCCAAGGACATAAATAATAGCAACTAAAAATAAAGCAGGTGAAAAAATAAAGTTAAAAAGTTCTGCTATATGACACCTTATCATAATATATATTTTTGACAGTTTATAACATAAGCACAAAATTATTCAACTGAAATATTGATGACATTATATTTCTATTACGAAATTGCCATGTATTATTATAATAAATAGGAAGGCACAGGAGTTAAGTCCATGAAAAAAAAATCTTGTATAAGCATAGTTCCCTTAGTTTGATTAAAAAGCTTGATAGAAGGGGAAAAAAATGCTGTCAAGTATTGGCAACATGTCTCTATCTGGTTTGAAATATGCAGGAAGTATGTAGAATGCTCAAGAAGATTAAAAACTGTAAATAACATACTGAAGACAATAACACCAGTAAACTATGTATAAACTAAAATCCATTCAAGTCTAAAACTTTCTGCCAACTCCTTTAAAAATGAGAAGGGGTTTCATGCAGGGCTGGCAAGTTTCTGCCGGGGTGGTTAAAACCAGTGGTTATAACTGGTTAAAACCGGCACGGCAGAAACTAGTTTCTGCCAGTAGGTGGCAAAAACTGGCAGAAACTAAGAAATAATAATAAGAAGAACTTTAACTGCAATGATTCATAATTCACACATGTATTTGATATGTAAACAATTAAATTAAAAATTAAAACTAAAGATTATGAATGTTATTCAAAGTAGCAAAAAGCTTCAAAATGATCATATAAATGTACTTTGTTTATATAATACTAATTTTCTTTTACTTGAAAAACAGAAATTTTCATAATGGTAATCTGGTACTGTACAAGTTTAACTATTAATATTATTATTTACAGTTAAATTTCTATTTCAAAAAAAAAAAAAAAAAAAATACAAAAAATTCTATGATATTTTAACAAATTACTGTTTAGAGAATTTTTAAATAAATAATATAATACAATAACTTAAAGATTATCTACTATATGGAATATGGTTATATATATATGGTTGGAACATTTTCAACTAACAGGCTTAAATTTAAAAAAAGAAGTCTGATTTGTTCCTTTGAATACTGCATTTAAATGAAATGTTTTTAAATCCACGGAATTACAAGATCTATATATAACTACAGCTCCAAGTTAAAAATTTAGAATAGTAAACAAAAAGAAATTGTGAAAAAAGATTTATGTATCGCTTATACAAAAAGTAATTCAGGATAAAACTTAATATTAAGAATCTACATAGTTTGTAGAATCTTTTAGCATTAAAATTACAGGAAATTAATACAAAAATTTAAATAATTATTCACACTTGGAAAAAATCAAAATATTAGAATAACCATTTACCTGGTTCAAAATATTAGAATAATGCATTGTAAATAATATGAGTTTTAAAAAAAAGGAAAAATAGTTATTCTTTAATATTTTGTATTTTGTAGCATTGTTTGTTGTTTGGCGCAATATCTTGCAGTCTTTTCTTCATTATTCCCTACAAATTCTCCATTGGATTTAAATCCAGCGAATTGGCTGGCCAGGGAAGTACGTTAATTTAATGTTGGCTAAGCCAGTTCTTAGTAGACACTAACCTGTGTGAAGGTGCTAAATCATGTTGGAAAATAAAATCGTCACCACACAGATCTTCTGACGATGGTATCATGAAATGCTCAAGGATTTCCTGATATATCTCAGAATTAATCATTTCGTTAATGATACATAGCCTTCCAGGACCATCTGCAATCATGCAAGCCCATACCATTACACTGGCTGCAAATTTCACTGATCGTTTCATGCAGTTCTTCTGACATGCTTCTTGCTTCATTCGCCATACACGAACACAACGTTCCCCATATGTTATGCAAAACACTCTCTTACATAATGAAAATAATTTTACAAAAATAAAATATTCACTCAAAATTTAATATTTTATAGTTTTTAATTTTCTTTAATAACATGCAAATTTGCAAATGTATTAAAACATCCACTGCTGCTCTTTTTCAATTGTACAACAGTGAAATAAAGCTAAATGGAATTCCAAATACAAATAGAATTAATTATTCTAATTTTTTTA
Source organism: Maratus michaelseni (assembly GCA_963931845.1). Taxonomy (NCBI): domain Eukaryota; kingdom Metazoa; phylum Arthropoda; class Arachnida; order Araneae; family Salticidae; genus Maratus; species Maratus michaelseni. The sequence goes on along the minus strand of OZ007590.1, from coordinate 267,847,725 downwards.
TTTGGAGCTGTATAACATTTCTATGAGAAAGATTTTTTACATTATTAAATTATTATGTTAAATTACAGAAAAGTATTTTGAGTAAGTATTGATTATTTTTCTTTTCTTTTCAGTATTTAATTTAAAATAAGTATTGGATATAGTTTTCTATTTTGATTTTTAAACTGAGATTTTAAATACTCTAATAATTGTTTATATATAAAATTACACAACCATATTATAACAAAATTTTTATCTGATACATTACTAATATTTTCTAATACAAATTTATTTATTTTAAATTAAAACTATCCACAGTACTTTATTTGTTATTTATCTTGAATAAAATGTACTTAAGTCTCAGATTATGCCACAAAATGTGTTTATGCCAGTTGTTGCCAGTTTCTGCCGGTTAAAACTGGTTATAACCACTTTTTGCCACTGGCACGGCAGAAACCACTTTCTGCCTGCAAAAACCCAGCCCTGGTTTCATGACGATAACACAAAAGTGAACTTAACCCTGTGTGTCGAATGCATTCTCTTTATCATGGTTGTCAGCTGACCGAACTATGCTGCCCGAAGTGAACACCCTTCGGCACCCCACAGCTGATCAGAAGGCATGCATAGTTGTGTAAACAGCTAGAGCAATCTGAGCGAGCGACAAAGTGTGTCACTACTGAATCGCCATCTATTGACAAAATTGAAGGTTGTTAGTCAGAATATCGCAATAGTGATGGATGTCGAAATCAAATTTTCCGGAAATTGTTTTATTTGACATTATGTAAAATTAAGCTTAAAGCACTTTTTCTTGTTTATCTAATATTTTGCCAGTTTTTTACCTCACTTTTGCTTTTGCATGAATTTTTACTTAAAATTAATGTCAAGTTTTTAATGCTTCATATAAGTTATTTTGGATTGTTATTGTACGTTTATTTATTTTTTTTAGGTATTTGGTATTCTTTGATGATGGCTATACACAATATACAAAGCATGAAGATATATATGTTGTTTGTGCTCAAAGTAAGAATTTTTTTTTTTTGATGCTGAATTATGATATTATGTCAGTTTTTGAATTTTGAATTGATTGTGACTAAAATACTTTGCTATAAGGTTCTTCTGGTATTTAAATCAAGCAGTATGAAAAAATATTTCATACTTGCCTAGTTTTTCATTATTAATCAGCAAATGAATGGTGACTGCAGTTCTTGCTCTTTTAGGGTTCTTGCTGTCGATTGCCATTGTGCCAAATCTCAGAAAAATGCTCCATTTGGCGAGGAAGGGAATGATCAAAATTTCCAAATTACGAGAGCTGAATTACTTTTTTATTCTTTAACAACAACTTATTAACAACAACTTATGTCGACATCTAACTGAATCTGAAATTTGATGTAAATCCATGCATTAGTTCTTCAGATATAGTTATCATGATAATAATGAAAAAGTAGCATAGCAGCGCCACCTGTTGAACTATTTAAACCAACACGAAAGCAGCATCTATTTATGTTAAGGTCCAACAGAATCTGAAGCTTGGTGAAATTTCGTGCATTAGTTTGTGAGATATAGCTATCATAAAAATAATGAAAAAAGTGATATAGCAGCACCACCTGTTGGGATATCTACACCAAAACGTAATCTGCGTCTATTTATGTCAAGGTCTAACTGAATCCGAAGTTTGATGAAAATAAGTGCATTTGTTCTTGAGATAGAGCTATTGTGAAAATCGCGAAAAATGCAGCTTAGCAGCGCCATCTGCTGGGCGATTTTCACCAAAAAACTAATCAGCACCAATTTATATCAGGGACTAACTGAATATAAAGTTTTATTAAATTTCGTGCACTAGTTCTTCAGATAGGGAGCCCACAAAATTTTTGTCACATACAGAGTCACAGACTTGCAGACAAACATTTTCTAAAAACATTCAAATGATGTTCAGGACCTTTTAAAACGTATAAATCTGTCGAAAAACGGTAGTCAACAATTTTCATGAATCCAATACTTTCTTATTGTAAAGATAGAAGAAAGTAAAAATCAAAGCAGCTTTCTATTTTGAAAAATTTATTTTGAACTGGCTCTTAAGTTTTTACCCTGTAACTTCAGCATCTAGTTTCAAAATTTTTAATTATGCCATGATACTATTAAATATCCCAAATTCCATTGAAGCATTAAGAGATTAGGTTGTCTGTGTTGATTTGATGTGGAATGATTGAGTAGTTTGTTTACTTAGATACATAGATTTACATGCTCCATAGTTAACTAGAGAGTCTCTACCTTTTTCCAGTGCTGATGGCGGTCTGCAAAATATCCACTCTAGAGACAGGATGTCTCTTTCGTTTTGTCCGCACGGCTAGCAGTCTGCAAAACTTAGCACACAGCACGTGCCGTCCTGCCGATGAACTCTGTCATATCATCAAGGGATTTCTCCCTTCTCGTTCTCAGGTCCCGAAGAATTGCAACCTTCTCTCTCGCTGCTCTCCAAATCTCGAGTTCCTCACAAACCTCTCCCTCCGGCCATCCTCAGCCGAGGGGGAGAGGGGGGATTTGGGCGTTTACAGTTTATCTCAGAGCTCCAATAAAGTTCGTTCGCCTTTCCTTATGAAGCTATGAGTTTTCATAAGGCACCGTTGTTGCCAATTTCTGTCTACGCCAGGCCAGGGCAAACTTCCCCGTTACCTGTTTTGGGAGAAGAAACTAATTATTTACCTCCCTTCCATAACGAATTTCTCTTATTACCTTTCTTTGACCATTCGTGACACCACATATCCTATTTTGTCTAAGAAGGCAGATATACTTCCTGAGCGTGAGAAAATAATGTTCAAGATGGAAAGACCCATCTATTATTCACAAATAATCTAATGGGGACTTTACATTGGAGTATTTATTCATTTCTCTATGAACTTAATAATTGAGCTTAATATCATAAAATTCTGAGGTGGTTAGGCAGAAAATGCCACTTTTTTGTGTTGATTTGATCCTGTTGTAATATGTGTCACATTGACTAAATGTGATATTTAATAAACCTCCCCTCCTCCTCCCTGCAAATATAAAAAATGCAAACTTATCTTTAATTATTAAAGCCACTATCAATTAGATTTTTATTTCTTTTCTAGAAAAATCAGAATTTTTAAAAAATAAAAACTTGCCGGTGTATTTTTTTGATTTTTTGAAAAACTTACTCAGTATAACAATTTGTGCCTATATTCAAATATTGAAATCCATATCTTATATACATTTTAAATTATGTATGTATCTTAAAATCACTGAATTAAAATTGCTGAATTTAAAAATTTGCACACCTTGTTTCTGGCGACCTTCAACTTGCTTCATCATTGAATGATAGCTGTTCTTTTGACTTCGAAAAGATTAATTTTCATTTGTTTTACTGCAATCAATTTAATCAAATGTAAATTGAAATATGGGGTTCTAATTATCGGACCTTTTGGAATCTGCGTCAAGAAATAAGCTTAGATGTATAATTTTCAAACCAATAAATGGAATATTTAAACAAATATTAATAGAGCTTTTAATGTCTCAGTACTGTAAAATTCTGCAATTTCGTTCCGAATGTGAAAATGAAAATTTTGGGGTCCTGCTCAAAGAAGGCATCTCATTGGTTCGTTGCTACCCTTGGCTCGAGATGTAAATCTAAGCAGAGATGTATTTCTTTCTTTGTCCCAATAAAAACAATCCTTTTTCTCTATTTTCTCATTGCAGTTTTGCGATATTTGATAAGATTTTAATTAATATATGGGGTAATATTCAAAATATTAAAATTCTGATTCTCAGGTGCACCAGGAGAGGTTTTGAACTATCCTCACCTAAGTTTTCAGACTTCTAGGTGTGCTAGATTTTCCTAGCCATTGCACACACACAGACATACACACAGAGTGAAACTTTCTTTTATTAGTATAGATATGTATTTGTGATTGATAAACATCATGCTAAATTTGCTACATTCACATAGTCAATATATCAAAAGTGCTGTCAATTATGCAAACTCAGTATGTGAAAGTTTATTTGACCTTTAGTGAAATTAGTTGAGAAAACATTTGTAAATTTTCCTAAATTTCTTCAAATGAGCATAATTGCACCCTTCTCTCTTTTTACTATTTTATTGCTGTACTCTTCTTAACCAATGTCTGTGTATACATGTATGTCCATTAAATGTTTGAATCTAAACTTAATCATCTTTCATACATTTTAGGTGTTGATGTAGCTGATGATGTTCATGTTCATGTTACGGATTTTGTCAGGGGGTATTTACAGCAGTATCCTGAGGTAAGAAAAATATGTTTTTCAGTGAACCCCCCCCCCCCCCCCCCTTTCCCCCCCCCTCTTTTAAAGTTTTTTTTTTTGATAATTTCTTTTATGTTTACTATTATTACAGCGTCCTATGGTGAAATTGGCAGTAGGCCAGTATGTGAAAACTGAATATAATTATGAATGGTAAGTTTTTTAATTATTTGCCTTCATTATTTTTCTTTCCATTTTTTTTTCTCTCTCATTTCTTGATAAGTTTTTAAAGGCAGTCTTTAACCCTGATAAGCATCATGGAGAAACTGTAAGAAATTAAATGTACTTATAAAATTTTTGCTGCTTCATTAACTTTTATTTTTTCAGTAGCTTACCATTTGAATATCATCTTAAAAAACACATATTTGATACCTTTGCCTTTGTTTACCTCAAATATAATATAATAAAAATGAACCTTGTGGTGGGAGCCTCTCACTGCTTTCAGCATTGTGTTCAGTGATTGTTGATATTAGATTGTTGCCAGTCACTATTCAAAGTCATGTTTGTTACAGCAAACAGTTTTGCCTGTGAGACAGGACAAAAAACTTCCCAGATTTTTTCTTTTCATACTCATAAATTTTGCATTGTGTTAGTTTCTTTTAAAAATTCACCAAAAATCAGTATATTAATATTTAAATACTTTTTTTAAACGATTCTCGAATGCTTTCCTGATACAGGGATATAAAATTTAACTTTGTTGACAAAGACTATATACCAAAACCTTTTAATAGAGATCAAAATCCCCTTTTTTTAAAACAAATTTTGTAAAATCCAAAATTTCTGTATGAACGTTAAATAAAGTTTATTGAAAAGAGGACAAAATTTACTATATTAGGCTAAAATATTGAAACTGATTCCTTTTTGAGTGAAAAAATTGCTGCAGAATGCAGAAAAACGCTATGTGCTATAGATTTACCCAGTCATTGCACACAGAAAGACACATGCACAAGCAAACACAGGAAGAAAATAAGAAAACTTATAATAAAAAAAGAAAAACGACCAACACCTACAAACTCTACGATTTAGTTGTGATACAGAAAACCCAGTTCGGTACAGGTATCAAGTTTAAAGTCTAAATTTCTTGATCCCTATGAAATTACTACAGTGAAAGGAAAGGACCTGGTACAATGTGAAAAAAATTGGCTACCATGATGGTCGAAATGTAACTTCGAGTGCTGCTGATCTTAAAAAACCATGGACAAATTGATATTTTGAACTGTGAACTTTGATACTTTTTATTGAACAATTATGCCTTTGAACTTTTAATTTTTTGAGCAGTCTTCAACCATCAGTGTTGTTTAAAACAAGTTTTTTTAGTATTATTTTCATATTTTAATACTTTAGAAAACACTTCTGTTCCAGTATTTACTGTTGTTTATTGTTTTGCTTTTTTATTATTTTGCTTGTTTATTGTTTTGCTTGTATGATTTTTTTTTTTTTTTTGTGTGTATGTAATATTTTTAGATTTTAGTCGACTGGTTCCTGATCTAATATACTTGGTAGATGACGATTGTGAGGACACAGCACAGTCTGGACGGCGGAAGCTGTGGGCGCAAGAGTTCGTTATCTGAACATTGGATTATGAGCCGCAGCAAATTTTTAACTGCAGCTCGTAATCAAGAATCCAAACTGCCCAAAAGATTTTGGTGTCTGTCTGTTTGTATGTCTCGCAATAACTGCAGCAAAAATCATCTTTTTAGTTTGTAATTTGTCTCTTTTAATCTATATAATCTCTCTTAATCTTTATAGTCTGTATGTTGGTCAGGTACCTGGAATTAGCTGTATAGTTTTTGGTCAAATTTAGTTCATTCGTTTGAAAAATATTGAAAATTTTCTTTTAAGTCATAATGCTTTTCAATAGGAAGTCAGACGATTTTCAAATATGTTTGTCAAAAGAAAAGTGACACATTAGGATAATTATTTTAAACACAAAATTTTTGGAGATCTTAAATCAAGGCGCAAAATTTCCGCTCACCAGCTCACCATTGGCGAGCAAATATTTATGGTTGGCGAGTAAGTTTTGTCTTTTAAATTGTTGTGCTTCAAATCAAAGTATATGTGCTCAGAATATCGTGCCTCAATCTAGTGAAATGCGGAAATGTTTTAAAATAAAGCAACAGCATGGCATTTATCTTCGAAAAGAAGAAAAAATGCAGCGTCACCCACTTCCATTTCTCTCCTACGGAGGAACGGACCCCCCAAACACAGCCTTCGCACCATGTAAGCGTCAAGGCTGTATTATAATTATAAATTTCTTAAAGTTCTATACTTCCTCTTGGATTTCTACAGGAAGTTGAATCCTTTAACACTAGAAAGACGGCAAAATCGAACTTCCTACAAAGCCTGTAGCGGTCAGTTTGACCGCTGTTTAGAAATTCCAAAAAATAATTACTTTTATCATTGCAAACATATTAAGCAACAAAATATACTTTATATTGAAATATTTTATTTACCTTTTCTTGGTATGGCACATTTTTTTAAGCTTTCCTTTCAGATAATTGCAGATGTAGATAATGGAGAATTTATTTATTAACATTCACATTGCACACAAGTAATGTTTTTAATAATATATTTAGTGCATTTTCCGCAAACTGCTGTTTTTGCAAGCTTGGCAAATATCTATGGTTTTATTTCCATTGCAATTTCCTATTTGACTGATACGTTAATGTATAGCCATAAGATTTATTTAAACTAACTTATTGTTCAGTATAAATAAGTTGGCTATTATTTAAATTCAATCAAGTATTATTGAGAGATAAGTGTTGGCAGTAAACTATCTGCTAATCATGTGATATTTCTATTAATAATTTTTGAATATTTTTTTTCAGGTATGATGCTAAAGTTTTAGAAGTAGATTGCAGTTTGGTGAAAATGCTCTTTGTAACATCCCAAAGGCATGAATGGATTTATAGAGGCTCAACTAGGCTAAAGCCTTTGCGAAATGAACTAGTAAGAAATCACTTTTTCTTTTTAGTTATTCAGTATTGTTAGGAAAAATATATCCATGAAATGAAAATTTTATTTTTCAAAATAAACGTTTTTTTAAGAGAATATATTTTTTAGGGTATATATTTTTCAGTTGTAGGTCTTTTCCTGAATGCTTAAAATCTCATCGAAGACAGTTGTTGCTTTGTTGTTACCTCAGATTTATCTTGTACAACTCAAGCTAATCTTATCTGTATCATGTTTTAAGGAAAAATAAGAAAATTGTAGATGCTTATTTGGCATTTTTCTAGATTTAAAAAAATAAAAAAATAAAATCCGTTTTTGAAAATTATTCAAAAATTCAGCAAAAATCAGTAAATGACACTAAAAATTTTAAATAAACTTTATTTGAAAATGTGTTATTTGCTTTATTAGATAGAATAACTATTGTAATTTTTTTTTATATATACAAGCAATGTTATTTGTAGAATCAAAAAGGATAGTGAGAACTAAACACCAGTAGTTTTTGTGGAGTCTAATGTTGATCAGATGCAATATATTCTTAATATCTCTAAATTCAAACTTTTAAGGTTGTCTCTTTATGAATTAGTGTATGTGAAATTTATGTTTTGCAAGATTTTAATTCGCAGAATTTGGTTTTGAACTACTTAAAATATGTGTGCAATAAAAGTGGTTGAAAAATTTCCTTCTATCTATATATTTAAAACACTAAGCGTTATCTTTCAACAATCCGTGAGAAGAAACTACTGCATCAAATTACATCAATGAAAAATATTTGGACACAGATTTGCTATCGTACATTCGTTTGTTCAAATGTTTTATTAATTAGCCATAGTTTTAAATTAAACTTTGACATCTGCGTATGACATCATAAAGTCAATCGCCAGAGGGCGCTGCAACTCTACCCAAAATTGAAATCTGACCGTCTGACTCTAATCGTAACTTCAAGCTATCTGGGAAGGTAGAATTGTAAACAAAGATCAATTACTTTCTAAAAATATCAATGTCACCAATTTATTTATTTTTAAGATTTTTTGAAACAATAAAACTAATACAAAAAGATTTAAAAATATTAAATTGCTCGAAATGTTGTTTTTAATCATTAATAAATTTTATTTATCAAATAAAAAGTACCCTTACATGCGTTATAGAAGCAGATGTCTCAGATTAGACACACCGGGATTGGTGCAGATTTTTTTGTGCCATTTTGGCGAGAAAACCTAATTTTCACACATTATTTTTTTTACACACTTGTATTTATTAATTATTTTTATATTATTTTATTCCAAAAATATTTTATTCCTAATAAAGAACAAAAAAGAAAATCTAATATGTGTATTATCAATAATAATCCTAATCATTAGCAACAATTTTATTATAAAACACTAGGTTGCCATACAAAGCAAAAATCGCCATTTTGGTGCCAAAAAGAATCCCCCTGTGCATCTGCAACATCTGTACTGATTTAATTAAAATTGTTTGGGTACACTGCATATTGCAAAATTAATTAAATTATAGATTATTTTTTCTTTCTTGGATTAAAAATAAGAAAATTTAATGCTTAACAAGATATACAATTATTTGATCGATCGGAAATTTTTTCTTAGTTCGGTCTATACTAAAAACAAACATTTTACAGGTCACAGGAAAATTGCCATAAATGAACTGCTCCATCAATAGTTATGACAGGAAGTTCGATAAAAACTAATAATCTTAATTTTACAACGTTTATGCAAAACACCACAGATCACACACGCTATTTTTATATAAGTAGGGGATTTGTTAAAAGAATAACAGAACTAACAATCTTCATTAATCGAATGCATGAAAAAGTAAACAAATACCGTATTTTCGGGCGTATGAGCCGCGGCACATACGAATAGAATAAACATACGAATGCATAAAATAATCTAAGTGCGGCTCTTACGCCAGGGCGGCAGGTACCGTGATTTTTTTTTTCATAGGGATGTCTTATAATACCTGATTTTTTCAAACCATTTTTACCTCTTGGATCAACTGTCACATGTTCTTATATTTGTACCAAAACATTAGAGAAAGTCTCCCAACCTCGGATGTCCGTGAAAAATTATTTGTTTATTTTTGAGCAATCAGTGGAGTGAAAAATGTTGGTTTCACCAGCTCTCAAGTTGAAAATGATTATGTTTTCTGTGCACCCATCAATAAGCACTGTATTCTCGGGATATTAGAATAGATATAGAGCTGTCGTGACCCTTTCCACTGATGTTGGAAATATTTTTTTTATCAGTAAGTTTAGCTTACCATTTGCTTAAATATTGTCCTCTTAAACTATGTGATCATCCCCCTTTCAGAGAAAGTACTTTTGTTTCAGCGCCATTATTTGTTTACCTGTTCGCCAACACTTTTTCTAAGTTTAGTTGCCTCAGCTTTGTAAGGCATATAGATGGACATGATGTTCCACAATTGCATGATGTCGTACTTTTTATGACGTATGCTGCACCGTGATTTGTCCGGATAACTAACTGTTCGTTTCATGGTTCATATGCAAATGTCTTAGTAATTTTAATGTGTCTTTGGTAAACAGGATCTCCCCCCTTCCTTTAAAAAAAGAAAAAAACAGGAACGCTACTAGTTACGCTGACGTGGTTTCAGCAAAGTCACTACATGATATTCTTTTATATATTTATTTTTCCGGCACTTTAAGGGAAAATATTTATATGTATATATTAATAATAATACGATATTTCTTTACATTTAATTACTAGTTTAATTCATTCTTTTGTGGCGTTTAAGTGAAAATATTTATAAGTAAATTTGAGCTTCTTGGGTGCAGCGCTTACGTGGATATACTTGAAAAAAAAAAAAAAGATTTTCATAGATGCGATGCTTACGACGGTGCGGCGCATACGTGGATATACTTTTCTTTAAACAGATTTTCAATGGTGCGGTGCTTACGACGAGTGCGGCGGGTATTTCCGAAAATACGGTAAGTGATTTTGCAAATCTTAAAAATATATATTTCTTAATACAACTATAAAATGCAGAAAAAAAAAATATTATGGTACTTCTCCATTATCCCATCAACCACTTTCCATTTAAAAAAAAGAAAAAAAAAAACTATCGCCAAACTATTTGCCAAACTGTAGCGAATAAACAAATGGAAGAACATTGCCATTAGAATCTCTCAGGGAAAGTAAAAAAAAAAAAGAAGAAGAACGAAAAAGAAAAAATGAATTAGGAAAAGCCCCATTCACTAAAGTATCATTTATCAGTAACTTTAAACAATAAAATTTACAATACATTAATGAAAACAGAAACAAAAATAATCTTCGATGTTTATTTATTTACATTATTTTTCTTAATCATGCCTCTCGACTACTGGATAAATGTTTGTGATACCAGTTGAAATTGATCTAATGTATGCTATATTGTACTACCTATTTCTATGCATTGCAACATTTTTTAGAGTTTCGTTCATCTCACGAAACCTTATTACTCCCACTCCGTTATCTGTCTGTCACAGAGCTATTCTCAGAAACTATGTAACTTACAGAGTTGAAACTTTGTGTATATAGCTGAATACCAGCTATAAAGAGCTCAAAATATTAAAATTTGAAAAATTTGTATTATTTTAATAAATAGAGATAGAAAACCGAAATTCTAACAGACTTTTCCTATTAAATTTAAACATTTTTCGTTATAGCAGATGCCAAAAATTAAAAATCCATGATGAAATTCTTTCTACAATAATTAATTTTCTATTAGACGATTTCGACGTGAAAAATGAAAATCAAATAAAAAGTTTCACCAATTGAAAAAAAAGTGGTAATAAAACGGAAATTTCAAAGATTTCTCAATAATACAAGGAGTATGAGTATGTACACAAAGCAGATTAATATCACGTCATTAGAGAATTAAAAAGGAAATCTGACGTCATATTGGAAGTTTAAAGAATTTTTCAGATGTTTGAGAATAATACAAAGAAAGCGAGTATCAATATGAGTAATAGACAATAGTAAATATATGAGTTTGAAAAACATATTGAATCATGATAAAAATCCGATTATGGAAATATTCGCATATTTTAACATTTTGAAGGTGTACAACATGTTTAATTTTGAAATAATTTTTTTGTATCTCATTTAGTCCACGTGACAGATATTATTATGACAGAATATAATAGCCGGCTTCGCCATCGGGCTGGTTTGGATACTCGAAAAAACAAAAAAATAGACTGGTAAATTTTTACTTTATAAAACACAAAAAAAAACTTTTTTCTTTTTTTTTTTGGTTGCTAAATGAAATTTATTTGGATTTATTAAAGAAAGGATAAAGTGTTTTGAAAGGAATATTAAACGAAACCCTTTGAGCGATCTTCGATCACACTTACCCACTTGTTCAATGCTTTTTCTCTTTTAATATCATGATGTCGAAGGCGTAATTTTAATTTTAATTAATGAAATAACTAATAAATCAGTGAAACATTATTAAAAATACATTAAATGTCGAATTAAAATTCCCTTGATGAGATAACAAGCACATGTAATGCATTTGACGTCAACTGAATGTGACGCCATGATTATGCTTTTTTGGCGTTAAATCGATGAGATAACGGAGAAGTACCAAAATTCTTATAAATCGTATGAAATTGAAGGGCATAGGTATTTAATTTGTTTGAAAATACGATTAACGTTTCTCAAACTTTGACGCTATTGTTCGTTACAATACAAATAAATTACACTTGAAAATCTTAAAAATCTGCCTCATTTGCAGATTGTATATTATTATTGTACAAAAATTTCTCCATCTTTACATAAAAATGTATTAGCTTAAAACAGTGGATGCGTTTTAGAAGATATGGATTTGAAACGAACAATGATTAAAAAGGACATTTTAAAGCATTTTAGAAACATTTTAAAACTTTTTACTTTCTTCTATCTATAATAGAAGAAAATATTATAATCGAAATTTTTTTCGACTTCCGGTTTTCGACGGATTTACACGTTTTACGGGTCAGAGATTCCGAAAAATGTATTTTTACAAAATGTCCGTCTGTCCGTCCTCATTGTATCATTGAAAAGTGTATGAAGTTATGCTTCAAATTTAACAGAATTTTTTTTCGATGTTTTTGGCTATGGAAAGCAGGTTCTATTAGAATTTGGGGATATTTCGACGAAAGGGGGCGCTGTTATCGATATTTTTGTTCCATTTTCACTATTGTATCATCGAAAAGTCGAAAAGTGTATGAAGTTATGCTTCAAATTGAACCACATTTTTTTTCTATGTTTTTGGCTATGGCAAGCAGGTTCTATCAGAATTTGGGGATATTTCGACGAAAGGGGGTGCTGTGATCGATATTTTTGTTCCATTTTCACTATTGTATCATCGAAAAGTGTATGAAGTTATGTAGATAATTGAACCAAATTTTTTTAATATGTTTTTGGCTGTGGCTAGCAGGTCCTACTTGAATGTGGGGATATTCCGCCGGAAGAAGTCGCTGTGATAGCCATTGAAAGATTTCAAATTCAAAAAGATGTACAAAAAAATTATAAATCCTAAAAGTTTTTTCCGTTAAATGTTCGGCCTTGATCCTGAGAATCCGGAACAATTTTTGTTTTGCCTGTATCTTAAAAAATGGCGGAGATATAGCGGTTTGAAATTTTAGGGTGGTTGACATTTTCAAACAAGACAGCAAAATTCATCCATAAATGGGTTTAATTTGTGAGTTTTAGTTAACATGGTTTCGTCAGATTTTCTTTCATTGTTGTAAACATTGTTCCTATTCTTATGTGCTTACTATATATTTATATTCGCCAACGTCAAATTCTCGCCAAGCTTGGCGACAGTTGGCGAAATATCGCCAGATTTGGCAACAAAAATATGTTGCCATAAATGAAGCCAATTTGGCTGTAGAGGACTAATTTGGTGATATTTTCATTCAAATTCAATGTTGACGATAACTGGGAATGAATCTTCTTTAATTGGGTTCCACGCATTTTAGCTTCGTGTTTTCCAGTAAAATTAGCTAAAATCGTAAAACCAAGGAATAGGGAGGCTATCTGTTCCTGTCGGTACAGGCCAGAAGGACTTTTTGTAGTTTAGTATACATCAGTTGATCGCATCCTGGTAACCCGACGATTCGCAAGCAACTGAGGTACAACAGAATGACGAAAAATGTTGATTTTATTGGCGATGTGATTACGAATTTCGAAGTATTAAAATGACTGAGATAGAAGAAAGTTTTGAGATTGGCACATCTGACTAGTTTAAATGTTGAATTCCGATGGTGCCTTTGGGCAGATGTAATGCACATGCGCATAGCTCACTCAGTTGCATTATCACAGGGGGAGAGATGTGTGCTTTATTTACTGAATATGATGGGGATGTAGGAATATACTATTTGTATGATACTTTATAGGTCCATGAAATTTTCTTTCTTGCAGTACTGAATATGGTGGTAATATCGAACTGAATTGCATTACATAGTTGTTTACAGATTGTTTTTTTGGAGTTTGCATCGATGTCAATGGTGGAAAAAACTTTTAAAATAAAATTTTTGAAACACTTTTTCATATTTTCCCCCTGTTAAATAATAAAGAAACTTATTTTACTGATATTGTTATAGTAATTTTTTTCCATTAAGTTTTGACGAGTTTCATCTAGTTTAAATTAAATTGAAGTATTTTGTGCTATAAATGTCTCATATTTTAGGCAAATGCTGAAGCGCATCGTTTGGAAGGCAAGAACAGGAGACGTCATAACATTCCAAGAAGGCCGCATCAACCATACGTTGAGTACACAAGGGAAGATGTTGTTACTATTGATTCAGGTAAAATTGTACATGTGTTGAGAAAGTTCTGACAGTTAATGTTAAATCTGAAATTCCGCTTTTTGTTCTAAGGTAAAGTGCCCTAAAGCTGACACACTAGAAACAATTCCTAAAGCTGACATCTTTAAGTAAAACAAATATTTAAGGCATTACCAATTTTCTAAAATAATTTTAGAATGAGTTTTCCTTTCTTCTTGAATGGCAGCACTGCTTAAATCCAAGATAAAGGCTTTTTTTTTTAGGGGGGGGGGGCGGCAAATTGTGGTTGCTGTCAGTTTTGTAGAAAATTCTTAAGCATTTTATCAAAAGGTAAGTGCTTTAAATTAAGGTTTAATTGCCTTATTATATTACTTAAATCCTTTTTTTAAATAACAGATAAGGGGGATGTCCAGTTATATATATATATGTGTGTGTGTGTGTGGGATTATGATAACCAATATGTTGTTTCAATACAACAGAAGATTCTTCAAATATAATATAAACAAAAAGGTTTAATAAAATAACAGCATATACAACTGAAGATTCAAATACAAATATCAAACAGGATTAATATTTATGAACGTACCAACTTCCGTATTTTAATATAAACATTTGCAAGCTTCCCTGAGCATTGCGTCAAAAATCCATCAACTGCTATGGCTCAAATCTATGGAACAACCGCTCGTACTGGCGTGCTTCTCTTGGTCTTGCGTGATCATCGCTTTTATTGCTGCTCGTGAAATGTAATAATACATTGAGTTCATATTATTGTTGTTGTTACTTCGATAATTCCCACATTTTCGGTCATCCTGACGTTCTGGCGACCTCGACAGTTCAATAATTCTCATAAAAATTTAGACACAAATTCAAACAAACAAGCAGATAAGTATAAAACTAAAACATCTCACTTTATGCAGACATGTTACTCCACGGCTTCATATATTCTGCGGCAGTTGATGTCTTGTTGGGACCATCATGGTTCCCAATTTTCTCTACATCATAACGGTCACATGGCTTTACTTTAGTGATCTTATACGGTCCATGGAATTTTTCCTTTAATTTAAGTCCTGTGCCGTACTGCGTTCTTTGGATTGCCACGAGATCATTTAACTTATATTTATTAGGTTCCTTCCTCTTCTTGTTAAACTGCTTTCTATTTTCTTCTTGTATTTTCAAAATGTTTTTTCTCGCTTCTTCTCTTACGTTTTCGCGTTCTGTCATCACGTGGTTTAACTGTTCCTCTTCTAGTATTTCTTTAATTCTTATGTCATTTTTATTTTTCATTTTTACAGCAATCATCAATTCAAATGGACTGTATTTTGTACTTCTTGTAACCGTACTATTGATGATTCTCTGCACATCTGATACATACTTATACCATTTCGTGCTCTCACTACCTGCTAGTTTCGCTAGCACAGGAATCAGGATGCTATGAATTCTTTCGATCTGTCCGTTCCCCCTGGGCATTCCCGCCGTTATTTTCACTTGTTGTATCCCTTGTTCCTTGCAGTATTCTGCAAATTCATCTGATTTGAATGCTGGTCCCCGGTCTGTTATTATTCTGCTGGGATTCCCGAACACTGTTTGTTGTAAGGATAACTTTTCGATGACTTCCTGAGCTGTTGTGGATTTCACTGGATAGAACCATGCAAACTTAGTAAAGGCATCTACAACTGTGAAGATATGCTGATATTTCTTATTTGTTGATGGCAATGGCCCAATATGATCAATATGATAAGTGCTTAATGGTATATCCTCCTTAGGTATGGGTTTTAGGAAACTTTCGGATTTACCTCTTTTTTTGTTATATAGAATACACTCGATACAATTTAATACCACAGTTTCAACTTGTTTCCTAAGATTAGGGACGTAGAACTCTTTTTTTACCAATTCTTCTGTTTTGGCTATAGCGAAATGTCCTTCATCATGTGTCTTACGAATAATCTCTCTTTGCATCTCTTCAGGCACTACGAGTAAATCTCTTCCATTTTCGAACTTGTACAATACATTATTCTTGATAAGATAATTCGTTTTTCTCACCCTTCTCGACTAAAGATTTTATTGTTTTTAACAGCTCGTCTCTCTCCTGCGCTATAGATATTCTAGTTGCCATCTCACTTTGTGATCTTGTAATAACTAAAACAGTATTACGGCTCAAAGAATCTACGTGTTTCATTTTAGTTCCCGCTCTATGCGTAATTTCATAATCAAATTCTTCAATGAATAAAGCCCATCTTGCGACTTTTGGGGGCAATTCTCTTTTGTTTAGGGTTTTTTGAAATGCTTCACAATCAGTTACTATTTTGAATTTCGTACCTAGTAAGTAGTTCCTGAATTTCTTTAGAGCTTCAATTATTGCTAGTACCTCTAATTCATAACTGCAATATTTTTCTTGTTGTGGAGTTGTTTTTTACTCATATATTGTATAGGATGGAATTTCCCATCATCCGCTTTTTGTAGAAGTACTGCTCCGAAACCATGGCTACTGGCATCGGTGTGTAGTTCTAGTGCTGATCCTTGTTTGAATAAATGCAATACTGGTTTTTGCGATAATATTTCTTTTAATTTTTCAAATGCCTGTATTTGTTCTGTATCAAACTTAAATGCGACATTTTTGCGTAATAGATCACTCAATGGTTTGGCTATTCGAGCGTAGTTTGGAATGAATTTACGAAAACAACCTGTTAATCCTAAATATGATTGCACTTGCTTTACCGTTCTTGGTTGCGGGAAATTTCGGACGGCTGATGTTTTCGATTCAGATGGCTGTATTGTCCCATCTTCAATCACATAACCGAGGAACTCTATTCTTTTCTTTAAAAACTTGCATTTTTTTAAATTAAGCTCTAGCCCATATTCTGCCGCAACTTCAAGCACTTGTTTCAATTTCTCTAAACCTTCTTCTTCAGTCTGCGATGGAATGATAAAGTCGTCCATACAAACAACTACAGTGCCGTCACGTAACAAATCTCTGAACACAGTGTTTATATGTCTTTGGAACCAGTTTCCTGATGTACATAAACCAAAGGGGCATTTCAAGAACTCGTATTCTCCTTCGTGTGTCACGAATGCGGTGTATTTCCTACTACTTTTCTCCTCAATTTCAACATGAAAGAAACCATTCTTTAAATCAAGGGTTGTGAACACTTTTGATTTTTCTAATTTATCAAAAACATCTTCAATTAAAGGTAATGGGAACCGATCTTTGATTATTTTCCTATTCAACTTACGATAGTCTATGCATAATCTATATGAGTTATCTTTCTTCCTGACTAAAACCACTGGTGCAGCGTAATCGGAAAAACTGCGTCTTATTATTCCTTCGCTTAACCACTGTTGAACTTGATTTTCTATTACTTCTTGTTCTTTCCAAGGAAATCTCCGCAGACGTTCACAAACAGGTATTTCATCTGATAAAATTATGTTCATCCATAATCCTATGTCTTTTGACTTATTTGGTTTGTATTCCTTTACCAATTTCTTTATTTCTTTTCTTATTTTCAAATTTCCCACGTGATTCAATTCAATTTCGTTATCATCTATGACACTCACTAAATTAATTAAAAAAATTACCTCTTGTATTATTATCGTTTGCAGCTAAAATATTTTCATCACGTGAATTATCTATCACTGATGCTTTCATTTCATCATTACTTCTGGCAGCATGATTCAATTTTATAACAGAATTCTTTAGAACTTCAATGTAACCTACTTGAATATCGTCACGTTTGCCAACGATTTTGATTCCTCTCTCGTCTATCGCCAACTTTAATTTGCTAATTACATCATATCCTATTAAAATATCATATGCAAGAGATTTCAAAACGTATAAATTTGCTGTTATTACAAAACCATCAATACTAATTTCCTATGAGAAATATCCTTTGGGGTAGACAACTCCATCTATACTGAACAAAGAGATATTATCTGAAAATAATCTTGGCGATCCGATCTTTGTATAATATTCATAGCTCACTAAACTCACGTCACTTCCTGTGTCGATAAGGACGTGTGCCTGTTCCCCGTTAATATCGATACCCACACAGCACACTTGGTCCCAGTGATGTCTCGAGTACATCGCAAAGTCTCATTATCATCACGTCTCTGTGTGATGTACATGAAATATCTCTGAGATAACAAAACAGGCTGCCACTGAGATGTATCTTTGCGATAGCCTGGAGACGCAAGCTGCCGTTTTCGCCCATGCGCAAATACGCGATGGTCATTCACGCATGTGCGAGTTAAATGGCGTCTAATGCAAAGCGAATTCATAGTGAAGGATGTGTATGCATGCCATGTTGTTTGCTGTGTGTTGGATTTCTGTCTTTTTTTTTTCTATTTGAGTGACGTTTCTTCAGTTTTTAGGAAAAAATCAAATAACTATGGTTATTCTTGAAGACTAAGCGTACATATAAATGATTATGTTAATATAATCAGGCTTGATAACTGCACTTCCTTTCGCAATTTTAAAGTAGATTGCTGTTTGCATTATTTTTCATATCCAGAGGAACTTTCAAAAATATTAATCTTCAAATATAATAATAAAAACTTGTCATAATAGAAAAGTTTGTCATAGCAAAACATATTAAAAACGCTTTGCAATGTTATAGTTATTTTATTTACATGTGATATTTTCAGCTTTTAGGTATCTAAATAAAATTTCTTTTTGATGTTTACTTTTTGTACTTTATTTAGATTTTTTATGTTAAAAAATATAATTAAACAATTTTCATTGCAATTCATTGCAAAGATCATAAAACATTTATATTAATATATATAAATCTACAATATCGAGTAATGGTATATTCTAATAAAAAATAATAGTTTTATTTGCAAAAGTTGAGAGATCATGAAAGGTAAGTGTTATAATTTATTAAACTTTATTATCGTGTTATGTATTTATACGTTTTACATTTTCTTAAATATATTTAAATGACTTATAAAGCTTATTCTGCAGTTTTATTTAATGTATATTAAAGAAAAATGTGTTGCGAGTTTTAAGTAAAAAATATAAAACTGTAGAAAATTAACATTTTACATTATGCGCACCATCCATGCAATACTAAACATTTTTTTTTATGGTAATTGTGTAAACAATGCAATGAGTCAGTATTCAAGTTGCATGCACTTTTGAACTTTTTTTCGGTATAAAAAATAATAATTGTAGTCTCTTATTTAATGTAAAAATGAACCATTCATTCAAAAATAGTTATATAAAGTTTGGAATTTGTTTTGTTCCTTTTTAAAAAGACTATTTAATTTTATTTTCTTAAAAGAGTATTGCTTTTTACAAATATGTACAGTTCAGATCTGTGAGGATTAAGTCTTAAGGATTAAGATGTATTACATCAGTGAAATTACTATGTATTCTTAAAAACTGAGAGTGCATCATAAGTTGAAATTTATTTCATTTATTTGTGCTGGGAGGGGGGGGGGATCCTGTTTTTACAATGAAATTCATGCAGTATTTTCTTAAAATTAAACACAGAATATATTTGTTAAATTGTGAAGATTTAGGTAGTAATATCTTTAAGGTCAGATAAAAAAAATAATAGTAATAAAGATAACTTTAGCTTCTCGATAGATTTTACATTATATGCTCATATGCTGCAGGATTATTTTAGAGGCTGCATTAATTGTGTTTGTTTAAATTATTATTCTAAAGTTATGTACTGCCAAAATTCAAGATAATTTTAAATATGCATTAAAAATAGGACATCAATGAAAAAAAAAAAAAAAAGAGCACATTTGTATCAATATATATTTGTGCTATACAATAGGGACATCAAAGTTTTCTCATTTCTGTAAATGCTCGCTAAATATGATTTGATAGAAAAACATAGCAATATTTTAATTTAAACCTGGTTAGTATAATAAGGTTGGTTTATTTATATTTTAATATTATTCATGAATTTATTTTTGAGCAATGAAAAAAATAAATTTAAACATTTTATTATGCATTTTAAAACTATTTAAAGTTAAAAAAATATTTAACACTGGCATGAGGAATTATTTTTAGAAACATGTTGTTTTATCGAGATGATAAAGTTCTTTAATTCTAATACAGCACGTGTTGATTTCTAGTGAATGAAGAAAATTGTTAAAATTTGCAAATTTGGTATACATCAGAAAATTTTCTCAGCATTTAGCACAGATTGCTTTTAAATAATTGAAATTAAAACAAATATAATAATCAAATTCTATCTGTATTAAAGGATGGAAAATTTGTTTGTATGAAAAATGATTGATTCATCAATAGCATTTTATCGATTCAAAGAAGCAATTTTTTAATATTAAACTGAATTATTTTAATCTGTAGGTATGTGGAATTTATGATTAAAGTAATTATTAATTTCTGATACCATAGTATAACAAACTGCAAAGTTTAACCCTTTTCACTTCAAATACTCTGCTGGAAAGGGGGGGGGGGTCGATATTCAATAGATTGCTTTTAGTAAGAGATTAATATATAATTTTCTATTACTGTTAATCATGATTAACAGTTGATCTTCATGAAATGCAAAATGTTTGCATTAAAAAAATATTTTTTAAACAGTTGAGTTTGAACCAGTAAAATTCATAAATTGAAATAGTGACACATATGACATATGATGTAATGTAAGCAGCCACAGGAGTGTTAAAAATAAAAAGTTGTCTTAGTTTTGGTTTAAAATGGATGAGAAAAATTGGAAATAAACATTGAATAAATGTATTGTATGAGTTTTGATTTTTAAGAAAATTTCAGGAAAAATTCATCAACTATGAACTAGAATGGAGTTTAGTCTCGTCAAGTAAATTTCAATACATACACACATTAAAAAAAGTATTATTGATTATAAATTTTACTATGCAAACACAATTCCAATAATTTAGGTACCCAGAATACAAATGATACAAGTCTATGAAAGCTAATTTTTTAGAAATGTAAACAAAAATTTAGAGTAGAATGGTAATGTCCTGGAATGAATTGGGATAATAAAGCAACACTGTTCATACTTAGAAAGAACATAGTCACTAAGCACTTTTTCAGTAAATTTTCATCTTTGAATCAGATGTATTCTGGATGCCTCAATAATTTTAATGAAAGTTGTCGAGTTGTCACACTATAGATTATGAAACACTTTCCAACATTTCCAGAATACTTTACCAATTAATAAAGTGGAAGTTGATGTCTAAGTAAACAATTTTGAAAACCCAATTTCAGCAGTTATTATCAATT
Source organism: Maratus michaelseni (assembly GCA_963931845.1). Lineage (NCBI taxonomy): Eukaryota > Metazoa > Arthropoda > Arachnida > Araneae > Salticidae > Maratus > Maratus michaelseni. The sequence goes on along the minus strand of OZ007590.1, from coordinate 267,826,504 downwards.
GTGGAAAAAATATTTGCATTATTTTGTGCAGTCTTGTATATGATCTGTAGATTTGTATATATACTACTTAGTATGTTAAAATTTAGTTCAGTTAGGAAACTCATAGCACAGTTGAAAATTCCCCTTCAGCAATTTCCATCAATAAACAGAAATGTACCCGAATTCTTTGCCCCCCCTCCCCCCAATCACTGAAATTTTTAAAAGTTGGCTCTCTGACACAAAAACAAATGAATATAAACAGATTTTATCAGGGAGTTCGATCTATTTCAACAGAACTTCTTTGAATATGTAAACTACTATTATAAATATAAAGATAATAAAACTGTATTAGTCATTGATATTTTTGCACAATAAGTACTCATGAAATCTATCATTCGATCTGCCTTGGCGCTATTTTTGCTTTTGATTACTGCGCAATGCACATCTTTCTGATTTGATGATCGCCAATTTTGGCTCCTATAATATTGGCTGGAACTATTTATTTGAGTGCTATTTCCATTACTACGTTGCGAAGCTACGTGGCCAAGGCCGTTACATTTAAAACACCTAATTTGTGCCTTATTCCTTTTGTTTAAATACGAAGGTTCATTTTGATGGTGTTTTAAGAAGTTATTTTAGTTCTTAGTGTTTCACACCAGTTTCAACTTATTTTATTTTATTGTAGATTCTGATGATGACAAGAGCTCTGTAGTTACTGAAGGTACCAAAGCAGTTAAACCTAGGAATACAGCTCGTAAATCACTTGCTACAAGGCCTTTTACAACACTTAATGTCAAAAGTAAGTATCTTTTAGTTGGAGAGTAATTGTTTAAATTTTAAGTAATTAAAGTTTATTGAGGAGTTATTTAAGTTTGGTGAGAGCAGTGTATTGTAAAAGTAAAGAGAAGTATATTTCTATATGAATAATAAAACATCTTAGATAGATTTTACATTCACATGTATAATGTGGGTTTTAATTAACTTATTACTTTGAACCGAAATAACTTCTCAGATCCTCAATAGATGTTGCTGCAAATGTAAGTTATGAGGAAGTGCATAAAAGACAATTGTCACTCCTACTCTTTTTCAAAATATCTTCCAAACTCTCATATTGAACTAAAGATCATAGTTTTATTGTTAAAAATTTATGTCGTGAAAATGCAACACTATTTTACAGAAGTTGCCTTTAATGTTCAAAAACCAACAGTAAGCCATCTAGAGCAATAGCAAAAGATCTAATAAGAAAATTGAAATGTTTTGGATGATTTCAAGGGAAAAATTGATGCAAAGATAACTGTTTGAAAAGAGGAAGTAATTGATTTAGAAAGAGCAATAATAGCTGAAGATCTTTCACTCGTCAAATTACTTTCACTAAAAAAAGTTTGTAGCACTTTCTCCAACATATCAAAAGTTATTTTAGTTCAAAGTTGTAGGTTAATTAAAACTCGCACTGTATTGTGTGTGCAAATAATATTTCTGTCTACAGAAAAAAATATTGTTATTGCTATGGAAATTTTTTTATGTTATGGTTGGGAAATATTTTTCTCGACCTAACCTACTATAAAATATTTTATGTCGTAGAAATAATCTACTTGCATTTTAAGGTCACTATTCAAAAATTAGCTGTCTAAACAAATAACATTGTACTGGCAATGTAGCAGGCAATGATTTACTGTTTGTCGACCACAAGAATAGCTCCAGCCAAGAAGTTTGGTTAGTGGCGGTCGCTATAGTAACAAGACCTGTCCATTTCGAATGGGGAATACGCGTGTGAGGAATTGGCGTAATAAAAGGTTAGATCACGTCATTCTTCTTCTCGGATCTACAGCAGTTGTGTTATCTTATTTTTTATTTAATTTTGCTTTTGCTTTTAAAATTATTTGTTCCCATTTGTTTAAATAATTTTCCTAATTTGTTAAACTGGAAAGATGCCCTTTCAGTTTAGAAAAGGTGAAGTCTTGAAATCGCAAGCACGTAAAATCACATATAATGTTGCGGAATTTTGTTCCAGTGAAGCTTCATCTAAAGATGTATTAATTCCGTTCCCACAAGCTCTGAAACGGGCTTCCTGAGCAAGTGGAGTTTCTGAAGCTACAATAAAAAAAAAAAAAAGAAATGAAGTCTCTGCATTGGGCTCATTGACAGATTTAAAATCACCTGGTAAACATCGTAAGAGACCATGTGAGCTAAACTGTGATATAGATGACTTTGACAAGTGCGTTATACGTCAAACGATTCAAGACTTTTATATAAGAGAAAGAAAAGTACTGTCTCTCAGAAAATTATTACCCGTGTTAAAAGAAAAAATTGGATTTTCGTGGAAAAGAGACACACTGTGCAAAGTCTTACATTCAGTGAATAAAATTCTAAAAGTTTAGAAGGTGTATTATTATTAAAAAAATTTTTAATGATAAAAAAAATTTTCCATCTGCAAATTGTTTTAAAATACATACTGAAATCTATAATAATCACTGAAGATCGGTCATTGTATTAATAATTTAAAGTCATTGATAATTATTAATGGCTATGAAAATATTAATTTTGAAAAAATTATTTAAGTTAATTTAATTTAATTTTTACTGTAATAAATTTCATGATTAATTCATATTGATTCATATTTTATTTTCATTTGTAAAATCTAAATATTATCATATAAATAAATCTATGAACCAGTTTTCTTTCACTCGGTGAATCGATTAAAATAATAATAAAAAAAGTAATAATAATAAAAACATCGCCAACACTCCCTCAAGGCGCTCAGTAAACTAATGTGAATGCCTATCTTCTGGCTTCCCCTGTCGAAAATGGAGCGAGTCCTGTTTCCACGGCAACAGACAGGCACAGACTTCTTGGCGAGAGCTATTCTTGTGATCGACAAACAGTATAATTCTGCACAGGGGAGAAATTCCAAGTTTCACTTGCAACAAAAAATTAAGAATTGTTAAGAGCTTTTATAACACAGGCACTCCTGCTTTCAACTTTAGTGTTTATTTACTACATTGAAAATAGAGTACTTTTCAAAAAATGAATCTTTCTATAATTTCTAAATACCCCCCCCCCCTTCCCCTCCATAAACGAAAGCTTCATACTTAACCTACAAATAATTCTTAGCATTGCAATTTTATTTCTGTTTTTTAACATCAGTAGGGATTTTAACATATCACTGATGAAAATTATCAATATTTTTATCTAATCTTAGAATTAACAATAATTTCATCTCATTTTCAGAGTGCAATTAAATTCTTACTTCATATTATTTACAGATGTGACCATTTAGTGCAGGGGTCAGCAAGTAATTTTAAATAGGGTCCGAATACTTTTGAAAATTTTTATCAAGGTCCAGAGAAAAAACACTTAAGTAATATTAGTACTTATTAATTTTAAATTGTTATTTTTACACATACATACATACACTATAAAATAGAAAAATCAGGTATTTGTTATGAAAAATTACTAATACACAAGTATACATTCTGAAAAATTTATATACACATTATAAAATAGAAAAAGCAGATAACTGTTGAATAATTAAAGATAATTGAAGATAATAGTTGAGATAATTGTTTTAATTAACTATTTATTGAAATTGAAAATTTTTGGCGGTCCACGATTCGACCTTAAACGGTCCGCCAGTTACCGACCGTTGATTTAGTGTTTTATTTTTTTACTATATATATTTTTTTTTAGTTTTTATCTTAGACATGAAAAGTTTATACACCTATAAGCACTTACTAAATTGCATAAGCGGAAATCACATTGAAAATTTATTTGTTGTAAAGATTAAAGTGCTGATTTTTCTGCTGTATTTGTACTGTTGATAAATAGATAATTTCAGATTTTACTTTAAATATTGTTTTTTAAAAACTAAAATCTCTTGTCTTAAAAAAAATTATAACAGTTGTTTAAAAGTATAGCTTTGTGATTCTTTTAGTTTTAAAATTTTTTAGTTTTGAAAAGATCCTTCCAGTTTTAAATCATCAATTACATCTGATGTATTTTCCTGTTCAGCTATGATTTAATCAGAATGTTTAGTCATTGAAAAATCTGGATAACTTCAAAAGTCTGGGAAATTTTTAGTTATGGAAATTTGAAATTTCTGAGAAAATGTAAGGGAAATTTTTCTAATTTGAAATTGCAGTTATAGAAAAATCTGTGTTGTCACTAGCAACTATAAGGGCGACTATTTGAATCTCTTTTCATCCCAAGGGTGCTATGGCAACCTTTTAAGTTTAAAATGCTGAAAAAGCAACTATTTCCATGCTGAAGAGATTGTTGAGTGACATTTTGTTACCTACCTTGAAACTTTATTTTCAAAGATAGAAGAAAAACCCTCTTGTTGTGTAAACTACTGTTTTAGGTAAAACAATTAATAACATAAATTTGTGTGACATTCTTGAAATTATTTGATTTGCTCCTGTTTTGATGTTCCAGAGTTTGAAAGGAGACTGTTTTATTTATTTGCAGGCAATCCTGTTTATCGTGTCACTGACAAAAAGTCCCATCTTGGTTATAAAGACACATCACGTATCAAATCATTTGTCAGAATTCCATTTCATGTTCATGATTGTGGTTATAGCTGTCGAGAAAGAGATGATCCAGCAAGGCATAAAGGAAAGAATCCATATCTTATTCCTATACTTTTAGGCTGGGAAAGGTAAACATTTTGTTAATTACTATGTTGTTATTTATAAACCTTTTTAAATTGATTTAATCACTGTATAAACAATTTTTTATTTTTTTTCCTCCATAGGCAGTTAAGAAAATATCGAGCTTTTGGACCTGGTCCAAAGCAAGTTGTAGTGTTTCGTTCATCATGCGGTCGACACTTACGTAATTTACAAGATATACAGAATTTCCTAGCCTGTGTAAAATCTAGACTTACTATTGATTTGTTTAGTTTTGATTCTAATGTCAACATCTTCAGATCTTTTAGGCCAAAAGAGGTATGTATTTTCAGAATTTATTTCTTTTTGCTAGGTAAATCAAATCGAAAACATTCACTTGAAAAAAGCCAAGTTCTCTTTCAAATCCTTTCTCTGTAAAAAAATGTGTTAAATCTATACTAATGAAAGAAAGTTTCGCTATGTGTGTGTGTCTGTTGGCGATGGCTAGCAAAATCTAGCCCACCTAGAAGCCTGCAAATTTAGAGTTAGGTAGTCCAAACCCTCTCCTGGTGTACCTGAACCTCTGATTTTTAATATTTTCAAAATTGGAGTAGCTATTAATTAAAAACTGATCAAAGATAGCAAATAAAAAATCTGTCTTCCGAAAACAGTTTGTGCATGCCCAGAAGCCATTTATTCATTCCTCCATTAAAAGATGAAACAAAGCGTGGGTCATTCCATTTATTTCTTTTTAAGTTTTTCTAAATTCGCCATGGGCGAACGTCTAGAAATGGGTCATTCCATGTCAAATCAACCAAAAATTTTCAATTTTCAACCTGACCCTTTCAGATTTTACTGAAACCTTCAGGAATCATTCTCCCTGATGATAGAAATGATAATATACTTTTATAATTTTTTTATCTCAGTAAATTTTCATACAATGAATTTTTTAAATTTAAAAAAATCATCATTTTACTTACCCATCATACGTAGTATAGGGTAAGTCTTGTAATCGTTTTGAAAATCGAAAAATTTTTTTTGACGAATTTACACGTTTCAGACACTGGAGATTCCGAAAAACATATTTTTAGAAAAAAAATTTTGCCGTCCGTCTGTCTGTGTGTCTGTAAACGCTCTATCTCCCGAACAAATTGAGATAGAGACTTGCAATTTGGTATGTACTTAGTATGTAATAATGGGAAGAAGCCTATTTCATTTCAATAACCTCGAATAACCGGAACTATTTTTTTCGGACTCTCGAAATATTCGTTCTGAGAAAAGGTATATAAAAATTTTCGAAATTGTTTATTTTAAGAAATGAATATAAAAGACAATAAAAAAACACAAATTTTGCATAAAGCATGAAGTCGATCGGACAATTAGTTGCAGAGATATTTGGAATCCTATTTACCACACTCTTCGATTTTTCATGACCCTGTATTTCATCCAAATTTCATTTCAAAGATATATTTTAATTGAAAATTTGACGCTTAATCAGATGCAATAAACCGCTAGTTAATAGGATTATTATTTTTGGAGTTATAAGGATGTTTCTTTCAAGCAATTCAGTAATCGAGCCTTTAAAGTTTATGACGTCATCAAGCCACGATTTTATTCGAATTGCAATGCATTTTATAAGTAGTTTACACATTTTAATATTTTACATTATGCATATCCATGATGGGTAAGTATTACGGTGGCTAGTTTTGGCTACAACGACTAGTTTTGGCTTGTATAAATGTTTTCAATTTTCAATTTCTCAAGTTCTATCAGGCGTAGAGAGTTGTTTGACCCCTCATTTTAAAGAGAAATTTCATAAGGTTCAATTTGATATGAAAGTTGACTATGCATGATTTTAAAAAAGTTAATTTAATTTAATTTAAAAATTTTAAATTAAATTTTTTTAAAATAGTGTTTTTTAAAAATTGAAAAAAATATATGTTTTTTGAATTCTGAAAGTTTTAGAGTGGGATCTCAATGGGATCAGCAGTTATAAAAAAAATAATGTTAAAAATGAATAAAACAGTGATCTCTTTAGCACAATCATAAAGTTGGCAAGGTGACAACTTTAAAAAACAGCCCCAATTGGTGTTTAACATTAGTTTTTTTAACATAACTGCTGATCCTATTGAGATCCCACTCTAAAACTTTCAGAATTTAAAGTTTATAACATTACAATACACATATTTTTTTCAAAATTTTTAAAAAACACTATTTTAAAATTTAATTAAATTAACTTTTTAAAAACCAAGCATAGTCAACTTGCATATCAAATTAAACCTTATGAAATTCTCTTTAAAATGAGGGGTCAAACAACTCTCTACGCCTGATAAAACTCGAGAAATATAAAATTGAAAACATCTATACAAGCCAAAAAATGATGATTTTTCGAAATTAAAAAAATTATTTCTATGAAAATTTACTGAGATAAAAAATAATAGAAAAGTATATTCTCATTTGTATCATCAGGGAGAATGATTCCTGTAAGTTTCATCAAAATCTAAAATGGTCAGGTTGAGTCACTCGTTGATTTGACATGGAATGACCCAAATACGGAAAAACCATCTACATATTCTGAAAGAACATACTTCAAACGATCATGTTTCAAATGATCTGGTTGGTTTGAAAAAATTTTACATTTAACCCTTTCAAAAAAAATAATCAAAAAGCATCAAATTCATGTTTTTTATTTTCTCCCTTTTTCCGAGCATTGCATGCACCGGACTACAAGAGATACAGAAAAACGAAGGTCACCAAATTAAAAAGCTGACTTTGCCCTTTTCAAAGCCACCTTTTGTTTTAAAAAATACAAAAATTAACCCTTCGAAAAAGTATATTTTCTGTATGCCGTTTTGAAATTTTTGCGATTTTGGCAATTTTTAAAAATTTGCATCGGAAATTCAGAGAAAGGTACGAAAAACTAAAAATACCAGACAATATCTACATTTGTTCCTTTTTCGACATCAGTATTTGTTTTTGAAAACTGCAAATATTAACTCTTCAAAAAAAAAATTTGTGCGCAGGAATCTCTTTTGCGAATTCCGATTTTCTGCGATATGTAAAATCGGCATCGGCTCTCTAAAATAACCAAACAAAAGCAAACACACCTAAAGACATCTACGTTCTATCGGGTTTAAGCAGACACCTTTAGTTTTAAAAAAATCACGTTAACCCTTTCGAAAACATTTTTTACCGTAAGTCAGTTTCGATTTTTTTAACTATGTCTCCTATCTTTAAAAATCCGAATTGCCGTTTATAAACAAGATACAAAAATCTAAAAATATCGCGCCTAATCTACATCCCTTTGTTTTTTAAAATCTGGTATCCGTTTTGAAAAATTTTAATTTTAACCCTCTGACAAAAAATCCTTTCCAAAACTCATTTTCGTTTTTCGGTCCAGGTTTAAAAATTGGCATTGACTCGGGAAATGTGAGTACGGACAAACAGTAGACTCCAGATCATAGACACGTTAATTTTCTTCAAAACGCACTGTTGAGTTTTAAAAAATATCTACATTAACCCTTTCGAAACCGATTGTTTACGTGCGATTTCCACTATTTTGGCAATGTTTACCTGTGGTTAAATTTAAATTCTACTAGGATTTTGGCTGGGTTGAGTGTTCTGAAAAGGCCTCTTTAAAAAGAGACTGCACCCTCTGGCAGTGGAAGGTGGAACTATAGGAGTATCTCTGGTTCTAGGAGCCCGATTATGACGGGGTTTGACTCATTCGACTTGATATCTATAGCCTTAAATATTTTAGTTGCACTTTCGACTGCCAGGATGCGAGTTCCGATCTTAAATTAAATTTTTAAATTAAATAAAAAATCTACTATTATTATGTGCTAAGTGCATATTTATGGCATATTATTTGTAAGTTAGATTTAACCTGTTTAATTGAAGTAATTTTATAGACAAAATTTTTAAATTGTTGGCTTTTTTTTTTTAAAAGTCAGTTAATTTTAATCATAGCATATAGGTCTAATACTAATCTTTATAATACTTTGGGCAATGCTCCTTCCCTTGAAAATGTTTGTTTTGACTTCTTGTGTCAGCGTATTCTATGCACCATATTTCTTTTATTACTCCCAAGTGTTTGTCTGTATGGAGGGCTGATATCTTAATTTTTTTCTGTGTGTATTTATCGATTTCTTTGTTTGATTCTCCTTTATTTCTTAGAAATTGCTTTTATTTCATGAAGTGTTTTTCCTTTGAATTCTTAGGTGTTTTTCAAGGATGATGATATAACTTGTGGTAAAGAAAATGTCCCAGTTTCTTGCGTTAATAGCTTGTCAAATGAGCCACCTCCTTATGTTGAATATTCTGCTGAGAGATTTCCTGGTGAAGGTGTATTCTTAAATTTGGATGAAGATTTTCTTTGTGGTTGTGACTGTACTGACAATTGCCAGGTGATAGAATTATAATGTAAAGTATAAACTATATTTAACAAATGTTTATCAAACTTTAGGATCACTGATGACAGGAAAAATTTTTCATGTAACAATTTTAGTGACAATATTAAATGAAAATAAAATGTATACATTTGTTAAAATTCAAGTAAAAAAATATCATAATGTGTTATCATGAACAAGTAATTAGCAAAAAAATCTCTTAAGAAAAGAAATCATGTTGAGGACATATTGTATATGATCTAAATGAATTTAAAATGGTTAATATTTTTCTCTTAAATGTATCTATAGAATTTATGTTCATTAGTTTTAATTAGGAATAGTCAGACAGAATTTTTTTTAAATCACTTAAAAAAAAAAAGGTTGTGCATTGTTTCTGAGCTTTGCCATTCTCTTTCATGCATAGCTTTTGTAAAAATAAACTAAAATGCATTTCCTTCGTATTACTTGTATAATTTTTTTTTTTTTTTTTTTGTCTAAAAAAAGAGAAGTATCACATTTTCTTTTATAATTTTTTACTATTCCTTCATTATTTTTTAATTTTTCATTATTTTTCAAAATGTATACATTTTTACTATTTCTATATTGCTGATCTTGCCAAAACATTTTCTTTTTCTTTGCCAATATTCTGACTTATGATATTTTAATAATTTTTAAGATACTGTTTCACCTAAATAATAAAAAAAAAAGGACTATGTCAATTACTATTACTATCACTGGACTAACTCTTAATCTTTATAACTAGCTGGCTTCGCCCACTAGGGGGCCATAATTTACATTGGGGCCTCAAATTGATATGAAAATCAAATTGTATAAAACCACAAAACAATAGCCAGATATCCAGGGCCTGACTTAGACTATCTAGGGCCCCGGATATCTAGCATATCCGGAGAAAGCCTGGGGCAAGCATCATTCAGTAGGCTCCCTTCTATCTATTCATAGAAATTGCTCATGAATTATTCTTATGTGACTAGTACTAAACTTCACACCTATTGTATATATACATAGAAATTGTACAATATCTATTCATAGAAATATGCAATATCTATTCATAGAAATTGCTCATGAATTATGCTTATGTGACTAGTACTAAACTTCACACCTATTGTATATATATATATAGAAATTGTACAATATCTATTCATAGAAATATGCAATATCTATTCATAGAAATTGCTCATGAATTATGCTTATGTGACTAGTACTAAACTTCATACCTATTGTATATATACATAAATTTTGTACCAGGTACTATTCACATCTGTATAACAGGGTATCACAACAAAGATAGCCACAACTTAAAAAGAAAATTAGTAGTAGGAAACTAGTTAGAAAATGATGGATTGGTTCGTTGACTGACTAACTGTATTTGTTTGCAAAATTTCCCTTTGCTTATCTGCATATTTCATAAGATGTCTAAAAAGAAAATCCCTCCGATTGGTCATCATAAATGGTTTTAACTTGCAACAGAGGAAAATGTCAATGAATTTCTTTTGAAACTAATTCTACTAAATTGTTATATTAAAAATTGTTATACTGGTGTATCTCTCTCTCTCTCTCTCTCCCCCCCCCCCAAACACAAGAGAGAAAATGTCAATGAATTTCTCTTGAAACTTAATTCTACTAAATTGTTATATTAAAAATTTTTATACTGATGTAGCACATTCTCTCTCTCTCTCTCTCTCTCTCTCTCTCTCTCTCTCTCGTGTTGGGGGGGAGGGGGGGGGGGCACCACAGGCCCTTCTTAAATCTTTGAAATTGATTATTGTCATAAAGTACTTTGGTTACTTTTGAAGAATTTTAACTATTTGGCACCCTTTATAACGAAAATCCTTATTACTTTCTTGAAGGGCCACCCTCAAATGGGGGTACGGGGCACCTGCCCTGCATGCCCTTGCATAAGTCAGGCCTTGCGGGTATCAAATAAATACTTATGTTAAATATATTATGTATGATGGTTTAATGCTTTTGATTAAAAATCTAGTACTCTCACTGCTGTATAACCATTGTCACGCTCGTTGACCTAAGCGTTCGGAGTTTTCTGTGGTTTTCTTCGAACCTTGCTATAAATACAGGTTAGGATCCCTTAGAAAGATCCCCATGGAGGGCACTCCCCTCTAGGGCCTATATCCCTCGTGTAGATAATCGCCCGTCATAAATCAACCAACCAACCTCACTGCTGTATACTGGGAAAAATGTTTGTCTTAACAGACAAAATCTTAATGAATCAAAGCATAATCATTTTTGAAATTCAAATAATGATAGCTATGAAGTACAAGCTTGCTTTCATCAGTCATGTATGCACCAAAAATATTAAAAAAGTTAGTTATTTTAAAATTAATTAACCTTTATTTATATTTAGTGTGGACTTAAACGCAGATACCAATTCACAAATCTTTATTAATTTGAAAAAAAAAATTAAAGCATATTGATATATGAAATCATTTCTCTATTTGTTTTAACTCATTAATAAAGGCAAAATTCATATAAAGATTTTTCAGTTTCTCAAATTAAAGTGGAATCTTGATAAAAGTATATTTTTAATTCTTTAAATCAATTTTAAAATATAGCTCGCTCTTTGAATACATCAGCAACTATCATATATATTATTTGTTATGGCAAAATATCTTTTTCTGTGCAAATACAGAATGGACAACAATGAATGAGGTATCATACTAAATGTTTTCGAACAGGCTTTTGATATTGTCAGAGCAGTGTCTAGCAAAAGCAAGGCCCATTGCAAGAACTTTTGTGAGATTCTTTTCTTCTCTCCACACCATTCTTTCCCACAATGTATACAAGCATAAGTGATCATGAATGTTGCTATTCTGTATTATATGGATTGTGGATATATAGTCTTGAATATACTGTAAAACTTTTGAATAATGAAGTATGCATTATTCTTTGAACATTAAGAAAAATTGGAATCTTTTGTAGAAATAGAGTCGGGATGAGCCTAATTTTATTGATTTTTGTATGGGCCTTTGATTGGAGATTTCGGCCTGTGCAAACCTGTAGCAGGAGGACAATAAAAATTTTTTATAAATAAATGATCAGTTTGGAATTGAATAACTAGATTTGATGATATTTAAGATGTTAAGGAGTTGTGAAAATTAATGTAAGATATTCTATTGATATAATTGATATTCTATTTCTAATTTTTCCTTTAATTTTTTTTTTAGAATCCCGAAACTTGTTTATGTCAACAACATACAAATTATGCTAGGTACGGTACACATTCTGGAGATGCTGGCTATAAATTTCGAAGGTTACGAGAACCAGTGGTTACAGGGTGAGTTTATAGGTTAATTTATTTTTTTCCATTTGAGTCTATGCAATTATTTTTTTTATTTAAAAATAGACCGAATGCTAGATAATTGTGCAGAGAGAGATGTTGCTTAATATTGTACCAAATAACAGAGCAAATTCTTCTGTATGAAGACGTGTAACTTTGTGGCTAATTTCAGACTATCCAGTATTTACCTATGATGTTTTGTTGTTGAATAATTTTTTCCCCCCATTTCTAGTTATTATATGCTGCATAAATCCCCCCCCCCCCCTTTAACGTACAAGCAAAGAAAATGCAGATGTTTTAATGGATGTCATTGGCACTTTCTGTAAATTCATGGGGCAGCAATTACTCTTCCTTACAGATCTTTCGCATAATATATTGGAAATCTACAGAAATGGGAGATTTTAGACTGTGAACTACAGTAAATTATTTTAGAGTCTATGATGAGGTTTCATCTAGGAAGACTCGGAATGCCCGATTTTCAAATATCTTTTTTCATTCATGTGATAATCAGCACTTCTGAATAATCCAAACTTCTTTCTCATATATTCTCTGATGAAACAAAGTCATCATAAGTTTTCCCAAGTTTTCGATTAACTTAAGCAGTGTTTTTTAAATTAAAACTATGAAGACATACTCATTGAATAAACAATTTGTTGTGCCATTTTCTTGTACAGAATTTTCTTGTTTACTTAATTTTATTTAAATATGTCTTGCTTTAAAAGTGAATCAAGTTTCAGTTGTTATCAGAGCTGCCAACTGCTACGAAAAAATCGTAGTTGCTACGATTTTGAGCCACAAACTACAATGCTACGAAAATCTGTCTAAAACTACAATTTTCTGCAAAAAAAAAAAAAAAAAAAAAAAAAAAAAAAAAAAAAAAAAAAACGCAAATTTCGTCACAGGATCACTTGAAAAAATGCGAAATTCGTCACAGGATTGTGCTCAAATCAATCTCGTCATTCGTTCGAAGAAAAGTCGCCAATTTCGTCAAAAGATCGCGGGAAAACGTGACTTTCGTCAGAGAATCGTGAATAAACGGCAATTTCGTCAAAAACATTGCAAAAAAAACGGAAAATTTCGTCAAAACATTGCGAAAAACGGCAAATTTTGTCAAATGATCGCGAAAAAACGGCAAATTTTGTCAACAGATCACGGGAAAAACGTGACTTTCGTCAGAGAATCGTGAAAAAACGGCAAATTTCGTCAAAAACATTGCGAAAAACGACAAATTTCGTCAAAAGGTCGTGAAAAAACTGCAAATTTTATCAACAGATCTCGAAAAAACGGCAAATTTTGTCAACAGATCGCAGAAAAAAACGTGACTTTCGCCAGAAAATTACAGTAAAAAAACGGCAAATTTCGTCAAACATTGTGAAAAACGGCAAATTTCGTCAAATGATCGCGAAAAAACAGTAAATTTCATCAAAAACATTGTGAAAAACGACAAATTTCGTTAAAAGATCGCGAAAAAAACCGGCAAATTTCGTCAAATGATCGCAAAAAAACGGCAAATTTTGTCAACAGATTGCGGGAAGAACGTGACTTTCGTCAGAAAATCGCGAAAAAATGGCAAATTTCGTCGAAAAAGCGGTAAATTTCGTCAAAAACATTGCGAAAAACGACAAATTTCGTCACAAGATCGCGAAAAAACTGCAAATTTCGCCAAACGTGAAAAATGGCAAATTTCTTTAAAAGATCGCGAAAAAACGGCAAATTTCGTCAAAAACATTGTGAAAAACGGCAAATTTCGTTAAAAGATCGCGAAAAAAAACGGCAAATTTCGTCAAATGATCGCAAAAAATGGCAAATTTTGTCAACAGATTGCGGGAAGAACGTGACTTTCATCAGAGAATAGTGAAAAAACGGTACATTTCGTCAAAAACATTGCAAAAAATGACAAATTTCGTCAAAAGATCGCGAAAAACGGCAAATTTCGTCAAAGAACCGCAAATTTTATCAACAGATCTCGAAAAAACTGCAAATTTCATCAGAAGATCGCGAAAAAACGCAAATTTTGTCAAAGGGACTCAAAAAAAAATGTGGTGGGAGTGCAGTGTACAAAACAGCCACCAACCAACCAACCTTCAGATAAATTTGAATTTGGTGTGCTACTATTTCTCATTTTCAAAGGTTGGCAGGTCTGTGTTATGGACCTTTTAATATTATTTTTGCAATTATTTTTAATATTTAAGCTATAATTTAGCAACTATTTTAGTGGTTTTAGGCTACTGCTTTACCAACCCTGAAATTATTTTTATGAAATGCACTAAAACGTGCATTCTGTAATACATGGGGTGCATAGCATTTATTATTCATTTACAGCCCCTCATTACATTATTTTTGTCCAACTATTTTACATGAAAATGATTGAACATTTTTTATGCAGCATTATATTACAATTTTTTCGTTTTCTGAAATTGGTTTTTTAACAATTTTTTTTTGTTTTTGCATTTTGTTTAGTTTTTTTAATATTCCAATTTGAAAATTTGTCTGAACTTTCATCTAAAATATCAAGTCTGTGTTTAATATTTTGTCGTTTTTAAACACTAAATCAGATATTTCTTGATTGTCTGTTGATTTATAATTTACAGAAAGTGCTACTCCACTTAATATAACATGGGATAAATCGTCGCATAAATTATTTTCTATTACATATGTAATAGAAAATAATTTATGCGACATACATATGAAGAAGATATCTTCCTCATATGTTACAATACTGCAATCAGGTGGCAAACAAACGATTTCCGGATCATCCGAAAAATCATCCAAATCTAAAAAAAAATGTGCAATCATCTTCCATGTAAAATAGTCAGAAAAAATGATGTAATGCTGAAAAATAAAGAGATTGATAATGAAAATGTTTATGGAACTGGTAATTTCATTTTGTTTTTTATTACAAATGTAAAAGTTGGACTAATTTATATAAAATCTTCGTAAAATATCATTTTCAGATTGATATTATACCTTCTATAGCTAATGAATTGAAAAATAAATACCACAAATGCACGGAGGCATATGTACAAGTTTTCAAAAACATTACCCCCAGTAGGCGCCATTGCTCCCATTTTGGGAACAACTTATGCTTTCGGTAATTGTGATTGATCTATTATACACATTAATTCTGGATTGAAGTTGTTTAACATAATACACTGTTATAAACATATTTTAACGAGAAGATATAATTTTTATTATAAAGTTTTATTTTTTTTTTTAAATATTTTTTTCGAATACTGCCAAAAAGCTATTTTTCGCCTTTTTTAACACGTTTTAAAACATAGAAAATTTTAATGAAACTTTAAAAAATATATATCAGGTGTCATCTAATATATTCAAAATGCAAATAACATGAACCTTTTAACAATTTATAAAATATGCACTTAAGAAAAAAATCCTAAAGCTATGTTCCCAAAATGGGAGCAATGGCGCTTAATGGGTTAAAGGTGGCTCTTAATTTAGTTATGCATTTTCAAGCTGAACTATATTTAGATCTTGTAGGATAGTGTGATTTCAGTAGTTTTAAGAGTGTTTTAGTCTGAATTAATTTTTATTTGAATGTGTGGTGGTGGCATGTATAAAAATCTGTAGGTAATATACAGTGTTGTACAAAAGAATACAAGTATGTTTCCATCTATTGGAAGAAATTGCTGAAGATGAATTTTTAACTTGTTATGTGTTTCTTTACTGAACTAAATTTCAGCATACTATGCAGAATATATACATATCTATAGATCAAATACAGGGCTGCACAAAATAATTGGAGTACTTTTTGTCTATGGATGGTAATTGCTTAAATCTGGTTTTCAAATGTGTTATGTGTTTTCTAAAATGTGTACTTAGGTATCTTAATTACCTTATTAAACAGCAAAGTTTTTTTTTAAAGTATTCTGGTATTGTTTCATAAACTATACTTGACACATGATTTTTCTTGTTATTTCTGTTATCTATTTTTTGTAGTAAATTTACTTTGCAATTTGGTTAATTTCTTAATGTATGATAGTTATATTTAACATTATTTCAAATTTCTTATGAAAAAGTTTGTTCTTTTATAGGATTTATGAGTGTAATAGTCGATGCAAATGCAATTTTCAATGTGGAAACAGAGTTGTTCAGAATGGATTAACGGTATGTGTAGTTAAGTTTTTATTATTTTGATTTATATATTTTATCAAGATTTAAAATCTCAAGTAATCAAATTGGTGAAGTTTTCAATATCGAAATTAAAGTTAAAAGAATTTACATTTAGTACCAATGTATTATATAACCTCATTTTTGTTTTAAAAAGTGGAAAGAAATGTAAGTCTAAATGGCTGTGAAATATAAACATAGGAAAACTCATATGCATTCATTTTAAATTGTTTTTTCAATATAAATTTTTGGATTTATACATTATAAAATTAAAGTACTTTTGTTTCATTACATTTTTTGTCTGCTTTCTTCTAGGTCAGGTTACAGATGTTTAAAACTCAGTATAAAGGCTGGGGAATACGATGTTTGGATGACATCGATGCTGGACAGTTCATCTGTGTATATGCTGGACAACTATCAACTGAACAAGGAGCTGATCAAGTATGTTGAACCTCCTTTTTATTAACACTTTCCAACCTAGTTGAAAAGTGTTTATGACTTCGGTTTGTCTGCCGTCTGTCCGTGTTCTAACTCCCGTAAATATGCTCGGATTGCCCTGCAATTTTTATATGTTATTGTCGTAATCTGTAGCATGCTCCCTATTTTAACTGAAGTGTGTAGCACTTATAGTTTTTTTACAGGGACACTCAAAAGAATTCCGTTACATTACGGTCTATGGGGAAAAGTCATTTGTGGTTTATTTTAATGATGTTACACAATTTCAAACACATTGTAATTGATATATATCACTAAGGTGCATTACAAGAAGCTTAATATTGAATAGGGTGTGCATAGCACTTATAGTTACTTTACAGGGACAGTCAAAAGAATTCCATTACATTACGTGTATGGAGAAAAATCATTTACGGTAAAATGCTCAAATAAAAATAAGGAACCTGACAAAATATTTTTTATGAGGATTTTTTTAAAACACTTCAAAATTCTCAAGGGTTGAAAAGTGCAAAATTCTCTCACTTTATTGAGAATCCTGTTCCTGTTTATTATGCAGGGATGTAAGACCTGCACCAATTGCTCCAGACTGCACCAAAACCTTTTTCCTGCACCAAGCTGCTACAAAACAGCTATTTTTTTTCAATTTTGTGCCAAACCTGCACCACATCGCCATTTCTTGCAACTCCACTTGAATTACCTCTTGACGTCACTGCTGTGTGTAACCCTGCCCGGCCAATCTCCGTACAGTACAAAGTTCATCCTTTTTTAAAAAAAAACTTGAAATAAACTGATTTGGGGTTGACTGTTCCTGCCTGCCACAAATGGTTGCCAGAATTTTTTTTTCCTTACTGCCGTCACGTCACGGCTTGTAAAAAACTTTGGATTCCACAAAGAAAAGATAGAAGTCTTTCGGCACAATTGGTACATATTGGCGTATTCTTTCGGCACAACATATTTAAATCTGAGTTTCTGTTCGTTAATTATATTATTCAGAAATGAAAAGTTTTATATTTTAACAAATTTTATTGATTTCTGTTTTTTTGTTCGAAATTTCTAAAATATCATCGCTAATAATGTTTATCTATGCTATTTTATACCGATCTCAAATTGTTCTGATATCGTATGGTATTGGTTTTGCAGTATCGTATTTATATTATTTTTTTCCTTTCCGCGAAATTATCTACTTTTTTTTTATGATTAATAAATTACACAAAGGAAGATTAAAAATTTCCGTGAATTATCATTTATTTATTGATGTGTTTATTATTATTTTGAATTTCAGGTGCATTGCAGAATATTGGCTGGTTCGTATGCACTGATTTTACATAAATGTAAATATTAGAAAATCACCAAAACCAGTAGTATTATCGAATAGCGTTTTTCATTTTCTTATAAAGTGATATATCTTGAGTATAAAGATGAAAATAAGCAGTCGCCATTCGTCGATTAAACTTGAAAAACTGGTGATTAAAAATATGAAAAGAATCGGCCAAATGCACGATTTTCCGATTTAATCTGTACCCATTCCCCTTTTATTTATTTATTTTTTTCTTCTCCCCTACACTTTGGACGTTTCCAATTTCACATTGCTGCATCGTTCTACATCCACTCTCGTTTTAGAAATAATTCTACAGAATTTATAAATAAATTATTCTATAACATTAATTTTTAATAAAACGTTATTTTTAAATGAACATTTTATTTTGAATTTATTATTTTGTCTTTTTTGTACATGTGAAATAAGAAACACTTATATTTCATGCATCTCTCAATGTTTCTCACATCTTATTTGATTTTATTATTATTATACAATATTTTCTTCAAAGAAATAGTTTCTCAAACAAAATGCTAAATGAAAGTACTACAGTAAAACCTCCATAACGGACACTCCCGAAAAGCGGACACCTCTATTTAACGGACACTTTTCAAATCCCCACTCCCAAATTCTAAATTTTTGTATGTTTAACCTCTGAATAGCGGACATTCCGAATAGCGGACAGTAGTTTTGGCGATCAAGGATGAAAAATGATTTTTTAACGAGAAAGAAAATGGAAAAAAAAGTAAAAAACCTCGAAATTTATCAGGGCAATGTGTCACAAATTTTGTAACCACAGATAAATGTAGAGGGTGGTCTCAGGAAAATTCCCAGTGGCCTGGAAAAACCCCCAATATTGTATGTATATTGTATCGATTACTGTTTGATTCTTCAGATTTAATTGACATGCGTTATTCAAAGCTTCAAAATATGTTAAAATAATTTTTATTGTTTTCTGAATATATTGAGTTCTACGTATTCTGAATTTAGTTATTTGTGATTAATGCTTCGAGAATGACCTCTTTTGAGGTAGGGAAGGGATTAACTTTAAAAGAAAAATTTGAAATTGTAAGTGTAAGGGAATCTAAAAATCAGAAATTGAGTTTACGGATACTTGCCGAATGTTTTAAAATAGGTAAAACACAAGAGGGAGAGATTTTACGAAATAAGGAATTTGTGGATTACTAACTCCAATGAGAACACCAAAAATGTGAAATTGAGGTATACTGATTCCATTGAAATTGATTCTATAATTCTAAATTGGTTTACTTCACGTCGTTAAAAAAAAATTCCTGTCAGCGGGCCTTTGATTCAGGAAAAGGCTTCAGAAGTCGCCAAAGAACTCGGATTACATGATTTTCAGGCTTTGGGTAGATGGCTGGAAAAGTTCCGGTCTCGGAACAACATCTCTTTCAAAACAATATGTGGAAAACGAAAATCTGTAGCTCTGATAAAAGTGAAGGATTGGCATGAACGACTGCAATCAATTTGTGAAGGTTATGAGGAGAGAAAAAGATTTCAATGCCGAGGAAAGCGTATACTCTTTTTCAGATTTTTTTCGAATAAGACGTTGTGCTTTAAAATGGATGGCTGTATCGGCAAAAAAAGAAAAAAGAGCGAATCACTATTTCATTATGTTGCAATGTATTAGGAGAATTTTAAATCTTTGAAACCCATGTGTTTCTCAAAGAACATCCAATTTAATAAATTTGGTGTGGTGTGATGTGGAGAGCGCATAAAAAAGCGTGGGTAACCAGTTATTTACTGATTAAATGGTTAACGTCCTTCGTTAATAGGATGACAAAACAAAGAAAAGTTATCTTGTTTTGGGACAGTGCAACTTCTCATCCAAAATATTTGAAATTGGACAATGTTACAACTGTATTCCCCCCCCCCCCCCCTCCCCAAACACAACTTCCGTATGTCAGCCCCTTCATCAAGGCGTTATACACAGTTGCAAAGCCTGGTACAGAAAGCTTTTATTAAGCCACATTCTTTCGAAGTTAGATTCTATGAATACAGTTGAGAACAGCCTGAAATTAGTTAATGTGCCTCATGCTCTCGAATTTCTATTTCTTCAGCTGTAAAAAACGAATAACCGGAATGAGTACGACAATGTTTCAGAAAAGCATGCATTAAACGAAAATGAAATATTTATTTCCGATAGAAATGAAGAACTATCGCAATAAGTGAATTAATGAAATGTATCAGGAGTGAAGAAATACCGAAATACCCAACAACATTGGTGATGACCTACTGAAGAAGAATCAGCTGACGTAGGGGATTATATTCCTTCAGAATTTTCGACAAAAGCTGACTCTATTAGTGAAATGAATCCGATACTGAAACCAGGAGAGGTTTCCTGCAATATCGAGAATTTCCAAGAAGCAGCAAAATACAGTGAGCAGTTACACATTTGTTTTTCTTTTTGCAAAAAAAGATGATTTAGAATGATTAAAACTACTGATAGCTTTAAAACGTCACACAAAAAAACTAACTACATGTAATCATAAGCAAAAGTAACAGATTTTTTCCGTAAGAATATAATAAACAATGGAAAAATGTATGTAACAATTTCATTTCAGTTTTATTGCTTAAAAAAGTAATTTTAATTTCTGATTAATCATATAATAAGAGTTCTCGGACATATAAAAGCCAATTAATGAAATGGTAAGCATTTCTTAGCGATTTTGTGAATCTCTGAAGTTTTCCAAATAGCGGACACCTCCGAATAGCGTACAATTTCTGCGCTCCCGAGGTGTCCGTTATTTAGAGGTTTTACTGTATTACCCAGTAATGTAGTCAGTTTTTTTGGGTAGGGGGGGGGATTTTATAGATTCATTAATTTAATAGTCAGCTGTACTTGCACATTACTTAGTATTTCTTTAACATACATGCATTATTGCAATCAGTACCCAAATGTTGTTTAGAATGTTCAGGGTTAGCAAAAATTATGGCAAAATTTTATCAGAGTAATTTTTTTTTTCAAATATCAAAGTATTTTCAAGATAGCAATAATTTTTATTAACATTAGAATTTCAATCTGCTCCAAAACAGTTTTTATTGCTCCGAAAACAGTTTTTATTGCTCCAAAATTAAGATTTTTGCTGCTACAAAAATGGATTTTACTGCTACAAAATTAGATTTTTGCTGCTACAAAGCTGCTACAAAATGACTTTAGTGCACTTTCATCCCTGATTATGCCTTTTTTATAACTTGCCCATTTTTAAAATAATTAAAAGTCTTTTAATTAACAGTCAGACAGTATAAAAATATACCAGAACATTTAGTTTACAGTTAAAAGTGTTTAACTGCATTCCACGAGAAATATGGAAATTACAACTAAGTCTTATTTCAAAATTTACTAGAACTGAAATCTGGAAAATGTGCGGATTTTAGAGATTTCCAGAATTTGGATTTCCGGATTTTCGAGGTTCAACTGTATCACAATTATTTCATTAAACTTGCGTATTAAATTATTTTATTAAATTTATATTATTTTTTAAACTTGCTAGCCTGCCATGGCCTTGAAAATATGAAGTTCAGACCCAGTCAGAGTTTAATGAAACAAAATTGGCTCTCTTCCAGCCAGACCTGGATCCTTACAAACCTCTGTAGTTTATTCAAAATTAAGGAATAATAAATACAGATAGGAGTTGCCAATTTATGTCACAGTTTCAGTTTTGTATGTTTTTTGCTTATTTGGCAATTTTATAAAAACATTGATAAATATTTGTTTCTAAAAATATGTTTAAAAATTTTTTTTGACTGTTTTGTTTTTTAAAATTTAACTATGCAAAATAATAATTACATTTAGTTGATACATTAATTTCACAAATTATACACTTATTTCGACAAATTGTATTTTTTTTTATGCAAAGCAATAATTGTTGCTTTGGCAATGCTTGGCTGACATTGATTCTAGCTAAAAGCAGTACAAAATCTGCCAATTTACATGTGTGTTATAATTACTTCTTTCTTAATTTTGAATACACTACAGTATGTGTTATTTGTTTGTTTACTGAGGAATGTTTGACTTTAAAAAAATGTGCCAGTTGAAATAGATTTTTGTTTACTATGTTTATAGGATGGCAGAGAGTGTGGTGATGAATACTTAGCTGAGTTGGATCACATTGAAGTTGTTGAGAAAACCAAGGAAGGCTATGAATCTGATGTTCCAGAATTATCAATGGATGTTGATGCTGATGATAAAAGTAGTAAAAATGATGATGATATTGATTTATCTAGTGATGACCAGTTTGGTGCTTCATCGTAAGTTCTCATTTATCATATTAATCATAATTTTAGATTATATATATATTAATAAAGATTAATTTTCATAATTATTAAAAAGTTGAGCTGAAATTATCGAAAAGATTTCTCCCAATAATTAATTTCATATTTAAGAATTTAATCACTTTATATGAGATAAATTTATTAGAACACTTGAAATTTAATAACTAGTTGCCTTATGGCGTTCAGCTTAATTGTTAGGAGGTCATGAATTCTATGCAATGTAATATGTTACTTGTATTTAAGAACCTGATGTCACCAATGGTATTAATATTTCAAAATTTGATTGCTCACTACAAGGCTTTAGTAAGTATGATTCAGCATAGATTTTTTTTTTTTTTTTTTCAATTTTTAATGGTATTCTAATTTACCACATTAATGCCAGCATCACTTGTGCAGGGTTGATTCTGGTCCGAATTTTCCGAAAAATTAAGGCAATGATTTCCGAAAAAAAAAAAAATATATCGGTCATAAATCCGAAAATTCGGACATAAAATATATTGGTATTTCGGCATATGATCGCCGAAAAAAATCATTCTCGTTATTAGTTCGAAGTAAAATCGCCAATTTTGTCAAAGGTTTTGCCAATTTTGTCAGAAAAATGTGACTTTTGTCAGAAAATCGCAAAAAAAGGGCAAATTTCGTCAAAAACATTGGGAAAAGGGCAAATTTCGCCAAATGATAGAAAAAAAAGGCAAATTTTGTTAGCAGATCGCGAAAAAACTGCAAATTTTATCTAAAGATCTCGAAAAAAAATGCAAATATCATCAAAAACATTGCAAAAAAATGGCAAATTTCATAAAAAAACATTGCAAAAAACAGCAAATGTTGTCAACAGATCGTGAAAAATGGCAAATTTTGTCAAAAGATCGCGAAAAAAAAAAACTTAAATTTCGTGTCAAAAAAAAAAGTGATGGTAGTGGACCCCCCCCTCCCTCTTTTGTAACTTTTCAGAAAATTTGCTGTGAATTTCAGAATTTTTATTTTTTACTCAGAATCACCCCTGCACTTGTGTTTGACACTAAATCTTTGTGTACAGCCTGATTTTGAAAGAGTGTCCACTAAATTGATTTAGGTTCTATTGGAGAGCATGTAAATCTTCTGTCACAGCTCTCAGTCATCCTTTATAATTTCTATTTGATAACTAATTACCTTATGCATTAAAATATGTGGATATCTCCATAAGGAGACGACATTACTTAACAATGTATGTAAAACTGTGATCCAATTCCTGGCAATACTTTGATTTCTGTTTCCAATGAGACGAAAGATAAATCAGCATTATACTCACAGGAAATTCTTCTGTAATAGAATCCATGAACATTTGAGGCATTTAAGCAAGCATAATTTATTGATGTCAACATCTCCGGAAATGTAGGATAAAATACAGTAGTACAGTAATAAAGTAGAAAATACAGAAATCTGCACTAACAAAAGAAATCGTGAATTTCTTCAATCAGTTGTGGCCAAAAATCACTGATTTCTCCAATCGATAGCGGCAAAAAATTGCTGATTTTGTCAATTGGTCATTAAAATATGTTGCAAAATTTGTCTATCAGTCATTGATAAAATTGCGAATTTTGGCTGTCACTCTCAGCAAAAAAAAATCTCAAGTTTTGTAAGTTGTAATGAAAAAAAAAAAGGGGGGGTGGGTCAATTGGTTTCGAAAAAGAGTCACAGATTTCGTCATTTTGTTGCAGAAAAAATTGTGAGTTTTGTCACTTTATCTCAGAAGAAAAATTTAATTTCACCAATTTCATCAATCACTTGTGGCAAAAATTTGTGAATTTCTTCTATCACTTGCAGCAAAAAATCCTGAATTTCATCAATCACTTGTGGCAAAAAATTGCGAATTTTGTCATTCATTTGCAGCAAAATGTCATGAATTTTGCCAATCGAGTCAATCAGACATTGATAAAAATTGCAAATTTTGTCAGTAAGCCATGGCAAAATATCACGAATTTCATCAGTCACTCACAGAAAAATATCTTGAAATTAGTCAATCAGCCATGGCAAAAAATCGCAATATTTGTCAATCGATCATTGGAAAAAAATCACATAATTAATCAATCGGCCACATAGTTTCACACAGTTGTAACGATTGAGAATTTTTTACTCTGTAAGGGATAAAAAATATTTAATTCTATTTTGATAAATTTACAATAAATCATTTATACTTAAAAAGTAAAAGTAAATTAAGTAATCTTTATTTCAATAATGTTTTTATGGATTAAATGCAAAACTATAAGTGTTGAAGATTCAGAGAATATTTGTATAATATATTTTTAAATATAGTTTGCAAAAAAATTATGTACGACTTCTGAAACACTAATATTTTACTTCTGAAGAATGTCCAAAACTCCTGAAATTTAACTAGTTTACTCCGGATATAGTCTTTACAATATTGGTGTCTATGATAATTTAAGGTTTGGCTAAAAATAATTTCATTGTTATAACAATTGTTGCACCTCTACTTATATGCTTGAAACCACATCATTGCCTGTATTGTTATCTTGAATATCAACACCTTGACTGTGAACCTGATTATGCAAAAATAGCATACTCACAGGTATGCTGCAAAAAATATCTAGCTTTGAATAAATTATCGCATATGAAATCCTTCACCAAATAGAGAATTCTGATAAGGTTTCTTTTTTATGTTAATATTTACTTTGACTTTCCAATGTAGAAAGAAAATGCATACTTTCAATCTTCTGCAATTTATGTCCCAGAATGTTCACTATTAGGCTAAAAAACTAAATGAAAGCTATTAAGACTATTTTGGCACTTTGTTATAGGCACTGATTGATTTCTCTTTGTTTTCCTTTCTGCAGATTATACAATTGTTTCAGTGCTCTTTTTTGCTCTCTGATAATATTTCAATGATTCATACAGTGATGGAACAGCTGCTCCAATTGCGGCAAAACGATAATGCTGCGCCATTCTGCACCAAAACGATCATTTTCCAACAAAATTGCACCCAACTGCGCCAATTCGATAATTTTCTCCTAGCAACATTTTGCTATAAGAAAAATTGCATCATTCTTCACAGTATGAAATTTCCTCTTTTTTACGTGGTCATTAAGATTCGAAATGGGCACGCGCGCGCCGATCAGCTGATTGAATTGAGTTTCCTGAAAAGGAACTATGTTTGACTAGAAAGCTCGGTTCGCGAGATACCAATCAGAGTCTGCTACTGGTAAAGATTGTTTCTCCTTTTGCCTTTTTTTCATGTTGGCAAAGCTTCACTGTGATTGGTTTATCCAAGCTTCCCAGGTACTAATGTCTAAAAAAAAAAAGTCAAAGGTTAGTGCCGAGAGTTTTGTTTTCAGATCAGAAACTTCAGACCTCTGACCAGAAAACAGTAGGAATCTGCACTTGAGGTAAAATAGTTTTGTTTTGGATAAACATAACTAAATAATTGAGAACGAAAACTGTGCAAATTCCAGGAAATAAAAAAAAGATTTGCAATTTTAATTTGTTCTTATACTTTTTAAATGTTGTTCTTTAAAGCCTAGGTGAAAAGCTATCTATTTTATTTACTGAAAAAATGGAAAAGAAAATCTAATTTTTCGCCGATCCAGCCATCTCTAGTTTTACTCTGAAACATAAAGTTAAAAAAAAAAAAAATAAAAAAATATTGGGGTCAATCTAACGCCGAGTCGGGTTCGGGTAAAATAAAGTTAAAGATACATGCAGTTTTTCTACCAAATTTTCATTAAAAAAAAAAAAAAAAAAAAAAAAATACAATGATTGTTGTGTCATAATTTACTAGATATATATCAATGGGGCCTTTCATTAGACTCTGAATTGACCGGGCCCGGTCTAAATTAATTTCTATAGATTCGGGCCGGACCCAGGTATGTAACTCATTCTTTCCAAGGTGACAGTTTTATTTAAACTTTCCGCTATCTTTACAAGAAGAAAGTATTGGATTCATGAAAATTTCCAATTTTCAATGGATTTATATGTTTTAGAGGGTCCTGAACACTATTTGGCTGTTTTTAGAAAATGTCTGTCTGTGAGTCTGTGACAAAAAATCTCAAGAACTAATGCAAGGAATTTAATAAAACTTTAGATTCAGTTAGTCCCTGACATAAATTAGTGCTGATTAATTTTTTGTATAAATAGCCCACCAGGTGGCACTGCTATACTACATTTTTCATGATTTTCAGGATAACTATATCTTAAGAACTAATGCACAGATTTTTATCAAATTTCAGATTCAGTTAGACGTTGGCATAAGTTGCTGTTGATTGGGCTTTGATGTAAATCTCCCGACAGGTGGCGCTGCATTTTTTAAAGGATTTACACTATTTTAGCGATGGTCATATCTCAAGAACTAATGCACAGTTGGTCTAAATCTCCCAACAGGTGGCACTGTTATGCTATATTTTGCAAGATTTATACGATTTTAGCAATAGTCATATCTCAAGAACTATAGCATAGAATTTAATAAAACTTTAGATTCATTTAGACCTTGATATAAATTGTGCTGATTCATTTTTTGTGTATGCGAAACCTGTGTTAGAAGAAAGCATTAGAATTGGCATATCCAACTATAGTTTTTTTTTTTTTTTTTTTTTTTTTGTGTGTGTGTGTGTGTGTGTGTATGAGAGAAAGAGATAATAATATTGACATTGTACATTTGTTTAACTGAGTATTTAGAATTTTATTATTTTTTTACTTTCTTCTATCTTTACAAGAAGAATATATTGGATTCGTGAAAAATTTTGACTTCTGCTTTTTGACGGATTTATATGTTTTAGAACGTCGTGAACACAATTTGACTGTTTTTAGAAAATGTCTGTACGTGACAAAACTTTTATGGGCGTTATATCTAACGCTCGGAATTTAATCAGATTTCAGATTTAGTTAGATCTCTATATAAATTGATGCTGATTAGTTTTTGGTGTAAATCGACCAAAAGGTGGCACTGCTCTGCATTTTTCACGATTTCCCCAATAGCTATATCTCAAGAACTAATGCATGGAATTTCTTCAAATTTCATATTATGTTAAACTAGGGGTGCACAACCTTTATAAGCGAAGGGCCACTTACAAAAATGACTGGGTTGTTATGGGCCACCATCAGTAAAATTTTGTTTGGTGTGACGGGAGGGAGGGGGGTAGCCCCGTACGTTCCTTCCTTCCCAGTCAACGTATTCAGTTCTGTTGGCAAGGATATATCAACAGTTTACGTTTGTATTTATACAAGAGATACAGCTAAGATTATTTTCAAAAAGTGAAAATACTCCTTGACTTTATTTGATAGTAAGGGGTAAATTTAGCTTTAAAGATTGCCAGTGCCGAAAAAAAATTCTGCTTTCATGAATGAAGGTGGGGAGGAGGAGAAACATATATTATTCTAAATTGTACTTCTTAACATATTCAGTCATAAAATGTGGCTATGAAGTAGGGGTGCACAACCTATATAAGAGGAGGGCCAGTCACAAAAATAACTGGGTTGTCGAGAGCAAACATCCGCAGGGTGAACAAAATTTTGTTTCGGGGAAGGAGGGGGAGGATCGGCCATAAAGTTCATAAAAATGCTAATTTTAAAAGAAGAGTTAGCTCCCTATACTCAACCACCTCTTTAGTCAGTATAACCCATTTGTTGACAAGGATAGAAAAATCTTGCATTTATTTTCCATGCATGATTGACAATATTCATAGTTTTTTTTCCTAGTGATTGACAAAATTTACAATTTTTAGGCGCCCGTTCGGCAAAATTTGCGATTTATACGCATCCAATCGGTACAATTCGCGATTTTTATGTACCTGACCGGCAAAATTTGTGATTTTTATGCACCTAATCGACGAAATTTGCGATTTTTGAACGCCCGATCGACGAAATTCGAGATTTTTATGGGCCGATCGGCAAAATTTACGATTTTTACGCATCCGAATGGCAAAATTCATGATTTTTACGGCCCGATCGGCGAAATTCGTGTTTTTTACGCGCCTAATCGATTAAATTTGCGATTTTTACGCACCCGATCGGCAAAATTCGCGATTTTTACGCAGGTGATCAGCGAAATTTACAATTTACACGCACCCGATCGGCAAAAGTAACGATTTTTATGCATACGATTTGTAAAAATTAAGATTTATACGGACCTAATCGGCAAAATTTGCGATTTATACACACCCTATCGACAAAATTTGCGATTTTTACGGGCCCGATCGGCAAAATTCACGATTTTTACACAGGCGATCGGCGAAATTTATGATTTTATGCGCACCCAATCGGCAAAATTTACAATTTTTACAAACCTGATAATCGAAATTCGCGATTATTATGCATACGATCGGCGAAATTTGAAAATTTCGTGATTTCTATACACCCGATTGGCGAAATTCGCGATTTTTTGCGTCCGATCGGCAAAATTGATCCGCGGGCCACCAGTAATCCGATCGCGGGCCACAGGTTGTGCACCCCTATGTTAAACCTTGACATTACTCTTATTAGATTTGGATGTATACTGCTCAATAGGTGGCACTGTTTTTCACGATTTCCGCGATAGCTCTATTTCAAGAATAAAGTAGATTATCATTTAATTTTGGTAGCAAACGATTTTATTGATATAGAAAAAAATTTTGTGATGGTCACAACATTTTTTTTTTTTTTTTTTTTGTGTGTGTACGTTTTTTCCAAAAAGCTTAAAAATTTCATGCTTTTAAAAAAAGTGGTTTTGTAGCTCCATAATAGTTATTTTCTGCTCAAAAAAAGCAGTTTTGCTGCTCCAAAATGAGCAATTTGCTGCTCCAAAATGACCTTTTCCTGTTCCAAAATGATGATCCTGCTGTTCCATCACTGTTCATACATAAATTTCATTATATGTGAAAATGAACTGATTACATCAATGCAGCCAACACTCAATATTTCTTACATGTATATTTTATTGATGCCATTCATATTTATATATGCCAATTTCTGTGCCATGTATGTTAGTGTAATATATATACAGACTATTTTTCATAAAGTGATATACAAATATAAATTACGAGTTTAATATTAAATAAACTCATAGTACTTTATGAATTTTATTCATAATTCATTGCAATGTTATTTGTTTATCTAGTTCATATAGTTATAAACTATATATAGAGTTTTCCTAAGATGTATTTAAAAAATTTGTAATCTGAATCTAAATTTTTTGCCATCTGGTGGGTAGGTTTGTAACTTTTTATATAAAATGGAGAAAGTTCAATAATAATAATAAAATATTCTTCAGTTTAAGTGTCTGTAAAGGGTAGATTTGTGACCTTTTTATCTGAAATGAAGAAAGTTCAATGATAATAAAAACAATCTTCTTCATTTTAGAAATTTTTCCTTCTCTAGTACTGGAAGAATAATAATTTTTGCATGTATAAATTGAATCCCCTGATCTTAACTTGGGATTTCATGCATGTAATTTTTTTTATTATTTGGGGATTTTTTTTTTTTAAATTTATATAATCAAAGTTAAATTTGATTTCAAACTATAAATCAGGAAACTGTATAATGGTTGATTAATATGAAATCCAATTTCAGAACCGAAATTGCCTCACATTCTTGATATGAAAACTAAGTTTAAATTCTACTTTTCTAAAAAAAATTTTCAAAAGTAAGAAGTGCAAAAAATTTTACTAAGTATACAAGCGAATATATTTTCTAATTTACGAAATAGCAAGTAATATCCTGTAAGGGAAATAAGGGATCATCTATTAATTATGTCAAACTTCAAGAGGGAAAAACGTGTGATGTAGTGTGATAAGGGAGAAAGGCTGGGTCAACACTTGTGACGTCACATCAAAAGTATGAAAAAAATTAGGTAGACATTGTTTGCAAGCGGCTCAAAAAAGTTCATAAATATTATGTAGTTTTACTTGGGTAGTACTATGCATTATATTTTTTAGTTTCCCTTTAAATTGCAAGAGCTGGAAACAAAAGCATGGCAGATCTTGACTGTTTTATGATGTTTATTTCTTCAGTAGGTAATAGATAATACGTAATTTTTTTTGTATGTTTAAAACAAAAATATGGTGTTGTTACTGGAAAGGGGATATCACTCAATGGGGTGGTAGGGATAATGAAAACAAAATTGCATGATGTAATTAATAGATGATCCCTAAATATGTTTCAGCTTCAACTACATAACCATAATTGAATTTAATTAGTTTTTTCTTTTTCTTTTGAATGTATAATAAAATTTTCTTAAGTATTCATAAACATTTTGTGCATTTTTGTCCTTTCTGCAGCACATGATAAGTTTATCATTTTTAGGGATTCAGATATTCGAAATTATGATTCTGATTCAGAGTTTGAACCAAGTCTAAGGTCTACAGCTGCTAGTACCTATGCCACTAGGTAAGTTAAATATCTTAAATAACAGTCATATATATAAATATTATAACAATCGTTCTACTGAGGCTGCGGTTCTTAAACTGTGGTTTGTGGACCCTATGGTGGTGATGTTGGGTTTGCAAGCTCCCAGTGGGGGTCTCGTATGTAATTCAGATTTTTTTCCCTGCAGAAAGAATTTCTGTAGCTGTTGGGGGAGGGCATTTGCAAGACTAAAACTTCTAGTGTAGATAAATGATCAGTCATAGTCATAGTAAGTAGATTAATGACCATAAAATCCCAAATCTTCTGGTGAGACATTTCAATGCATACCAGGGCCATACTCTGAATTCATCACTGCACAAGCCAAACATGTTTTAAATATGCATATAGTTTTGCGTTGTCATAGTAGCAATCACATGACCATACAGTCTGCTTATTACTGCAAGAAAATTAAAGCAAAGATTAAAAAAAAAAAATAAAATAAAATTACGTAAACATTTTTTATTAGTATTATTATTTGAGATTTAAAAGAAGAAAAAATGCCTATTTTTAAATTTCTGATAAAAAAAAATTAGAAACTACGAAATCATGAATTAAATTATTTAAAAAAAATAGTTTTAAAGCCTACAAAAAGCATAGTTTTTCCCAAAATTAGAAAATTATTTTAGATTTAAAGCAAGCTTAACTAAAATCATAAACAATTGCAGAGAATTTAATTTATCTGTTGCCAATGCAGTGGCTATAACAAAGCTAAGAGAAATATGCAGCAAAGGATTTAAATTTAATTTCATTATTCAATTATATTGTTAAGAAGAACAGAATGATAGACTTGTGTGAAAATATTGTTGACCAATAAAATAAATGTGTAAAAATCAGTTTTTTGCATTCCCACTAGATGAGTTTAGATATTTCTAATGTTAGTTTTTTTTCTTTTTTTCAAATTCCTTCTGACTTACATTACAAATTCAGCATTATTCACATGTTTAGACATTTTTATACAAGAAAACGAAATAAGTTAGTCAAGTTGTTTCGGAATAAGTACAGATAGAGCTATGAGTGGAATTGTTAATGGTTTGATCAGCTTGGTTGAAGTTAAAAGCACCAGATGTAGGTTGGACACATTGTTCTATTCACCATGAGTTGCTGGTTGCTAGAAAAATGCCTGAAGATTTGAAGACCATATTTAAAGAAGTTGTTTCAGTAGTAAATTATATCGAGGCTCAACCTTTCAATTGTAGACTTGTTATTAAAATTTTGTGAGAAGAAATTGTAAGTGAACACAAACGGCCGCTTTTGCATACAGAAATTAGGTGGCTGTCATGAGGAGCAGTTTTAAATCTCATTTTTGCACTGTGTGATGAAGTAGGACTGCTTTTAAAGGACTCCAAATTCCATTTGAAAGACCGTTTTAATGATTTTTCCAAGCTTGCCAAGATGGTGTATTTGACAGAAGTTTCAATTTTTTGAATGAGCTGAATTTAAGCTTGCAAGAAACCTCGTTATACATTTTCAAAGTTGAGGACAAAGTAAAAGCAACAATAAAAAAACAAAAAAATGATTTGTAGGTAAATCAAATTAAAAATAATATTTTTGAATTATTTCCAGCATTATTTGGATATCTTGCAAACATTTGATGATACAGTATCCCCTGATATTATTGAAAATTTTGTTGTACATCTGAAGCTCTTGCAATAAGCTTTCAGACTTCGAAATTATCTGATGGTTCATGAAAATTGCTTTCCAAAAAATAGCTTTTTTAATTTTAGGTTGTTCATGAGAAATACATATGCAGAGCTAGCAGAAAAGCAATCACTTCCGTTCTGTGCCACATATTTGTTTGAAAAGACTTTCTCCAGACTTGTGCACATGAAAAACAAATGTAGAAATTGGCTGGATCTTGGACCAGACTTACATATGCATGTTTCTAACATTAAGCCAAATATTATATGTCTAGAAGCTGAAAACAAGCAGCATCCTTCTTATAGCAAATAGTAGTATGTAACTGTAGTATTTAGATGTATAATTGTAGTATGTATTTTAACTGTCTTAAATTGTATGACAGTTAACCCCCCCCCCCCCCCCCCCAAATAAATTCTATTGAATAAACATTTCACATTTATGTTGGAACTTTAAAAGGTTTAATTTTAATTCAGAAATTGTAAACAACTAAATAGCGTAACAGAAAATGGCACTTATTTGTTGGAGAGATCATGATATTTTGAGACAGAAAAAAAAGAATGATGAAAAGAGAAAAAGAAATTCCCCAGAAAATGATCGATGACCAAAAAATGAATAAATAAATAAATTAAACCGTGGTTGGTAGTATAAATTTGGTGCCCGAGGCGAAGACCCCCCCTCGCTTTCCTCTTCGCACGGCCCTGACTACAGGCGTTCCTTAATTAATAGTTCTCTATTATGTTTAAAGCTAGAGGCTGTGCATATAAGGTATTGCTTGTCATCATTATTGTTTGAGGGTAATTCCTGTATAATCATTAATATAAACAAGATCATTAAAATGGAGACTTTTGATGAAAATAAAAATATTTTAGAGCTTGTATTTGAGGACAGGTTTTTTGTTTTAATCAATTATAATAAATTTTTATCCTGAATTTGCTCAGTGGTATACAGTCGAACTCGGTAATAGCGTCCTCGGTTATAGTGACAACTCGGTTATAACGTCAAATTCCACAATCCCCACGAAACGCCCATAGACACCAATGTTATAGTAACTTGGAAATAACGACATAATTTAAGCGGTGACCCCGGTTATTGCGTCAAAAAATATGTACAAACTAACATATTTATTCTCAGAAAATGGGGCAGTATAATCTTTTTTCAGAACAAGGAAATCCAATTCGTCACCGATGGGAGACATTGAAATCACAGCTGGTTCAAGTTCACCCCTACACACAAATTTTCGGACCTGTCCTGCAGTATCGGACAGGAAATAACTCTGGGAGGGGGAGGGGGGGGGTATGCACTGAACAGGGTGAAACTTCTACTCCTTATCTATCTAAACAAATAGCGTCGATGAGGGAGAAGAGGGAGGAATCGAATTCCATTTGGTGCTTGACCAACGAGATTCTAAAAGAGTTTCGGCGTTTCTGACCTGACTGCAACATCATTCGTTTGGTTTTCAGTTCTCTCGTGCTTTGATTATTATGGAATCCGTAAAAAGAAAAGTTCTTTCTTTGAGTGATAAAGTTAACATTATTAATGCATTGAATAAAGGGAAAAAGAAAGCTGAAGTTTGCCGAGAATTTGGATTAGTAAATTCAACTGTGTGCTCTATCTGAAAAAACAAAGAGAAAATTTTAAGTGCCTTTGAACAAAATGGCAAGAATGTTAAGCGAATGAGGAAGCCGGATAAGGAAGATCTTGATGGGGCTTTGCTAAAATGGTTTAAACAGCAAAGAACTATGAATGTACCGATCAGTGGTCCAATGTTGATGACAAAAGCAGAACAGCTTGCCAAGTTGCTTGGGCATACAAATTTTGTTTGCTCCAACGGTTGGATAGATCGATTTAAGGCACGTCACAGCATAGCGTTTCACAAGGTATGTGGAGAAGAAAAAAGTGTCGACGATAAGTGTGTTCAGGATTGGCTAAGCGATGTATGGCCGAAAGTTCGACAAGGCTACGCAGACAATGACATTTTCAACGCAGATGAGACTGGCCTCTTTTTTAAGCTTACTCCCGATAAAACTCTTTCATTTAAGAACGAAAAGTGTTCTGGCGGAAAATTATCAAAGGAAAGAATTACAGTTCTTGTATGCGGAAATATGACTAGATCAGAGAAGAAAACCTTGACCGTGATTGGAAAGTCCAAACGTCCAAGGTGTTTCAAAAACGTCAAGACGCTTCCGGTCAACTACCAACACAGTCGAAAGGCTTGGATGACATCCGAGTTGTTTGAAGCTGAATTGAGGCGATGGGATAAGGAACTCTGTAAACAAAAGCGAAAGATTCTACTCTTAGTAGATAACTGTCCTGCCCATCCTGGTGTGAAAAATTTGCAGAGAATACAGTTGGCGTTCCTACCACCAAATTGTACAAGCAAGCTGCAACCTATGGATCAAGGTGTCATCAGAAGCCTTAAGAGCAACTATCGGAAATGCGTGCTTATGCACATTTTAGAATGCTCTGATGAAAATAAGGTTTGTAGTATAAATCTTTTAAATGCAATTAATTTTTTGGATAAAGCCTGGAGACGTGTTTCAGAAAAAACGATTCGAAATGCATTTCGACATGCCGGTTTTGTTTCTGCAGAAGAAAGGGGTAGTGAAATCCCACAAAGAGAAGAAGATGAAGAAGATTTGCCTTTGTCAGAGTGGAATCGTCGATTCGGAAGGTCTCATGATTTGCCTTTTCGTGAAAATTTAGATGAATTTGTTACTGTAGATGACGATGTGGTAACTTCGGAACTTAAATCTGATTTGGAAATTGTTCGAGATGTGCAAGAAACAGAGGAAACTGTCAGTGATGACGAAGAAGGACAAGAAATGGATGAAGATGAAGTACCACCGCCTGGAATTAAAGATGCTCAGCAAGCAATAAGATTGTTGTCACGTTTTTATGAATCCCAAATCACAGATCCAACAATCTTTAAATTTATTGGACACATTGAAGATGACATAGAACGAAAATTATTTTGTTCGAAAAATAAACAAATGAAGATTGAACATTTCTTCTCTCCAAATATGTCCTCCTAGCTCTAATATTATGATGTTATGTAGGAATAAATTCATTTTTTCCTTGGAAAAATACAGTAAGTGTAATTTATACTTATTTCATAATTTATTATACAATTTATACCACCATACCATTATATACTCATTTTATAATTTATTATAAAATTTATACCACCATTCTTTCTTTTTAGGTGTAAATAGCGTAGCGTATACGCGTTCTTTACTTATACTCCATGTTTCTGACCCAACCTGGGTTATTACGTCATTCGGTTATAGCGTCATAATTATTGTGGTCCCTTGAATGACGCTATAACCGGGTTCGACTGTATTTCTTTTGAGGGGAGATCATAATTATCCCAGCACTCAAGTACTCGTTCTCTGTGTCCCCTTCTTCTTATTTTATTTATATAAATACTACATAAATGTCTAATATATTAAAGTGATATGACTATCTCAAAATCTGGTTTTTAACTTTGTAAACAACTATTTTTTATCCTTTTTATTTATTATTGCGTTTAAAAAGCAATTGTGTGAACAACATTGTGTTAAAACCACAATCTCTATTTGAAACAAAAGGTGTAAAAATTAACTTGTTGAGTTCAAAAGACTTTTTTGCAGTGTTAAATCAATATGTTAATTTTTGTGGTTCTCTTTAGGAGCAGGCAGAGAGATGGTAAAAGACATTCTAATTCAACTGATTCATATCTTATATCTGAAGATTCAAGTTTGTGTGCTGAAAATATCAAAAGCTTACCAGACATAGGCACTAACTTAGGTTTGTTTCTGATCCTTTGCATATTGTTGATTATGTATTTATTTCTGATTAATTTTAATGCAGATTAAGGAGTGTTATTTTCTATATATAACTGAAATATTTATTTTAAATTATGTAAAGCAACAGTTCTTAAATTGAAGTCCGCATATACCAAGGTCTTGTCTCTTCAAGAGGTTTGCAAAGGTCAATGTATTTTTTTTTTTTTTTATCTAGAATCTGGGAGAAATCTTGCAAGTAAAATGAAAGGAACTAAGTATACTGTTAAAAGACACAGTTTAATATTCTAAAGAAAATCGTTAATTTGTCTTAAATCTTGGTCGTTTGCAAAGACAAAGGAAATGAAAGGTGTTTGGAAAAATTAAGAACTGCTGATGCAATCTTAGCTATTTAATACTTAATTTTATTTTTTGGACAAGGGGAGGGGGGAAATCAGTTGTCATTTGAAAAATGGTAACACCCCACCCTTTTTTTTTAAAAAAAAAACTTTTTATTATTATTATTTTTTTCTTATTTTTGTCTCTAAGTTGAGATGTGGAAAACATATTTTTCTAGTGCTAAGTGACAACTGTAAAAGATTAGGTTTCTTATAAAATTAGGTGTATTCACTATTTATTACTTTATTCTGTCTTTACAAGAAAAAAGATTAAAAAATGATTCAAAACTCTCCTTCCCCCCTCCCCCACTTTCTTCTATCTTTACAAGAAGAAAGTATTGGATTCATGTAAATTTTTAACTTCCGGTTTTCAACAGATTTATATGTTTTAGAAGATCTGGAACATGATTTGACTGTTTTTAGAAAATATCTGTCCTTGACTCTGCGTCTCTCTGTATGTGATAAAAATTTTGTGGGCGCTCTATCTCAAAAACTAATGCATGGAATTTAAAACTTCAGATTCAGTTAGTATTGGTGCTGATTAGTTTTGGTGTAAATCGCGCAACAGGTGGCGCTGCTATGCTACATTATTCAAGATTTTCACAATCGTGATGTCACATGCTCATTTGTATTTAAAACATGAAAGAGATTAAAGAAATCCAATACTGCTGTACTCATAGAAAAATTTTAAACAATATTCTTAAATACTAAATTTAGTTCTGAAATTATATTTAAAATGTAATTTAAACAGAATTTGCTAAAATTGCGTTTTGAAATTATGTGATTTTTGATGCAAAACATCATTTTTCAAAAATATAGTGTTCTCTTAAGAATTGGATAATAATTTCGAAGCTGGTGAAATAAAAATGTCGCCATGTTGTCGAACTTTTAAAAATAATATATATATATATTTTTTAATTAAAATAAGTTTTTTATATTTAAAAAAATGCATTTAATTTTTTTTTCCCGATAAACCATTTTACTTTTAATCACATTTGTTTTAACACCCATTTTTGAAGAAAAAATAATGGAAAATACTGTATTGTTTTCTTTAAATTCAATTTTTATTAATAGGACATCTACTTTCCACCTACATCCAAGAAATTTAAATATGCCTCCTTGGTTGAGACTCAAGCTGAAAAAAGTTACAATGTAAGGATTGTGAAATGTCAATATTTGACAGACGATTTTTGATTATGTTGAATAAATTGAATCATGAAGTTTGAATGCGCAAAAAATATGTTTTTATTTCTTAGAAAATTTACTTTAATATTGACAAACCAGTGGAAACAATTTGCCTTTGTAAAATTAGGTGGTAAGTTATTTATTTTTCTCCAAACACATTTAAATATATGTACTATGTCGTTTAAAGCACTTATAGTAATCTTTGTAATATGCGAAAAAAAATCACAATTGACAAAATTGACATCACTTTCAGATTTCAAATTATAGCGAGTTAATCTGAAATTGGTTTATAAAAATATTGTCCATACGCAGTTCCTTTGAATGGCAACGGGAAAGAAATTGAATTAGAAATTGAGGGGGGGAAAAATAGATTTCTGTAATGATAAACTATGGGAAATGTTTGAAAAAAGTGTTAAAGAATGGTCTGAGAAATTTTTAAAGTTGACAGTAATTTTACTCGTGTTCTAAAGTATATGTACATTAAGTTTTGTTCGAATCGGACAAAAACTGTAGATTTGTATAAGGAACATACATACATACATACCAAGAACGGCTTTTATATATACTAGGGCATCTAACCCGGGTTTCCTGGGGTAGAGAATAAATGTGAAAACCATTCATTTTTTTCACTGAAAACTCTAATAGATTTTTTATAGTTAATATTTTTTCTTAGATTGCCCCCTAACAACTCCAAAGAGCATGAAATATGCCAATTATATATTCAAATAAAATGTTAAGCGGTAACTTCGTATTTGCTTCGTGCCAGAAGTTAATAGCCTAAGATATCGCTAAAAATTTCGTTATCTACAGCAGATTTTTTTAGTCTGATAATTTCAGTGGTTTTAGGCGGTTAATTCAATTACATGTCTGTTAAATTTGTGTTTTATGTATACTATTTTATCCATTGCTTAATGAAGTTTTAATTTCGTTATGGAATATTAGCAGGGAACAAATGCTGAACTTTTTATAATGTTTAAAGTACAAACGGATTAATATTTTGTAATCGTCTGCAAGCGATAGAGATAATTTTTTTTAAAAATAATTGCTTGAAATTTAATTTAAATGTTATAAAAAATGAGTAAATTGTGATACAGTTTTCAAAAACATTGCATTTGAAAGTAGATTTTATCCTTTATATAACGGTGTAAAAATTAAAAATGTGCGATGTTTAGAAATTATAAAATTGCAGTATCAAAAATCGCAAAACGAAATTTCATCGTGAACTGTTGCCATTCGCAAAATGACATCAGCGTTACGCACGGACACGTTTGTCCTTTTATAATATAGATAGAAATATATATAAGATTTTCATTTCTTTCAAAAATAAAACCGAACTAGAAGCTACCCAAATTTATGATGCTGTCGAGAAAAAATTGAGCCATTTATGATTTAGACATAAAACTCAGCTTTGCAGAAGAATGCATCCATTTTAAAGGCTATCTCTTATCCTTGAAGAATGAAAAGGATGACAAGTTATCCTGCCTTCCATTTCTATGCAGAATGTTGACTTCGAAGAAAATTAGTGATGTCTATCCAAACATGCACATTGCACTCAAGATTTACAACTGTAAAAAATGCAGATCATACTAGAGAAAAGCTTTCTGAAGCAGTTTTGAATTCATTAGAATCACATGGTTTGAAACTTGATAATTGTAGAGGTCAATTATCAAGAATGGTTAGTTGGTGGAATTCCACCAACAAACCGTTCTGCTGAAGGATCATTTTCTGCTTTAAAATGGATTAAGAACTATTTACAGAAAACATAGAATCAAGAACGACTGGTGAATCTTGGAGTACTCGCCATAGAATCAGACATCACAATCATTCTCAAGCAGCTCATCTTCAGAAAGTTATAAATGCATTCGCAATTGCAA
This sequence comes from Maratus michaelseni, assembly GCA_963931845.1. Lineage (NCBI taxonomy): Eukaryota > Metazoa > Arthropoda > Arachnida > Araneae > Salticidae > Maratus > Maratus michaelseni. The sequence goes on along the minus strand of OZ007590.1, from coordinate 267,786,805 downwards.
AAGTGAGAAGAAAGTCATTTTATTAAGTTTCGTAAGTATTTCAAAATAATTACAAAATATAGAGTTTGTAAAACATTTTATTACTGATTAATTTGAATGTTTCTATTAAATATATTTTTTAATGTATCATTTAATTGTGCTGAATTTTCTCTGTGAACTTCTACCATACAATATAGAATCTATTCCAGTTTGTTTTTTTTTTCCATCAGAAATGAGTGTTTTGATATTCAGTCCAGTTACAGTTCAAAACCCCAAACACCATTATTACATTCACTGAATAAAATTCTAGATCGTAATTTTACAGAAAGAATTGATTGTCACTTGTTTTAGTTTAAATGAAGTATAATTTACTTAATAAATAATTTACGGCAAAAATTATGTTGTTAGTAAAATGTATTAGTTTTTTCTTTCCATAGCAGAAACCTTTAAAATCAATCCCCGTCCCCTGAGTCCTGAATCTGCAGAAGCATTAGAAAAGATTGAGCTGAAAAGGAAGCCAAGGATTTCAGATAGTATGTTATTAAACATTTAAATACATTAAATATGATTCTGTATTTTGAATTTTTAAAGAAAGATAACTGTTTAGTGTATTCATGTGTTATCATTCTTAAAAGGATTTTAGGGTACTTTAAAACTTAATGCCTTTTTTATTTTAGAAATAACAATGAAACCATATTAATTTATTTTGATGTCTCCACACGATTTTCACAGGCATGTAGTAAGAAGGAGTATATTGTTAGAATTTTATATTCAAAGTATTCTGCATAAACATTTCAGGTGTCCACACATATAAAATATGAACATAAATTAAAGAATGGTAAAATAATAGCTGAAAGGTTAAGGTAGGTCAAGTAGTGCACTGCACCCAGTAAACTGGATTTGGAAGAAAAAAAGCAGTTTTTAACATAAACAAAATAATGAAAAAATTTCTCAAACACATAAAATTCCATAATTTTTATAATTATTAAATGCCTACAATCAATAAAACACAAATTTATACAAAATAATATCTATTTATTGAAATTTATAAGATCCATATTAAAAGAACAAAATTATTTTCTCTTAGTAATTGCACTCTAAGTATCGTGGTTTTGGATTATTTGTTATTACAATCTTTTGTATGTCAACATTTAAGGATAATTATTAGTTTTTTTTTAACTATTGTCCTTTTTCTAGGTGAAGCTCTGATTGTAGAATCGCAAAATTCTACTGAAAATAAAGTTGACGATGAATGTAATTTTAATGCTAATTTTTATTTGTTTATTGTGATGTAAATATTGTTTAATATCTTTTTTATTTTTGCATGATTATTTATTTTTTGTATGACTGCATCTTGTATTTTAATGTTGAACATTCTTTTATTGCATTTGCTCCCCTTTCTTTTACATTTGCCTAAATATTTTTGAACTTTTAGATTGTTATTAAGTAAGTCTTTAGAAGTTTGTTCTGCTGCTTATCTAGAAATATTACCTTTTCCTCTTCTAATTGTATTAAATCAATATTTATAATTGCATGTTTAAATTTTTTGTGTGTTGCTGTAAAATTTTTAAAAATTATAATATACTCACACATGCAGTAAAACCTGTCTATAACAATACTAAAAGAACCAGGGGGAAAAAAAAAACGATTGTAGACAGTTTTTGTCAATGCATACACAATAGAGATCAGTTTGGTCTCTCTTTTCGAAGCCTGAGACCGATGGTTTTAAACCCAAGCCCAAAACATTTTGTGTCACCAGTGCCTGGTACCGAAAGTATGCAATAGAAAAGAAAAATACATAATATTTAAAAATTGTTTCAAAAGTAATGTATTATTGTTTAACAACTTCTTACAAATGGAAATAACTGTTAATCTTAAATGTCTAAAAAGTTACAATCACTTAAAATAAAATAAGTAACTTTTAAGGAGGGGGAAAGTTATTTTTTCTTTACGAGAATAAATAAAATTGTCAGTGTCTGAAAGAATGAGCCTGAGCCCAAAGGCTGGTATTGGTCAGGGCTTTTGAGCTGAGCCCGTGTCATCTCTTATACGCAATACACAAGTAAATTATTAATGTAAATCCCAAGTAAATTAATAAAATCCCAAGTAATATATTAATGTAAATATGCAAGAGATATTTTTAACGTTGTATTATAATATTAATATTGACAATTTATTTTTAAACAGAAATAGGATAAAATATAGTTAAACTATAAGTATTAAAACGTCATGTTCACCTTGAAATTTAAATGAAATATATAAGAATATTTATTTTACTAAAAAGATGCAAATATACAAAAGGTTTTTAAACGTAAAAACCCATCAAAAGGTGTTAAAAACCGTAGTGCTTTCAACTTCTCTTAGCAGTCATCATGAGAGGAATTTCGGAGAGTGTGAAAGTTCATGAATGTACATTGTTTAAATAGCTAGAGACGAGTCTATTTCGAAAGGAAAGAGGTAGGGAAGGCGGGGTAGGATAGTATAGTTACGTTCCAAAATTGCGAGATACATTAGTGCGCTATACCAGATCCTGAATATATTATAGGAAAGCATATCATTGCAAGTGTTCTTTCTTTGAGTTAAAATAGCTAAAGATTCTCTGATAATTGATGCATAGTAATTTGAAGTACGGGCTATGATTCTTGCTTTACTGAAATCTATGTTGATGCCTTGTTTTTGGTTTAACCTTGATAGAGCTGTTGAGGGTTTACTATACTTTGTCTGCAATATGTTCTTTGAGTCTGTCTTTAAATTTTCTAGATGTCATGCCTGTGTAATTGAGTTTTTTCCGATTTATTTTATCTGTAAAAGGTATACATATGCCTGAAGTTTCGTCGTTAAAGATTGGATCTACTTTCTTGTGTGCAAGATCTTTCAATTTGGCAGATGGTTTTGCGATTATGTTGATATCATATTTCTGTAATGCATATCTAATTCTTTCAAGTAATTGAGATATGTAATTGAAACTGTAAAATTTAAGATTATTTTTAATGCCACTTTTAATTGACTCTTTATGCTGGATGTCAAAAATTAATTTATTAATATGATGAGAGGGGGAAACCATTTTCTATAGCAATTTTCTTAATAGTGAGTAATTATTCTTGTAGGTAATCTCTCGTACAGAATTCAATGGCTCCTTATATATATATATATATATAAATTGTAAGCTGTAGATTTGTATTTAAATGGGACATTGCTATTGTAGGATATTGTATTATTAGAATTGCATGGTTTTCTGAAAACCTTTCTATTTTGTATGTTGTATTGTTCCTTATTAACTGTACGTGCAAAAATGGTAATGATTCTCTTTGTTCGATTTCTAAGGTGAACTGTACGTTTGAATCAAAGTTAGTGTTATTTAAAAATTCATTCAATGCAGGTATACCGTGGTTCCAAATTAAAAAGATATCGACAACATAATGCAACCGTAGCTGAGGTTTTAAAACTGATTTAGATATAATATCCTTCTCTAAGGGGTCTAAGTTTTAACTCTAACTATAAGGTTAAACATTTTGAGCTGATACAACTCATATCAATGAGTAAAGTTGAAAATTTCCAAAAGAAGGAATGAGATTTTGAAATACAGATAGTCTCGGTCAGGCCAAAATTTTGGCAGTAGCTTTGCTGAAAACGAATATTCAGCGAAACTCTGATTTTGCGCGCCAAAACCGAAATTTCGGTCGATGTCTAATAGTATCTTTACTGTATTAATTCTCAAAGGTGTCTGAAATTATGACAAACCTCCTTGGTAGTGACCACAATGAAATATATATGTGAAATATCTTCTATTCTATAAGGTCAGTATTTCTGAAACCGTCTTTAGAATCATAAATTAAACTTTTGTCAGTGAATCTTCAAATTTTTGATGAAAGGATTGATTTTCAATTTATTTTGCACAAGTGTTTCAATATCAACTTCCATTTCTCCCATACTCCTTGGGATAAAAAAAGTATAATTAACAAATGTTTTTCTTGAAACATGTATTGTAAATAAGGTTTTATTTTGATAGTCTCCAAGATGAGTGGATTTTTAAAATTCTCTCTCTCTCTCACTCTCTCTTTTTTTTTTTTTTTTTTTTTTTAACAAAATAATAATAATTTTATAAAAAGTGAAAAACTAAAACAGGCACAAAAGTGGTTATCTAACAAGAAGTGATCAGTTTTTAAATGTTATTACTTCCAATTTGTTTATAGTATATTATTGTTACGTTATAATGTACACAAATATGTTACTTATCTTGCAGTCTCTTATAAGATGGAAGAATCTGCCTTAATGGCTTCTTTTTATAAGAACTTTAAATTTTTCTAATAAATATTGAAAATTGACATGAAATAAACAAATATTTATTCTTGGTCTGACATTAGAGAATTTGGTTGATGATCAAAATATACACAGTTTTATAAACATAATAAACTTTTTTTTTTTTTTTTTTTAACATTTATACAAAATTCTATAAAGAATAACTCTTCATTCTTGATAAATGGAGACTTTTGTAAATAGAAAAATGCACACAATGCTTCTGATCATCTGAATGTTAATAATTATTAACCATATAATTTTTTTTTTTTTTTTTTGTTTATTCTCAATATATGGTATGGTGACTTCTGTTGATGAAATTAAAAATATTTTAAATTGGTATGGTTTAAGCAATAAAATATGATAATTTTATTTAAAAATACAAAGCAGGAAAATATACATTATTAAATTTTTAAGGCATATTTTCTGTTTTTATTGCAAAAAACATGTTTGTAGAAACATTAAAAAAATTTCTGGTGTAAACTATTAAAGACATAGATACATTTGTAGGTTGTATTTTTATGGGCAGGTTTCATTGTATATGTGTGTATGTAAATGTAAAATTCTGTGATGAATGCATATAATAAAATATATGCATATAATTTTCATTGCATGGATTATCCATACTTCTGTTGACTGTTTTGTATAAACCCATTCCTTTTATTTTAGCTGTACCACAAAAAGTTGTTGCCAAAAAATCAGCCAGCAACATGACTATGACTAAGCCTTTATCATCTCTGCAATATGATCACAAGGAATACAAATTTAAATCCATACGGAGCTTTTTTGGCGAAGATTCATTATACATAATGGATGCTAAAAGTAAAGGGAACATAGGCCGATACTTGAATGTAAGTTCATTTAAAAAAAAATTCTAAGTGTAATAGCTATTTAATTTTTTAGTGATTACAAAAATGTACAGCATTTAATTAAATATCAGTGATGCTGCTAGGCTTTAGAAATACTGAGTCCCTGGGACGCAGACACTTCCAAAAAATCAGGTCTTTTTTCACAAAATGGGGTCTTGTTTTAGAAATAAGACAGATTTAATGTTTTTTTTTTTACAATATATACTTCTTTAGTGATCTTTCAACAAAAAAAATTATGCATCTTGAAGAACCCATAAAAATTATATTAATGCCTCCCTTCTCCAGGTTTTTGCTTAAATGATGTGCTATGCATCACCGGCATCACTGAAATATCTATCCGTACTAATAAAAGAAAGTTGTTTGTGTGCGTCTGTGTGCGATGGCTAGTGAAATCTACTGCACGTAAAAGTCTGAAAATTTGGGTGCAGATAGTCCAAGGCAAGTCCTGATGCACCTGAGGCTCAGATTTTTAATTTTTTAAGACCCTGGCCCCCTTTAAGATTTTTGCCCTAAATGGTTAATAACTTACCCAATTTTATCCGATCCTCTTCGTTTTTAGGGCCCTTTCTCCATTTAGCTTTTCCCCCATTTCTACATTCCAGTTAAGACTCTGGGCCCAGTACATGGCCCATTGAAGTTGTTGTTTCCTAAACTGTTAATAACTTGCCCCCTTTTAATCCAATTTTCTTAGTTTTTGGGGTTTTGATAAGAAGGTATATCTGTTTATCTTCACTTCCCATATTTCCAAGATATTTTCTAGATCTCTAAGGTTGTGCAAGCATGCTTGTGCAAAGTGTATTTTCAGTAAGCATTTTCTAACAACTAAATTAAATACAGGTAAAATGCCAAAGGCTTCACAGGCCACAGATAAGTTGTTGGCAGGCCAGTCATGGCCTGCGGGCAACGTGTTTGACATGCCTGAACTACATGAACAACAAAAGAAAATTTCGGAGAAGATCCGGGCCCCCTGGTCGCTTGAAGTTTTTGTTCCCTAAATTGTTAATACATTACCCCCTTTTAATCAGATCTTTGTTTTTGGGACCTTTTCTCCATTTAGTTATTCCTCCATTTCTACACTCCAGTTAGGACCATTTATCTTAGGGCCCTGCTCAAAACTATCAGCAGCCCCTTTTGGGCCCACTACAATAGCATCCTTAGAAATCGTCTGATTCACTAGCTTTTTTTTTTCTAACAACTACTAGGAGTTCCAGCTACTACATGAATGACCAAAAAAAAAAAAAAAAATATCTGACATCAACCGAGACCCCTTGGCCTCTACATTTTTAAAAACTTGCCCCCTTTTTATCGATCATTGCTTTTGGGGCTCCTTTCTTCATTTAGTTATTCCTTCATTACTACATTCCAGTTAAGATGCTGGAGCTTGGTACAGCGCTCCTGGAAATTTTTGTTCTCTAAAATGTTAATAACTTGCCCCTTTTTAATCTGATCTTCTTCGTTTTGGAGCCTTTTCTCTATTTAGTTATTCCCCCATTTCTACATTCGAGTTAGGATCTTAGCCCTCTGGGGCCCTTGAACTTTTTGTGAGCCATGCATTTGCCATGCATGCTCTCCTAATTGTGTCACCATCTCAATGCATAACCTTAAAGTTGAGTTTTGGACTTCCCGGGCCACCGCCTCGTATTTTTTATTGGGGTCGTAGGGCCCCTCTTTAAGCATTTTTTAAAAATTGTATTCTAATGATTAATTTATACCCTATGCTTAATTTCGACTAATTAAAGATCTATAGTAGTACTAGGATCTTTTAAGTAGAGGTACTATAGTCTGTGATGGTGAATTTTGATTTTTATAGCACATTCGATTCGTCTCATCGAGCCAAGTAATTTGCTACCTTGCATATCAGCTATTGAGTTTTGATAATGACAGGGGGCCGGGTCAAAGTTTAAAATTTCGTTAATTGAAAACCAGTTGCCGTCAAAGAAATAATTAAGATTTAAATTTATTTATGGTCCTTACACTGATATACATTGATGATAGTCAATTTTTTTGACACATTGTTCATTCTGAAGAAGTGAGTAAAACAAAAATATTTCTCACAGTGTGCACAACGAGCAAATTCTTCTTCAGCTGACTCGACAACGCATTCAAAACAGCTCAGCTTTCATCATAACTTGCAAAAGCCTGTCTGTCAAGTAGCATACGAATATTTTATATGCTATTACAAATTCTTATAATAACAGCAATAACATAACCATATAGTAGTTATTGGCAATGTATGGCATTGTAAAAATAAGTAGTAAACTTAAATCACACTTATTTCTTTGAAGGCATTTGTTTTTCACTGAACGAAATTTTGAACTTTGACCCGACCACCTGTCATTATAAAAACTCAATAGCTGATATGCGAGGTATAAAATTACAAAGCTTGATGAAATGAATCGAATGAGCTATAAAAATCGAAATTCACCGCTACAGACTACAGTACCTTTACGTGTTAGGTTCCTGCTCAAAACTATCAGTTGCCCCCTTTTGGGCTTGCACCCTATTATAGCTCCCTTAAAAATCATCCGATTCACTAGCTTTTTTTTTCTAACAACTTCTTAAGACTTCCAGCTACTACATGAACAACAACAAAAAAAAATTTTGAAGAAGGTTCAGCAACCCTAGAAGTTTTTGTTTATTAATCCCCCCCCCCCCCCTTTAATCAGATCTTTGTTTTTGGGGCCTTTTCTCCATTTAGTTATTTCCCCATTTCTACATTCCAGTTAGGACCGTTCATCTTAGGGCCCTGCTCAAAACTAACAGAGGCCTTTTTTGGGCCTCCTACAATAGCTTCCTTAAAAATCGTCCGATTTACTAGCTTTTTTTCCCTAACATACAACTTCTTAGGACTTTCAGCTATGACATGAATGACAAAAAAAATTCTCTGACATGGCCCAGCCCCCCTGGGTCTTTTTATGTTTTTAAAAACTTGCCCCTTTTTTTCCGATCTTTGTTTTTGGTGTTCCTTTCTCCATTTAGTTATTCCTCCATTACTACATTCCCTGCTACCTTCCTTACTACCTACCATTCCTTACTACATTATTATAAGATCCTGGCCTGCTGAAGTTTTTGTTTCCCAGATTGCTAATAGCTCTCCCCCCTTTTAATCCGATGTTCTTAGTTTTTGGAGCTTTTTCTACATTTAGTTAATCCCTCATTTCTACTTTCAAATTAGGAGACCTTTCATCTTAGGTCCCTGCCCCTGCTCAAAACTATCAGCTGGCCCTTTTTGGGCCCCCTACTATAGTTCCCTTAGAAATCATCCAATTCACTAGCCTTTTTTTTCTAACAACTTTTTAGTATTTCCAGCTACTACATGAACAAAAAAAAAAAAAAAAAAAAATTGGGAGAAGATCCAAGCCCCCTGGCCCTTTGAAGTTTTTGTTCAGTAAATTGTTAATACCTTGAGGACCATTTATCTTAGTGCCCTACTCAAAACTATCAGCGGCCCCTTTTGGGTCTGCTACAATAGCTCCCTTAAAAATTGTCTGATTCACTAGCTTTTTTTTCTCTGACAACTTCTTAGGAGTTCCAGCTACTACATGAATGAAAAAAAAAAAATTCTTGGGCAATACCCGGGGGCCCCTTGGGCCTCTTTACGTTTTTAAATACTTGTCACCTTTTTATCTGATCTTTGCTTTTGGGACTCCTTTCTCCATTTAGTTGTTATTCCTCCATTACTACGTTCCAGTTAAGACCCGGTACAAGGCCCCTTAAAAGTTTTGTTGCCTAAAATGTTAATAACTTGCCCCCTTTTAATCGGATCTTCTTCGTTTTGAGGCCTTTTCTCTATTTAGTTATTCCCATTTCTACTTTCCAATTAGGATCCTTGAACTTTAGTGTGCCATGCATTTTCCACCTTCCCTCCTAATTGTGTCACATCTCAATGCATATCTTCAAAGTTGAGTCTTGGACTTCTATCCCCAGGCCACCCCCTCATATTTTTTTTTATTGGGGCGCTAGGGCCCATTTTTAAGCATTTCTTTAAAATTTCATTCTAATGATTAATTTATATCCTATGCTTAATTTCGACTAATTAAAGATCTAAAATGCAAAGTATTAGGATCTTTTAAGATGTTTTCCTCTTAGGTTCCTGCTCAAAACTATCAGTTGCTTCCTTTTGGGCTGGCTCCCTTAAAAATAGTCCGATTCACTAACTTTTTTTTTTCTAACAATTTCTTAAAACTTCCTGCTACTATGTGCATGACAAAAAAATTTCTTGGACTTCAGCTACCACCAAATTTGAATATTAATCTCCTTCTTGGGGGGCCCTTGGTGCAGTTTCTTTAAAAATGATCCGATTCTCTTGCAATTTTCATTAACACAGTTCTAAGGTACTCCAGCTACTTTATAAAATACTAAACATTTCCTTAGACCCCCAACTACCACTTTATTTTTAAATATTTGTCTTCTTTTTCGACATCAACTTACGTTTATTCACAACAGCCATGAATTAAAAATTGTGTTACTGTTAAAGATAAGTGGTTAAGTTTAGAGAGAGGTGGAGGATTTCATCCGTAAATTAAATATCGCCTCAATGTTAAAGAAAATTTGTAAAATTTACAGGAGGGGGTGCACATTCCACCCTGGAGGCTCATTCTTTTCTTGGGTTTTATGGGTTTGATTTCAATAGGGTTTGGGTCATTCGACTTGATATCGAAAACTTGAGTTTTTTAATTATCATGGGCCTGGGCAACGCTGGGCGGGTCAGCTAGTGGTGAAATAAATTAAACTTTTAGAATATGTTTTGAGATTTGTTATGCATTAGATGATTCTTAATTCTTATTGAAAGAAGAATTTGTCAACTTTTACTAAAATTTGACGAACATCACAAAGTGTCTGACACAGAGAAGTATTACTTTATTTTGCCACAATGCTTCTTTAACTCTTTGAAGGGCATTAGGATATATAATATAGCCCACTTACTTTTAATTCCCATATTCCACTGCGGCACCAGAATTTTGGATTTTTGTAATGTATGTAAAGAAAAACTTTTACTTATTTTCAAATAATTTTTTTTTCATGTAACCTGGTGTCAGTCAATCATTTCAATTTTTTAGCAACACAAGTACTTTGCCCCAGGGCTTAATTTCTAAGAAAAAAATACTGGAGCCCTAATATTCTGCGGTACTAACACTCGTAGCGCATCTCCCCCCTCCGATCTACACCAGTCTGCATATTTATATTTCATACATTATTTTTAAAATTTAAAGCATTGTTTTTTTATTTAGAAAAATAAAAATTTTAAATAAATCTATCTGCATATACTTAGCTATCAACTATTCCACTTTTTAGTTATTACTACTTACAAATAGAAACTTTGCCTAGTCTTAATATTAATTAATTGCAGAATTCTGCGATTAAATAAGCTCAGGATTATGATTCGGAAATAGTGTTAACACAAAAAATGAATAGTTTGCAGCTATGCAGATTAAAATGATTTGAACTAGAAATAAATAAAATTTAAATTTAAGACAGATTGAGCTCGAGCCTGTCGAAACCCGAAGACTGATATAAAAATCGATCCCGTTTCATCTCCATCTCTTACGTAAGCGAGGAAAGGAACGGGTAATTTAGGATTAGTTTTTCAAAAGCATTATTGCAATGGGCTCCAGAGCGCAGTGTTTATGAGCTCCGGTGAATTCTGGCCAATATTTAAATTTTTACAAAAAACAAAGATGTACCAGAGCTGAGCTCCTGTGGGCTCTGGTGCAAATTAAGCCCTGCTTTGTCCCCGAAAAGGTTAAAGTCAGTTATGTATTGCATTTAATTTATGCTCTATGTCCTACCTTCAAATCTAATAAATTATTAGACAGTTCGGCAGTAAAATGCTAAGGGCAACAGTTTAATGCACAATTGTGAAATATAAGAAAGACAAATTAAGCAATTTATAGATTTAAATATTTTTTATTTTATAAATGTAAATTATTATATAAGATATCTGATTATAAGACCTTTAATTGAAACGTTGTGAAAATTTTATAAGCATGATTAACAAGTAAACATAGTGAATAAATAATAAGTATAATGATGAATTATCTTGAGAATAGTTATAATTGATTTAGAGACAGAAAAGAAAGAAAATTATTTTTTGGGGTGGAGGAAGAAGTTAGAAGGATATGAAGTGGGATTTAATTTTAAAGCTGAAATTATTTCATTTTGTGTTCAATTTAATAAAATACAAAATGTTAAAATACATAGAACTCAAATTTGATTTAATGATCTCAATTCATCTATACTGTGACACACATTGTAAGTTACTTTCAGTGCGAGTTATATATTTTTAATGTTGTGAGTGTGTGTGTGTGTGTGTATATATATATATATATATATATATATATATATTTGCTAAGTTTTGCGTAATCCTGAGTTATTAAAATCTCTACTTCTATTATAGAAGGAATTTACAAATTATAGAACCTCAAAACTTATCTGTTTTTTTAAAAGTGAACAAATACGAATTTTATAAATAAGCTTGTTTAAATAAGGTATTTTAAATAAGGAACAGCTATTACTGCAAAATTAATTTATTTAATTGAAGGTCAAGGTGATAGTTTTTATTTTCACATATCTGTCTATATAGATTGTCTTTCTTTCCTTTTAGGAATATGTCTTCTTTCATTATGTTACAAAAATGTGCCTCTTAAAAAGCTTTCTAAAGACTTGTTAGGTGCGTTCGTAATTATATAAATACGTAGCACCTATAGTTGTCGTTTGGTCCGTCCGTCTGTCCGTCCGTCTGTCTGTCTGTCTGTCCGCATATAACAACGCAAAAACTACCCAACCAAATGGTTTGCAATTTAAAATATATTATCTTTGCAGAATTTTGTCGAGACATTTCAAATTTTATTAAAATCGAATCAAAACTTTAGGAGATATTAATAAAAATATTTATTAAGAAATTTGAATTTTTTTTTTTTAAATCTGTGCTTTTTTGTTATAGGAGCTTCCGAAGTTTAATCGTCAAGCGACCGAGATACTTATTTTATGACAGAAATTAATCTGCAGACGATATAATTCATTTCACAGAATTAAAAATCATCAAGATCTGAATATTTATATAACTAGCTGATACATATATATCTGAATATTTATATAACTAGTTAAGATATTTGTATGAACAGTGTCATAAAATATATACTTAACTAGCTGTTTAACCCGTTCTACGCACGGGATATCATGAATTTAATTCTAAAACGTGCGTACGAACGCACCTCGTTTGTAACGTTTGACGTACAATTTCCAACTTGTTTTATAATTGTTAACATAACTGACATTGCTTTTCATAAAATTAATTATCTCAGCAAATGGAAGTTAGAAAGTTTCTGTTGCCTAGAAAAAATTAATCGGAACTGATGCTTTATACTCACGCAAACATGTAAACAAAAGTTTGGCGACTTTTCAGTTGGTTCGATTTTCAAGACTGCGCCAAACGAATAACTTAATACAATGGCTAGGTTGCCATTAAAGGAAAAAATCCCCTAAATTTGGCGACTTTTTTCCCTTTTTTAACCGATTAATTTTTTTTTTTTGCGTGAGTGTAAAGCATCTTAGCCAATTAATCGACTCTTTCTGCCAGAAAAATTACATCTTGATTTCCAAACATGTGAATAATATAATTTGGCACTATAAAAAATATTTTGCTGATTCATCCCCCTAATGGGGAAGTTGCACTCATTCTAGATTATGCCTTATTTTATGTTTAATTGATGAAGATGACTTTACATTCCTCAAATCTTAACTCGGAAACGCAAAAATAATTTTAAATAACTAGTTATTGGAGTTTTAAACTTCGCTAAAAGCAAAACAAAACCACGTGATCTGAAAACGCGATGGGATTGGTTTGACGTCACTACACATGAAACGCGGATTCTGCTTTAGAGTCGAATGCATGCAGGCTGTTTTGCATTACTTTCTACTTATTATAAACGTCTTTTAAAGACGCATTTACACAAAAACAAAAACAAATGTTAGAGTCAAAAGATTATTTTAACATATCTAAATATAATGCATTATTTATTTATACATTTGCATTAATTTTCATTTAGAAAAGTGATGAAGTTGGTCGGATTCGAAAAACACAAAGTTATGGCTTTCGGATTTTTTTTTAATTTATTTATTTACTTTTTAGGGAAGAAAAACTGCATTTCATGTGGGTAAAAATACAGGAAACTAAAGCTATCTTTTACTTACTCTTATTTATTTAAACGAAAAAAGAATGATAGTTTTATTACAAAAGAAATCATACGTAAAATCGCATTTATATAGTTCTTGAAATGCATTATTTTCTTAATTCATTTTAATGCTTAATAATTCGTTTTGATATGAATATAATTTCGTGTTATGCAGGTTATATTAAGGATAAAAATGTACTCAAATTAATTATGAGAAGACGAAATTTTGAGCAATAATGCAGAAAACAAAAACAAAAAATCTGTATTTAATACTGATTGTGTATTCACTAATCAGAAAAACAATTACTGCAACATACGTGAGTAAATTTATTACTATTGTTTTTTTTTCTCATTTTATGATTGTAATTCATGATTTTTCCAAAAAATGTTCAATATAATACAATAATTTGGCGTGGCCACCGAATCCGATCATGAAAAATACACCACTACTTTTTTTTTTTTTTTTTTTTTTTTTGTACGCTTGGTAGAAAATGCGAGCTAGTAAATTCATTAAAATAAATGTATAATGGTTGCTTTATTTCTGTTTTAAGGTATGGAAAGAGAAATGAAATATAAATAAAATATAAGAATTATTTAAACTATCTTATTAGGATTTCTAAATTGATTTCTCAACGAATAATCATAATTCAATTAATATGAAACTTTTAATTTATTAAAACATATTTTAAAAAAAAATATATTACACTGTATAGTTTTTATTTATTATTTTCTACTTTTTAGTATGCAAAATAGTTGCAGCTTCACACCCATTTAGCCTTTTTTTAACACCGTGGTTTAATGCATAATAAAATTGTTGTAAGTCGCATACAATTGTAACCACAGATAATATTTTTCGATTTATCAACTGTTTCGGGCTAACGGAAAAACGCGTCAAAATTAATGTATTAATTTATAATTAAGTTCTAAAAATAATAAAATGTTGTACGTCATCGGAAACACACAATTTCGCACTTATTTTTTATATTTCTTAATTTATCAGAAAGTGAGTAAACAACCGATAACAAGATTCCATCCTTATATACAAAAACCAAGTTGCGTTAAATAAAAGTGTAAAAATAATTTAATTACTTTTTTATTGTTATTTGCTTATGTATAATTTTTGAATGAATGCAGAACTTTTTGTTTGTTTGAAATATAGTTTCTCAGAATGTCCTATTTTAGATTAATCAGGTTCTAAAAAAATTATATCAGTCTTTTCCTCAATGCTCTAACTTTCGTAAAAAATAAAAATAATGAAAATATAAAAGATACGTGAATACAAAAATAAAAAAGATAATTTATGAACTAAACATCATCTGTAATCTGCAAAGGTCTATAAAGCATAAAACCTTCAATCCCACATTCTGAAAATTTCACAAAACTGACAGTATTTAAAATAATTACTTGATTTTTTTGCCTGTGCATAGTCCAGGGACCTGTTTAAGAAGAAATTGGGTCCTTTAAAGGACCTTTCACAAAATTTTTCATATTAAAACAGGATCCTTCACAAAACATTCCACCTTAAAACAGGCCCTTCACAAAACATTCCACCTTAAAACAGGCCCTTCACAAAATTCTTTGTCATAAAAATAGGCCTTTCACAATTTTTTTCCATCTCAAAACTAAACATTTTACAAATTTAATTATTTAAAAGTAAAATCTGACCTGACATAAAACAACTGAAGTCATCAAAGAATCTATTTATGTAGCTTTTACATATATAAAAGATCTTGTCAAAAATTTATAAACAAGAACCTGAATATAACAGTTATTTCAAACTCACAAAATTATAATTAGTTTTTTCATAAATGTAAAATACTTCTCACAATTTCACAAAAACAGGACCCTGTCTGTGAAAAGTCTTGATAGACACCTGGAAACATTTTTTGAAAAATTATTAAACTTTTTCCGTGTATATTTATATAAAAATTCTGTAAGGCTGTCTTAAAGCTACCTCAGCACATTTCGCTCTTTCTAATAAGTTTAACTGTTTTCAAAGATTCAAAACAGTTTATTTAACAATTGAAGAGATAAAACCTATAGTGAAGCCAAGCCAAATTCTCAATTCAAGAGTATAAAATAGAAATACTAAAACATTTTTATGAGTTAATTCCACCCTCCCTAATGAAATAAATTCTATTTGTATTACTTTATTTTATATTGTGCAATATTAATACAAAAAATAAGTAAATAAAGGTACACATTATTCTATAAAATACAATATTGTAGTACGAGTATTAACTTGTACTGATACTTTATTTCTACATCGAGATCTGGAAATGACAATTCTTAGAAACGCGATGGAATAAAAACCTCACCTGGAATTCACAGTATTATTTATTTATTACAGCAAATTACAATTCTTTTAATTTGTTATACTAATCATTTTTAAGAAAAGAAAAAAGCGTAAAGCAAGCCATTCAGCGAAAAGCAAGCCATCCCCATAGGAAATAACAGGGAGAAATACATCGAGGGTTTGTTTACATGTGTAGTGACGTCAGAACAGCTTTTATCACGTGACGCGGCTTTTTCTCGCCACGACAAAAACTGGGTTTTAAAAGTTGATTTAATGAATTATAAAAGTTTCAAATATATGTAAAAATGGTATCAAAATGTTCATATTTTTACACTCTATCAGATGCAAGTTAAATTGAAAAACGTGCAATTTCCCCATTGTACTGTTTAATGATTTTTTTCCTGTAGCTCTTAGTATCAAAGTGTATTATTTGAAATGGAATTTAGTTCATACAAGCACACTTTTTTTTTTCTCTTATGCATGTGTTGATCCTTTTTGAAAATTAATATGGTTTCATTATAAATTAAATTTTGTTAATATTTTTGCTCTTGCCATTATTTAATTCATAAATTAGAAGACATGATGTCTTGGTAAAATATTTTGTAAAACTGTCTTTTTTTTTTCTTTTTATAGCATAGCTGTGAACCTAATGTTTTTGTACAGAATGTATTTGTTGATACCCATGATCTGAGGTTTCCAGCAGTAGCATTTTTTGCCCATACGTAAGTAGTTATTATTTTTATATCTATAGAATATTTTAAAGTAAAATTAAATTACTCAAATATAAGAGTAAAACGTTTATAATTAGAATTTTAACAATAAAAGATTTAATAAAAGATTTGAATTTAAAACTGCCATCCCCATGTCTCAAGTGGAAATACTCTCTCTATCCCTTCCTCCCCTCCCCTTATGGATATGTCACAACTGTTATGTAAATGTTGCATTTGTAACGTGATACAAGTATCTGCTATAAATTCCTTCCTAAATAAGCCAAGGGGTTATTTTGATAGAAATTTTTCATGATGATTGAATTATTCCATCCATTTATACATTAAATGGCTGTGCTCATACTCTAATACAAGATTTATTTATATAGTAAATTGCTTATCCTCCTTCCCCCCCCTCCCCCCCCCCAATATTGGCTGATGATATTTAAATGTTTTGCTTTTGATAAGTATGGTAGAGCACTTATCTGAACTCCAATTACAATTATCCAAAAACCTTTACCAACTATTTTTCCCCTTTATTTTATTAATCATACTATTTAAACATAGATTATTTTTCTTTATTAAGAAATATAAGTGGGAGTGAAACCCAAAAATTATTATTATTATTATTTTTTTTAAACAACACTATTGAAATTATATGGAAAAAAAAACAGACTCTTGTGTTTTTGTCACATTGGATGTGTTAATCTGTTAATCCAAAGTAAGTTTTGAGAAATGCCAGTTGGTAAGATAATGCAAAAGTTTGATGGTACCATAAAAAGGGCAATCTGTGCAACTTAAGCATTTTAGATAGATTTCGTAAGAAATACTACCTATTACATTCTCACCTAATTTGGAATTTTTTTAAAATATTTGCAGATCTACGCCGATTATGACTCCCAGAACCCAAAACCACCCCCAATTCAAAACTTTATATATCTATCTATCTATTTATCAATCTATGTCACTTTTTTATGGGCACGATAACTCCCATAATTCTGCACAAATCTCTTCCAAACTGATACATAAAATCTCTGTCAAGTTCTTTAATGGGCAAAATCGAACCGGGGGGAGGGGGGCTTTATGTGAGAACAGAAAAAAAACCCATATTTTCTTAATTATGATACGTATCAAATCCATTTAAAGTTATTATTATTTCTAGGAAAAGGGCCGAAAATTATATTATGTTTGTTTATGTGAAAACAGAAAAAAAATTCCATATTTTCTTATTTATGATACGTATCGAATCCGTTTAAAGTTATTACTTCTAGGAAAAGGGCTGAAAATTTATGTATGACAGATTTTTGATATCATTAAAAATGGCCCCAAGAGGGAGAAAAAAGGGTTGGTTTCAGAAGAAAAAAATTCATAACTTCGTCAATTCAGACGATATCAAATCCGCTTAAATTTATTATAAATCCTCTTAATATTATCTAAAACTTTTATACTGACAAGTTTTTTATAGGACCAACCCTTATATAAAAAAAAAAATCCCTGCCGGCTTCGCCTGCAAACAAGTTAGGTTTCGAAGTGGGCGTTTCCAAAAGACACATCATGGCAAAAAGGTCATTTCTTACACAATTCCCAACAAACAGGCGGTTTGCGTTTTCGAAATCTACCTGTCCCTGTAGGCCAAGTCGTCAGGGATTTTTTTTCCCTCTTAAATTGCCCTTAAACAGATGAATTTCTACACAAATATTAATTACTATCTTCTTTTTTCTAATTTAAGGCTTGTTAAACACAAGAGGTCACTTTCACAGAGAGAAACCATTCAAAAGACTCTCTTTATAATTTGTCAATGTTCACTGGAAACGAGTAATTCATTTCATGCACATCAGAGTTTGATAGGATACTAATACTCAAAAGAAATAGGACACTGGAAATACAGCTTCAATAGCAATGAACATCAAAATAAAAGGAACACTTTTCTTACGATGAAAATATAAAACTTATCTTATTATGTGTTTATAACCTAAGGAATATGGACAGTGTGAACAATTTAAACTTCTGTTATGACTTGGAACATTTTACAGCATCGATGCAATAACGTTTTCTTAAATATAACATGGTGCAATAATATTTTCTTTAATGTTACCGTCAGTGTGCAGTGTGCTCCCATTTGTCTAGTTATCTGATTTTTTGAGTTTCTGAACAGGGCCCGATCCCGGCAGGTATGGGTAATCTGTGCTCTACTGTACTTAGTAGAATTGTTTTCCTGAGGTCAGCCTGTAGGTCTGAGAAATTCCTTTGAGTTTGCTGATGAGATATTTAATCTACCTGCTCCCCCACCTCACTTACTATATTGCACCTGAAATGATTTTGATATAAGTAGCAATCTAAAAACAACTTTATCTAAATAAAGCTTCTTCTAAGACCACCCTCACCCCCCCCCCCCTTTAAAAATAAATAAAAATAAATAAATAATAATAAAACGTATTGGAACTCCATTTTAATTATGGCTGGGAATAATAATTTTGTTATTTATACTTTTGCTAAAATATAATCTAATACAGTATTGGTCATGCAAATAATGTAACTTTAGAAATAAAATATACATTAATAAATATTAATATCTTAATACATTCTAACCATTACTATTCTCCTTTTAGTTCAATTAATGCTGGTACTGAATTGACATGGGACTATAATTATGAAGTTGGAAGTGTTGCTGATAAAGTCATGTACTGTTATTGTGAAGCCCCTTCATGTAGGGGTAGATTGCTTTAAACATGCATTAATCTTACTATGCAGTATAGCATATGTCATTTCATACTTTTTAGGACTCTTCATTTCCTGTGTTCTTGTGTACAGGTGTAATTTTGTATATTGTCATTGGTTTTAAATTACCATCAAGTTGTTTTCAGCTGTTGACTACAAGTGCCTTGTTTTTATTACTCATTAGTCATCCATATATCATTAAATGTGAATTCATCATTTGTGATATTTATGAACTACTATTTATTATTATGTTTAACCATTTTATGTGAGATCATGTGTCCCTATATCTCAAAGCAGTACAAGGTTGTATTTCAAATGGATATCTATTTAGGTTAATGCTTAGGTTATTAATGCTAAATTAATGTTAATTACAGTGAATTTACTTGTGCAATTTAATTTTTAATAAATAGACCTTTAGCCAGTTATTTGTATGTTTGTATATCTCTTGTAAAATATTCCCTTTTATACATGGAAAATTGCACCAAGCTAGCTGAGAGGTTTTATATATAATTGAATATAGTGTCTGATAAGTTTTTCAAAAACATCTCATTATGATCAGTGGCACACATACTGTACTGAGTGCTTGGCATCTTATTTTACTCAGGTAAACAATTTAAACCTATTGTGTAGTTTCTAACAACATTATACATAATGTAAATTTGTGTGTTTTATTTCTATCTAATACTTTGAAATATTTTAAAATTGCTATTTCACTGCTTATTACACTCAAATTCATTATTTTTATTTTCGAGTTTTCAAAAACGTGATGTACTTTAATTTTGGAAAGGTGATAGATATATTTAAGGAAAGTGTGACAACGAAAGAATTCAAAATTTCTTGTAATCTTTTTTAACTCAAATTAGTAGTACAGCAAATTTTATTTACATTTGTGAGTAACATAATATATATCTAACATTCATACACTTAAAATACAAAACAATGTATTATTTGTTGCCAACAAAAAGTATCATAATTTCATGATATCTTTCTCAGTGCTGTGAATGGATATATCCGTTCACTAAGCTGTAGGTTTCACTGCAATAGAAGCTTTATTTAAATTAATATCATTCTACAGATATAATGCAGTTTTAAGTAATGATTAATAATCTCAAAGATTATATTCATATATGTAATTAAGTTATTTATATCATGTTGAAAAAATCATCTTTTTTTTAGAATTGAAAAAAAAATGACAGAGTAAACATTATAATTTTGATCTTTTGTTGGGCAGTCAGAAGGATATAGATCTTAATATCAATATAAGAAATGTAACAATAAAATGGTACGAAAATATTAATTTTTATTACTACTTTTTTTTTTTTTTTTTGTTAAAGTAGCTGCTACTGATTTATTTGACTAAAACAAAATTATATGTTATGCATTTCATTATCTTAAAGAAACATATAAGCTACAAAATTTTTTGTTATGCAACAATGTTTCATGATATTATATAACTACAAAAGTTTGTTTAAGCATCAGTACAACCAATTTATAGAGAAAAATAAACTAGATTGTCTTCAGTCATTTGATCCAAAGTAGGACTCATTCATTATTACTTTTTTGGAGGAAACACATTGATTTTTTTTATCCATCAATTTGCATATCTATACATAATATTAATCACTTTTTTACTTAAGCAAACATAAAGGTTAATATTCATTCTCATGTGAAGGTATTAAAGCAGGAATCAATGTTAGATAAGATCATGCATAGTTATTTCATCTGAGAGTACATAGATTTTCCTCTCTTATAAATGAAAATGAAATGTGTAAGTTTGTTTGCTTTAGTAGATCACAACTGTAAATATTTTAATATATAACTTCTTATAAACTATCCTCTGTAAACTAAATATTCTTATAAACTACATTATTTAACAAATAATAATAAAAAAAGTATGTAATATAATCTTGTATACTGTTTCTTTGAATTATTGGTTTGTAATGAAGTATGTACTTTGTTACTAACATCATGAAGTCATGCTGCATCTGCATAGAAGTGAATTACAAAATTTTCATTACAAAGTGATTTTATTTTATTTATCTTTTGCATTTTAAATCCAGCTAGCTTAATTAGTTTACAAAAAAAAAAAAAAAAAAAATTAACCACTTGCATGTTGAATCTTCTTTTTTCCCCTACATAATTGTCAGTTTTTAATTTTATCCTCTCTCAGATGAGTTTGTAACTAAAGAAAACAATAATAGAAAACACTTCAAATTAAGTTAGCAATCTTAAAAATTTTATTTATTGCAAAGCTCTTGCTGGTCAGTTTCAGTAAGAACAATTTGCCCATGTCTGGCATGGGCAGATCAGGCAAGTGGTGTTATGTTAAAACAGTATATTTCATAGCATAGAATATTTGTAAAGCCTTTATTTTATTTTTTTCTCCAAATTTATAATTTTGTTTGTTAGAAAGTTTTAATTAAATTTGCAAACTTTTATGTGTGATATTTCTGTTCTAATTTATTGATTTTTGTATTGAAGAAAAAAAGCTTGTGTTACAGTAATTTGTTCTTTCAAATATTGAATACAAATTAATATCTTAAGGAGGAAAAGTTGCGTTTCCATACTAAGTTTTTTATTTAGGAAAAAATTATTATAAGGGAAGTTTTTTTTTTTTTTTTTTATTCTATTTATTGTTTATATTGGAATAGGTTTATATAAGTAGAATTTAACTTTACATGTGAAATTTCTGTTGGAATATAAAAGCTAGAATAAAGGATGCTTAATTTTAGTGAGTAATGTGTAAGAGTAGCTATCATGTAAATGTTCAATTTGCCAAATATGAAAGCTGGAGTAGTTAAATATTCCTTGTATTTTTGAGTGAATTGTTTTATGGGAGGATTCTGAAATAGTCTATTTCTGTATTCAAGTTTCTTTACATAAAAGTGTGGATTTATTTAATAGTATTCTCAGATTTTATAGTTATTGTAAAAATTCAGCAAAAATTTAACTCATTCTTTTTGTTTGCATTTTTATCTATGTAAGAGCATCATTTTAACAGGGCTTTTTTTAATCTGATGTTTTGTTTTTATTTACATATAACTGTAAAAAAATAGTCATTATTGTTTATTTCTGTATTTTTGTAAAATTCCATGTCCACTGCCACATATTTAAAGTTCAAACTTTTGTAAATATTATAAGTTAGGAATAAAGTCAGGATCTCTAAATAGTAGTTATCTTTTCTCCTAAAATGATGTCTTTATGACAAAATGAATCTACACTAATAAAAGAAAGTTTCTGTGTATTGTGTGTGTTTGTCTGCGATGAAAATCTGCCATGTGGAAAGGTTTGAAAATTTGTATGAAGATAGATGCATCTGACGCTCAGTTTTTAATTTTTTTATAATTAGCCAAGATATTAATTAAAAACTCATTTAAATAGCTTTTTTTAGCAAATTGACGAACGTGCCTGGACATGCACAGATCTGAGTTTCCGGAAGCGACTGTGCAGAAGACGCAAAGTGTGAGATTGGCATTTTTTTCTTTGCTATTTTGTTTAATATACTTTGGTCAAACCATTTCAAATATGGAAAAACAGACGACATATTCGTAAATATTGTATTTTTACATTTTAAACACCATATTCCATTTGCAAAAGTATTAATATTAACTAAAAAAAAAATGTTTTACAAGACCTCTAATTCATGTTTTTTTTTCCTGTGCATTTTATGAATTTTGCATCTGCTGAACTTAAAACAATAAGGAAAAATTGATTACACCAATATAAAATGCTTACTTTGCTCTTTCAAACGCCTTCTTTGGTTTTTAAAAATATCAATTTTAACCCCTCTAAAAAATTTTATTTTCTGAATACCTTTTTTCGCAATCTTTAAAAATCTGTATCAGCACTTCTGATCAAGATACGTAAGAAATAAAAATACCACACCATACCTAACCACATCTACATGCATTTCTGTTATGACAAAGCCTTCGGTTTGAAAAAAATATTAATGTGAACCCTCTCAAAATGTTAGTTTCCTTAAGTCACTTACATGATATCTGCCATATAAAAATATGAATCAGCACTTCTAATCAAGATAATCTATTTAAAAAAATATGAATATTAATACTGTGGAAAAAATTTGTTTCAGAAAGTCACTTAAATTTTGTTTTCTTGTGCTATGTTTTAATATTGGCATCAGCTTCGGAAATCAAAATTCAAACAAACCAAAGATACCTGACCATTGGGGCTGGACGATATCAGAAATTTAATATCGCAATATATCAACAAGTTAATATTGATATTGCTGATATATTGCGATACTAATTTGAAAGGCGGGTGGGGAAGAGTAAAAGCATTTGCTATTTTAAGAAAAATTTAATTACAAATTCTAGTTGAATGCAACAAATTAAAATTTTTATGTCTATTTGCTCATAGAACATTATTTATTTTTTTAAAACAAAATATTTAAAAGAAAATAAACTAATTGTTTAATAACTATTTGCATTACCATTACTTTCATAAAGCTTTTCTTTAAAGATAGTATATCCCCTATTCTTCTCATTTTATTCTATTAATATATATATAGTCAACTCCCTCTAATCTGCAACTCTATAATCCGCAAAAGCCTATAATCCGCACACTGTTTCAGATGTAAACAGTGAAAATTTGGTTACCACTAACTTTGCTAGATAAATTCAAAATGGCGAAAATTTGATCAATGATCAGCAGTCAGTTTTTCTCCCCCCTAAATTTTTGCATTTCAATGAAGTAAAACTTTTATTTATTAAATGAAAAAAAAAAAAAAATACATAAGATTTTTTTCTGCCTGTTACATAATGTAACAAAAAAAAAAAAAAAAAAAGGCAAATTTTCACAGAATAGTTTGAAAGCCATTTTGTAAAAGAAGCCATGCATTGTAGTACAAAGGTCGGTTTACAAAATATTATTGCTCTTAGACAATTGAGCATCCAAAATTAGAGCATAAAGACATAAAAGAACATATTAGAGCATAAATGTCTCTACATTAGTTTTACCTGCAAATACGAATACTCTTATTCAGCCAATGGATCAGGGAATTATTCGTAGCATGAAGTGCCAATACAAAATGAAATTTATGTGCAGAATTATAACCTCTGATTTATTGGCTAATATGGAGGGGTATAGAAGGCAATTTACAATTAATGGCTGTGTTTTTCTCTTGGGTGATGCATGGGACTCTGTATGCAAAGACGCTTACTTTAGTAGGTGCAAAGCATAATTTGTTACCAGCATCTTTATTTATAGACAGTAATGGTGAAGATGTTGACTTTAGTGGTTTCAGTTTGGATAGTGCTAAACGGAAATCTGCAGAAAAATTCACTAACACAAAACTAAAACAAAAAATTTTACTGTGCCCAATTTCTTGAATGGAGAACATGTAATTGAATGGATATCCTCCTAAGTTAATCCTCCAATTACAGAGAGTTTCAGAAATGATGAGATTATAAGTACTACTCAGTTCTCAAGTCAAGTTCTCAAACAAATGACAATTTATACTATGTTTGAAAGTTGTTAAAGCGAACAAAACAAATTACAAAATAAAATTTAAATAATTTTTTTCTTAAATATAATGAATTTTTTAATCAAATAACCCAAAGTTTTACAATATCTTTCTTTTTTACCAATTAATTTATTCATTAATAATTAATTTACTGTAAAATTACAGGAGAAAAAAAATGTAAACAAAGTAATGACCTATAATCCACAAAATTCTATAATCTGCACAACCTTTGGTCCCAATATATATATATATATATATATATATATATATATATATATACAGTGGAACCTCAATTTTACGTTACTCATTTTGTGCGTTTTTCCTCTTCGTATGTCATTTTTCACTGGTCCGAACAAATAACCTATTCTGATAATATTAAAAAATCCCGGATTCTGCGTCATCCATTTTGAAGATTTCCTGCATCGTACGTTTTTCTACCAAGAGGCGGAAAATATGTTTTTTTCTTGAATTTTTATTGTTTGAAACAAGCACTCCATGTTTCACTCTAGAGCTCAATACAGGATGAATCAACACCGCCATTTAAAAAAATTTCGACCAAAAACAAAGTTAAACCAGTTAGCCAATACCAGACAGTGAATGCGTTTCATAGCTAAAAGATTAAGAGATGACGTCACATCATCTCTTTTAGAAAAAAAATAGAGTTCCTATACTACAAGCTGAATCATACCACCATTTAATTACCCAACGGACCAAAAACCAAGCTAAAATCAGTTAGCTTATCGTAACAGTGGATGGCGAGTGACAGTGACAGGGACGCAAACACCTGCTCCGGGAGTTTCTTAATGCTGAGCTGGGGTACAATATGGTGGTTATTTTGGGCAACAAGATGGATATGCGTCAGCTCTCTCTTATAGGAGTCTTAGGGAAAAATAGTTTTTCACATTTCTCTTTTTTCCCCTGACAAACAGCGGACAACGAATACGTTTTACAGCTAAAAGATTAAGAGATGATGTTTCACCGTGTCATCTCTTTTAGGGAAAAATAGATTTTCACAATTATCTTTTTTTCCCTTGACAGAAGGCGAGACAAATTTCAGATCAGTTTTTGTCGCATGGGCGCCAGTCGCCAGTCTTATTCTGTTGCTGTTAATGCAACAATGCCTAATAGAAAGTGTTTTGTTGTTGCCGAAAAGGCAGAAATTATCTAAAAGGCTAAATATTTTCACAGCACTAAAATAGATCTTGCAAAATCGTTGAATATTTCTTATTCCACATTACAAACAATTTTAAAACTAGAAGTGACATTGGAATTACATTCCGAAAAACTGGGAAAGTTTGCTAAGAAAAGAAAAACTCTCAAAACATCTTCATACGAAGAACTTGAAAATATTTTACTTGAATAGTTCAATGGTGTGCGGGCAGCTAACACTGTGATAAATGAATCCATTTTAAAGGAAAAAGCACTAGATATTTCAGCTAGACTTCAACTGAAAGATTTACAGCATCAAACAGTTGAATAGGCCGATTTAAAAAAAGAAATAACTTCCATTTCAAATCTATGTGTGGAGAGTTGAATAGCATAGAGCAGTGGTTCCCAAACTTTTGGGCTCGCGGAGCCCTTTTTGGGAAGAATTTCTAGGACGGAGCCCCTTAACCCCACAGTACTCTATGGTTTACAAATTGTTTTTTTTATGCCTATGGAGCAGAGAAAGATCTGCTGGATAAGAGTCCAAACCAGTAGTTTCCAACATGGGCCAAGGTTCTCAGTTTGGCCCTTTACTTGATACTTGATACAGAAATTCTAAATTCATACTAGAAATTTTGAAAATCAAATTTTATATTATTTAACCCCTTAACAGTTTTATTTAATATTACTATTATTGGACACAATAAATTAAAAAGAAGGACTAAAAACCAGTTTTTTTAAATATCTGCCTTATATAATCGAGGTATGTCAGCCAAATAGAGCAAAAGTTATAGTTAAAAATTTGTGGTTTCTGAAAGCTTTTAGTAACGAAGTAAACAAACTCTTCTTACCCGAGCGCCGTTCGAGCAATACTGTTAAGGGGTTAATGACATCGACTTTTAAAATAAAGAATATTCTTTCGGGATTTCCGGTATGAACTCAGAATTAAAGATAAAAATGGTTACCCTGTCTCTGGTTCATGCATTGCATTGGGGCTTACGGGAAACTATTATTATTTTTGGCGAAAATCACACACACAGAAAAAAAGGTAAGTTCTACAGTTTTCGTTTACAAAGAGAGACTTCTGTATAATCTCAATAGGCTACTCGTGAAAAGAAAGAAAATTCGTAGGTCCAGTCGCCTATGAGTAATTATATAACACGTTTTCGCTAGTCCTGCCCAGCCGTAATAGAATCATGCGATTGCAGATTCTTTTTTTGTTCTTAACGTTTCTAGTACATCTAAACGTACAACGAAAATGAATCGCCTCTGAGCTTCTTCTTTTGAACTATTTTTTAAAAATACATTTAGAAGCAGATCATCGTTTTAGTGTTTTAAGTGGACGGGGCAAAATCTATAAACTGTATTGTTAAGTGCAGCATCGTTCACTTTTTTTGGATGTTTTATTTGAAGTATATAGCTATTATTTATAGTTTTCAAAGAAACTTTCTTTCACCATTGTTTTTACCTCAAAATAGCTGTACGGTTAAAAACTACACGTGTTAAAAGAACTACAGTCGAAGCACCTTATAACGAAATCGAAAGTGCTCCAAAGATTTGCTCGTTATAATGTGCTTTCGTTAAAATGTTATAACGAATTACTTCGTTATATAGTAAGAAC
Organism: Maratus michaelseni; assembly: GCA_963931845.1. Taxonomy (NCBI): domain Eukaryota; kingdom Metazoa; phylum Arthropoda; class Arachnida; order Araneae; family Salticidae; genus Maratus; species Maratus michaelseni. The sequence goes on along the minus strand of OZ007590.1, from coordinate 267,759,517 downwards.
TGTAATTATTCGAGCTAATGTAGTCTGATCATAATCTGAGTAGGCGGAAGTCCGTATTATCTAGATTATCAGAAGAAATGGCGTTTTATTACATAAAGATATCTCTTAAAATCACTTTTGTTTAATAAAAAAAGCTAGTAAAAAAGTAGTAAAGTAAGCTAATGTATTCATATTATATTAAGCCTTCATAGGTAAAGATCACTTTAAAAAGTAGAAAAGCTTTGTTTTAAAAAGGAATTTCAAGAAAATTATATTTTACGAATAAATACGTACGACTCATATTACAAAATTTTTATTTTGTGATTGTTGATCTGGATGACAGATTTCAGATAATTAGTGTTTTGTTTTACTATTTTAATGGTTTTTATATATAAATATATATTACTATACAACACATGAAAAAAATGTCAAATTTAAATGCAAAAAAATATTATTTATTTAATTCTCTTAAAGGGAAGTTTTAAATACCTATATAAATTTGAAGACTGAAGTTACCAAACTCTGCTTTATTTTCTTAACAGCATTGTCTAATATTGTACACTTTATTTTGTCTACATATATGTTACTTTCATTCGTTTAAAAATTTTCATTTTTCATGTAACACACAATTTTCTTTAAATACTCAAGTGCATCGAATGGTAAACATTTCTTGCCAGCTTTTGTGAATTCTTCTTCCTCACTGACAAGGCCATCGCACGACTCATCTTCTGCACTTTTTGTTTTACGATATTCTCTTAATTGAACTCTTCATTTACTATCAGGTCTTCATCAACATTATGGTATTGATCAAAGTTAAAGTCCGAAGTCAGATTTAAGGATGAAATTAATTCATCTGTTCTGTATCTTCCAATTCAGGCAAAGAAACAGTTTCATTATTAAGGTGATGGGCAAATTCCAGAAACTGAAAAAGCGTTAATAATAGTTTCATTCGGAAAATCATAGCAAGCTTTATTATCAAGTAAATTGATTTCAGTACGTTCATTTCTGTTTCTTTCTTGTCATCTGAGTTCACGATTATTTTTTTTTCAGAAGCACCTTTCTGTATTTAGCTTTAAAAGAATGAATAATTCCTTGGTCTGATGATTGTAGTTTGGATTGTTGTTTGGTGGTTAAAAAAAAAAAAAAAAGTAGTTTGATGTATTTAAGACGAACAGAACTCGCATGAGAATAGACGTTGTTTAAAATAAGCAGACCTATTCTTTTGGCTTTTTGCATCTCTTTGTCAAAATCTAAAATCCATTCCTTAAAAAGTAATTTCGTCATCCAAACTTTGAAATTATGCATCTACATTACAGGTAAAGTTTGCATGACGTTATTTTGGATACATCGTGGATTCTTTGCTTTTCAAATTACGAGAAATTTTCACTTTTCAAGTCATCGGCATTGCAGCATAATGCTAATTAAAGTTGATCTTTTGCTCTTTTTCTCACCATGACAATTTTTTTAAAAGTTTTTCTCGATCTTGTTCTGAGACTACTAGTAGGAGTCCCAAGTTTTTTTTTTGCTACATCGCTTTTTTTAACATTATTCACGGCACATTTTATAATTTCGATTTTATCTTCTAAACTGAACCCTTTTCTATTGCCAGACATAGCCAGCATACAAACAGTTTTAAAATTAACTCGTGATAAATTTACAGGAAAAGCAAATGCCAATGAAATCAGTCATCGAATAAAAAAGAAACATAATCCAGTTCAGCTAAGCTGTTTGTCTTAAAACACTCTCCCTCCCCCAAATCTCTCTTGGGAGTATTGGAAATATGTGATTTGCCATAGAGAACATTGAAGATTACATCATGGAAAAAATAGATGGTATTTAATAAATAAAATTCTATTTTCCAGCCTTCTTTAAGTAAAAAGAGAGTGAAAAATTCGCTATATCGTTTTTTCCTCACTTTCCATGTTCGAATTCTTTTCGTTATAAATATTTCATTATATCGTGTCAAATTCAGTATCCTTTAACATGCAGACCAACTAAATGGTTATGAGAATTTTGTTACATCGTGCTTTCCGCTATATCGTAATTCGTTATAAAGTGCTTCAACTGTATATGATTCAAAACTCTCCTTCCCCTCCCCCTAAGAATAATAATTAAAAAGTAAAACAGTTTTTCTTGCATTTTTACTTTCTTCTATCTTTACAAGAAGAAAGTATTAGATTCATGAAAATTTTCGACTTCCGGTTTTCAACAGATTTATACGTTTTATAAGGTCCTGAACACGATTTGACTATTTTTAGAAAATGTCTGTCTGTGACTCTGTCTGTCTGTATGTGACAAAAATGTTGTGGGCGCTCTATCTTAAGAACTAATGCTTGGAATTTAATAAAACTTTATATTCAGTTGGTCTCTTTCATCGACAGTGTTGAAGAATGCAATTTGTTTAGTACTCAAACACTAATTTTAGTACGTGTCATCTTAACTGTATACAACTAATTCTTAAACAGAATAATATCTATAAAAAGCAAAATGAATAAACAGATTAATAATTAGTTTAAAATAAACTGTCCGAACATTGAAAACAAAGGGAGAAATTGAACAAATGCGAAAGAAACTGACAAAAAAGAAACCTCCCGCACATTACAGACTGTGCGAATAGCAGGATAGGAATGATGCGTTGCCCTGACATACGTCTGCCGGCTTCCGTCCGCATAAAGTTGTTTTGAAGAGCATATCTTCAGTAGCATGTGCGAGAGGTCGAGTTCTCTGTTGAAAACTGTTAATTTTTACACTATTACAGTGACGTTTTGTCTTTGTCATGTATAAGAGGAAGGGGGGGGGGTGAAAGAAGTTTATTCTGCAAATGGAATGCCCCACCAGTGGCTGAGTGGTTGTGCTCTCGAAGCTGGTAGACGGGAGGTGCTGGGTTCGATCCCAATCGCGCCCGTCGGCCTAATCGTTCGGAGTTTTCGTGGTTTTCTTCGAGCCGTGGATTTATCCATGCGTAAATACGGATTAGGTTCCCTTAGAAAGACCCCCACGAAGGGCACTCCCCCCGGGCCTATATCCCTAGTGTAGATAATTGGCCGTCAATAATCAACCCAACCCAACTCCTTAATATCAAATCTGCAAATGGAAAAAAATAGATATGTGTTCTTTAATTATTTTATTTAACTTGCTAATACAGTGGAACTTCCCTTTAACAAAGTCCCTATTTAACGAAGTTTTCTACTTAACAAAACTTTGACTTTGAACACCATTAGTATGTAAATTAATCTCCATATTACGAAAAATATATTCTATATAACGAAGTTTATTTCACTTTTGTATGTGTACAGAATCCAAACTAAGAGATTGCGGTTGTGATGGATATGCGAATTTATTTCATTGAATTGTATGAAAATGAACACATTTAAATAATTTCCATTCTGCTTGGTGCAAAAAAAAAAGAAAAAAAATCAGGTAAAGAAAAACACTTGTTGTCATTACTTTCGCACACCGAGACTCCAGCGCTGACAGTTGGGGGAAGTCAAAATCCCCTTTTTACATTCAATGATATAGAAGATGCAGTGACGCAATGGCGCAGATACATTAAAGCAAAAAATATCAATTAGAGTCAGTTACCATTCTGATCTTCCATTGCTGATAGACAACTGCTTTGTACATCCACAAGAACGTGCTTCAAAATTCAATCAAAGTTATTTTTGTTCTTGCCAATACAACTTCTAAACTTCAGCTATTAGTCTAAGGAATAATGAAAAATCTTAAAGCACATTACCGAAAAATACAATGTAGTGAAAAGATTAGTTTGAGAACCTGTGTATCAGAGCCGATGAAAGCTTGGGAATGTGACGTGATTTCATCGACCGTACACAACTATTTTGTAAAAGACGGCTACATAATTGAAGCTGAATCAAATTCTTCTGAATACAATACCTGTTTTTCATACCTGAAGGAAAAATTTCATGAATTTAAGTTGATTTCTATTTAACGAATTTTCTTCATAATGAAGGCTTTAAGTGTAACAATGATACTTCGCTAAATGGAAGTTTCACTGTACATATATTTTTTCATTTTTTTTGGGGGGTTCACATGCTCATGTGTGCCAATAGACGAGCCGCCACTGTGTAGAATATAAATAAATTGATATACAGGACCGCTCAAAAAATTGGATACACTGCTGTCTATGGATGATAATTTCTCAAAGTATGTTTTCAGTTGTGTTATGCGTTTTTAACACTTTCCAACATACATCACTAAGGTGCATTAAATAAAATACTTACATACAATACAATAAAATACTAAGAGTCTTACTATAAAATATTTTGTGTGTATAGCATTCATCGTTCATTTACAGTGACACACAAAATAATTCGATACTGTATACTGTATGTTAACAATAACCGCTGAAAGTGCTTTTAGGTAGCTTTCAATACAAAAAAGTCCTTCCGGCCTGTACCGGGGGGAAAAGGTAGCTTTCCTATATCTTCGTTTTAAAATTTTAGCTAATGTTACACGAAAACAGCAAGTTAAAATGCAAAGAAACGTTTACAAAAGATTCGTTAATACTGAATTTCAATAAGAAATTCGCCAAATTATTGAACAATAGCCAAATTGGCTTCATTTATGAAGACTTATTTTGGTCGCCAAATTTGGCGATATTTCGCCAAATGTCGCCAAGTTTGGCGAGAATTTGGCGCCAATGTCGCCAATTTTGTCGCTAACGGATATGAATATATAGTTTTATGCGTATGATTGGGAAAATTATTACAACAATGAAAGAAAATAATTTGCGAGTAATCGCGTTAATGTGCTGTTTTGTTTAAAAATGTCAGCCACCCTAGAATTTCAAACTGCTCTATCTCAGTCATTTTTTAAGATAGAAGTAAACCAAAAAATGCTCTGGAATCCTTGTATCAAGACCTAACACGTAATTAAAAAATAAATTTGAATTTTTAACTTTTTTGTATATTTATTTTAGTTTTAAATTTTTAAATGGCCGCCATCTTGAAACAAAATGGCGGACCAAGCTGGCCAACGAACTCGGTCGAGACATTGGTGAGCTTAATACACACAATTAGTTTCATCAAAATCGATTTATAAATATGAGCGTTATCATATGACATAGGTCAGATATATATATATATATATATATATATGGATATATCTATATATATAAATCAACATTTGAACGGAGTGTGGTTTTGGGGTCTGGGGGGTCATGATCGGTGAAAATATATCGAAATTTTCCGGAACTGCTTTCCTCCGAACGGCTGCAATAGGTAGCTTTATACTTTTAGGTAGCTTTCAATACAAAAAAGTATAAAGCTACCTATTGCAGCCGTTCGGAGGAAAGCAGTTCCGGAAAATTTCGATATATTTTCACCGATCATGACCCCCAGACCCCAAAACCACCCTCCGTTCAAATGTTGATTTATATATATATATCTCCATATATATATATATCTGACCTATGTCATACGATAACGTTCGTATTTATAAATCAATTTTGATGAAACTAATTGTGTGTATTAAGCTCACTAATGTCTCGACCGAGTTCGTTGGCCAGCTTGGTCCGCCATTTTGTTTCAAGATGGCGGCCATTTAAAAATTTAAAACTAAAATAAATATACAAAAAAGTTAAAAATTCAAATTTATTTTTTAATTTAGTGTTAGGCCTTGATGCAAGGATTCCAGAACATTTTTTGGTTTACCCCTATCTTTTTTTTTTGAGACCGGCGACCAGGCCCCTACCTGCCAGGTTTCCCTAGCTTAAATGGGTATAGTGCCTGGTACCGGGGCGCGTCGCGCCAGTGGTGACCATCCCCCCCCAAACCCAATGATGCAAATTCCCCCCCAAAAATCTTCATAATAACATCGACCCCCCCCCCCCCCCCCCGTCCTCTCCAGAACATCAGTTGTAAAATATATTCTACTGATAATTTAACTAGGACTTCCCTCAAAGGGATTAGTCTGAGTGATATTGCTGAGAACATAGGGTTAACAATTACACTATAAAGAGAAAGAGCAAATTAAATGATAGAATTACAAAATATCATATATAAATTCATATACACTGTTAAAAAAATAGAAAAGAAGTACCGTTCATCAGATGTGTTGTCATAATTTTTTTTAACATGTGGCAAAGAATCTCATTTTCTGAAGCGCGTATTGCGCAAAACTTTAAAAAAAAAAAAAAAAAAAAAAAAAAAAAAACGCCGGATCTTTTAATACGCCAAGCTTTTTAAAGTTACGTAATTGGATTTGCAGCCAATAGATTATTCTATCAAGCGTGGCTTAACGCAAATTTAATTTCATTGTTGCACCTTTTTTTTGTGTGTGAATTTAAAATTTTTCTTCCTTGATTATATATCTATTATTTGTATAACTGTTTATAGAAACTCTTACACTTCAAACCACATTGATAGCATGCTTTGCTACAAACCAGATTGCAAAACTATAGTCTAAATCCCTATTAAAGTATACAAAAAATCTTTCGATGACTTCTGTAAAATAACTTTTACATTAAATCTCCATATCGGCAAAATTGAAAAATTATATATATTTCAAAGTTAAGCTTAACAGATACTTCTTGATTTTTCTCTAGGAGGCTCTGCCCCCTGCGCCTTTACTGCACCAATCCGCAGACTTTTCTTTTGCCTGTCTGTCTGTCTCTCCACAATCTGTCTGTTTCCCTATCCGTTCTTCTGCCCATCTCTCTAACCGATTGTCTATCTCTCTACACGTCTCGCTACCTGTCTCTATATTTCTCTACCGGTCTCGCTACCCGCCAATCTATTTCTCTAACCGTCTGTCTATCCGTCTAACTACTTGTATGTCTAGCCGTGTCCCTATCCACTTCGCTACCCATTTGTCTATCTGTCTCACAACCCGTCTGGCTATACGCCTCTCTACCCATCTTCTTACCCATCTCCGTACCCATCTACTGTCTCTCTACTCATCTGTATGCCCGTCTCACTATCCGTCTGTTTTTGTATCCAACTCGCTACCAATCTCATTACCCGTCAGTCAACTCGTCTCTGTCCTCATCTCTCTACTCGTCTCTTTTTCTACCACGCTACCCGTCTCGCAACCTTTCTCACTACATTCCTGGCTACCGGTGTCGCTACCCGTCTCGTGACCCATCTCGCTACCCCTCTGTCAACCCTCTTTTTACCTTTCTCTCTAGCCATCTGTCTATTCATTTCGCTACCCGTCAGCCTACCTATGTCGCTACTCGTCTCTCTATCCGTCTGTCTACCCGTTTGTTTACTTGTCTTTCTACTTCTCGCCACCTCTTCCCAATATTTAAACAATTCATTTAATATACAGAAGTCGTTTATCAGTTATTAAATGCAAACAGAAGTAATTTATCTAATGTGTAATCAGATGCAATTTTTTTAAAATACATACATAAACCTGAATAATAATTCATCAGTTTTGTGTTCATAGTTGTTTATATCATTTGACAGTAAATCTCAACTTCTTAAACCTGAACTGTCTCAAGCTTTTTAAAAAAACCTCAAGGTCTGTATAACTGCAAAGTACCCTGAGAGCTATATTAGCTACTTGTTATTAAGTTAAGTCAAAGTTTCGTTATCACGTTTGCTTATGTCAGAAAGCTTGGCTTAACGCCATTTTAAATTAATTACTGTAACTTTCTTTTCTTTTTTTTTGGGGGAGGGGGGAAAGGGTTTCAAATATATACATTTAAATTAAAACTTTGGCCTCCATGCCATTAGTGTTGTTTGTATTATTAACTAATACCTTGTAGAGCGAGCTTCATTTGAAACAAATGTAAAAGACTTCTTCTATAGTTTTTTTTAGGAGAAACTTTCGTAATTGGGCCCAAAGCCAATCGGAGCATTTAATATCATTATTGTAACTCTGATAGAGTTAAAACAATATTGTTGCTAGCTTTACTCTTGTTTGAGATCAGTCTTGCTTGTGTATCTGAATGGGGAAAAGTTTCGTATCCTATGTCGGTTGGCGAAAAAAATTTTAAATGGTGCAAAAAGGTAGTTTTAGCATCTTACAAAAATTTTCAGGAGAGCGGTAAAATATGTTTTTCAAATATTTACAAACATACGTTTATTAAAGCCTGTTTTTGCACCATCTTACAAATTTAAGCACGATGCTAAAATAAAATTTTATCGCCATATTCGATATTTTAATAAGTAATGAAAATACATAAACAAACTTATTTAACAAACCTAAGAGGTATTTTTGTGATAAATAATTGTTATTGTCAGGGGGGTAAATTGCAAACAATTAATAAACGGCTAGTAAATAATAAATAGTATTTAAAATCTAAAAATGGAGAAGTGGTCCGTATAAAAATGCAAAGCATAACATTATACGCTTGATATATGTAAATCTTTTTTTGGAACAGATGCTTTACACTCAGGCAAACATATAAACATAAGTTTAGCAAGTTTTTGGTTGGCGCGATTTTCAAGATCGCGCCAAACGAATAACTTAATACAATGGCTAGGTTGCCATTAAAGGAAAAAATCCCCTAAATTTGGCGACTTTTTTCCTTTTTATAACCGATTTTTAAAAAAAAACTGTGCGTAAGTGTATGACATCATAGCCCTTTTTTTATTTTTTAATATTTCCGAAGGCACAGATAAAAAGGTAAAAATCTCTTTTCCAAATGCCAAATAGAAAATATACAAAATAGAATGCCAAATATACAAAATAGAAAAATATCTGCAAAGAAATAAGATTTAGAAAAAGTAAGCCAAATCCTGCAGATCCCAACAATCACATCGAAAAACTTATCACCAAAAAAGAACTCGCCAAATCTTACGGCTCAGGAGGTGGATTTTTCCCTCTGAATGCAGAATATTGGTTTTTTTTTCTTGTACGATGGGTGATTATAATATAATTGTTTCATTTCACATACTACATACCGTTTGATATATTGGTACTTTTATGTTATCCTGGCGCAGTTGATAAATGGCCAAATATTGTTCCTATAACATTTTCATATTGAATTCATTTCATTTAAATATAAACCTTTCACTCATTTAATTTAAAATACATGCCTTTCATAGCGTCATTAATCCCATTTAAAATGCTAAAAAGAGAAAAAAAGAAATAATGCCATAAATTGAAACCTTTTATTTAAACACCAAAGAATTTTTTTTAAATTTACACACGCGAAATAAAAAAAGCTGCTATTGATGAGATTTGCGCCAAATCTACCAAGTCTACCAAGTTATTGCGTTGTTTTTCTTTCAAACAGAAAAAAATCCAGATTAATTTTTGATTTCTATTAAATTGAAATATATTTTATTTTGCTGAATATAAGTGCGTGCATATTTTTTTGCTCCATGTACTCCATGAACTTTTCAATTCCGATTGTCTACGAAAATCTCCCGCCGGTGAAAATGACGTACGCACAAAATTTTCGTGACGTATGTACTTTAATAGTGCTTTTTTATCTATTTTTTTTAATATAATTTCGAAACGGTTTGACATTTATTCTTGGTAATAAATAGACGTCGTTGTCACCTTTATAGGTACCTGCTGTAAAAATTTGAACGAAATCCGTTAAATAGTTTTTGGGTTATGCTTGACGAAATGTTTTAATATCCATCGTAGCTATATATGGGGCAAAGTAATACTGCGATGTGTATGAGTCTTCGTTGCACTCAGACAATAATAGTATTCTTACGTACTAGCACACAAACATGAAATAAAAGTTTTAACAGCGTAATAAATAATGAAGATATATATTTTATTATTAGCAATCTGATTGTTTCCACATTTATACGTCCTGACTGACAATCCCGTGTTAATACGTTCACTAAGCTTCAGTTTTCACTGCAGAAAAAGCATTATTTCAATTAATATAATTCTAAAGATATAATGCAATATTAATGACTGAAGTATTGATTAATACTCTTAATGATTACATTCATATACGTAATCATTCTTTTTTTATGTTAGAATTTTTTTTTTTTTTTTAGCATTTAAGATAAAATACAGATAAAACAACATTACAATTTTGCCCCTTTGCTCGTTAGCTGGAGGGTATGAAAATTTAAATTCGTCCCAACATCAGTGCTTGTGCCTTGCTTACCGCAGGACATGAGGATCACTCTTGCAAGGCAGTACTTGTTTCTCGAGACCAGTATGATAGCTTGATATATTACACTTAATGGTTCATTTTTAAATAATTTAATAACAAATAAATACAATATAAACTTTAAAAAAAAATGTATCAAAAATTTTCATCTACACATATTATAAAAAATATAAAATATGTCCCTTTTAAGCATTGACTAATAGATGATTTCTGAACCGTTAGTCTTTGATAAACAGTTTCAATTTCAAAAATATTTAAAATTAGCTGAAAAATATTTAAAATTATACGCCGTTTGGGTCAAACAATGCCTTTTTGAAGATGTTACAAAACTTAACTTTTTTTCTTCCCTGGGTCCTATAAGTTATATTTAGTGAAACAGTCCTCATGCTCTGACATGCGGGGGGAAAAAATCATTTTAATACGACCAAAAGTTACCGAGTTTCAAATTTGGAAAAAATTGGAACACAGTGCCTGAAATAATGTACTATTTCGATATAACCGCACATCACTTCAGGCACCATGTTAAAAGCGAAAAATTTCCAACTTTTAAACTCGTATAACACGGTGAGTTTTGGTCGTAGAAAAATGATTTTATTTTTCATTTGATATATCAGAGCTTCAGGATTGTTTTACCAAATATAACTTATAGGACCCGTAGACTGTATAAAAAGCTATTTTTTATAACTTATTCATTATAATTGCATCTTTTTATCCAAATTGTGTCCAACATAATTATTTAGCTAATTTTAAATACTTTTGCAATTGGAACTATATGATGCCTAAGACTAATTATTAAGAAATTATTCATTGGTTGACGTTTGGAAAAAACACACTGCGTGTTAACAAATATAGAAAACATATTCTGGAAAAAAATGGAAAGGGAGAACAATTCTATAAAAAAAAATTCATAAACGTTTGAAAACAAGTAGAAGTAAATTAAAATAATAATGAACTTCATTTTTTTTTTCGCAGACTATGCGGTTTAACGTATGAAAACCATATTTTTTTTCATTATTTTGTGTAAAAGAATACACCAATCTGAAATACATATGTTAGAAAAAGTATTTTCAGAAATGCGAGCAACAAGTTTAAAAAATGCTATTTTTAAGCCACTGAATGTGTCATATATTCAGAAAAATTATTAAACTCTTGATTAAACTTTTTTTCATCTCTCTTTGAGAGAGAAGACTAGATGTTTTTAGAATTATCTGACAAAATTTAAAGCATTTTTTTTTTCACATATTTGGTTGCATGAATGCAAAACTAAGTAATAATATTTTGCCTAAATATGAATTATGCTTTATAAATTTTTAAATGTGGAAAGAATTGTTTTAGAGATTCTAAGAAGACTTTATTAAAGAAAAGACCTTGTCTCAAATCATTGTCTGAAAAAAAATCGCATAAAACAGGAAATTAAAAAAAATCTAAATTTAAATTTGAAATAAATTTTAATAAATTCTAGAATTAAGAAAAAAATCTGATTGATGTTTGTTTCATCTCAATCAAATATAAAAAAGCCAAAAGATGAAAAACGTCAAAAAAATATTGTTAATATAACCAGAAATTAAACAAGAACGAAAAATCATGCGTCAAGCGTAGGTTATGTAATACTTTCCAACGCTTCCAAAATAATTTTACAAATCATTACCGTTTAATAAGCTGAAAGATAACATCTAAGTAAACAATTTGGAAAACGCATAACATATTTAAAAACGTAATTTCAGGAATTTCCAACATATATTTCCAACATATACAATATCAGGAAAAATATCCGAATACTTTTATTCAGCCCTGTATATGATCTATAGATTTGTATATATACTACATAGGATGCTAAATTTTAGTTTAGTTAGGAAACGCGTAGCACAGTTTAAAATTCTCCTTCTGGAGTTTCTGTCCATAAACGGAAATGTGTTCGCGAACTTTTGTGCTGCCCTGTATAGGATCTACAGAATTTATTCACATCATAAGTAATAGACAAAAAGTGAGTTAAATTTAAAATCGCAATCAGCAACTTTAAACACACTTCCAGGAATTATTGTTAACAGACAGTAGATAATTATTTTGTGTGTCCCTGTAAATGAACGATGACTGCTATACACACACTATTCTGTAGTAAGTCTCTTGTCATGCACCTTAGTGATATATATAAATTACAATGAGTTTAAAATAGGGAAACATTATTTAATTAAACCGCAAACGATTTTTCTCCATATACGTAATGTAACGGAATTCTTTTAACTGTCCCTGTAAAGTAACTATAAGTGCTATGCACACCCTATTCCATATTAAGCTTCTTGTAATGCACCTTAGTGATATATATCAATTACAATGTGTTTGAAATTGTGTAACATCATTAAAATAAACCGAAAATTATTTTTTCTCATAGACCATAATGTAACGGAATTATTTTGAGTGTCCCTGTAAAAAAACTATAATTGCTACACATTTCAGTTGAAATAGGGACATGCTATAGATAACGTAAATATATAAAATTTTCAGGGCAATCCGAGCTACGGGAGCTAGAGCACGGCCAGACAAACCGAAGTCATAAACACTTTTCAACTACGTTGGAAAGTGTTAAAAAGAATGATACATTAGAATTCAAATTATCAACAAACAGAACTTAAATATTTGGGATAATACTTTTTGGAAACTGTTATGAGTTGAAGTTAAAAATCAAGATGTTAAATTTTCATTTAGACTAAGTTTTTAAATTTTTGTAAATTGTTTTTTTTTTCTGACTGTTGTAGTTGTGACAAAAGAATTCTGCTTAAAAGTCGAATTTTTTTATTTTTTGCTATCCTGTAGTAAACACCAATAACTTTTATATAATTTAAGTTGTCTATTAAAAGTCAAATATTTTAATAAATAAAGCTACTTTTTTATGAAAATAAATATTTACTTACAAGTATTTAAAAGAAAATTTTTAAATTATTACAAAATAAATCTTAACTACAAATATTGCATATCGTTTTAAGAAGACTAAAATATAATAGACAAGTCGTTTATATCAAAGGTGCGCCCTTGCTTAAGATTAAATCTTAATGCTTAAGATTTCGCAATCTTATTTTTTATACTACCGAGTCATACAATTTAATCCCCCCCCCCCTCAAAAAAACCCCTAAATCACCCCCCTTCCCCCTAAAATAAACTGTGGATTGAAGCGTTTATATCAGTACAAGTTGTTGCCTTATACTGCTTTAACAACATACTCTTACAAGTACCGATTCTTATAAAATGACAGACACTGTACCATTAAAACATAGTCCTAAATCTATTATAATCCCCTTTATTCTGTATATGTTTTTCTTTCACACTATAATTTTTCAGTCTTATTACCTAGTAATTAATCCTCCTCCACCACCTAAAAAAATCTAATTTTCTTTAAATTCCTCCTTTCTCCCTAAAATAATTAATGACTGGAAGTATTTTTCTCTGGACAGGTTATTTACCTTATATTGTTTTAATGACATACAATACTCTTCTAACATCACTAAAATAAACTGTACTTGAATTCTAGTTTTCTGAAAGTGGTCAAGTAATTTATTTTAGCGTTGTCTCTTCCTCTGAAATGCATTTTGTTGTTCTCTCTTATCCCACCCATCAAGAATGTATTTTGGCCCTCGGACCGTACGATATGACCCTGTCAAACAAGCCAATAAATTACTTAAGAAGCTTCAGGAAAGCTATTCCTTTTATCACATCTTGTGGTCCTAATTGCCTTTCAGCATGTGTTAATAAACATTCTCCGCCCCCCCCCCCCCCCATATTCCAAGTATTTTTTTTATTACCGCACCTTCAAAGATAGCAAGATGCAGAATGCGTTCTTGTTGTCCTTATCTAGAATTTAAAAAAAGAAAAACAAAAGAAAAAAACAGGAAAATTTCTGGAAATTGAATGTTGGAAAAAAGTTTAAAGTTATATTAAAAAAATCAAGAATTTTTTTTATTAGTGAAAACAAAAAGAAAAGAAAAAAGGAAATATTAAGAATTTAAAAATCTCCCCCAAAATGTACTTATTTTTCTCAAAATTCCCCCCCAAAAATAAATTTTATGACGCACTTTGCGTCACCAAACCCCTCTCTGGGCACCCCTGCGTAGCGTCACTGAAGAGATGCCGCGTAGCGGCTGGCCGTTGCTGACAGGACGGCTATGTGGAGGACTTAGTTTTGTTTCCATTTTGTTTTGCTGCTAATTGATGTTATTATTTTTATATGGACCTGTCATCGTTATGCGAGTTGGTCTCGTAATTTAGAACCGTGATCAGGTGACGAGACCTTCACCTGATTAGGCACCCCCAGAGGTATTATTCACAGGGAACTTGGAGGACTTTACACCCACGACGGATTTTACATGCACCAGGCGCCATTAGCGTACATGATGGTTTACCTCTATCGTATAAAATGGCTGAGATAGAGCAGTTTGAAATTCTAGTGTGGCTGACATTTTGAAACAAAACAGCACATTAACGCGATTACTCGCAAATTATTTTCTTTCATTGTTGTAATAATTTTCCCAATCATACGCATAAAACTATTTATTCATATCCGTTAGCGCCAAATTCTCGCCAACATTGACGACATTTGGCGAAATATCGCCAAATTTGGCGACAAAAATAAGTCTTCATAAATGAAGCCAATTTGGCTATTGCTTAAATATTTGGCGAATTTCTTATTTAAATTCAGTATTAACGAATCTTTTGTAAACGTTTTTTTGCATTTTAACTTGCTGTTTTCGTGTAACATTAGCTAAAATTTTAAAACGAAGATATAGGAAAGCTACCTTTTCCTCCCGGTACAGGCCGGAAGGACTTTTTTAAATTTAACTAATTTTTTATGTGTGTATAAATTCTATAGATCATATACAGGACAGCACAAAAGTCCTCGAGTACATTTCTAATTATTGACGGGAATTCCATTGTGCTACACTAAAATTTAGCATTCTATGCAGTGTGTATACAAATCTATAAATCATGACTGCCCAAAATCATTCGGATATTTTTCCGAATATTGTTGCAATTATTGAAATTGTGTTTTTAAATATGTTTTGCGTTTTCCAAATTGTTTACTTAGATATTATCTTTCACCTTATTAAACGGTAAAGATTTGTAAAATTATTTTGGGAGTCTTGGAAAGTTTTATAAGTGTATGCTTGACGCATGATTTTGGTTCTTGTTTTTTTTTCTTGAATTATTTTTTATTTTCTTATGAGGCTTTATAAAAATCTATAGATAATATATACAGAGCTGTGCAAAATTATTCGATTGCATTTCTTTCCATTGGTGGAAACTGCTGAAGGTGAATTTTCGACTGTATGCTAAACTAAACTAAATTTTAGCACACATTGTAGTGTATATACTAGAGATAAGTTCGGGCTCTCTTTTCGGAGCCCGAGCCCGACGATTTTAAATCCGAGCCCGAAACATTTTGTGTCTTTAGAGAACCCGTCCGAACCCGATACCAAAAAAATTGCATAATATTTAAAAATTGTTTTAAAAGTAGTATCTCATTTTTTAAAAACTCTATACTTTAAAATAACTGTTAATCCCGTGGACATAATTAATTTTATGGAAATTTACATCCAATCTTATCAAAAGAGAAGTTTGGTATCAAATAAAAATATACCTCCTTTAAAGGATGTTCATATTTTTCTCTCCGAACAAGCAAATCTGATGGACACATTAACACAGTGCGTTTTTATGAATAAATGCATAAAATTTGCAGAAAGTACTATTTCTATGCTGAAGAATCGAACGACGTTTTCTATTTCCTATAAAAGGTTTTTTTCGTAAATTATAATTGATCCTTAATTAAAGCAATATTTCGTGTTCCTGAAAAGTAGCTTAAATTAAAAAATTGACACCGTTATCTGAAAGATCCTATGCTTTTATAGGAAAAGTGAAAACACTGTTCGATTGCTGTCTATCGGAATAACAATACATCACAATTATATCTACTTACGAATGAAAGTGACTTCGTAAATGTGCAGAGCAGAGCTTTAGCATGAGCAGAGTTCATAAGTAAAAATAGAATCGCTAACGTTATTTTCATATGAAGAGCGATTATGACTATAGCACACAATAGAAAACTAAAAATTTGCAAACCTAAGATATTACTGATTGACTAAAAACAAACAAACAAACAAAAAAAAATATTCATTTCGCGTTAGATCTCTTTAAAAAAAAAAAAATCTATATTAATAAAAGAAAGTTTCGCTCTGTGTGTGTGTGCGCGCGTGTTTGTCTGCGATGGCTAGCAAAATCTAGCCCACCGTCTGAAAATTTAGGTGTGGATAGTCCAAAGTCTGGCCATGTGCACCTGAGTCTCAGAATTTTAATATTTTGATAATTACCCAAGATATTAATTTGATTCTCATTAACCATCGCTTCTAAAATGACATCTTTTAAATCAAAATGGCTAAAGAAAAGAACAGGCACATTGAATTTGCAACCGGAAATGAACGAATTCAAAATTATTTTACTAATTAGCGAATTTTAAGAAAATTAATTGAGATATCAATTTGAAAATTTCTGAGCATATGTAAAAAAAATAAAATTCTGCATCTGACTATGTGATTTTTGAAAAATTCGCTCGGTAATTTTTTTTAATTTATGCAAAAAACTGAAAAAATCTGCCGGCGCCAGTGAAAAGAATCCGAGAAAGTTTCAGACAGGGATCTGCTTTCATTAAAAACTGAACTACAAAGAGATCTGTTTCTCTGGCCGATCCCTCCATTTAGTTTGCGAAAATGAAAGGAAATAATTACCAATTTTTACTAATGAACAAAAATGTAGGGAATTAATTAAGATATAGATTTAAAATTGAGGTCGGGAAGGAGTGTCATCTGCCGGCTATTTTAGCGTAGCGTCTTCGTTATGTTCTAATTATCAGAAAAATATAATTCTTTTTTTAATGATCGCGTTAATGTAGGTGACGGTGGTTTTCTTGAACATATTATTCATTATATTTGCGGGTATTGGGGAGGGAGGGGGTTAACGCCTTTCTCTGAGATTGTAATTATCTCGGGCCCGGGCAACGCCGGGCGGGTTAGCTAGTAAATAAATAAAATAAACGTTCCAATTAAAAAATATCCTACTGTCCCAATGGCGCCATATCACCCAGTCGCCAGTCGCGTCACAAATATTGTAAATTTTCTTTTTAAAGTAGCATTCTAATACTAAAAAGTGAAAAAAAAAAATTCAGTTTCCTCTTTTATTTATTTTGACAGCCGTGCAGCTATAGGTCCCACCCCCCCCCCCCTCCCCCCTTTCCCTTCAAACATTAAAACGACTTGAAATGGAATATGTAATTTTTTTAGGGCAAAAAAGGTTATTTTTATTTTTCCTATATGAGAATAAATAAAATTGTTAGTTTCCGAAAGATTGAGCCCGAGCCCGCCCGCGCCCGAAGGCTGGTATAAAATTCGAACCCAAGCCCGTCTCATCTCTAGTATATACAGATTTATAGATTATGTACAGGGATGCACAAAGTACCAAAATAAATGCAGTACTTTTCTGGCTATAGACAGTAATTGATGAAATCTGGTTTTCAAATATGTGTTATGCATTTTCTAAGTTGTTCACTAAAATACCTTCTCTCACCTTTATAAAAGGGAGACGTTCCGTTGTAGTATTCGGGAAGTGCTGGAAAGTGTTTCATAATCTGTGCTTGAGAACTGTTTCTCAACTTACTAATTTTTTATAGTTTTTAAAATAATTTTCAAGCATGAATATTTTAAAATCAGCGTGTGACCCATTTACGGAAGATGAACCCGTATGCGTCGATGAGTAACGTTGATGTTATACCGACGCAACGGTGGCAACGTTTTGAGCAATCAATTTTGCTTTTATCAGAAATTTATTAATTTCTAACCATCGCACAATTTCAATTTTTACATCGTTAAATAGAGAAAAAAAAAAATGTACTTTTACATGCAATTTGTTTGAAAACTGTATCTCAGTTTATTGTTTTTTTTGTGGGTTTTAAAATAATTTTCAAGCATGATTTTTTTAAAAACCAATCGGAATATTAACCTGTTTGCACTTAAAATAATATAAATCGTCCAGTGTTTGTTTCCGGCTAATATTTCAAACGAAACTAACACTTCATCTATAAATTAATAAATATATAAAATAACAGGAATGAAACACAATTTTAACAGATATGTAATTGAACTAAGTGTAACTACTAGTAGTAATTGAACTAAGTGCTTAAACACTGTAATAATCAGAATCAAACGAAGGATATCAATTACATATTCAAAGAAAGTTTTGAACATGAACCTTCCCTACTATCTTCTATTTTTACTCTGAGGTTTTGAAATTTATTAAATACGACAACTTTCGTATTAGCTGCATGTCAGAGGTTAATAAGACGAAGAAATCGCCAAAAATTTCTCTATTTACTGCAGCCTGAAAAAAAAAAAAAAAAAAAAAAAAAAAATGATATTTTTTGTCTAAAAAGGCTTTTTAGTGTTGTTGTTGTTAGTAGGCAATCTAAAAAAAATATATATTCAATGTAAAAAATCTATTAATTAAAAATATATATATAGAAAAGAAAAAAATGTTTTGATTCTGTAACTCGGAAGGAATTCCCAGGTTTACTTCCCAATAACCATTTTAGTATTTATTATCGAAGAAAAAAAAAAACTACGCTTTCTTCCTCCGACGAGGATGGGATTCGAACCCACGCGGGCAGAGCCCAATGGATTAGCAGTCCATCGCCTTAACCACTCGGCCACCTCGTCACGTTCTCAATACTTAGAATTTTCATTTTCAGAAATATACACATTTTCAACTTTTTCATTGTATATAATATGTTTCAAACAAGCAGTCAAACAGTAACTAGTTAAAAAATCACTAAACGTTGTGTGATAGAAATTTTTATATCTGTGTTCATCTCTATGTGGTTAATTACCTTCGAGTTAGAAAAATTGGCCTTTTTTTTTTTTTACAATTTCTCTGGTTGTCATAATTTTTACAAAATAATAATAAAAAAAGATTATTCCTTGTTGTTGACATCTAAGCTTGGCGATTTTGGGGAAAAGAAAATTGTTTTCTCAGGAAAAAAAAAATGATAATTTAATTTTATTACTTTAAAAAAGAAATTCAATATAACTAATATTTATCCTTGCTATCGATTTTTCTGTGAATGCAGTGATAACATTCTTCAGCTATTTGGATAAATTTATTTCTGTAAAATCAAAATTAAGAACGTTTATGTTTGAATCAAAATTGTCAAACAAGTTTTGTATTCAGATGTGGCGCCATCTAACGGCTGGAATGTACTTTATTATTTTACGTTTCTCCTTCCTTTTGTTTTAATTATAGCATAGTAGAATTATAATAAGTCAAATAAATAAACAAGTTACATTTTCTTCACAATTTAAAGTGTGTACAAAGCATACAATTATTTTTTAATTTGTCATATCATTGCGAATGTCTTTATAAAGCAATAAATTACCTGCATGCTTTAACAGAACAGCAATTATGTACTGTTATATTTAAAGTAACAATCTATTTCATATTACTATTTTCTAGCTAGCCACAAAATTAAGACCATTTCTGCAACTAAACATTAAAAAAGCGTGGAAAAGAACAAAATACTTTCAATTTTTAGGTAACGAATTTATATAAATAAATAGAAAGACAAATAATAAAATTAGAAAAGTGAATGTTAAAAAGAAACTTTTTATAACCCATTTTTTATTTGAATTTTGGACTCTGACCACTATAAAAATTTACGGCTTCTGCATATGTATTAATTAATTTATTTTTCAAATAGCAGGATATTTTTTGTGACAACATTGATTTTATGCCAACCTTTCGTTTTAATGACACTCCTTATAATTTAACAAATTACAACAACAATTGAGAAAATGTTCCGAAAGCTTTTTTTTTAAAAAAGTTAAACAGTTTAATGCTTTGAAGATTTTCAACATATGTCTAACTCAAGTGTGATAAAGATTCAAATAAATTTCGAGGTGTTTTTTTTTTAAAGGGACATTTATTACAAAACTTGAGACATTTAAGAAAATATTTAGTTTTATGTTTTAGAATCATTAGTATGCAACATAAGAACAGATTAAAACTCGTAATTCAAAGTTATAAAATGCCCCTTTTTTTGTCGCTTATTTTCGTTTAATTCAGAAGACATACCCAAGGAATTTATATTATATATGCATCATATACACATGTTATATATATACATCATATATGACTATAACTTGGCCACATATGTCAAGAATATATATTATATATATATCATATATTATTATAATGTCATACATGCTTTATAATTTGGCGATAAATCTTGGTCGCTTGGCGATTCATCCTTGGGGTCGCTATAACACGAAAGTACCAAATTTACAATATATTAATGAAAACAGAAACAAAAATATTTCATCCTTGGGAGCCGCGATAACACGAAAGTACCAAATTTCTACTTCATTTTTCATATATCATAATTTGCATCTATCCTTTTCGTAGCTTTAACATTTTTGTAACGATTTTATGCGCATTTCTATTGCCTATTAAAAAAAAAAAAAATTCTAAAGTTACAGAATTTCGTTAAAAACGGTTAAAATAGTAAAATGCGAACATCATTTGGCCCATTCTCGACCGAAAGCAACAACCATTTTCCCAATAGTTAATATATATATATATATATATATATATATATTCATTGGAACCATCTACAAATAAACGCATTTTCCATTACTAGAGTTGAAGAGATCCTGGCATTCTCTGTCCTCGCAAAAATATTCGTTTGAACCAACGCCGGAGTTATTGAAACGCATTTTTCATTACTATACCTTATCCTTAATATATACCTTAATATTTTGTCGGGTCCTTCCTACAATAACTTTAACTATTGTTTAGATTGATGTCTGAACTAGAGGTATTTTAAGGAAATTAAAGTTGAAGACCACGTTTTTTGCTTTATAAGACGATTTCTCATCCGACGTCAATTTTTGAATTCGGCTTTTTTAGGTGCGTTCGTAATTATATAAATACGTAGCACCTATAGTCGTCGTTTGGTCCGTCCGTCTGTCCGTCCGTCTGTCTGTCTGTCCGTCCGTCTGTCTGTCCGTCCGCATATAACAACGCAAAAACTACCCAACCAAATGGTTTGCAATTTAAAATATATTATCTTTGCAGAATTTTGTCGAGACATTTCAAATTTTATTAAAATCGAATCAAAACTTTAGGAGATATTAATAAAAATATTTATTAAGAAATTTGATTTTTTTTTTTAAATCGGTGCTTTTTTGTTAGAGGAGCTTCCGATGGATGTTAAATCGTCAAGCGACCGAGATACTTATTTTATTACAGAAATTAATCTGCAGACGATATAATTCATTTCACAGAATTAAAAATCATCAAGATCTGAATATTTATATAACTAGCTGATACATATATATCTGAATATTTATATAACTAGTTAAGATATTTGTATGAACAGTGTCATAAAATATATACTTAACTAGCTGTTTAGCCCGTTCTACGCACGGGATATCATGAATTTAATTCTAAAACGTGCGTACGAACGCACCTCGTTTGTAACGTTTGACGTACAATTTCCAACTTGTTTTCATATCTGATAGTTTGCATCTATCGTTTTTGTAACTTTAACATTTTTGTAACGATTTTATGCATTTCTATTGCCTATTAAAAGAAAATTTCTTCTAACGTTACAGAGTTTCATTAAAAATTCTTTTAAAGTTACAGAATTTCGTTAAGAACGCGTAAAAAAAAATAAAGTGACATTGCTTCCCTCTGATTTTCAGACTTTATTTTATCATTATACTTTTTTTTAGTTTTCTGTTATTATTTGAATGTTTCTATTTGTTTTTGCCACTATATTAATAACTGCGTGTAACTAATTCAAATTAGCGTGTTTTTAGAGCGTGCGGTGCCCTGTTCTTCAATTAAAAAAAAAAAAAAAAACCTCTTACTTTTTATATAAAGTACTGTATTGGTTCCAGAGCATATGAGATGTAATTTTACCAACTGGGCGGAAAAACCCGGGCCAGGATTCGAACCAGGAATCTCCTGACTGAAGCTGCCAATGCTCTACCAACTGAGCAATCCCGCACGAATATGGCGGAACTAATTCACCCAGTTAACCTTATTGATACACATAATCAATAAGGTTAACTGGGTGAATTAGTTCCGCCATATTCGTCCGGGATTGCTCAGTTAGTAGAGTATTGGTAGCTTCAACCAAGAGATCCCTGGGTTCGAATCCTGACACGGACTTTTTCGCCTATTTGAGAAAATTACATCTCATATGATTTTTTTACCAATTTGAATAATTGCGTCAAAATTAATCTTGTGCAGCCAGAGTACAGTTTGGGATTGAAGGTACAATTTATTCGCCAACTTATTACTCTCGATTATTCGAGGTCCAGTTTTTAAAATTTTTTTGACATCTGAAGTTTTGACTCTCATAAATACACACATGATAATATATATATATATATATATATATATATATATATATATTTTTTTTTTTTTTTTCTTTTTTTTTTTTCTGTGAAACTAGAAGCCTTACCTTTTCGATATTTATCCATGAATCGCGAACTTATACCAGCTATTTTATTAAGAGGGCACAACATCCAAGGCCTATATTTTCCCCTAGGAAGCAAGAGGACACATATTATCCTATATATATCCATGTTTTAAACACGATTCGAACAAGGGATGTGATGAATAGTGATTTGATAGAATTGCCGAATACCGAATATTCCGCCAAATTTTAGGTTGAATGCCAACCCCTTCTTTCCAAAAAAGAAAATAACTTTTGATTATATACACATTTTTAAAATGAAAAAAGCATTAAACACAAATTGATGTTTTATTTTTGTGTTTAAAATTTTCAACAGCTTGATGTATTTCTTGTAATATTTCAAACACCTTGATGCTAATAATAAAACAACTTTTACTGCAACTAAATTATAACAGCATAATTTTATCGACAGGGAAGTAATTCATAAACATTGTAGTATTTAAATTAAGAATGCATTAGTCATTAACACTATTAAATGTACTTTTTACTTTTATTTTTTAATTTAAAAAATTTATTTTTGGACAAAAAATTAAAAAATTGCATTTTAACTTTTTGTTCTTAGATATATCAAACTGATTTTCTGAAAGTCAGGATAGTAAGTTTAAATTATTTCCGTTAAAATATAAAGAATGTACTCCACTTTTACTGTTCAATGATACTTTTATCCGTTCTTACATTAAATAGCAATGATAATGCGTATTCTCTCTCATAATTCATAGTGAGATATTTCCTGAAATAACCCTTAGCAATTAACATTGCAAAGAAATCTTTTTGACACATTCATAAAGCTCTTTTTATACTTTCTTGAAATTTGTAGATATTACTGAATATTCAAGTATTTTAGAATCGAATAGTGTTTTTCATTTTTCTATAAGGAGTATTTACATCTTGAGTTGTAATCTATCATTCCCTAATTTTCCCTGACAGCTGTGTCTCTAAAGTCAGTTTAAAACTCCAATTTGGATACCATTTTCTTCACCATGTTATAACTTAAGAAAAAAAAAAATATATCGAGAATTTCTGCACTTTTTTGCTATTTTTTCCTGCAACTATACAGTAATAATAATAATAGGTTTTTTTGCAAATGAAAAAGCATATCTTGAAGTTTTAAAAATAATTTTTTATTTGGAAATTGGTTGAAGAAATGGTGCTCTGGCGGCCTTTGATACAGGGGTGTGCAAAAAGGGAAGTGTTCCGCGATCCCAGATGAATCTCAGAATCTGCTTATCCGTAACAAAAAACCAAATAAAAACCTTAAAATTTATGATATTTTGTAGTCCTTTTATGAGTTTATCAATTTTTCGATCCTGAAGAAAATGGCGGCTGTTCAAATTTCAGTTACAAAAATATTTGGATTTAAATAGCGCAAAAAAAAAAAAAAAAAAAAAATACAATTCGAATATTGAAAAACGCGTCCGTGGAGGGACTAAAATATAGTATATACTAAAAAAGAACAAATTTTCAACCAAATCGGTCGATCCAATCTCGAGTTCTACCAGGTACCGATTTGTAAACGAGAAAAACAGTTTAAAGTTTTACAACGTTTTTAAACAAACATAGATAACAGTGACAATTTTCAGCTTACATAAAATTATCTATACCAGAATATAATGTAGCCTCCTGGACTTCTTCTTTCTCAATTCTTTAGTTTCTACCTGCGTATCGCACACAATACGCTAAAAATGAGCCTGTTCACTGCAACACCAAAAGGCGGATAATTTTTAAACCAATACGAATTTAAAAAAAACTGCTTTACCACAAACTTTTTAAGGGTTTAAAGAATAAAAACATGTAAAAAAATAGATAAAAAAAATTATATTTAAAAAAAAAAGTAAAAAGTAAGCCTTAAAGATCTTTAATTTTTATAAGAAATAGAGAAATGCTATATGATTTTTTAGTATCCGAATAACTGTACATTTTGTGCAACTACAAATGAAAATGACTTCATAAATGTGTCAGAAAGTAGCCAGTTTGGATTAGAGAAAAAGGGTGGAAAAAAAAAAAAAAAAAAAAAAATGTTATCCTGAATTTATTCGGCGAGATATTGAGCAATATTCGGAAAGATATCAACAGTATTCGACGAGATCCCTCAGAGTCGCAGGTATTCGGCCGAAGCATTTGGCTAATTAGGCCAGTGGCGTAGGAACTTTGTACAAATAGGGGGAGCCGGGGCATATTGTGGAAAGCTAGTGGCGGGGATCATTTCATTCATAATTTCATCCATTTCGAAGGATTCCTTCATAGTGTTGCACTTTTCACAAACAGGAGTATAAAATAGAAGCATATCAAAAGATCACCAACTCTTTAATCCATTTAAAATAATTTTTATTGGATATAGGGTAAATGTGTACCAATAGTCGGCCACTTAACTGCTTTTTTATATATAAATCTTAACGTAGAATTTTAAAAAAACGACACAACATTTTTAACAGTGATATATGTTAAAACATACGTTTCTTATTATGTTTCAGCAATTATTTTTTAAAAACACGGTAATAGTTTTTTTTTAGACAAAGTTAAGTTCAAAAAGGGCAAGTTCTCCAATAGTCGGCACTTTAACTCTAATGTTCGGCCATCACTGCACCAATAGTCGGCCACTTCAGAATTTTGTTTTACCTGAAAAACGACTCTAACAAATTTGACTAAATTTTGCATTCTACCATTTTCGGTTATAAGAAGATGATTGAGCTATCTCACATGTTCGAGAAAATTAAATTAGTGGGTCATTTAGGGTCACTGCGGGTAAAGCTAATTTTGTTTTATCTGCTAAATGGCTTTAACGATTTTGACTAAGTTTTGTATCCTACATTTTTGGGATACAATAAGACCATTGGACTGGGTCGCATGTTCGAGAAAATTTCATTAGTGGGTCATATGGGGGTCACTATGGGTCAAATAAATTTTATCTAAAAAACGGCTCTAACGATTTTGACTAAATTTTGTGTCCCCTACCGTTTTGGGATACGAGAAGACCATTTGGCTGGGTCTCATGTTCGGGAAAATTCGATTAGTGGGTCATTTGGAGGTCACTACGGGTCAAACAAATTGTACTTAAAAACGGTTTAAGCGATTTTGACTAAATTTTGTATGCTACAGTCGACTGAAAAAAAAAAAAAAAAAAACGTTGATACCCCTTCTGGTAGCGCTCAAATTGAAGATTAAAGTGGGTTTTGAATCGAGTTATGCATTTTGAATCCTGCAGTAGAAAAGCGAAGGGAGTGGCGGTCCCAACTGCCGTATTCCAATCTAGTTGTTTTAACACTTTTCAACAGAATTGAAAAGCAAATAATGGGGGTCCCAACTTCCGCATCTAATCGAGTTGCTTTTAACACTTTTCAACATAGTTGAAAAGCAAATATGCATACATTCGTGCATCAGCGAAGGGGCGGTCCCAACTGCCGCATCACGGCATTCCAATCTAGTTGTTTTAACACTTTTGTGCATTTTGAACATGAAATATATTTAGTATAATGTTTATTAGTATACGAGTTATGCATTTTGAATCCTACAGTGAAAAAGCGAAGGAAGGGGCGGTCCCAACTGCCGCATTCCAATCTAGTTGTTTTAACACTTTTCAACAGAATTGAAAAGCAAATAATGGGGGTCCCAACTGCCGCATCTAATCGAGTTTAAGAAAAAGGTACTGTGTACGAGCATTTGCGACTTAAAAGTAACCCCGATATAGAGTATCAGTTTTCTATCTCTATTAATTCTAAATAAATCATAATTTAGAATGATAAACAACAATTACTGATAATTTTAATTTTTTAAATTTCGAATTTTATAGAAATCATTCTTTGCGAGAGTTTACATCTTAAAAGAAACCCCCATGCAAAATTTGAAGTTTTAAACCCAACAGTATCCCAGAAATTGCAATTTTAGAAAATTTTTAGTTACTTTTAAATTTTGATTTTTTTAGAAACTATTCGGGTACTTTGGAAAAGGAAAAGGTACGTAGAAACGTTTACGTATACGATATTTCCATACGTAGTTTACGTATGGAAAAGGTTATCCATGTCTAATTTCAAGCTTCTATTCTAAAATTTATAAAAAAAAACCTAATTCAGAACATTTCCCTCTCAGTTAAGCATTCTAAATTTCCAAATTTTTAGAAACCTTTCTTAGCCGGTCACTTAAGTCTTAAAATTAACCACCATGCCAAATTTTAAGTTTCCAGCACCAAAACTATCACAGATTTTAAAACTTTAGAATGTTTGTTTGTTCCTGTATCCTTTGAACGTTTTTTTTTCCCTTAGTGACTATTTTGTACCAGCGTTTACATATTAAAAATGACAGAAATGGCAAATTTTAAATTTCTATCCCTAGCAATTCCATATAAATCGTAATTTAGAATGTTTTTAGTATGTTCACAGTTTTTTTCATTTTCTAAAATTCCCCCCTTTTTTAAGTGCCTTGACC
Source organism: Maratus michaelseni (assembly GCA_963931845.1). Lineage (NCBI taxonomy): Eukaryota > Metazoa > Arthropoda > Arachnida > Araneae > Salticidae > Maratus > Maratus michaelseni. Next base: position 267,732,494 of record OZ007590.1, on the reverse strand, counting down.
CAGAATTTACGTCTTAAAAGTAACAGACATGTTAAATTTCAAGTTTATATTCTTAACAATTCTACATAAATTGTAATTTAGAACTTTTTCCACTCATTTCACACTTTCAAATTTCGAATTTTTTAGAAAACAACAATCATGCCAAATTTGAAGTTATTAGCTCCTTCAATATCACAAAAAGGGCAAGTTTGGAATGTTTTTTGCTCATCCATCTACTTGCAAAAAGTGGCTCTGACGTAAAATATAGTCTATGTCGGAGCAGAGACTGCCATTTTTACTTTTGAAATTCTTTCGGTAGTTCCAGTAGTTTCCCCTACAAACAAACAAACAAACAAGCACGTAAAAAAAGATTTTTTTTATATAATATTATAGATATAGAGATAAAGTTATATCTACCAAACAATTAAAAATAAACTCAAAAATGTATAATAAGTTATGTATCCAGTATTCAGCTCCTGGTGGCCGACTATTGGACATGTAAGCAAAATTAATACCCAATGGTCGGCCACATTAAAATTAATTAAAAGCAAGAAATTTATTTACTTTTTATACTCAAAAACATTAGTTTATTTACCCTGGTAATACTCTAGCCTTATAATTTTAGAAAAAATAAATAAATTAATACTTGCTTTTTAAAAAAATTGCCATCAGTTAACAAAAAAATAGGGAAAATGGTGATTTGACCTCTATCTTGAAAAAAAAAAAAATGGCTGATTACAAATTCAATAAAAATACCCACAATTCTTTAGTGATGGTTTGTGACTTATGAAAGATGGCTGCATGTAACCAAATTGTAATATTTCATTTAGAACCAAAAATAAGCTATGCGTAAGGCATTTTATTTCAATGTGGCCGACTATTGGTACATTTACCCTATATCAAAACTTCAGAAGCCGGCGAAGAGCGCTGAAAGATCTCTCAGCTGTCGCTACTGATGTCGGAATCTCCAAAATAAATTCTTCCAAAAGGTAAACTTCAGAAAATAATTTCTTCACTAATTCCTCCGATGACATAATTTTAATTGCAATCGACAATGCATTTCTGTCAGTTCCGTCCGGGATTAGTGTTGGTAGAAGCGTCAACTGAGCAGAAAGATTTGTCAAGTCAAAATCATCAGCATGTATTCCAAAGCTTTTGTTTCAGATCTTTTGAAGTGGTTGAAGCTGTGTTCCTGAATGTGGATTCGATCTTTATAAGAGAGTCAAAAGTTTTTTGATCAAATCGTTTTTTTAATTCATTGGTCCAGTGCTTCTCTGAAATTTACTCGCAATTTTTCTTCTTGTCCAAGTTGTGCTGGAGCGGAGGGATGGCTTGTCTGCTCATAACTTATTTGAACTATCTGTTGTCTGGAGACGCTCGTCATTTTCATTTCCAAATTTACTGTGGACGCTTTTCTCTCCCATTTCTTGTAGAGAGTTTCGAAATGGCCATCCTCTCTCATACGTTGTATGGTTTCTTCAAATGTTGAAACGGCCATAATGAACAGAGGAAATTATATTCAACTAGGTAAATTAGATCCAAAGGTTGGAGTATCATAGTTGAGATTTTTCCAACAGAGCGAAAATATGCCGGGACCAGGACTCGAACCTGGGTACTTTGGTTTGCCGTACCAACGCTCTCCCTACTGAGCTATCCCGACGATATCCTGATCTGGCATATTTCACTCTTATTTGTTGGACAAGGCTGCGAACTGCAGCGCTAATTTCTTTCATCCGAGCTATAACTATAGCATTTACATGATGAATCTTGAAATAGCACGGAAACTCCAGTATACCGTGTAATTAGGTCATAATGAACAGAGGAAATTATATTCAACTAGGTAAATTAGATCCAAAGGTTGGAGTATCATAGCTGAGATTTTTCCAACAGAGCGAAAATATGCCGGGAATAGGACTCGAACCTGGGTACTTTGGTTTGCCGTACCAAGGCTCTCCCTACTGAGCTATCCCGGATTTCTTGACGCTTGCGTTGGAAAATTCAGTTGCTTGCAATAGTTTCGCCAAGAGAACTGGGAATCGATTCTTTCTGGGAATCGAGAGGGTTGTAAACAATGAGAAAAAGGATGAAGGCACAAACAAGTGTGCTACCACCTCCTCTCTCTCTTCTCTTTGTTGCTTATTGTGTGAATATCCTAGAAAAAGTAGACTTTATTTTTTTAATTCAACAATGTATAGTAAACAGATGTCGTGCGAAAATTTCTCCCGGGGGAGCTGAGCCCGTCTGAAATATTTCAGGGGGAGCCCCAGCTCCCCCGGTTCCTACGCCTTTGAATTAGGCTTCAGTATTTGACAAGCCGAATATTCGACAAAAGGGCCGAATAAGTCGAATATTCGTCACATTCTTAAATCGATCCCAAATCCAGTAGCGCAAAAGTTACATCCATAACCATCTGTATCATTCGAAAGAAGCAGAATAACCGATTTTCATAGCAAGTGTAGCATGTTATGTTACAGAGACAGCATTTTAGTTTGGGGGTACTACTATGAAAATCCTCAATGGAAAATATCTAGAATATGAGAGGTCGAAAATATTTAATTAAAAAACCCACTCATTAATATCTTCATTTTTAGTATTTCAATTATCACTTGCTAAAGAAATTAAAATAAAAAAATAGTGCCTCTTGATACTCACTTTGACGCTACTTCCTCTTTAGTCGCGTTTTCAGGCACATCATGCTGGTGCAGGTGTGCGATTTCTGCTCCAATTTTCACATGTTCCTACCAATTATTGTGAATAACATTCTTTTCCTTATTTGATTGCAGAATTTCTGCCATTAAATAAAACAAAATTTATTATACTGAAAAAGTGGCAGGAACGTACGAAATTGGAGCAGCATTCGCATCACTATACTAATGGTAAAGTTGATTGAATTGCCACTAGAAATGTTTTTTTCCTCCGAAAATACTTCTTTGTTAGTTAATATTTAAAAATATTTTATTAAAAGATTGTGAACACGAGAGAAAAAATTCAATAAATAATTCTGATTTATTGTCAAAACAGTCAAATTAAAAATATACATATATAAGTTAATTTCAGTTAAAAAGAATTATTAACATGAAAATTGTTCTTTATGCATAATAGTTGCGGTAGTTAAATAATGAAGAGTAGGATTTATACATAGTATGTTGCAAAAGTAATTTAAAAAAGAAGCCATTAAAAAGTAACGGAAAGAAAGAACAAAACGCATTATTAATTCGGCGCGCTATAGCAACGGTGTTCGGGCGGCCCCGCCTCCCTTGCCCCACCTTAGCTACGCTACCGCAGGAAATTACATGGATTTGCTAATAGGAAATTACATGGGAAAGGAACTGCTAATGTGAGAAAATGTTAGTAGAAATTAAATAAAGGAGGTTTTTATTTAAGATTTTCAACAATCTAACAACGGAGAAAGAGCGAGAAGTCATAATTAACATTTTTATGATTTATATATTCAGGGTGCGGCAGGTATTTGAGAACACATATTATAGGTGAAATACCACCCTTCATGTGATAGTTAAAAATCCTTTTCTGTTACATATAAACATGTCCGAATCTAGGCTAACTCAGGAAACACGCATTGCTGATATTCGTTATGAATAAAAGACAAGAACGAAAAATCATGCGTCAAGCATAGATTATGTAACACTTTCCAACGCTTCCAAAATAATTTTACAAATCATTACCGTTTTATAAGCTGAAAGATAACATCTAAGTAAACAATTTGGAAAACGCATAACATATTTAAAAACGTAATTTCAGGAATGTCCAACATATATTACCAACATATACAATATTCGGAAAAATTTCCGGATACTTTTATTCAGCCCTGTATATGATCTAGAGATTTGTATATATACTACATAGGATGCTAAATTTTAGTTTAGTTAGGAAACGCGTAGCACAGTTTAAAATTCTCCTTCTGGAGTTTCTTTCAATAAACGGAAATGTGTTCGCGAACTTTTGTGCTGCCCTGTATATGAAATACAGAATTTATACACACCAAGTAATAGACAAAAAGTGAGTTAAATTTAAAATCGCGTTCAGCAACTTAAAACGCACTTCCAGGAATTATTGTTAACAGACAGTAGAGAGAGAATTCTCTTGTGTGTCCCTGTAAATGAACGATGACTGCTATACACACACTATTCTGTAGTAAGCCTCTTGTAACGCACCTTAGTGATATATATAAATTTCAATGCGTTTAAAATAGTGAAACATTATTTAGTTAAACCGCAAACGATTTTTCTACATAGACGTAATGTAACGGAATTCTTTTGACTGTCCCTGTAAAGTAAATATAAGTGCTATGCACACTATATTCCATATTAAGCTTCTTGTAATGCACCTTAGTAATATATATCAATTACAATGTATTTGAAATTGCGTAACATCATAACCGCAAATGATTTTTCCCCATAGGCCGTAATGTAACGGAATTCTTTTGAGTGTCCCTGTAAAAAAACTATAAGTGCTACACACTTCAGTTGAAATACACTGTAAGAAAAACCACTGTAGATTTAAAAGTACAATGTGCTGGCAATTCGGACGCCAGAAGTTTGTGCTGTTAATTTTACGCAACTGCTGTTATTTTGCAGCAGCACATTGTGTTGTTAATTTGACAGTAGTTTGTGCTGTTAATTTTACGCAACTGATGTTATTTCAACAGCACATTGTGTGGTTAAACTTACAGTAGTTTGTACTGTGAATTTTACGCAACTGCTGTTATTTCAACATCACTTTGTGGGGTTAAATTTACAGTAGTTTGTACTATTAAGTTTACGCAACTGTTGTTATTTCTGCTACACCATTATGTTTAAAATAGGTTTATGGTATCTAATCTACTAAATCTATAAAATGCGATTTCCTAGTTCAAGACCAGAAAAAATAAAACATGTTATTAAAAGAAGAGAACAAACTTTTCAAGTACATACTGCATTTTACTTGTTTTTTAAAGTTTTACTTACATTGCTAAAGACTGAAACAGAATTAGTTGCACTGCTTATCGCTTCAAACAAGCCACAGAGTCCAGAGGTAGAATCAAGCGGGAAGAAATGGCGGTTACGTGTTACAGTTAACTTCCTTTCTACTAACATAGAAAGCTACAGTACATTCGACTGCAATCGAATGTGAGTGCGAAATCAACAGCAGTTTGTGTTTTAGAAATGTCGTTTTTTTTTTTTTTTTTTTTTTTTTTTTATTTTTTTTTTTACAGTGTAGGGAACATGCTATAGATAACGACAATAACATATAAAAATTGCAGGGCAATCCGAGCATATTTACGGGAGTTAGAGCACGGACAGGCGGACAGACGGACAGACGACCATACGGCAGACAAACCGAAGTCATAAACACTTTTCAACTAGGTTGGAAAGTGTTAAAAATAAATATTATAGGCTGAAACACCCAGTAACTGACACTGTAAGGGTTTTTTTTTGTTCAAATCACTATTATTAAGTTTTAAATTTATTTTATACTTATCTTTATTTTGAAAGTATAGTGAAGATACATTAAAAAATTATTGTTGACAAAATTTTTGAAAAAATATAGTTTTAATTACTAAAAATTAATTTTTGTCATAAATAGGGTCAATATCTCCAGTAACTGACACCATCTCTTTAAAAAAAAAAAAAACAATTGCTGAAAAATAAGTTATAACAGTTACGACAAATCGTAAGTTACCCCTTGATGACATTACTTTGCAGAATTTTACAAGAAAATGCTTATTTGAGTTAGATTTCTGCTGTAGTGTCAGTTACTGGTTAGGTAATCAATAACTGGGGGTTTCACTCTATGATATATTTTCTTATAAGATAACATAACATACTTAAAACTATGTCTCTTATACTTGCATTAGAATGCAGTCTACAACTTATGAGTTCGAAATTCATAGAGTTTTTGGAAAGCGATATTTTAGTAATTGAACTCTCTGAATGTTTATATACTTTTAAAGACAAAAAATATTGAAAATCCTTTATGTAATTTCTAAAGAAGGAAACATTAGAATGTCTTAAAATTTCTTATCTATCTATAAATTTGGGTGCTCCATTAAAGAATTAATATCATTCCATCTTAATAATTAGGTTAATTATTCATTTGTTAAAATTTATCATCTTAATTTTATATGAGAGTGATCGAGTTAATTTTCAATCCAATAAGTCTTTACCAATTAACTCCTAATTACGTCATAAAAGAACCATTATCTCTGCAGAGAAATCTCGATAAATGATTTTTAATTGCTCATTTAGATAAAACTATACAGCATTTTTTTATAACTATATTATTAAGGCTTTTATTCTTGTTTATTAATATAAAATTTAAAAGTAATTCCTGGCACTTAGTAAATGAGGAGAATAAATTATGTGAATGTGAAAGACTAAATAAAAAATTTTGTATCCTTTCATGTTATAAAACATAAAGCAAAATTAATAAAGACAGCAGGTAAGGATACTACAAAATAAAATAAAAACTAGTCGGATGTGCCAACCACAGAACTTTCTTATATCTCATACGTGCTAATATACTTTAATTAAAAAATCGCTATCACAGCGCCAATGAAATCAATATTTTTCGTCATTCTGTTGTAAGTCAGCTACTTGCGAATCTCCGGGTTATCTGGATGCGAAACACCCTTGGATGCACGAGCAGTCGATGTACAACTTCGAGAAAAACTCTATCTCAGCCCCCCCTTCCGGCGGAATAGCCCCAAATTCAACTGAGACCTGCTGGTCATTGAGCTCATCCAGAAAGTAAGTACCGTTTGGATATTAAAAAATATTAGTAATTTGTTTCTATTTGTATTTTGTTACAGAAAAGTCTACACACCTTAAATTACTTTTCGACATGCTCACCATGCGAATTAAAGCATGTGTCATATCTTGGCATTAATTGCAACATACTCGTGTCTTAGAATTCGGCCGCTTGTGACCTGAACCAGTTCTGGGCGTTTACCTTGATTTCATCATCACTTGCAAAATGCTGGCCGGCAAGAAATTTCTTGAGATGAGAAAACAAATGAACTTGTTCGTCGATGCAGCGCACCAATTCTTCGGTGATCAACGACGGGCGTCCACTGCGTCCCTTATGGACATTCCTTCCTTAGTTAAGCATCCTAACCCACTTTCGCACCATACTTTCACTCATCGTGTTCTTTCCGTAAGTTTTACTTATCCAACGATAAATTTCACAAGATCGAACATTTCTCGCATTCAAAAACTTGATAACAACTCTTATTTCACAGATGGCGGGCCGATCGACTGTTTTAAACATGATTATCGACAAATAATGACTTCAAACGATCACGTAATCAAACAAAATGGTTGTGGTAATTCGTTCTCGAGTTGAATGGCGTAACTGCGTATGCGCGACCTTCGTGCTGTCAGATGCGCGGAAGATATCGCAAATGGTACTTACTTTCTAGCTGAGCTTTGTATATGAAATTTGGTTCGATTCTATGCATAACATCACACACTTTTAGATGATACAAAGAGGACACACATGTTTGTATGTGTGTCCGGACACACACACACACACACACGGTCTTTGTTCGGACACACACATACACACACGGACAAACAGACATTTTGTAAAAATATGTTTTTCGGGATCTCTGACCCCTAAAACGTGTAAATCCGTCGAAAACCGGAAGTTGAAAACAAATTCGATTATAATACTTTTTTGTATTATAGATTGAAGAAGTAAAAAGTATGAAATAGTATATGGGAATTAATGAAGATTTAGAAACTTTGGCAATTTTTTTCTCAGAAAGGCCTGATAAATTTTGGCTTTTAGAAAAAAGTTTACATTTTATTGTTTTAACTCCTGATTTTTAGCTCAAATTTCTCCATATAACAAAATAATGGCAATTAATTCAACTGATGATCGGAGACGAAATAGTCGCACGATTGTCGCTAATTAACTCACCAAACTGAATGCTCGGGAAATTCAGGTTTCTGATCAAATACCCGTCAGATATCTCAATGTTTCTGAACCTTCGCTAATTCACATACATTTCACACTTTTTTTTTTTTTTTTTTTTTTTTTTGGCCTTACCTGCAACTTTTATTCATTATAACACGAAATAAAACCTAAGTTCTTCATTTAGTCAATTTTTGCTATCTTTTTGCTTATCTTATGATTTTGTAATTTTTGCTAATGAATAGTAATGAATTTAAACAAGAACGAAAAATCATGCATCAAGCATAGATTACGTAACACTTTACAACACTTCCGAAATATTTTTCGAAATATTTACCGTTTAGGTGAAAGATATGATGTCTAAGAAACAAGGTCAAGGTCAAACCGGGCGGTGTGGCCACCTTTCGGCTTAATCTCAACTAGCCCCGCCCAGCAGGTTTGTTTACCTAATTATATTGAGCATTAGTAAATTATACTTTGAGATATTGAGCAATAATTATATTATGTAATTTTGAAAGACAAGTTCTGAAAATACAAGATTCCAAAAATACAAATTCTGAAAATACAATTTACCAATCCTACGGAGCAGTACTAAATACTACTATGTGATACTGAGCAATAATATTACCATGTAATAATACTGTAAGATACTGAAGTAAATAATAATAATGGATAGAAGTAAGTACTAAATGAACAATAATGAATGAATAATAATACTAGGGCAAACAATGATACATTATGCTAAAAGTACTATAGAACACTGTATGATGCCATTAAGAATAACTAAATTGTTAAGGTTAGAGTTTATGTAGTGTGTGGAAAAAGCATATCACATTTAAAAACCCAATTTCGGGAATTACCAACAATATTCCGACCAACAATTTACCAACAATACTTTAACCGAATTCTCTTGTGTGTCCCTGTCCCTGTAAATGAACGATGAATTCAATGCACACAATATTCTATAGTAAGCCTCTTGTAATGCACTTCAGTGATATATATCAATTTCAATATGTTTGAAATAATGAAACATTATTAAAATTAACAGCAAACGATTCCCCCCTCCCCCTTTTAGATAGTAATGTAATGGAATTCTTTTGAGTGTTCCTGTGAAGGAACCATAAGTGTTATGCAGATCATATTCTACAGTAAGCCTCTTGCAGTCCACCTCAATGATATATGATATATTAATTTCAATGTGTTTGAAATAGTGTAATATCGTTAAAATAAATCGCAAATGTTTTTCCCCATAGACCGTAATGTAACAGAATTCTTTTGAGTGTCCCTGTAAAGCAACTATATGTGCTACACACTTCAATGTCAATACCGAACATGCCATAGTATAACATATATCAACTACATGACAATCCGAGTATATTTACGCGAGTTAGACCACGGACAGACAGACAGACGACTTTTTAGAGACTTTATAGACCACTTTTCAACTACATTGGAAAGTGTTAAAAATGTCTAAAAGTGTCCATTACAATGTCCCTGAAACCTTAACTTGTTAATGACCACGATTATGGCATTTTTAACATTAAATTTATTTTAGGTCTAAACAATAACAATTGAAAGTTTATGGGGCATTATTATGAAGCAGTGCCAAACCTTTTAAACACTTTTGAACTATACACTGTACAAAAAAATTGTTGATTTTACAGTCTAATACTGGCACCCCAGCTGCCAGTATTATACCGTAAAATTAACAGTAATAAGCAGTAAAATAAGCAGTAATACGCTGCCGCGCATACGCGGTAGCGTATTACTGCTTATTTTACTGTTTATTTGAAAACTCATTTATTACACAAATAATGTATAATTATCGCCCCTATACTGTAACCGATATCTTTTATGTGTCACTGCAAATGAACAATAAATGCAATGCACACCATACTTTTAAGTGGACAATTTACAGTGCACCTCAGTAATGCATATAATTTTCATTAAGTTTGAAATACTGAAACATCATCAAATTTCACTGTAAACGATTTTTTCCCGTAGAACAATGTGTAGCAGATTTCTTTTGTTTCACCCTGTAAATTAATAAAGATGCTTTGTACTCCATATTCTGCAAAAAACATGTTTTTAATGCGCTTCATAATTATATATCAATTTCATCATGTTTCAAATGGCGTAGCATCATCAAAATGCACTTGAAACGATTATTTCTCATTGACTGTAATGTAACGGAGTACTTTTGACTGTCTTTGTGAAAAAAAAAAAAAACTATAAGTGCTACATACTTCATTTTGAATAGGGATCATGCTATAGTAAACAACAACAACATACAAAAATTTCGGGGCAATCCGAGTATATTTACGCGAGTTAGAGCACGGACAGACGGCAGGCAAACCGAAGTCATAAACACTTTTCAACTAGGTTGGAAAGTGTTAAAAAAGGAAATTTCTTAATAATATTCTGTTAGTGTGTTGGAAAGTGCTTCATAATCTATGACTTATGCATGATTTTTCGTTCTTGTATTATTTAATGGCGAGTGGTCCACTGTCATTCAGAAAGAAACACTGCGGGCGACTTTTGAATGCGACCGTGTTGTTCTTGTGTGCTAACCCGTGTGCGTAAATATCGAATGCTTTCCTTAGTGTCTGTTTCAAAAGTGTGAAAGTGCTTGTTGAAATTGGCGTTTCACTTTACCGTGTAATAATTAAATGAATGTGGTTGTTTGGAAGCTATATATTGTGAAGATTTCGCTGAAGAAAGCACGTTTTTCGCAACGAACCTTACTTAAAATATGTCGATAAGTTGCCGTATTGACAGATGTCCGTGTGAATTTATCCTATATGGAAGCTGTTGTCGTCTTAGCTGATGGGAATGGGCCATCTACACTGCAAAAAATAATTGTTGATTTTACAGTATAAAACTGGCACCCAGCTGCCAGCATTATACCGTAAAATTAACAGTATTAAACAGTAAAATAAGCAGTAATACGCTGCCGTGCAAGCAGTAATACGCTACCGCGCATTGGCAGCTAGGGTGCCAGTTTTATACTGTAAAATCAACAATTATTTTTTGCAGTGTATCCTGAATAAAGAAGTGATATCAAAAGAGCGCCGTTAGTGTAGTATCTCCATAGTGGTAAGCTTTGAAGTCATAATTACTTCATTAAAGTTATTTTCGAAAATCATTCACGGCACTTCACTTAAACAAGACTTTTATGAAAGTAAAATTACACGTGAATTAGTGCTTGCTCTAGTCATCTTGAGTTGTCAGCGATTCTGTTAAGAAACTAGGTTATTTTGTAAGTAGTTATGCTCCCCTCCACCCAAGTTTAGGTTATTGAATTGCGAGATATAGTTAGTTTAATCATCATACCTAAATCATACTTCACTGCTATTTTCTTGTTTGTGTTTAATAAACTGTTGTTCTTATTAGTTGTTAAAGCTTAAGTGATTATTTCTACTGAAAACATGAAAAATCAAGAAAACACATTTTTTTTTTTTAAACAAGTAGTTTGCAGTATTTAGCTAAGTGCAAAATTCTGAATTGAATGATTCTAGAGCACAGGTGAGAATAGTATTCCCAGGTCCCGATTAACCTCCGAGTCCAGGCGAAACACGGTATCGTTTTGGGGGGCCCATTTCATTTGGAAAAAAATTTCTTAATTCTTCATTCATGAAAATTCACCAATGACACTAATATTATTCCCAGGAGTAGCTTAGCCGAGGTCACATAACAGTTGGCAAAAAAATTATTTGTACACTTCATTTTTTTCAATTATAATAAAAGCAAATAAAAGATTAAAGCAAACAACAATATAATACATTAATTTAATGCGTTATAATAATATAAAGGCAAAAACAAAATAAAAATAATTGATTTTTTACATTTTAACAAACAAATATACAAAAATGTAATGCAAAAAAAGTATTTGTACAGCACATTAATGTACTATAATTAATGAAAATTTAATTAAATGATACAATTGTGTGAAGTCCTTTAGCTTTAATTACTACTTCTAGACGTTGTGACTTAGATTCCACCAACTTTTTTGTGACGGTTGGGTCTATGTTATTCCATGACTCAATATAAGCTTCTTTTATACTGTTTTTTACCTGATATATATTTTTTTCGAATTTGTGCATCCAATAGCATCCACAAATTTTCTATTGGATTCAAATCTGAAGACTGTTGAGGAGTTACCAATCGCTTTCGAGCATTGTAGAGTAAACATGTCCTGGTGATCATAGCAATATGTTTTGGGTCGTTATACTGCTGAAAGTGAAAAGTTTCCTCTAAGCCTAATTTCCTAGCGCTGATTAATAAGTTATGCCCCAACTCATCAATGTATGTTAAAGCTGTCATTCTAGTGTCGATAAATTCCAAATTTCCTACTCCATTAGAAGCCATACACCCCCCAAAACATAACATTTCCCCCACCATGCTTAATAGTTGAGAGTATATGTTTTGGATCTAGAGTAATTTTATTTTTACGCCAAATTTTTCGAATGCTTAGTGGAGAGAAAATTTCAAATTTACTCTCATGAGAAAAAATCACTGTTTTCCAAAAATCCATTGGTTTTCTTCTGTATGCCAAAGCAAATTCCAGGCGTTTTCGCCAATTTGTTTCACTGATGAACGGTTTTTTCCTTGGTGTTCTTCCTTTTAAACCTGCATTGTGGAGAACATTTCTTATTGTTTGAGGTGTTACTCTGATGTTAGAAGATGTTGCAAGGTCTTCAGCAAATTTTTGAGCTGAACCCATAGGATTTTTTAAAGCTGTTTTAACAACATTTCTTTTTAGCCTCATTGTTAATTTGCAGGGGCGTCCTGGTCTTCGTTTATTTTCGATGCATCCAATTTCTTCTTACTTTCTCACTATGTATCCAACAGTTGTAAATGGTAAATTAATAGCTTTTCCAATTTCTCGGTACGATTTTCCATTTTTATGAAGCTCAATGATACGATTTCTTATGTCTAGAGGTACCTCTTTAGTTTTAGGCGCCATTCTCAATTACTTCAAGAGCAAATTAGATTAAGTGCGAGACAAATATAATACGAAGTTAACAATTCTTAACAGCTACTGTATAAATAGTCCTTTGAATCATGAACACTATAAACGCAGTGCGTATCTTGCTGTGGAAATGTACAAATACTTATTTTGCATGAAACTTTTAAACTTTTCTGTTTAGAAATTTATTTTACATTTTTATCGAAATTTTTTGTTGTTTAATTTAAAACGCACGGTAAACGTCCTGTATTAAAACTATTTTTGTCAAAATATATATTTTTATATAGTTAAAAATTAAACATTTGAGAGTGTGCAAATAATTATTTTGACAACTGTATATTTCATTAAACAGTTTTTTTATGTTCCCTGTATCTACTTCGGATGCATTTAGTACACATACCTGTATGCTCAATTTCCCAGGTAATTTCTAACAGGCGCATCAGGATGCTATATGATTAATTAACATCTTATTGATGACATTCATATTTCCCTGTTAAATAATTTTGTGAAGTAATGCGTGGATTTCTTTGATTAAGCAAAGTTTCTTTTCCAAAAATATTAAAAGTACAATGTAAAACAATGAAAATGGGAATTAAAGAGCCCTCTTCACAGTCATTTTGGGGCCCCTTTTAAATTTTAGAGAAGAAGCGTGTGCTTCACATGCCTTTTGGATAATCAGGCCCCTTGAGTATCCCCAAGGTTTTAGAATTTACCAAGTGGTTATATTATCTGTCCTGTCACTCTCTCTTTCATAATAATAAGACTTTCAAACTTAACTTTCTTTGCTAAACAAAGGGAAAATGAAATAATACAACTGCAGGAATTTTTCAGTTTCTCACCTTTTTCTCTCTTGTACTGCAAGGTGGAAAAAAGTTCGATAAATATGGGGAAAAAAAACCGAGAAACGAGGTCAGTGGAAAAGCGGTTGGCATCAAACAGCGCGTAGTCACCCTTCTACGGTCTCTAGGTCAAAGCGAAGGATTTTTGGAGAGTCGGTTACGATGGCGTCACGCACTAAAAATATGACTCCTGTGGCTGAGGTGTGGTTTGTGGCTGCGTGTGACTGGCATCATTCAATATGCCAAAATGGGAATACTATTTTGTAGTGCTTATGAGACGAAATTAGATATAAATGGAAATTTTTTTTTCTGCTTCTTCCGGAGGATAGCGAACATCCACGCCTGGGGGTGGGTGAGGTATTCCCTTCCCTGGATTTTGAAATTGAATTAACTTAAATTATCTCTTTCTCGGATTTTGAGAAAAAAAAATTAGTAAAATTTTTTCTTCACAAATGCGATAATTAAACAACAAGAAAAAGAGGAACTAAGAATCTTTCGTCAGATTTTTCAAATTTTCGAGGTACAGACCCCTCCCCCCCCCCTCACCTTCAATCCGCTACGTAGAAGGCAATTTGCATTTTTAGTTCTGTTTTTCTTTTTACGTTCATGTGTTGGAATTTTATCTTAAACAGTGTGTTCAAGGGGACGAGGGACTAATCCCTGACGAAAAAATAAATTCTTGTTTCAATTCTTCTTTTTGGATATTTCATGATAGAAATTTATTTTTGAATGCTTTGCTCTTTATGTTGATATGTTGTCGTCTTGCACATTGGGGTTCTGACAAAAAATTCTTAGTTTAACTTATTTCAAGTTTATACCTATTTTCTATTAAAAAATAAAATAAAATAAAAATAAATTGCGGACCACACGGATATTTGCCGCAGAATCCTGCCTCTCCTTGGATTTCGCTCTGTGGCGCACGGCCATAATCTGATAATATATTTATCAGAATTTCGAAATTAATTATACAAATTATTGTGAAATTTTACGTATTAATTTGAAAGATATGAAACATTTTAATTTCTCATTTTTTACAAAAACTTCCAAAGCATTTTTTTTCTCTTTCATTAAATGGTTGCCAAGCAATTATATTTCAAAGAATATCAACAAAAGAAAATTCAAGTGAATCGCATTATTTTGACGCGAAATTTTATTAACAAAATAGCTAATTTTCCGGTGATTTAAGTTTTTAATATGCTTTTTCTAATGAAATAGATCATTAATTTATTTTAACTACTAAAGAAGGATGACCAAATCGGTTTTCCAAACGAAAAATATAAAAACGTTGAATGTGTAAATTGAATGCAAGTCTCATAAAAGGAATCTACACTTGTATAAGTATATTTAATACACAAAATTTTATGCAATTTTAGCAACATATGATGTTTAGTGGTTGAAAAATAAGTATTCTTTTAAGGATAGGATAAAATGTCATGTACAAAGAGATGATTAATCTAATGAAATTACAATACTACCCATTCAGATATATACTCGAATAATGAAATAGCACAATTATTGGAAATTGAGAATATAAAATTAAAGCGAGAATGGGGGGTTCAGAGGGGCGGATCCCTCCTGAAGGAAGGTATTCTTATTCCGAAAAAAAAAAAAAAAAAAAAAAAAAAAAAAAAAAAAAAAAACAGTAATAAGTATAGTTTATCCTATCATTGCATAACATTTTGTTTAATGTGATACTTCTAAAATTTCCGGAAGTTTCGATAAATCTTATATTCTTATAAATGTATAAACAACTTTAAAAGATTGAATTTTAGGATATCAAATATTACGTAGATTGTATTAAAAATTAGTGAGATTAATGAACAACGATTTGTAGAGCTGACGTTGAGGCCTCTGATCTGTAGATTTACTAGTTACTTTACAGATTACAAATGCACAATTCTGTCACATGCAACAAATTCATTTTTTTCTTTCTGATTGTAGCTTTAAACGATTTTGATATCTTTTAAAATATTATTAAATACATTTAAAAAGAGCAATTTTTCAGTTCTCTCTATACTTTTTTAAAAAGTAAACTAAACATTAAAACACAAGCTTATACATTATGCATCTCAGAATTACATAATTCTTAAAGCTTTATAATGTTCCGTAAATCATTTGGACTTTGTTGCTTATTTTTTCAATTATTTTATTTTTATTCGCGTTGAATTTATTTCACTCTAAAGAAAACCCACAGTTTACTTTTGTTTCTTTAAATGTGGTTGAATCGAAAAAAGTCAATATTGTGGGCGTACTGTCACGATAAGAGACAAGAGTGGGTTACCAGTGATAAGTGGTTATTTCCGTCAATTTTGATTATGTTCTACAAAATGTGCCACAGGATGAGTTGTGTGACTCTTTATAAAATAATGGTTTTTCCACAATTATATTTTCAAATATTTATTTTTGGCATCGTGTGAGAATAAAATTTGTAGCTATAGATAATGCGACTAATGTAATGTATAGAGTACGTGTGTGTAAAAAGCAACCTAAAGAACAACAAAAATATATAAAAATAGATTTATCGTACAACTGTTTCAATATTTCATTAAGATAATCTTTTTTCGGTGAAACATGATGAGAGAGAGAGAGAAAGAGAGTACTTGAAACAACTTCTGCTCTCATAGTGGTTGCTCAGCATGCACTTTTAGCTTAAAAATAAGGATTCACACCTAAACGCATAACTTTTCTTAGTTTTTCTGGTGTTTCTGTCTTGGTTTTTCTCTTGTATTGGTAGCTTGGTAAATTATTTCATCTAAAAGATAACGATTCCTTCTTTTTTTCAAAACATGCAGAATGTCCTCGTTTTTATGTTTCTTTTGAATTTTGCTCAAGTTTTTCAAATAATTTTTAGCTGCAATCTTCTTGGTGCTATATTTTCCCCCAGTATCTTCTTTTATCTTTTAATTATTCAGTCACTTGGCTTCAAGGATTTGCAAAGTTAAGTATGAAAATTTTACGCGATATAAATATCGCTAATTCGTTGAAGCAAATTAAATTAGACTATTATGAATTTAAGCTGAAGGCTGAGCTTACGGGAGTGATGAATCTTTACATTGCAAAACATTTCACTTAAAATTCATAAGGGAGGTCCCGCAAAGCCAATTTTGTGAACAAATAATTAAAGGAACTGACGAGATTTATTTTTATTCGATTTGTTTTTGTCATTCAGTAATTTTAATCAAAGTGGATAAGTGAATTATTTTATGTACAGTCGCAGAAATAAAAGGATACCCTCCTCTACTAATTCTGCCGTAAATCATCGTATGAAAATGATACAGGTACGAACCGAATGCTAATAACATCAACTATTAAATGTTATGCTTAAATTAGACAATGCTGCATGTTAAAAATTGCACCAACTTTTTTTTTTCACAAATGGCAATACCACTTTTGACTCGATATTTGAGTTCATTGGAACCAATCAACCTGGAAAAGTACTTAATTTTTATGTTTTTACTTATATTTTAACAGAGTTGCAAAGGAAATTTGTGTTAGGGTTTATCCATAAATTTAGGAGAATACAATTAAGATCTTACACGGAAAAATGATATGGTCGATCCTTTAGTAACTGGAAAAATTGTATTAAAATTTTAAATATAAATATAACTAACCTTGTATAAAAGAAAGTTTCATGCAACGTTTATGGTTGCTGTTTTCCTTTTCTACACTGGAAAAAAGAAAAGTGTTGATTTTACAGTATAATACTGTAAAATCAACACCTTTTTTTTTTTTTTTTTTTTTTTTTTCAGTGTATGGATGCCGACGATACGATGATAATTGTTTTTATGTAAATCATAATTTAGACTATAATTAATATATTTTTAAATTTGTTAATAATTTTCATAATTAAAAATATGTTTTTGAATGTCTATATCAGTGGTCACCAATTATTTTGCTCGTGGGTCCGTTTGAAAATATAGTCAAACTTTCGCGGTCCGGAAGATTTAAGTCTACCCCCCCTCCATTCATCGCGCTACCAACCTTTTATTAATCTAGGCCACCTACTTTGATTAGCAAAACTTTTCTTTGAAATTATTTGTTGTCTTAGGTGTTTAACATAATACATACCAGTGAAATGAAGTGCATTAATGCCAAATCAATAATTTTTATAATGATTTTCAGAATTCAAGACGATTAATACAAAGTACATATTAATTCAAAAAGATTGTTCACTAAGTTCATTGTGATTGATGTTCAATGGGAAAAATGGCACGTTTTATTTTGCACAACTTGCCTGAAATTTGGGGTCAAGTTGTTCCAACTGACTCTCATCAAACTGTTAAGCTGGTCATCTGTGAGTCGAGATCTGTACCGATTCTTAATAAAGTTCATTTTTGAGAATGTTGCTTCACACACATAAGTTGAGCCAAACATGGTACACAATTTTATAGCTAAAGCCATAAAATTGTGCCATACTTTTGGATACTTTTTTTACACACATTTTTAATTCAAAATTCTTTATTCCCAAGAATGTTTGGAACTTCATCAAAAGTGTTCTTTAAAACATATTTTTGGAACTCAATTATTTCCAACTGCAGGGCAGCTTTGTTGCTCTTGAAAATATCCGCCACTTCACTCGTCCATACGCCATTAGGCATAAATGAAAATCAGCTGCACAACGTTCTCAATTTTTCAAAGTCAGAAAATCTTTCTTAAAATTCATATTTAATTTTTTTCCAAACTTTTTCGAATTGGTTGATGTCAGTACCCTCATTACTGTCACAAACTGACTTAAGGTGTGAAAAGTATAAACGTTCGTCTCTAATATCATCGGAGAAGACGTCAATCATTTTTGAAAAACTTTTTTATTTCTGAAAGAAGTTGACACGCAAGTTTACCTTTGTTTGGGGTTTAAGAGATACAGGTGCCGAAATAGATCAGCCAAAAAATGCGATTGTTGCCACATTTTCATTAAAGTCATTCAGGAAACCTAAATGTTCACTTACTACTTTTTGATCATTAGTTGAAATAAACTCTTTCATGTCCTCCAGTTCGGCAAAGAATCTTTCAAGCACCAAGCCTTTACTTAGACATCTCACATTGTTCATGCAAGTCGTCAAACTGAGCATACGTCTCTTCAAGGAGTGTTTTAAATTGACGGTCCTTAAGAGATGATTTTGGCCTTTTATTATTCGTATCACCGTTTGCATTTTATTCTGAAGACTGGGATTCAGACTTCAACACAACACAATTTGATGAATGATGTAATGGTCGCACATAAAATTTTCATTGCATATTTTATCACTTCTGAGTCACTGAACCAAGTCCTACACACAAGCATTGGCGGTGCTCCGTCTGTTGTTACCGACATAACGTTTGTCATGTCTAATCCAGCTTGGTTGAAATTCTCTGTAACAGCCTTGTACAATCCTCTCCTGTAGTAGTTCACGACATAGGCAAACTAGCCAGTAGTTTTTCAAAAAATTGTTCATGGGTTCTGTCCAGATAGCGCAGAAAAATAATTAGATGTGTTGTATCTGTAATATCACAAGATTCGTCCAAAGCCAATGAATAGTAATCTGAGGTAGCTAAGGTTGGTTTCAAAGTTGTATAGTTTTCCTCTGACAAAACTTATGTATTCTTTATGCTTGAAGAAGCAGTTTATGGAATATGTCAAATAGTGTCAAAGATATCCTTTCTGTTCTCAAATAACGCATTTCCAGCATCCAGCACGCACTCTTTTACAATATCTGCATTATTATATGGCTTCATATGTTTCCAGTGTTAGACTCAGGCTGGAGCTGAGCCCGCCTCATCTCTAGAATTTATCCGTTTCGGGCCGCATCCGTGATTACCGCCTGTATATTACGCGTTGTACGCAAAAACATTAATATTTTCTATTATGCGCAATTTCGCCGCGGTCCGTACAAAACTTGTCGGCGGTCCGGATCCGGACCGCGGTCCGCCATTTGGTGACCACTGGTCTATATTATGCTTGGGCCTCTTCATTGTATCTTATTAAAAAAGAAACATTTCAGTTGGATGATTTTTTTTGGGACGATGTGAATTAAAGTTTTTTTACGTGGATTTAATATTGGCTTTCTCAAATATTGAACTTTTCGAACCCTTTGAAGGTTTAAGAAAAATACATAAACTATATAACTTTTGTACTGATTTGATCAAACTCAAATATAGTGTGAAACGTCAGTGCTACCATTTGATTAAAAAAAAAAGTAGTTTCATTTTTTGAATATATAGAGGGTTTATAAACCATAATATCCAAGTATAACATTCAATAATATATGTTATTATAAAAAATGGGTTGGTACCATAATTATTTGTATACGATGAATTGCGAAGAATAAATTTGGGGGAGGAACGGTAATTCTTTTTTTCCATGATTGTATGGTACACTTGTAAATTATTCAAAACCATGCATATTGCATATTTAAGATTATATTTATTGAAACTTAAAATATATAACATTTTGTGGTCAGATAGTAATAATAACAATAATAATTTCCTGCTAGAAATAAAGTATAACTAAAATGTCTAACATTTTCTTATTTTATCTTTAAAATTTGGGATTTTTTTAAAAAGTTAAATACATTTTAACGAGAACATTTATAAAGGTTTTATACAGTGCGTTTTTTTATAATGAGTTTTATACAATGCAAGTATGCATTGTTGTTTTAGATATTTATGATATTAATGAATAGTTGAACACTTAACTCTTGAACCACTTTAAAATTGTTTTCACATTCTTGATTTGAACAATGCCAATAATATTCTTCCTGGTAGAGGGTAAGAAATAAATTATCATAACATGCGAAGAATGATAATTTTCTTTTAAATATATTGGATTCTATCACACTTTCAGCTAAGAAAATGTGAAGATTATTATCATTTTTAACTTGAGGACAAAAGTATAAGTGCTCGGATAAAAAAAAAAAAAAGTCCTTCTGTTATACTTAAATTACAGATCATTTTTGCGATAAAAACAACTGTTGAAGTGCAAAGTGTCCTGTTTCTTATTATTTAAGAAAATGTAACGCTTATAACGATACTGATATGATAAGATAGTTGTATCTACCCCTGCTCCAAGTGTTCTTTCTATTTAATTTCAACATATAATAATTTTAATCTTTTGCTTTCTTAATCTGGTGTACTTTATTCTATTTAATTTTTTTTCGTATATATATATATATATATATTACAATACTTGAAATCGATGATGGGAGATTGAGATTGGCGATAAACTCTATATAATTGAAGTAGTATTATATCAGAGAAGACAGGCAGCCATTCGAAGTGTAATATTATGGATACAGTCGTGTAGTTGCTGAACAAGGCAATGAATTAAAACAGTGTGTTTCTACAAGATGTAAAAAACAAGGCGATGTATAATTCCATGCTTTTATTTAAACCATCGTCATGGAAGCAGTCCACACATGATTTAACTGGGCAGTGCCATCTCTAAAGTAATTAGTTGTCACAAGCTGTTCTTAAAATGCGTCGAACATAACTCTCGAACAAAGTATTGGTTTTAAATCATTTGGAATACATGGTAAGTCAAACGCACAGCCAGGGAATTGTTTAACACTTGAAAATTCGGTCAAAATCTGTCTGAAGATCGCGTGCACCTGCTTTTTGTGAACAAGCAGAGAAATACCAAATCACGACGTCGCGCACGCTCTAGCCAATGCAAGAATAAGGGATACGCGTACAATCTACGTCACGACCAATGGGAACGATAGAGTAAAGAGTTCTGACAATTCTTAAGCGGACGCATTTTATAGTAAAAATAACCCAAGATGCGAAAAATTTCGGAAAGAGGAAAAAAGAATGGCTTTCGAAAGAACATTCGAATTCACAGAAATGATCAGAAATCATGATATAATTTAGGAATAACTAAAAATCGGGCAAAATAATAATTAATTTAAGGGGAATTTAATAGAATTAACGATAGATATTATTAGGGGATAAGGAATTAGTGAAACTGGTGGTAATTTAGCATAAAACAGAGAAATATCGCGAAGGAAGATTTAATAATGTAACATATATATATTATTCTAGAAGAAAATTATTAATACAAGACTAGGGTTAAAAGACTGTGAAACTAGTCCCTTTTTAACATGAACATAAAAAGTGCTTCTGTTTTCTTTTATTGTTTATTATATCTATTCAACTTTTTATAGTATGTAAGTTCACTGCATTTGTTAAACAAATCCTTTTTTGGTGGAAAAAAATGGTTATTTTATTTATTGGCTTGCATACTTGAGAAAGATTTATTAATAAACTAGCTGACCCGCCAAGCGTTGCCCGGCCCATAAAAAAATAACACGAAATGCGAAAAAACAAAAATCACAATAAAAAATATCGAAACATTAAAAAACAGCTGCGCAAATTCCGAAAAAACTTCACTGACTGAAAAGAGAACACTAAAATATCAAAAATAGCAGAGGACAAAAATGACTATATTGATATAAAATATTAAAACAGGATTTCTTTTACAAATGTCGAAAAATCCCCGAAAAAAGCGAAAAAACTCTAAAAATCACATAAAAAAATTCGCAAAAAATTCAAAAATTGCTGAATGGAATCCGACTAAAATATGGGAAAGAGGATAGAATTTACTATATTGGGCTAAAAGATTGAAACCGGATTTCTTTACTAAAGTGAAAAAATCGCCGCGAATTACAAAAACTCCTGAAAAAATCGCAGAGGGCAGATTTTAATACAGTGGACAAAAAACTTGTAACCACAATTTGGAATGTGAAAAAAATCGACGCGGAACTTGAATAAACGCTAAAAATTGCATTGAAAATCGTAGATGACAAAATGGACTAAAAGGTGAAAACGCGAATCACCGAAAAGCGCTTTAAAACGCTAAAAATCACAAAAACTTCAAAAATATCAAAGAACAAATTTTACTACAATAGGATAAAAGTTTGAAATCGAATTCCTTTTACGAATGGCAAGAAATCGCCGTCGAACGCGAAAAAAAAGGTAAAAATCGCTAAAACAATCAAATATCGCTCACTAGAAAATTTACTATAGGCTAAAAGTTTGAAACCTATTTTCTGTTCCGAATGTTAAAATATCACCGCGAAACTCGAAAAAACGATAAAAATTGCATTGAAAATTGCATTAAAAATTACCCAAATTCAAAAATGGCAGAGGACAAAAATTACTGTATTGCCCTAAAAGATTAAAATAGAATGTCTTTTACGAATGCCAAAAAATCCCTGAAAAATGCGCAAAAAACCCCTCTAAAAATCATATAAAAAATTCGTAAAAAATTCGAAAATTTCTGTACGAAATCCAACTAAACTTTATGGAAAGAGGATATAATTTACTATATTGGGCTAAAAGATTACTAATGTGAAAAAATTACCACAAATTAAAAAAACTAGGAAAAAAGTCGCAGATTTTATTACAGTGGACTAAAACACCGTCACCGGAATTCGTTCACGAATGTGAAAAAATAAGCGCGAAGCTCGAGAAAACACTAAAAATCGCATTGAAAATCGTAGATGAAAAAATGAAGTATATGAGGCTAAATGTTGAAAACGCGAATCGCCACAAAATCGCCGCAGATTGCGAAGAAAGGCTAAAAATCGAAAAACTTCAAAAATAACGAAGGACAAAATTTACTACATTAGGATAAAAGTTTGAAATCAAATTCTTTTACGAATGTCAAAAAATCTGAAAGAACGTATGAAAGACTGTTTCAAACGCACCCCTTCTTAAATAATATAGAAGCTTATTTTACTGATATTGTTATAGTAATTTTTTTCCGTCATGTTTTGACGGGTTCCATCTAGTCATTAATTTAAGTTTTCTTTGTGATTCCTGTTCATTCTCATTGCGCTTTTGACAATTTCGTAAGTAAAAACCTCTGGCATCATTAGTTTTTTGCTAATAATCAGAATAAATTCCATCCGATTTTTACAAAAAATATACATTGATGTAAAATATTTTTCTAATTATGCTCTGAAATTTTCAAATTGATATCTTAATTAGTTTTCTTATTTATCGCCTGATTAGTAAAAACTCTTAATTCTTTTCCTTTCCTTTCCTTTCGGAAATGAGATTAGGAGATCGGCCAATCTTCGAAAAAAAGACAGCAATTTTTTTTAAAACCGGTTTTTAATTAATATCATGTTCCTATTTCATTCTTTCTCCGATTTGGTATGAAAATATCTCTAGCGTCATTAGTTTTTTGCTAACAGTAAGAAAAATTACCGGCCGATTTTTGCTAAAATTTATACACTGATGTAAAATATTTTTCTACTTATGATCTGAAATTTTCTAATCGATATCTTAATTATTTTTCTTAATTTTCGCTGTTTAGTGAAAATTCATTTTTTCTTTCATTTCCTTAGTGAAATCGATTGCTTTTGCCATTTTGTAAAAAAAGAAAAAAAATGTTTTTTTGATGAGATTTTAATTAATATCTCGGCTATTTGTATATAAAAAATTGTAATCTGAGCCTCAGGTGCATTAGGACCTGAACTATTAGCCTGGACTATTCTCATACAAATTTTCAGACCTCTGCGCGCGGTAGATTTTCCTAGCTATCACCAACAAACAGACGGATAGACACATACACAGAGAGCGAAATTTTCCTTTATTAATATAGATAATGCGGGACTATAAATACAAGAGAGTTTTACGCAATGATTCTTTAAGTGATCTAATATGGGTAGTCCCCCCCTTGCCCCCCCTCCAAACATACACGCTATAGCAAACAACTTCATTTATCTTAAAAACGGAAAAGTTTTATACAAGCCTTAGTACCAAGTCAGTCTAGTACCAAGTCAGTCTAGTATCAAGCCTAGTCTTGTACCTGTCAAAACTTGACAGTAAACAACTTAAAGGTTCCACAGCAAAAAAGGTTCATAACATCATTAAAATGTCGAAATTTTTTACAGAATATTTGTTATCAATAATTAAAAGACATAATAACCTCTGCTTTTATAACCGGGCTGGGAACTGGCTGCAAAGTGCAAATTAACTCTTTACACTGATACAGACAATAAGAACATTTTCCAGAGAATTCAGGTTCAGATCCAAAAAAAAAAAGCAATTGAGAGAGGTTTTTTTTCTTAAACGTTTTCTTAAGACAGTAGGGGATTAATTACCGTAATAAATTAAAAAAAAAATATTTATATAAAAAAACTGAGCTGCTATTTATTGGTGTTGTGATGGAGTTAAATGTTTATATTTGAGAAAACTAAAGAAATTTTTGAAGTTATTATTTTTTTAGTTTTCTCAAATATAAACATTTAACTCCATCACAGTAGATATCAGCTCAGTTTTTTTTATATAAATATTTTCTCTTCTTTCTTTTTAAAAGAAAATTATTACGGTAATTAATTACCTACTGTCTTAGAACATATATTTTATCGATCAATTAAAATAAAAAATATACCAAAAATTGTAGATCATTACAACTTATTTAAAAGATGTCAAATAAATATAAAACCATTAATTAGAAAAAATATTGGGAATGATAAATTTTACTTAATAATAATGAAAAAAAATTATAACTTTTCTTCCAGAAAAAAAATATAATTTACATTATTGAACTGAGTTATCAGAACACTAACAATATAGGAGAAACATCTTATGCCAGGAGCAGTGTTCGAGCCAACGCTCTTTCCAGAGAAACAGAAATCCCCTTTCTGGCGTCTTAAACCAACCGACTTCGCTTAACGTTCCTCTAAAATGAAATCAGTTCAAAACTCGTTTCCCACCCCATTTAGCCACCGAAGAGCACTCTAAAATGCTCATTGCGCATGCTCAGGTCCACCGAAAAGTTCTAAAAAAGAAGAAAAAAAAATCAGCTTTCCGTTTTTAATATATTTCTAGGGAATTAAGGTACCAAATATATTTTAAAGTTTTAGAAATCATTATACCCCTATTATAAACTCACATCGAAATCAAAATGGTGCATTCATTCGACTCTGTTTGATACATGGACATATAAATAGATAAGGACTTCTCTAACAAAATAGCCTGTAAAAAGAAAACTGTTCCACGAAAAATGTTTCAAATAGGTGACGCCTATGTTGGACAGTTGCTCTATACGTCACCAGTTCGTCTGCTCCTTCAAATCGTCTGCTTGACATTGCAATACGAAATATTGTTAGAGACAGTTTCGGTTTGTTGTTTTCAGGTGGCGCTACGTTAGCAGCGATGCTCGCCGGCTGAGCAGAACCGTGCGCGCAGCTGCCATTAAATTCGAAAGTTGCTACACTATATTAACACTATTTCGTTAGAAGTACATATCTATTTCTATGGTCATGGTGTGATATAAATAAATAAAATATGAAAGTTAGTAAAAAAAAAAATAGCATCTAAAAAATTGTGAAGTTTGGTCCACATGAAAGATCTAGTTAACAATTGCAGCGAACTTGTAATTTTGAATAAAAATCAATGAAGAAATAATAATAATAAAAAATATATACACTGCTCAAAACAATTAAAGGATATTGCAGTTTTAGGTGGATTTTGTATCTGGGAAACTTTTTAGCTGATTGATACATGGTCGACAGACATAGTAGGTTATATGAGAATAAATTACACATGTTTGGCAGAAAAAAATGCATTTTATTGCGCATTTGTGTACAAAAGGAAAAAAACACAATTTGTGCATATGAGAAAAAAAAGAATAAGAAAAGGTGTTTTCTTCAAAGAAAATCATTTTCAGTAGGGGGTATGGTTTCCACGGGCGGCCAGCAACGTTGAACACCTTTGAGGCATGGACTCAATGAGGCTATTAATGACGAGTTGGGGTATTCTGCTCCACTCTTCCAGAAGAGCTCTTTCCAGTTCTTGGAGAGATTAGGGGGTTGTTGGCGGCCAGAAACTCGTCTTCCTAGAGCGTCCCAAACGTGCTCGATTGGATTCATGTCTGGAGAACACGCTGGCCATTCCATTCGAACGATTCCTTCCTCGAAAAGGAAATCCTCCACCAGGTTTGCACGATGTGGCCTGCAGTTATCGTCCATTAAAATGAAGTTATCTCCGATTGCTGCAGCGTAAGGGACTACAATAGGTCTGAGGATCTCATCCCTATATCGGCGACCAGTCAGAGCTCCATCTCGAATGATGTAGAGGTCAGTGCGCCCGTCAATGGAGATGCCACCATACACCAACACTCCTCCACCGCCAAATCTGACACTTTCGTGCACGAACGCAGGATTATTCCTACTGCCACGGTCCCTCCAGATGAAAATACGCCTATTATCCGGATGCACAGAAAAACGGGACTCGTCAGAAAACAGAATATTGCTCCATTCATTTCTCCTCCAGTTGACATGCTCGGTTGCCCACTCCCTGCGGTCGCGACGATGCCTTGATGTTAATCTAACACATACCATCGGTCGGCGAGCATACAGACCTACAGCATGGAGCCGGTTTCGGACAGTCTGAGTTGAAATCGTGGTGCCTGTAGCCGAGCGAAGGTGTTGTTGGAGAAGAGTAGCGTTCATGTTTCGGTGTCTCCGAGCTGTTAACGCTAAATACCGATCTTCATTTGGCGTTGTTGCCCGTCTACGACCTTGCCCTGGTCTTCGGCCTGCACATCCACTCTCCAAAAAACGGTTCCAGATCCTGGAAATGACACTTTGTGACACTCCAATGGCTTGCGCTACTTCGGCTTGAGTTTGGCCCCCTTCTAACCTACCAACAATTCTCCAAGCTTCTGAATCTGTCAAATGACTTCGCTGAGACATCGTACTCATCGAAACAAAGCAATCACTAAATGCCGATCATCCTTGTCTTCATTCTCTTTTATCCAGTTGAAAGTCAAATTTCATTCGCTGTCGCTGAAGCGACGTTTTTGACGTCGAACTCAAAATTTGCATACTCCACAGTTTGAAAACCAGAAAAATTTGCATTTGTGATTCTCTTCTTCTATTTTCGGCAAAAAAAATTTCGTTTATGTCTTTATTTTATATAAAACTTCAAATATCCTTTAATTGTTTTGAGCAGTGTATATTAGAAACTTTTATATTCACCTTTGAAAGGGGGCCACTTTCATAGTTTTATCGACCCTATGGCGCACAAAGCAGTTGTGTCAACTTACGTCGATCTTTTCGAAATTCAACAAGAATGAATACAATTTTTACTTTTTAAATACAGTTTCAGAAATTCTCTTTCCAGCACCTTATTTAAACAATATCATACAAACATGAGACTCATTTCCTTCGGGCCAAAAATTCATTTGAACAATAAGTAATTTCCATATAAATATAGATAATGAAACTGTACGGATAATTAACAATTCCGGGGCCTTTACGAGACTAAATAAAAATTACTGTCTCTGTCAACACATAAAAATAATTAAGAATCTTCATTATCTTCTCTTCAGCGTTTCCCCATCTCATAACTAGAATGCCATTGTGTGTGCCCATAATTAAATCATCTTCCCGCTCGACTTCCGGAGGAGAGAACCGCTTTACATTTTTCGCATTTGAAAAAAACATTAAGAGGGAGTAAAGAATGGAGTAATTAAAGTAAATCAAACAAAATTTTATGGAAGAAATAAAAGAGCCTCTCCGTTTCAATTATTAGATATTCGAGACCTTCTCGGACCTTTAATGTAATTATGCCAAGAATTCACTCGGTCCTCCCCTTCTGAAAAACAATTAAATATCTAAACGAAGACTTGTAAGAATTAAACGAATGAGAGCCTATTGAAATCTATTACTTTACTTCAAATTATGAGTTTGAAAGAAATTAACTGTTTTAATAGGTTGTGTAGAAACACTTGAAGTAAGTGGAATGTTACTTTATTACTTCGCTTCTTCTTTTTTTTTTTTTTACATAAAAGACCGAACTTATTTTTATGTATACTCTTGTATGTATTATCAATTTAATTTTTACTAAATGGGATATTGATAGCGTACACTATTTTTATTCCATTATATGATGCCAGATGCCACACTATAAGATTAACTGATCTTCAGAAGTTAAGGTACAATAAGTTTTTTGTACTTAGCTCACGAACTAATTAGTGTGAAATCTAGTTGGATTGTTCATTATACAATTATTTCATCCATTTTTACGTTCATTTGACATTATAAGTGATTTACTATGTAATAATTACATTTTATCTCAAAAGTCAATTTTTGTAGAAAAGAATACATGAAAGTTTTTATATAATATATATATATATATTAATGTATGTGTTTCAATAAGTAATACGCTTTTTTTGACATCGACTTTTTATCGAAATTCTCCTGACATCGACTTTCGGAAAGAAAAGGTCATGCCTGCAGTAACATTTTTTCCCAATTTATTTAAAGACCTTGGAAAATAGCTTGAATCTACCACCCATCTTCGAAGTTAGTTCTAATGGTTCCCAATATTAAGGTACAGGGATCGAATATACTACGGTCACGGTAAGTTGGCCTATGACTTTGAAAGAATTCTCGATGATACTGAGGAAGGAAAATAACTAAAGACACAATTGGTGAAAAAACGCATTATTTAATAAAAATTAGATTACGACAATTTCTAGTTGTGATTGTCACCTTAATTAATAAATAAAATCTAAATTTGCGTAACCCATCAGCCAATTTATCGTGGACAGATTATAATATTTTTTTCTGTTGATCACACTCTGGCTCTCTCCTTCCGGGGAAGAAGAAATATGGCTGTAGCCTAGCTTTGGGTTACTATGATACAAGCTGAATCATCAAGCATTTTGTTGCCCACTTAGACCAATCAGCGATTGTTGCCCACGCTGCGTGGCCAATCGGTCTTCTACGGGCAATTAAATGGCGTATGAGTCAGCCCGGATTGTAGGAGCCTTAGCCTAGCTTTTTGTTCACCCTTATTGCGTCAGGGAGAAAAATGTTTACTACTGTAGTGAGAAAATGTCTTCCTCATTAAGTATGCGAGAAAAGTGCTTTTGTGTATCTCTCTGTCTAAACCAAACCAGCCATACTAAAACTGCGGCCTATTGATCTTTTACACGGGGCTTTTTCTTCCTTTGATATCATTTCAGTAACTCTGAGGTGTTTAGACTTTTATATTTTATTGTTTTCATTGAAGACTTACTCAACAAGCATGTAGGGGAGACCGGGGCATGTTGGTCATAGGTGCACGTTGGCTCATCCGCGATATTTTTCAAACTATCCGGTGGATAGCATTACTAGCTAAGTGAAATGTGTCTTATCACGTCTTCTTTCACCAACAGCATCGTCAACCGTTAAGAAGCAATCAAACGAAAGCCTTTTCAAATTTTTTACACAGGTAAATTTTTTTTTGCACTTAAAAAAATCGTTTTTGATTTCTTTCTAAATTAAAGTTTGACTTTGGTGAATAGCAGTTTAAATAGACCGTTGTTCAGAGCTTATTTTCTACCTACTGATTTAAAAAAAAAAAAATACGGAATATTTTGATACGACGATCAAAAACCAAAATGGCGATATGGGGCAAGTTGGCTCATTTAATCTTTGGCATGTTGGCCCAGGGCCAGTATGGACGAAATTCACATTTGTGACCACCGCCCTTGAAAGGGTTAAATCATTCAAAAATAGCAAATCAGGAGATGAAGGGATTCAATGTACCAGGTGCAAATGTTGGGCACGCCAATCATATGTCATTGTGGATATGATATTTTATGTTTGCATTCATTGTGATGATGAGAAAAATTTCGATGAAGGCAGTAGTTAAGTTGAACAAAACATCTTTTCTTATCCTTTGTAACTTTTATATACCAAATTAAAATTACATTTGATATGTTATGTGTTTTTCATTTCCGTTAGCAATCCGAAAATAAAATCTATTTAGTGGGCCAACCTACCCCGTTCGACGGGGCAGGTTGGCACAGTGACTTGATGTCCTTCTGAGCTTCATATAGAAACTATTAATAATTATTTTTCAAACTTTTTCCTACGTGATTATGCTTTAAGGTGCACGTATTGCCCAAACTAAAAAAAAAAATTAATAAAATAAAATAAATAAAAATTATTGAAGAAAAAATGGGCCCGGTCTCCCCTAGATGTCCGGTTTAAGCTCCCATATTTTGATGGACTGTTTCTTTGGTACATTAGGGATTTCTCCAGCAGCAAAATTCGTATTGCTGTCAAAATCAGTATCCGTAAAGTCACTTAAAATCAAATCAGAATCTGAATCTTGCTGTGGATATTCACCATCATCAACTAGAAACACTTTTGTTGTGAGTGGCTCAAGTTACACCAATAGTGACAGAACCGATCACACAAAATAAATAAATAAATAAAATAAAAAATGTGAGTATAACCTCTAATTAGAACAAATTGGCAGGTAAAGTGAACTTTGAGGTTAGGAAAAAGCATGGGTTTATCAAAATTCGTTGAATATTACTATTGATAAAGTATTGATAAAGTAGTAGAAGGTAAAAATTAAGATAAAAACAACTTAATAAAATAAGTATTTGAAATTACCTGTAATTCCCACAAATCCTCTTGAAAAGATACAAACCGTTTATTTGAGCGTAATTGCACTCTATGATGTGTTCAAATAGAATTCCAGCCGGAAACAATGATGCCAAGTCAGCATTGAAAATATTACAAAGTGGCTCCAGTTGCTTCGCCGGTTCAAATATCCCCTGATTACGGTAGTTAAGAAATTAGTTGAAAAATTTACCTCAAAGAAATAATAAAAAAAAAACTGAATGACTAGGAATAGGGAAAAATTCCATTTTGGGCAGGTTTCCGTATTAGCTAATATCATTATATCGGGACTATGAACATTTTCCTTTGAAGGCAAAATTTCGTTACAGGTAGGATCTGTTTTTACAGACTTTATTGTATTTATAAACAAAAAAATAGATCTGTATTTAAAAAATATTTTCAAACATAATTAATTGGTTTTACAAAAAATTTTTTATTCGATTAATTAACAGATTGGTTTGTTCCGAGTTTTCTTAATCTCAATAAAGATTTTTTTTTTTTTTTTTTTTAAGAAAGAAAAATAAAAATAATCTCAGCTAGTGACATGTACATTCGAAATGGATCTTTTCAGCGTAACTAACTTTTTTTTTCTGATAGCACTTTTGCTGACTCGGACATGAAAAGATCTAAGAAAATAAGGTATAGAGATAATAACACAAAACTTGTAAAAAAAGTTAAAAAAAAAAAAAGACGATATCAGACTCAGGTGTCAAGAATTATCCTTTTCATGTATTTGTTGGAGCATATTCCTTCACTTTTCCCTTTTCACAAGTTGATATTATTTAGTTCTTATTCTTAGATTATTTTGTGTCGGTGTTAGGACAGTTCTAGATCAAAGTTCTATGTTTTGTTGGGAAAAAAAAGAATATCACAGAGAAAAGGAACTGCAGTATTTTTTATTTAGGTTGTCACAAAGTTTTGAACAAATTGTTTCGGAATTACTTTTGACAGCGAAAACGCGATAGCTTTTTGGTTTCAAAGCAACTGTTCTGTGACAAATCAACTAGAAGTGTAACACTGCGACATATTTCTGCTACTTTCCCGACAACCTGGGAAAATGAATTTCTGTTTCTAGAGCTGAAATGTCAGCTTGCATTATCTTTTTTTCAGTTGATACTTTCACAGTAAAACATTTTTGAAGGAATCCTGGAATTTTCTAAATAAATAAATAACTAAAGCTTTGTCTTTGTGTTTTTTATGAGTTTTTGCGAGCAAAACACAAATTTTTAAAAAATATACGTCCGGAAAGTTTTAATATAAAAGTCATACTTATTATACATTACAGGAAAGTGTAAATTTCAGAATTATTAATAATAATATTCTGTTACACATAAAATATAGTATCAAACATAGTTTTATACAGGGTGTTTCTCTACCAGACCGACAAACTTGCAGGAGGTGTAGAGGGCACAGAGACGATTCGGAATCACATAGCAATGCAGGGTCGAAAATGCCGTAGTTGCGAGCTATGGTTCAAAGAAGCAGAGAAAAATAACAGAAACAGCAACATATTAATGGGAAAGAAAACATTTTATTGAAAGGTTGTATTACAGAAGATGTTCGAAATTACGACCAGAAGTCGTCTTCTTCTTCTGAGGTCAAATGAAGAGTTTGGTGTATGAGATCCCCGTTCCTTCAGTTGAAGACCTCGACGATCGAATATTTGTAGCTGCTGGGAGGATACGTGACACGCCAGGAATCTTCCAGAACGTAAAGGAATCCATGTAGCGCCGCTGTCAAGCCTGCCTGACGACTTCTGGTTTTAATTTCAAACATCTTCTGTAGTACAACCTTTCAATATAATGTTTTCTGTCCCATTAATGTGTTTCTGTTCTTTTTCTCTGCTTCTTTGAACCATAGCTCGCAACTACGGCATTTTCGACCCTGCATTGCTATGTGATTCCGAGTCGTCTCTGTGCCCCCTACACCTCCTGCAAGTTTGTCGGTCTGGTAGTGAAACACCCTGTATAAAGCTCGAAAATAAATCATATATAAATATTTTTGACATTGATTAGCAAAATCCACATACATTAAAATTCTTTGTTTCAATTCATTTTCCATTTTTTAAAGCTTCACTCACTGCGCTGGTTACAGATTTTGCTTTTTACGAATTCGTTGCGTTTCTTCTGATGAAATTAGATTCGAAATTTGTGGCTTCGAATCTATCTAATATTACGGTGGCTGCTAAATATTATTTTGGTTTACTTCCCTCACGAATGTAAGAATTTACAGTCCATTTTCCTAAGTCTATTTAACCCTTTCCGGCACAGACAAAGTCTGTTCATAAAATGAGAAATTACTGACTGATACCGGAATTTACAAACGACTTTTTTAGAAAATAAGAACTCCCTATTTTAAGCTTTCATTGTAGAAACAAAATTTTATTAAATATTCTTGGTGTTGAATGCAAGTTTGGAATTAAAATTAGGCGTGCCCGGAGTGGGACCACTGTGCCGGAAAGGGTTAAAGTCCATTTTCCTAAAAGTTATCTCACTTCCCTGAGCTCAATAGATAACTGTGAAGTTTAGTGTTTGTACACAGTATACTGTGGTGCACACAATTTGCTGTGGAACTCAGTGTCTCGCCTATAACAGACAACGCCCAGTGAAGCCCAGGTCTTGATGCACTTTGTTGCACCTCCTTGTAAACTCATTAAAAACTTTCGCATAAATGTTTTTATATTATATTGTATATTAACTCTGGTACAATTTGGTGGCATCCTGTTTGGAAACTCACAGTGTTTTGAAATGTGGTCGCTTCATGGAGCAATAGTAATTAGATGTAAATTTATCATCACATGATCATGTAGAGGAGAGGAGGCACAGGTGAACATTTTTTTTTATATTTTTGATTGTTTCTCAGTTCTGTCTTAAATTAATCAAACAAATAAAAGATTCATACCAATATGTATGCTTTTTTTTTTTCCCTGGAAGGTTTAAAGAAATATATTTATGAGGAATTTCTAAGCTATATGATCATTAAAAAATATATATATATTAAAATTGCTCACATGTGCTCCGACGATGGGGTAGTTGCGAACATGCTTGGGGTTCTTCTTCTTCGTATTATTATAATTATTAGGCTTATTATTATTATTCAAATACCTGTCCAATTCACAAAATATCAAAATATAACACAATAACTTTTACTTACCCATAATACGTAGTATAGGATAAATCTTGTAATCGTTTTGAAAATTGAAAATTTTTTTTTGACGGATTTACACGTTTCAGACACTGAAGATCCCGAAAAACATATTTTTAGAATTTTTTTTTTTGCCGTCCGTCTGTCTGTGTGTGTGTCTGTAAACTCTCTATCTTCCGAACAAATTGAGATAGAGACTTGAAATTTGGTATGTACTTAATATGTAATAATGGGAAGAAGCTCATTGAATTTCAGTAACCTCGATTATCCGGAACTATATTTTTCGGATTCTCGAAATATTCGTTCTGATAAAAGGTATATAAAAACTTTCGAAATTGTTTATTTTAAGGAGGGAATATAAAAGACAATAAAACAACATAAATTTTGCAAAAAGAATGAAGTCGATCGGATAATGAGTTGCCGAGATATTTGTAATCATATTTTCCACACACTTCGATTTTTCATGACCCTGTATTTCATTCAAATTTCAATTCAAAAATTTATTTTAATTGGAAATGAGACGCTTAATCTGACACAGTAAATTGTTAGTTGATATGATTATAATTTTTGGAGTTATAAGGATGTTTCTTTTACGCAATTCAGTAATAGAGCATTTAAAATTTGTGACGTCATCAAGCCGGGATTTTATTCGAATTGCAATGCATTTTATAAATAGTTTACACATGTTTTATTTTCATATTTTATATTATGTATAACCATGATGGGTAAGTATTACGATGGCGCCCCCAACGACTAGTTTAAAACTGAAATAAAGAACGTTTGCGAACTGTTTACATCTGCTCCTAATGTTTTGTTCACAAATGCCTCATTCACCAACTTAAGCTTAGCTGCAAAAATAAATTATTTTTAACAGGAATAATAAAAAGAAAACATATCAAAAGTTAACCTTAGTAATGCCTCTACACTTTGCAATAATGATCTTCAACTAATAAAAGTTTTTAGAATTTGTTTTTACATCAATAACTTAGGACGTTTTTGGTTACAGCACATACCTTCTCAATCAAATCAACTGCAAAATAAAATGACACAATGCTATACACGTTTGGCCATCATATGGTATCATTAATGCTATTTTATTGTTAATTTGTGGATGATTTTTATTTGAAGTTAACTAGATGAAATATACCTTATTCGCATGTGCTCCTGTATATACACGTGCTCATCACGTTTCCTTTACGATATGAATTGTTTTGGTGCTCCTGAAATTTCGGTGCAGGTATTCGAGACCCGTGTGACCATGCATTAATCAGGCGCTGACAGCAGCATAACAAGTTTTGATCACTATCTACCGAAACTTATCTCCTCACTGTCAATAATGCTTTTATTTTTCTAAGGACTATGTATTTTTTTTTTTTTTTGCTCTTTACAGCAATCATCAGGAAAGTTACACTTACAGTTTAAGAAATCAATACAGAAATGTCTTTCTTTTTCTTTTTCTTTTCTTTTCTTTTCTTTTCCTTTTTTTTTTTTAAACTAATTAAATAGAGTCTTTTAAGCTTTATCTTTTACAGTTTTCTGTGAAATTAAGAAAAAATTCTACATGGAACTCCAAAATGTTATGATGTGGCATGCAAATTTTCGCTGTTAATTTCAGATGAAGATTGAACGACAGTAGTAAGCAGTGTATGCAGCATTTGCAATTATGTATCTCATTCAAAATACTACGTTAAAGCGTTAAATATTACAGCTTAATTTACGTGACATTTCATACTGATACTTCCCGAACAAAATATTTGACTGGGAAAGCCATAAAAATCTTAAATTTAACAAAGTCTAATAACTAAAAATACACCCGTTCAATTTTCTTCTACACAGTATCTGATTTTTCCATTACCAAAAAAAAAAAAACATTAGAAAACTTTCTCTTCTCTTCCAAAGTATCATATTAGCGGTCGTGATATCACGGTGTTTAAGAAACTTTTGTCATTTTTGATGTTTCACAGGCTAATAAAGAAGGTAGTCGTGGGGGAATAATTTGCATCGGCACCGCGCAAGATAAAACTTTAAAACATTTCCCAGCAAATTTTCGAATTTCTTCCGACAGTAATGAGTTTTACCTGTTATAATGTTTCAAATAAAATCCAAGGAATGATTTTTAGAGGGTAATTTCTTAAAAGATAGGAGGATGAAAGATTAACAAACGAGATATTATTATTTCAGATTTCATGATAGATTGAAGCTATACAAGTTCCTTAAAATGGTCAAAGGTATCGATTTCTATTTAAAGGGATTATTTTACAGATTTAGTTTTTAGTCTAACTGAGCTTCTGTCTTGTTTCTACGCTAATTACGTACTGAGTTGTAAGATACTTTTATGATCAGGGAAGTAGTAAAAATAAATATAAATTAATGATTGTCTAGTTAACCCCCATTATGATGACATTTATACGTTTACTAGTTATCTTAAGCATTTTTCAGGCTTGGAAGTTTTTATTCTAATAAATGACATTTTACAAGTCTTCAAAAATTTCAATATTTTTTTTCGCAAAATCAATCAATTAATATTTACTTTTGATTTATTTTACTCCCATATATAATTTAAAAAAAGAAAGCTAATGGAAAACTTAATATTTAACTGTACTTATATTTAAAAAAATATTTTTGCAATTATTATTTGCAATTATGTTTATCATTTAATGATAAGCACTCATTCACTCTATTTTAAACACAAAGACTTTCGAAACTCACAAAAGTTTTTAAGCGATGATAAATACATATCGAAACACAACTTTTTCGTTTGAGAATGAGTAGCTGGTATACCAAAATGGGGCTGTACTTCATGCTTTCTGATTGTGGAAAGATATGTAATTTCTTTGCAGTATATGGTTAAATGGTTCCAAAATGTTAAATGCAAATGGTTACTGGTTTTGTTTTTAACATACTGCTATTAACGAAGATATTTTTAAATGAAAAAAAAAAGCAAAAAATGACGAGAAAAAACTTACGATTAATTAAAGGAGATTCTGAAAACAGTAACTTAAATGCAGTCGCTCATAACAGCACATTGCCTGAAAATGAATATAATGGTCATTTTTGCTTCGAA
Source organism: Maratus michaelseni (assembly GCA_963931845.1). Lineage (NCBI taxonomy): Eukaryota > Metazoa > Arthropoda > Arachnida > Araneae > Salticidae > Maratus > Maratus michaelseni. The sequence goes on along the minus strand of OZ007590.1, from coordinate 267,695,189 downwards.
AAACGCTCAAGCTAATGTTAAGTCTATGGGAATGTTATTTTCAAATTTCTCACTCGCATTTTAATATTTTTAAATGATTTTTTTGCATGGGGTAGCTGAAGTCGACTTCTAACGTTGCTAGTTTTTACTTTTTAGATTTTGGTTAAAGTTTTTTTTTATAAGCAGACATTTTTAATTTTGGAACCGGTTGGAACCGGTTCTGAAAGTGAAAATACCCTTATATAAAAATCTGATTATATGAAAAATCCTTAAATAAAAAACACTTATATAAAAAATCCTTAAATAAAAAAGCTTGTTTGCGATGATACTTTAATTCTGGACTTTAAATATGTTCTTTTCACCAGTTTCATCCATCCTGAATAGAAATATATGCTAAAAATATTAATAAACAGAAAACATTATTAACGTATTTAAGGGGAAAAACCCGGAATGTTGTTGAATTATTCACGCTATCTGACAGCATGCATCGGAGAAACTGGCACGTTTATATGAAAGGAAAGTCGGCGAATGGGCGAGTCGTAAGTATAAAATGTCGGCCTAGGTTCATTTCAATTTTCTCGTTTGCATTTCAATATTTTTAAATGTTGTTTTTTTCGCATATGATATCAGAGGTCGATCTCTAACCAGGTACATTTTTATTCTTTTGATTTCAGTTGTAGACTAACTGAGGACAACCCGCTTCGCAGCTTTTTTTTTTTTTTTTTTTGTACATTAGTGCAGTTTTTTCTATATTTAATGTAGAAGATGTGCATTAAAAGACATTTTTTTTGTTTCTTCTTTTATTTTTTAGAACACTTTGGTCGAAATATGAAAATACCCTAGGTCGACCACTTTCAACCACCATATCTCCTATACCTCCACAGAATATCCTCGCACATTCCAGAACGTCCATATGTAAACCTAATAAAAAATATGTATATATATATACATAGGCGTAGCGTGACCGGAAATTTTGGGGGGGCACAAATGTTTATTAAACACACATGCACGCACACACACATAGACATGTATACAGTGGTTTCTTGACTAAAAATGTCCTCAGTTAACGACATAGCGGCAATTTTACCATACTAGGTAATAGGAATTAAGTTTCGATTTTCTAGCTCAATATAATGAATTTTGTCTTCGTTTCAAAAAAGTTTATTCGGAAATCGTACAGCAATTTTTGAATTTTTCACGAAATGTTTGTGATTTTTAACGTTTTTTCGCGTTTTAGCATTTGTGTTAGGAATTAAGTTTAAATCTTTTAACACAATTCAGTAAATTTTGTCCTCTGCATTTAAAATATATTTCGCAAAATTTTTATGGGATTTTTAGCCTTTTTTAACTTTCCGCGGCGATTTTTTAAACATTCCTAGGAGATATCTGGATTTATTTTTGCAACAGATATAGTAAATTTTCTACTCTGATATTTTTTAATGTTTTGTAAATTTATTATGCAATTTTTTGCGCTTCGCGGCGATTTTTTGACATTCGCAAATGGAATCCAACTTCAATCTTTTAGTCCAATCTGCGATTTTTAGATTTTTCACGAATCGATTCTTTAGCGTTCCGCGACGATTTTCTTAAACATTCAAAAATACATCTGGTTTCACTCCTTCAGCTCAATATATTAAATTTTGTCCTCAGCAATTTTGAAAATTTTTGCAAAATTTTTATGCAATTTTTAGTGTTTTTTCGCGTTTTGTGGCAATTTTTTAACATTTGTGATATTAATCTGGTTTCAACATTTCAACCCATTATATTAAATTTTGTTCTCTGCGATTTTTAATTTTTTGAGGAATTTATGATATTTTCCGTTTTTTTTGCGTTCCGCTGTAATCTTTAAACACTCATAAAAGGAATCCAGTTTTAATCTTTCAGCCCATTATACGAAGTTTTGTACTCTGCGACTTTTTGCAGGGAAGATTTTAACATTTGTAACAGGAATCTGACCCTTTTAACCCAATATAGTAAATGTTGGTTATTATATTTTGGGAGTTTGGTATATTTCTCAATTTTTTAGTGTTTTTTCGCCTTTTGAGGCAAATTTTTGACTCCCCCCCACCCCCACCCCCCGAAACGTAAAGTACTAACTCTTAAATTTTGTTCTGCTGATGTTAAATTAAAGTTGGAAGAATACAAAATCGTTGTAACGCGAACTACGATGCTCAAAATATTATACTAATCTGGGTCGAAATAAAAAATCACGAAAATTCAAAGTTCATATGATTCGAGACCAGAGCCACAGATAATAACCAGAGCAGGCGTAACCTGCATGTGTATACACTGTTGACGGCAGTTAGGCCCCACTACCAGGTTCATTTAATTCGAGGTTCGCTTGAAAAAAAAAAAGACCAGGGAAATGAGGAAGGCTCCACTAGTTCATTTTATTGAAATTAATATTTTTGTAACAAATATAATAAATAAGACATTCATAAAACTTTTTAGACATTTTAAATAAGTTTAATCCGCACTTTTAAGAAATACTAATCATTTATGATATGTGCGCCTTGAAAATTGCATCTTGGATAGGTTTTGCTTAATAGCGGTGTTTCTAGAACGGATTACCGTCGTTTACCAAGGTAAACGATGGTAAAGTTATATACGGCTGTATATAACTTTAAAACATCTCATTCAAGAAGGCTCACACCTTGAAAAAAAAAAAAAAATCCTAACCATTGCATCTCAAATATGCGAAGGTATAGTAGAAGATTAAGCCGTCAATAAAATAAATAATAATAAATAAGAGAGAGGAACATATTTAATTATGCACAAGACATATTTTAGCTACACTGCCAAAAGTGGAATGCCTTTATAGTAAAGGTTTGCACAGGCCGAATTTTCCAGGCCCGGGCAGATGTAAAAACTAAAGGTCAAAACTTAATGAAATTAGGCCCGGACCGTGCAAAAATCAATGAAATCAGGCCCGGCCTGAGTCAATTTTTATAAAAAATTCTGAGTTTTCTTAAAATATAATTAAGATTCGTTTAAAAGAATACTGCATACATATTTATGGGAAAATTTTACCGTATATTTCAAACATCTCCACAAGCTATATAATACAGGATAACAACATTAATGATCCCTTAGATTCTCATACTATTACAGTCAAATATATACTCACTAAAAGTTAGTGTAATTTAGAATAAAAGAAAAAAGATGATTAAAAACATAACTTTTGAAGCTGTATATTAAAAAAAAAATGTAGATTTAAAAAATACGTCTGTAATTTATTAAAGTATATTTTCAGAGATTCCGTTAACAAAAGTTCATTATCTCTATTATTTAGAAAAACATTGCCTGCCCGACACGTTCTGGGAACAATTAAGTCCCGGCTCGGCCCGAGAATTAAAAAAAAAAAAAAAAAAAAAAATTATCCGCTTTGACCGACCCTTTTAAATTTGTTATATTGTGTTAGTCGACCGCTTAATTTTATTTCTCGGCCTGTTGCGGTTCGTTTATTTTTTTTCTCAGCCAGGCTCGTTAAAAAGTTGTCTTTATTCTGCCGGCTCGCCCTGCCCTGCGCCGGGTATACGGGCTTCAAACCAAGCTCGGACCCTTGCATACCTCTACTTTATAGAAGGACTTTTGAAGGAAAATGTATTGCTTTTTTTCATTAACGTACAAGTCAATTCTGAAACTTTGGTACCAAATTCATTACTTAAAAGAAAAAGAGATGAGTTGTCTACTGATCTGACATCTAAAAAAAAAAAAAATTGAAGAAATATAAAATTAAAATAAAAGTAGTTATTTCATTTCGATTTTGGGTCAATACAAGACAAGTCTTAATTGACTGTATTGATTTTAGAAATTGATGTTCAGAAAGTTGGGGGGGGGGCACGTGCCCCCTCGTGCCCCCCCGAGGCTACGCCTATGTATATATATATATATATATATATATATATATATATATATATATACAGGGTGTTTCAGTTAAACGTTTCAGAACTTCTAAGAGGGGTAGGGTACATCCTGACGAACCAAAATCACATACCAATGGGCAGTCAGAAATGCTTTCCTGACGCGGTAGATGGCGTTGTGCGAAAGTTCCGAGCTTTCGTGCAGGGAATCTTCATTTCGCACAAGAACGCCAAGTTAGTAGGATAGATGATTACACGAACGCAGAATTAGTCGATATGCATTTGGTGTACGGGACTGCAAATTTTAGTGGGCCAGCCGCACAGAGTTTGTACGCGGAATGATATCCGACGAGGCGTATTCCCACTCATAATTTATTTGCAAGACTGCACCAGGGTTGCAAGACTGCACCGCTGAGACAGGTTCATTTGAAAGAGCTGACAGGGTCAGGGTAAGAACAGGACGGACTCCAGCCGTCGAGCAGAATGTGCTGCAGCATGTACAGATGAATCCAAGAACGAGTACACGAAGTCTATCAAATGTAGTCGGGGTTTTCCCTTGCAGCGTCTGGAGGATTCTCCGAGAACAAGACATGCATCCGTTTCACGTGCAGCGTGTCCAGGCGCAGCAACCGGAGGATTATGCACCTCGTATTGCTTTCGCACAGTGGTACCTTGGAAAATGTGCTACAAATCCCACTTTTCCTGCTGAAGTGTTGTTTTCCGATGAGGCATCCTTCACAAGGGAAGGAATTTTCAACTCGCATAACGACCATATCTGGGCGGTCGAGAACCCGCATGCAATACGACGTCGTGCAGCACAGATTCAATTTTCGATCAATGTATGGGCCGGTATTATGGGAGATCACCTCATCGGACCTTACCTGTTACCGTGTCGTCTAACCAGAGATAACTACTTGCTCTTTCTGCAGCAAGTATTGCCACAACTTTTGAGAGATGAACAGATTTCTGCATCGACGCAACAGACAATGTGGTTCCAACACGATGGAGTCCCTGCGTATTATAGCGGAGCTGTTCGTAACTACCTGGATGTCACATTTGGTCAACAGTGGATCGGACGTGGTGGTCCCGTGCATTGGCCTGCTCGGTCACCCGACCTATCATGTCGTGATTTTTATTTCTGGGGTCATATGAAATCGCTAGTTTATGACATCCCTGTTGACAATGCTGAGGAGCTGGTTGCAAGAATCGCAGTAGCTGCCGGAGAAATTCGAAATTCGCCTGGAGTATTCCAGAATGTTCGGATGTCCATGCGTCGGAGATGTGACGCGTGCATTGTAGCCCGTGGAAGCAACTTCGAACACTTACTTTAATCCATGTACCTTTTGCTTCTTTTCATGTATTATTTAAATGATTTCTCACTTACGGTCTCTTTTCTTTATGGTGCTTCTGTGTACAACACCGCTTCAGGAAAGCATTTCCGACCCCACATTGCTATATGATTTCGAGCTGTCAGGATTTACTCTACCCCTCTTAGAAGTTCTGAAACATTTAACTGAAACACCCTGTATATATATATATATATATATATATATATATATATATATATATATATATATATATATATATATATATATATATATATATATATATATATATATATATATATATATATATATATATAAAGAACATTCTAGAAAATTCTAGTACATTCAAGAACGTCCGAGTACATTCTAGAATACTGCAAACATTTTTTAGAACAGTTTGGTTGAAATAAGAAAAGGCCCTAAGTCGACAACTTTCAATCATCATATCAACCACACACCCACAGAATGGTCCTCGAACATTCCAGAACGTTCTTGATCCTTCCGGTCCATATGTAAACCTAATAAAAAATACGTATATGCATGTCTATATGTATGTAAACAAAATATATATGTATGTATAAAATATAAAGAGCATTTTAGTACATTCTAGAAAATTCTAGTACATTCAAGAACTTTCTAGTACATTCTAAAAGATTCCAAACATTTTTTAGAACATTTTGCTCGAAATATGAAAATGCCCTAGGTCGACCACTTTCAACCACCATATCTCCCACATCCCCACAGAATGATCCTTGAACATTCCAGAACCTTCTCGATCCTTCCGGTCCATATGTAAACCTAATAAAAAATATGTGTGTATATATATATATATATATATATACACCTATATACCTAGGTATATATATATATATATATATATATATATATATATATATATATATATATATATATATATAATAAAATATATATGCATGCATAGAATATAAAGAACATTCTAGTACATTCTAAAAGATTTCAAAGATTTTTTAGAATATGATATGCCCTAAATGATATGCCGAAATATGAAAATGACCTAGGTAGACCACTTTGAACCACCATATCTCCCAAACCTCCCGCAGTTACCGATATGCAACCACCATAGTGCACGATAGGAGACACGTGGCTACTACCACACACAAACACCAGTGGTCTGCGCTGCGTAGTTGTGGCTGCAAAGTGAAATATAGTGACACGTACGTCTATTTTTATAATGAAAATGCCTTAGGTCGACCGCTTTCAACTATCATATCTCCCTTTGTGTGAAATGGGATGATATCACGAGAAATGATTCAGTCCGCATCTAAACAACACTGGACTAGACGCTCCATAATTCAGAAAGTAGTTAAAAGTGCATAAGTTGTCACTTAACAAATTACGATGCAAGTCTCAGCGCTTTACACGATATCACCACATTTCAAACAAAGCAAAGTTAGTTTGTTGCAAATGTAGGTATAATATCTTCATTATTGTTAAAGTGAATCGGCTTGGGGTAAGACACATTGTAAATTTGACTCAATAATTGGATTACAGCCCTGGTTTTCTACGCAAATATTGTTTGTATTGACGTATATTATCACTCTTTAAAATCGTGACCATCTTTTCTGCTACATATTGTATTACAAATACAAGTGTATGTAATATGCACACATTATTACATACATAGTGCATCTTTGTTCAAGCATATAAATAGACAAAATGGGTACAGATAAATATAACGATACTTATAGACACAATTATGAAGTCTCACTATGCATGAGTGAAACTATTTTTAATTATATTTAGGTTTCATGCTTGCAAGAAGATGTATAGGACAGTTTCCTTTATTTTAATTTTGTAGATGAAACATTAAAATTAAAAAAAAATTAATTAGCTTAAAATTCTTATTACTGAAATTATAAAAGTTGAAAGTATATTTTGCGTGCAATTTCTTACGTTTAATTGTACGTATAATTTTCTTAAGCTCAATTCAAAGGAATTCAGCTAATTTAAACTACAGACACATTATACGCAAACCTAGTGCGTAACTTGAGTAATTTCTCTAATTGGCAGCGAATTAATGCAACTCTTGCTCTTAAAGTAGCAATTAGCGTAGCTTTAGCCTTTTGAATTATCCGCCATGTCTTACTATTCAGTAATCCGCATTTTAGGTAAGGTTTTGCAAATGTTAGACACAATTAATTTCAATAGAGAAAAATAAGACACTTTTGACTCGGTTTGTTTTATAAAAAGTATCTGTTTGTTTTAAAACTCATTAAAAAATGGGTTCGAAAGATAAATTTCCAATTATAAAATGGAACTTTCCAAAACTAATATTGCTTTGTTTTGTTAGAATTTAAGATAATTTTTAAAAGTTTTTTTTCGTTCTTTTTTTAATGTTGAAGAATACTTTTCTTTTCCTGATTCAATACTTTTTTTTATATAAAAAAAATGTGTAGTTTTTTTTTTGAATTTTGTTTATAATAGAGTTCTTTTTTTCCTCTCCCCTTTCCTTCTCTTTTTTTGTAGCGAATTTTGAAATTAGAAAAATAATGTGTAGTAAGAGGGAAAAAAAAATCAAACCGAAAACATTTATAATGTTTATTTTGAAACATAAATTTTAATAATATTTTTTGAAGAGATAATGAAATTTCAGGCTATTTAGGATTTATTCTGTAGAAACAAATAAAGACTTTTCATAGAATCGATTAAACCAGTTTAACTTTGTTTCTTTTTAAATATCTACTTAATATATATTTAAAAATAACTACTTTTTTTTTTTTTTTTTTTTTTTTTTTTTTAAGGAAATGATAGAAACAGTTTAGAAAATTAAATTATTAATTCTTAAATATGATTGCGTTATCATCTCAGATTTACAAATGCAAAATATATATATTTTTTTCTAAAATAATAATGAAAAAAGTCTATCAATAAATATAAAATGTAACCCTCAAATCATTTCCAATGACTTAATCTTCTATACACATTTTTGGGTTTCCTTTGTTTGGAATGGGAAATTGATTCTCTGTTCGTTGACAGATCTTAAAGAGTGTTTTCAAAACGATATTTTCCCCGCTCAACAACGCGAATCTTTCTAACATATTCACGAAGCCATTTTTATACGAAAATGCATGAAACTTGCTGGCATGACTATTAAAATGATTTGGAATCTAAGAGTGTCTCCATTTTTTTTTTTATAAATGTATTAAAATTGAATTATAATCGTTTGCTCAAGGAAGACAACCGCTCTCTAACTTCGTACCTCGAAAATTAGTTCAAAAAGCCAACTTTGGCACTTTTTTGAAAGATCCGTTGTCTTTATAGAAGGAGAAGTACTAATAAGAGTATGCAAAATTTTACACATTTAAGACTAAAAATGACTTCGTGAATGCGTCAAAAAGTAGCGAATTTGGAATTGAAAATAGCGTTATAGAAAAGAGGGGTGGGGGTGGGGAGAGACTCAACAATTTGATTGAAAATATAGAAAAATCGATTTTTTTTTTCATTTTTGATAGATTTTAGTGCTTAGAATAAACCTAAAAAACGATAAAAACGATTAGCCATCCAAAACGATTTTTTTAAATTTAAATTATTACAAATGTTACAACGACAAGTACGAAGCTGTAACTAATTGCCGCTAACCCATAACTTTAAACGCATTTTTTGTCAAAACGACATTTTTTCTTAGCTCACCGCTTAAATTATTCGAGAATAACTCGTTCGATTTCCTTTATCTTTTAATACAAACATTCAGAATTGGATTCTCTCTGGTGTTACGTTGGATTTTTTTTTTCATTTTTCGATTTTTTTTTCAAGCATTTTAAGGCTATTTTTATAGGGCCAAATTGAATTATTTTGTAAATGTCGCTATTTTCATAAATATTTCAATAATAATAATTATAAAAGAAAAATCCTACGCTACGCCATAGTCTATATGCTAAAGATTAATTGCATTAAGATATATTTTTTTAATGTTTGAGGAATGCTCGGTGCAAGCGGTCATTTTCAAAATACCCTCGTTCATATGGATGCCAGGGGCAAAGAAGAAGAAGAAGTAGAAGAAATAAAAAACAGGAAACATTTTCCAAACCTACTTTAATATATTGCACTTACACCCCTTACAGGTTCCGTTGTTATTGAAACCCACAAATAATTCGTAAAATATAGCTTTTATTTTGACGCTTAAATTGGGCAAGTTCTCCAATAGTCGCTCCCCTTCGCCGCAGAAGTCGGTAGGGCTGGGCGATATCTCAATTTCAATATCGTGGTATAACGTCAGCTAAATATCGCGATATGACGATATATCGTGATATTAAAACTAAATATACAGAATAAATAAAAGAATATTTTGAGAAGAAGAAAGAAAGAAAAAAAATACCTGACGGCTCGGCCTACAGGCGCAGGTAGATTTCAAAGACGCAGACCGTGGGGCTCCTGTTTGTTGGGAATTGCGGAAGAAATGACCTTTTTGCCATGATCCCGCAGTTGGGACCGCCCACAATTTAACTTGTTTCCCAACTTGTTTGCAGGTATTTTTTTTTAATTTTTTTAATTTTATTGCTATAAGGGTTGGTCTTATAAAAAAAACTTGTCAATATAAAAGTTTTAGATAATATTAAGAGGATTTATAATAAATTTAGGCGGATTTGATATCTTGTGAATGGACGAAGTTATGAATTTTTTCCTTCTAACCCCCCCCCCCGCCCTTGGGGCCATTTTTAATGATATAAAAAATCTGTCATACATAAATTTTCGGCCCTTTTCCTAGAAGTAATAATAACTTTAAACGGATTCGATACGTATCATAATTAAGAAGTTATGGTTTTTTTTCTGTTTTCACAAAAAGCCCCCCCCCCCGTTCGATTTTGCCCATTAACGAGCTTGACCGAGATTTTATGCCCCTTGATTTTATGTATCAGTTTGGAAGAGATTCGTGCAGAATTATTGCAGTTGTCGTGTTCATAAAAAAAGTGACATAGATAGATAGATACAGTTTTGAACTGGGGGTGGTTTTGGAAGTCATGATCGGCGTAGATCTGCAAAAATGTTTCAAAAATACTAACTTAGGGGAGAATGTAATAGGTAGTATTTCTTACGAAATTTACCTAAAAATCAATTTTACACAATTTAGACGAAAGCGAATTAGGGAGACCATTTGAGTCGCTAAAATCAAACTGGCGGGAAATAGACAAAAAATTTGGTTAAAACTTAAATATATTTAAAAGATATCATTCATAGCAATGAATAAAAATTTCGCCTTCAAGGGACCCGGGCTAGTAAAGCCGCATTACCGTAAGATATTGAAACAGTTGTGCTGCTAGTCCTCAACATGCAATGCAGAAATTTAACAAATAAAAAAAAATATGAGTTTTTTTTACATCTCTTTTTCGTCAGATGAGATAATTTTTCAACACATAAACTCAAACAAAATTAAAAAAAATAATAAAAACTCTGTTCCATGAGAGTTTTAGCGGGCAGATTCCCAGTGACCAAAATTTCATAGTTCTTTCTTCTGTCAGTGCGTAATTAATCATGCTACTTGGGGATAAGTAAGTTATATATATTTTTCAACATAAAAAAATACAGATTTAAATTTCAAAATTCAGTGAGGGGCAATTGTCCACCCTTGCCGGCGCCCATGATAATCCCCTCCCCCCTCCACACACACACACCTACCCGCCATCCCGAACCTTCGAAATACCTCCCAGAGAAAAATGTCTGAATTCAAGACTGGTTAGAATATTAAATGGTCATCAAGCACATTTTTTCATGATAATGGAAAGAAGTTGGAAATTGTACGTCAAATGTGACAAATGAGGTGCTTTCGTACTATAGCTAGTTATATAAATATTTCGATCTTGATGATTTTTAATTCTGTGAAATGAATTATATCGTCTGCAGATTAATTTCTGTAATAAAATAAGTATCTCGATCGCTTGACGATTAAATTTCAGAAACTCCTATACCAACAAGAAAGCACCGATGAAAAAAAAAAAAAAAATCAAATTTCTTAATAAATTTTTTTATTAATATCTGCTAAAGTTTTGATTCAATTTTCATAAAATTTGAAATGTCTCGACAAAATTCTGCAAAGATAATAAATCTTAAATTTCCAACCATTCGTTTGGGTAGTTTTTACGTTGTTATATGCGGACAGACGGACACAGACGGCCGGACCAGACGACGACAATTTCCACCGTTGCAAGTAAAATATAATAAGGTTAATGGTTTTAAAAATTTAAATGCAAAATTACCACCAAATGATTTTAAGCAGTGACCAGTGGTCATACATACAGAGGCAATCAAATACCAAATACTCATATCTGTCACGCGAACGCGATTTTTAAAATAAATTCTGGGGAGAAAAAAACTCGCGGTATAGAAGTAAAAATTTTTGCATTTTTTAAAATCCTTCTTTACCCTAGAATATGCATTAATAAATACTACTAAGGAATTAATATCTTTTTCATAAAATAATAATTATAAAAAACAAATAAAAACATGTCTGAATTATTCTTTGCTCATTTGTTCCATTAAATCAACTGTTGCAAATGAAATACTTCCTTTCTTTATCGCCCAAATTCACACATTATTCAACAACAGTGAATATTTATCCACACCGGCAAAATCTGAATATCATAATGAAATGAAAGCATACGCGATATCCCACGCATGCGCTCAAAGTTTAACATTGCACCGTCAATAGCATAAAAACGATATTTCATCCACTGTTAGTGGTCGCTTGCCAAAATCACCCTTCCTCTTTTCAAAAAACTTTTCAGCTGCGAGTCACACCGTTAGTATTCATGAATACGGTATATCATGGTTTAGGCTGGGGGAACTCACACCGTTCGAATTCGTGAATACTCGAAGACGAGGAAGAGCTTTTAATATCGTGGTTTGCGTCAAATTTATGATATTTGCGATATACCGTTGGGTAGGATTTTTTGATATCGGTATCACGATATGCATTTTATATCGGTTTTATCGATTTTATCGATATATCGCCCAGCCCTACTAGTCGGCCACAATGAGATAAAATGCTTTAAATAGTCTATTTTTCGTTTCATATGAAATATCAGAATTTGTGCTCAGAATCCTTTCATCAATCTTTAGCCAACAACAAATAATCGTGTGTATTTTTTTACATTAGTAATTAGCCACTTGTTTCTGGTATAAGTTACCGACTATTGGTGCTTTTGCCATATTTCTCAAGACAAGTTCAATGATACAATCTTCGCCTAATCATATTTTTCCAATTGTGATGAAATGTTTCACAAATAGGTGGTGGGGAGTTTGACTTTAGAGTTTGTTTTTAAGAGATGTCTACATCAAGGGGCGCTGCTCCTATAGCTCCTTGTGCAGAAGACTTTCCTATTCCACTGCCAGAATTGAATTGAAGTCATGTGAATTGAATTCAGTGGAAATCTACGAGTTTCCATCGTCTTAGCTCCAAGTATGCATCGCATAATAATGAAGTTTAATAAATAAAGATTCAAATTAATGATTGGAAATAGTAGCAAAACGGGTCTAACAGCAGTACACTGAAAAATTAATTCCTAATTTAGTGTTCCGAGTGCAACGATTTTAACCAAAATAATTTCTCCCCAAATCAACTTATTTTAAGCATTTAGGAGATTTTAAGATTGTCTAAAATTGTTTCATTTTTAGCCTATAAGGATTGTTTTCAAATTGACAGATATTTCTGAATCAGTTTTGAAAAGATATAAATCAATATTGCCCGCGAAGCTAGATTCTTTATTCAATTACTCGATTACTCGATTTATATGAAAAGTCCCGAAATATTTAGTCGAAAAATATAAACCGATTCCTAAAATACTATTTAGGAAATATGGGTTACTTTTCTTTATTAGAAATATTAAGTTTCAATGACTTAAAAATCCAATTTTGTGGTTCGAAAAAACATTAAAGAAAAAATCCAATTTTGTGGTTCGAAAAAACATTAAAGAAAATATCAAATTTCTTATGAAATAAAGTGTAATAAACATGTATTTTTACATGGCTAAAACTAAGCGTAAAAACCGACAGAGTGAAAAATGCCCAAGCCGGGAACAAACCCAGGCCTTTGAACTAACGCTCAAAGGCTCTACCACTGAGCTACGAGGACGATACCCAACTTGTCATCTCTCACTCAGTTTAGCAATGTAAAAATTTATGCTTATTATTCATTGGTTTCGGACGAATTTCACTCCTGAAAATTAATTGAAAAATTAATTGTAATTTACTTATATGAAATAAAGTGTTTCTGTTCTTGGACATTGTTGGTGCTATAAACAGAAACTTTTGAGAATCTGTAATTTCTTGTTTCTCTTTATTATAAAATTCATAAGTATCCCGAAAGGAACGTTAATAGGTAACAAACGACATAACTTCCATTGAATTACTTAACTATTAAAACAACTTTCTAAAGTAACTGCTAACTTGCCGTGTTTTTTTTTTTTTTTAGGAAATACTAGGAGATTCAACCAGGGCTCCTTGGCTACAGAACATAGGTGAAAACTTTCATTTTTTAAAGCTGAAAACTGTAATAAATTGTTTACATTTAATATAATTTTTTAGATTTCTCACTAAAAGCACTAAAGAGCATTTTTATATGAAAATATCAATCAGTACTTTCGTATTAGCCGCATGTCAGGAGTTAATAGCCGTAAGAATCGCCAAAGATTTCACTACTTACAGCCTTTTTGTTTATGATAATTTCATACGTTTAAGCGCGTAGATAGATTAGGTGTCTGTTAAATTTGTGTTTTGTTTATATTATTTTATTTATTTATTGATGAAGTTTTAATTTCGTTATATAATATTAGTCGAAAACAAATGTTGAACTATTTATATTATTTTAAGTGCGAACGGGATATTCTTTCGTAATTGGGCTGAACACGATAGCGATAGAATAAAAAAATCATAAAAAATAAGTAAATTGAGATTAAGTTTTCAAATAAATTGCTTTGAAAGAACGTTTTTTCCCTATTCGGTGGTATAAAAATTAAAATTGTACAAAGTTTAGAAGTAAAAAAAAAAAAAAAAAATCTCTAAAAACGAAATTTATTGCTCAGATTGTTGCCACCGTGAATATGACGTACGTCAGAGTTACCCACGGACATGTTTTTGTTTTATAATACAAATAGATTTATTGTCTATGGTCTAGACATATACAATTCATTGACATATTAAAACATATAATTATCACTAACTATTTTTACATAATAATTTTGTGTTATAGTGTATATTTTGATATAAAAATTTTACATAATGTTGCCTTCAGTTTTATTATTAAAGATGTTTAGTGTATTCCTAAAGAAGAAAAATACAAAGAATAAAATCTTTAACAATGAACAATGCATCTATTGTTTTTAAGACAAATGATGCATTATTGCTGGCGAGAAGATCCTTTTAAAACCCCCTTTTTCATGCCCACAAACAATACAATCAAATTTAAATACGACTTCATGAAACAATAAATACTGTGTATCAAAGTTTATTTAACCTCTCTCCATTTCATCCAAAAGATAGTTCTAGTGAAATAAAAAATGTTAAAGACAATTTCTATGAAAGGAAAGTTAATTTTACTGATGAACTATTCTTTTATGGCAGATTTTTAAAAGTTTTATTTATTATACTTATTAAGAAAGATTTCTTTAAAGAGAGTTCTTTTAATAACTATAATTTAAAGAAGAAATAAAGTGTACATTTGCGAGATATTTTCATTTCATAGGAGTTAAAAGAAAAGGAATATCATAAAAGATAATCCACAGAAAAGATGAATAAAAAGTGAATAATGATGGTAAAATCAAATTTGAATACGATCACCCGCCCCGCCTCCCTATACACGCCTACTATGTTATATTTTCGAACTAGATTGTTTAATCATATTTCTAGTAAAATAACACTTTATAAAATTGAATATTATTGTAAGGTTCAGAATAAAAAACCTGTTTTAGCGTTCTAAAGTAGTTTAAAAGCATTCATGAATTGGATTTGCCTGTACAAATATGCATATTATCTTTCTAAAAATCGGGTAAAAATGAAATTTACATAAATTATAAATATGATTGATAAATGATGGATATGGTTCTTTATTATAGGACGTCAAAAATAAGTAAAATTGTTAAATTAGTTTTTTTTTTCTCAAAAAGAAAAAAAATAGTATACAGACTCAAAAATTAGACATTAGTATACAATACGAGTCTTTACCAATTTGAATGATTGTATCAAAATTTATCTAGTGTTAGTATACTATCTTTGTAAAATATTATTTTGAGTTGGTTTTTGGCCAGCGGCGTATATTCTCTTTATGTGAAATCATATGCCAATATATATAAAGCTACAACCTGTTGGCTTGTCTGACCATACTTTAGTAAAAATTCTCTTACAGTCAAATATGAATGTAAATAATGGGTTAAAATTAAATATGTTACCGGGGTAGACTATAGTGTGTTCCTACCAATAGAAGAATTAAAAGCAAATTTGCCAAGAGCGAATTTTTTTAAGACTGGAGTTGGCGCACGAAAGTCGCGAGGGACAGGACAGACCCCCCCCCCCCCCCCCATACATATATAAATTTTAATGAGATGTCCTTCAGTTTTCTTTCAAAAATAAGAACTAACTTTCCTAGCAAATAAAAATCTTCTAAATTATGGTTTTACTACATAATCCAAAATACATCATTATTTAACTTATATTTTAACATATTTATATAGTAAGATGTTATGTATAGCTTAATAAAAAAGACCTGAATGGCTTAAATAGTTTTTAATAAGTTAATAACTTTTTTTTAAATATTATTTTTGAATCCAATGAATTAATTTCAGAATACAGAAAATAATGTAACACTCAGGTAAAATCATAATGTTTAACATGGTCTATATCTTGAGCTGCTGCGTTAATAATCTATGTTATAAGACTGCTGCTATTGGATAAAACGAGAAATAAAAGACAATGCTCGGTGGATTAGTTTTGGCGTTTAGGGCTGTGTTATAAAGATGTTATTCTACTTGTTTGAGTTTAATACATAGCATTATAAAAAGGAAAAATAAAGTTTTTTTGTTTTTTTGCATACTGTTATCGTATTAATAATCTGCAATATCAAGGGCTCAAAATTCAGCAAAACAAATCCCGCCCATTTTTTCAATAGTGAAATGTATGGTAACGTTTAAAAAAAATTTTTTTTAACAAACATCATTTAAAAATAATTCTTCTATTTTCGATTTTTATAACACTAAATTTCAGAATGCTTCTTTCTGCATCAGTAACACTGTTCTAAATTGATAACGAGCGATTATTTAGCCCACGTTCAAATCTAGGTGAGATGATTTGGATGTACCTGATGTAACAGTGATGTAAAATTATAATGTTTAACATAGTCTATATCTTAAGCTGCTGCGTTAATAATCTATGTTATAAGACTGCTGCTATTAGATAAAGCGAGAAATAAAAATAATTCTCGCTGGATCAATTTTGATATTTAGTATTGTGTTATAAATATATTATTCTACTTGTTTGAGTTTAATACACACCATTATAAAAAGGGAAAAAAATGGTATTTTTTTGTGCATACTGTTACCATAATACTAATCTGTAAAATCAAGGGCAGAAAATCCAGAAGAAAATCGCCTCTTTTTGCAATAGTGAAATGCATGGTTACGTTTAAAATTAATTTTCTTACCACACATAATTTTAAAAGAATTTTTCTATTTTAGACTTTTAAAGCACTAAATTTTAGAATGCATCTTTCTGCAACAGTAGCGCAAATCTAAATAGGTAACGACTCTATAATTTATCTTATGTTCAAATCTAGGTGAGATGCTTTGGCTCTGCGGAATTTTAGGTGGTTTTCTTCGGAAATAATATTACATTAGCATTATATAGCGTTTTTTTTTTTTTTTTTTTATAAATCTTATTCAAAGTGTTGATTTCCAAACAAAGATCTTTTATTATTAGTTTACCTTAGTTAAGAAATACCAAATTCTTGTTACTTTGGGTTAAAAAAAAAAAATATATATATATTTTATGAATTTTTATATATTTATGAAGAAAAAAAAAATCCCTTACGCCAGCCAATACTCTCTAGCACATAAATATGATTTTCATTTCACTGAAACATAACTAACAAAAGTAAATAATAGATCCATTAATTGCAAAAGCAATTACTTCAGTTACCAAAAAGATCTGAAAAAAGTCTTTCATCTCTATCACAAAGATAAAATTAATGAATAATTTCTTTCCAAGGATACATTGTTTTGTTCTTTTGCTCTTTTACAACAGAAAAAAATGAGCTTTTCTTTTTTTAATTAGCACGGTATGAGTGCCGAGTATCTAATTTGTAACGATGTTAGGAAAATAACTTAAGAAGACCAAAGCAAAAGAGCTCCCATCAAATTAACAATTTGAATGCATCACATCACACTCTAATAGTTCAATTTTCTGAAGAAACAGGGTATTCTCTGATATTTGATTTTTAAAAGCTGCATAACTCAAGGAATTTTTGATATTAGTCACGGATACCTTGTTTCGAAGAATTTCTGGAGCATTTTAAAGTTGAGGTTTTTTTTTTAAAGAATTCTTTTTAAATGGTGGATCTTTTGAGAAAAATTCCAGTTGGATGTAAATTGAAGCTGCATGTCTTTAAGTGTTACTTTTCGATGATCATTAAACGGATTTCTTTTTCTTTTCTTTTTTAGTGTTGTGCATTTTATCCCAGTACACCTTAATTTAGTTCAGTTACTTGTCTTGTTTTGATAGCGAAATTATTTTTTTTTTAATAAATATGACATGAAAATACATAGCTTTTTTTTTTTTTTTTTTTTTTTTTTAAGTTTATGCTTTCTTTTAAATAAATAATTAGACGGATCAGATTTGGCGAACTTATTCTTTTAAGGAGTGATTTTTTTGTGAAAAATTCCAATTGGATGTAATTTGAAGGAGAAAATGCATGTCATTAAGAATTGCTTTTTGACGATCGTTAAATTGATTTCTTTTTCTTTTCTTTTTTAGTGTTGTACATTTTGACTTAGCACACCATAAATTAACTCCATTACTTGTTTTGTTTTGATTGTGAAATTATTTTTTGAATAAGTATGACATGAAAATACATAGCTTTTTCTTTTTTAGTCTATTCTTTCTTTTATGTAAATAATTTGACGGATCAGATTTGGCAAAATTATCTTTTTAAATGGGGAATTTTTTGAGAAAATTTCCAATCGGATGTAATTTGAAGGAGAAAATACATGTAATTAAGAATTACTTTTCGATGATGGTTAAATTGATTTTTTTTCTTTTCTTTTTTAGTGTTGTACATTTTGTCTTAGCACACCATACATTAGTTCCATTATTTGTTTTGTTTTGATTGTGAAATTAATTTTTGAATAAGTATGACATGAAAATACATAGCTTTTTCCGTTTTAGTTTATTCTTTCTTTTAAGTAAATAATTTGACGGATCAGATTTGGCAAAATTATCTTTTTAAATGGTGAATTTTTTGAGAAATTTTCCAATCGGATGTAATTTGAAGGAGAAAATACATGTCATTAAGAATTACTTTTAGATGATCGTTAAATTGGTTTCTTTTCTTTTCTTTTTTAGTGTTGTACATTTTTACTCAGCACACCTTAAATTACTTCCATTACTTGATTTGTTTGATTGCGAAATAATTTTTTTAATAAGTATGACATGAAAATAAACAGCTTTTCTTTTTTTAGTGTATTCTTACTTTTAAATAAATAATCAGAAGGATCAGATTTGATTATAAAAAATAATAATAATAAAATAAGTCACATGTAGGGGACCGTTGTGACTGTGTCGCCTTTGACCATTTGTGATGTGATATACGATGTGTGTTTCACATCGACTGGCTGTGCAAGTCAAAGAAAAAATCATCATCACTTTTATAATAATAATAATAATAATAATAATAATAATAAAAAAAAAAAAAAACAGCTATAGTAAGTTACGGTTAATTTTTGGGGCACTGTTTTGAGTTCACATCAAAAATACATTTTTATTAACATGATAGCTCTCAAAATATTATTCGCGTTGACAGGGCCCGACTAAGCTCATTTGGGGCCCGGGGCAGACTTCAAGTTTTGGGCCCCCCCCCCCCATAACAAAATTTTCATATGCAATATTTTTGCTACGATAACATTACACAGTATTTTTCCATTAGCGCAGTGCCAGTGATATATATACATATACACATATATATACACATGTGTATATACATATAAATATTATGTGTATAGATGTGTATATATATCAGTGGTGTTAAGGGACAAAATTAGCATTAGCCACCAGCTACAGGGCCACTTTCTTACAAGGAAAGAGTAAAAATTTTTTGCATTTCATCAAGGATTCTATTTTTGCTAGTTGAAATATGTTTATAACACATTTTTTATTTGGTCTATTTAATTTTAGATTATTACTAATTGAAATTTTAATAAAAGTTTAGTGTTTAGAACTTTTAAATAAAAATGTGTCCACTAATTTAAAGAACGTGGCCACTTATAAAACTGCTACTACTGGCCACTAATGAAATTTTCCAGTTTTGCCCTTTAACTGGCGCCCGGCTAATGGAAAAGTACCCATTGCACATATAAAGTGTTTTTATGCATTATAATTTTGAAATTATAGAGCAAATTTAAAACTATACATTCTGATTTGATATCTTGGCTTCTACTAGTTGGATTGGGTTGAAATTTTCCCAATCAGATAAGATTATGTTACATAAGACACAAAATTTCATCGTTAATACTTTAGTCATTTGCAAGAAACCATTTTAGATAGCAATAAATAAAACCAAAAACTATTCAGGCATTTTGTCTTCTTTTACCAAAGCACGAATGAATTTACCAATGTTTACATCCAGGCAAAATTTGGCGTCTCTTCACAAAATTCTATTTAATAAAACAGGCCTCTTCACAAAATTCCTTTTAATAAAATAGGCCCTTTTACAAAATTATATTCCATAAAAACTCACAATTTACTTTTTGTGATGTTTTTAAATGTGTATTTTTTAAACAAACAAGTTCACCAGAAACCAGAGAGGAAGGCTGCAGCAAAAGGATTTCAAAAAGTTTTTGTTAATAAATGCTTAGTTAAAATTTAACAATACTAATTTAACTGGATTTCAACTTTTGTTATAAAATGTTATTTTTCATAAAAGTAACCTTTACTTTTCACAAAATAAAAAGGAAAAAAAAAAACTGGAAATGACACCTGCAAATGCACATATACTTCACTTACTTGTCAACTATTTTCAGTATTACCACAGAAAAACTGATTACTCTCTGATAAATATTCTATTTAGAAAAATATTGTATTAAAAAGCATAATTTAAACATCAAAAATCAGTCGTTTTATTTTTTACACCAGGTAACAAGACAGACAGTATATAAAATTTACCATTACTTTATTTATGTAAAATGTAGATCAAAACAAATACAAATTAAACAACATTTTACAAGGTTATGAACTGAAAATGCAAAAAACTATGTGAATTTAATATTTAACAAGTACTAGAACAAAATTTAAGGAAATATCTTAAAATTTATGTAATATGTTAAGGAACATAAAATATTTCTTAAAAATTAACATACTAAGTGAACATAATTTTGATAGCTGTGGACATAATTTCTTTAATTATATATGTGAAAAATATTTTTTGTACATTTGTACCTTTAAATACAATTAAGATACATTTATTTCAATGGATTTTTATCTCAAAAACAATATTTACATATTTTTATTTAAATATACACTAATTTTAGAACTACTTTCACCATGGGGTTAAGTAATGGTATCAAAATATGCTGTTTTAAATGCATCACAGAGAAAACAATCAAAGAAAATTGAATGTTTATATGCTTCATGTTTAATCTATATGAATCCAATGTATATAAAATGCACCAAAAGTTTTATAAAAAACTATATTAGTTTTGTTTTAGCACCTTCTCTTTAAAAAAAAAAAAAAAAAAAAAAAAAAAAACTTGATTTTACCTCAATTTTTCCCCACCTGACCCTAATTTAAACATTAAACATCAGTCGTTTTATTCTTTACACCAGGTAACAACACAGTAAATAAAATTCATCATTAGTTTGTGTAAAAATAAATAGATTAAAACAAATGCAAATTAAATAACATCTCATAAGGTTGTGAACTGAAAATGCAAAAAGAAAAAAAATATATCATTTAACAAGTAGAAGAGCAAAATTTATGTAAATATCTTAAAATTTATGTAATGTTTTAAGGAATATAACATATTTTTTTTTAAGAATTAATGCACAACTAAAATGAATCGCCTGTTGTTATGATGCATTGAGTTAGATGCAACATGGATAATTATGGAATTAAAGATAAAATTACAAAAAACTCTTCGATAAATACATATCCCAAACAGATCCCCCATATATACACAGAAAAAAAATTATTGTTAAATATAAATATCAGAAAATTCCATTTTATACATTTCACATGCAAATATATGCAATATCAATATTGTAATAGTCTTATTTTCTTAAAATTAATTATGGAATCATCAACATATTCAATTACAAAAATATATTATATGTATTTTATTTGGTTAATTTAACTCACTTGTTTTTTTAAGCCTAGTAATGGTGTTGAACATATTTCTTATTTTATTTTTAGAGGTTTCTTTCTAATTTTGCATTCAGCAAAAGAATCTATTATATCGTTATAATCAAGTTTATTAGTAACATCTCCATTTAAGGATAATATAGCTAAGCATGAGAGCTTTTTCTGATGAAGATAGGATCGAAGGGGAGATTTTAACCTTTTCAGTAAAGAAAATGATCTTTCTCCTGAGCAATTAGAAATAGGCATTGTTAAAAAAATTCGTACAGCAGTTTCTACATTAGGAAATGCTGAAGATAAATGAGGGTTTTGTAATGTCTTTAACATCTGGAGAAGAGTATCATCTTTGTTTACAAATGAGATAAATTGATTCAGTTCATCAGAAAATTCTTCTTCTAAATCTGACGGATAACTTTGTTGTAGAGATTTTGCATCTTCATGTAGCGAAGCATTTGAATGCAAATTTATAAGAGCAGAAAACTTATTTGTTAATTTATCATATGGCTGTTTGCGGTTTGAGAGATGGCTTATTAAGGAGTCACAAAGTACATAATGGCATGTTTTTATAAATTTATCACGTGGTTCAAAGTGAACCTCAGTACTATTTGTATCATCCAAACATCTACTTCTTGGAGTCATCTTTTTTCTTGTAACCTCATAGGTAACAGATTGTGGTGAAATTTTTACAGCTTCACTCTCATACATATCAAAATTGTCTCTCACAAATTTAATAAATTCTATTAAAGATGTAAATAAAGGAGATAGCTGCTCTAAATTTCCTGTAGAATCCTGGAAAATTTTGCTGGTTTGATTTAATATTTGTAATATTGTATCCCAAATAACAGTGTTCAACACTGTTTCAAATTTTGATAACTTTTTGAGGAGTGACTTAGCTTCATTTTTTGTACTGGCAGTCTGATCATTACTATCAACAAATTGACGTAATGTGTCAACAATTTTTTGATAATTTTTTCTCAGTACATTTGTTGCATTTGCATCCGCGCACCATCTTGTTCCTGAACAGCTCTTCAATGTCAGTTGCTTGTTAGTTGTTACGCTTTCATGAAGCATTTGCCATCTATAGCTTGATGCAGAAAAGAAGTTATACAATTCCTGCAACAAGCAAAAAAACTTAACTACAGCAGTGCAGGATTCCGCAGCATGTACACCCACCAGATTCAAGGAATGTGCAACACATGGTATAAAGTCTGCCAGTGAATTTAAACTTTTTATTCTGGCTTGTAGACCTGCATACTTTCCGGCCATATTTGATGCATTGTCATATGTCTGTCCTCTGCAATTCTGTATGTCTATGTTTAGCTCCTTTAAGCAAGAAATAACAGTATTTGTCAAATACTCTGCACCATGGCCAAAAATTGGTATAAATTTTAAAAACCTCTCAACAGGAATACAATCAGGATTTATGTAACGTAACACAAAGCACAGCTGGTCAAGATGTGTTATGTCAAGCGTAGAATCTAAAATTAATGAGAAGTATTTTGCCGCCAGAATTTCATCAATTATGTTCTTCAATACTTTATCTGCCATAAGTTCAATGAACTCATTAACGCTAGTTGATGATAAATAACTCGTATTTCCGGTTCCTGGGTTACCATACTTAGAAAGATGTGATGCAAGGAAAGAATCAAATTGAGCCACTAACTCTAGGCATCCTAAGAAATTTCCATTATGGATAGATCCTATTGTCTCATCTTCACCAAAGAAAGCCATGCATCTAAGGGACAAAAATTTTATAGTGGCAACAACTCTCTTTAGCACTGATCGCCAATAATCCACTTCATTTTTATACTGAAGTACTACTGCAGAATCAATTCTTTGGCTGGTTTTAAGTCTAAAAGACATTTTTAAAACCGACTCTCGGTGCGAAAAGGAGTTTTCATGCTCTGCCAACCTCAAAGAAACATGCTTCCAGTCATTAAATCCAGAAGTGGAAAGTTTGCTTGTATTGTTAGAAAATAGCTTACATATCCAACAAAATATTGATTTATTTGTTGGAGAAAGCACAAGCCATTCTCTGAGTACTTTTTCATTATTTTTTTTAATGCGATAAAAGTTATTTTCAGTCAGAAGTCGTTTACAACCAGAAATAATTTTTTCTGTTTCACTCAAGAGTTCCATATTTTGCTTCGGTGGATTGTTAATAAAATGTTCAATCATGTCAGGTGAAACAATGTTCCATGATGCTGGATCAGAATTGTAACCTGGACTCACACCCAATGAATCATCGGTTGTCGTTACATTTCCTATTGTTTTCATCACCTCTTCTTGAAAAACATCTTTATCACCACTTATATTTTTCGAATTATCTATTTCTTCAGGTAGTTTATCACTGCTTTTATCCGTTTCTTTTTCACCTGAATTTTTCTTCGCGTATTCTAGCATCATCTTTTTCATTTTCTTAGCTTGTTCTTCACGAGATCTTTTCAATTTTCTTTTTGCTGCACCGGACAAGTAATTTCGCTGCATGATGTATGCAAATATAAGAATTTACATCGATTAATGTACAATAAAAAGATAAATAAAGTTCGTAAAATCTGTATTCTTCCACAGCTAGATCACGAAACGAGGCAACACACGTCACACGTGCGTTAGATACACAGGTTGGATAACAACACACATAGGCCGGCACAGTTGCAGTTAAGTTACTGTGGCAGGTAGTGAATAAACAATAAGGGAAAATCCATGGAGAAAAGAAGTGATTTACGCAGCGGCAGCGAGAGAGGGAAAAGTTTCTAAGTAGTATTCGCGTTTCAAATCCCCTGCAGGTGGCGCTGAAATTAATAAAAATGGCACATAATTCCAGTTATTTACCTTATTGTGATTCGCTGAAAAGTTTGTTTACCTTTACTGAATGCATTGTGATTCGCTCAACGTAACTGAAATAAATATTTAGAGCATCGGCCACCAAGTAGCATATTAGAGCACTCAGCGAATAAACTCTGTGGCTGGAATCGCAACTAGGGCAGTTGCGATTCTAGGGCAGTCCAAAATGTCATCATGCTGGAGGTCACACATAACAAATACGCAGTTCTGATTGGTGGAACTACCCTGACCTCCAGTTTAAGTACAAGGGTTGATCAGCTGATTGTAGATCCCGCAAATCATAGTTCTTATATAAAGAGAACGAAAAAAATTTTTTTTTTCTTTTTTTCTTATATACAGGAACATAAACATTGGGCTACGAAAATTTGTCATTTGGGGGCCCCCTTGAGATGGGGGACCGGGGCAGCTGCCCCGTTTGCCCCTGCGGTAATCAGGGCCTGCGCGTTGACACTAGTGGTCTACTGGACTAGTTGGAACTAGTTGCCGATAATGCCGGGATCCCGCCACGCGAATGAAAACTAAAAATATTCATCAGGCCAAATACTCCAAAACGTCGTTGGTTCTAAAAAATATTAAGAGTTGAGAAATCTCTAAAAACGTGATATATTGATGACTAGCCTGATTTATAATAGAAAATACTGAAAATATGATCCTAACTAACAATAATAAATTATCGTCCATCCATGGTATCAACGATAACTAACAATGCATATTCCAGCTGACCGAACTTTGGTGTATGAAATACTGACTAATATAATAATTAGCTGAGATAGTGTTAATTTAAATTCGTTATTATTCAATTTAATATTACCAGTAAAATAAATAAATAAATGAAAACAAAAAATACAAAGATTTAAAAGTAAAACAAAAATTATATTAAAAATAGATAAAAGTATGCGAAAGGATTAATATTGCGTAGCGAATTAATAAAAATATAATAATTAAATAGTTTTACAAAAGCATATATATATATACAGGGTGCCCATAATAAAATATAGACAATGTGTACTGAGCTAACGCAAAATAATTTTGTTTACATACTATAAAGACTACGGAAAATCGATTTATAAAGAAAATAAAATTGTTAAATTTTTCGGCATCCGGGTGAGAGGTTGCATTACAGGCTGATTTTGTTCCCTAAAATAGGTATAAAAAACTAAAAAAAGGAATATTTTACGCTATTGACTAACATTTAATGAGCATTTTAATACATAAAATATTTTTTTTAACAATTACATTTGTTTTGTAACATTTACAATTTATCTTTTGGAAAAAATTTATTCTGCGAAACTTAATTTACTGGAATTAATTATTCAAGCCTTAAAAATAGCATTATAAATGGTCAAAAACGTTGTGTGAATGTTGATTATGAAAAATTTTGTCAACTGCATCTGACGTTACACTTAGTTTCACAATAAATAAGAGCTTCTTCGAGCCATTAGACACATCGTCGTTTCCATTAATTCTGATCCTACATTGGTGTAGAAATTTCGGTATGTTGAGACTGCATGATCATACCTTGCTAGTGGAAATTTACTGCCAGAAAAGTCATAATGCTTTTTCTAAATTACGAGCATATTGAAGGGTTAAAGGCTGGAGAAAAGTCCAATGACAGGTTTGAAAAACATTTCCGATGTCAAAAGTTTGGAACTTTAGAAATGCTACCGGGGCACAGGCGCAAACCATTACTGCAAACCGGGTTGAACTGTTGTTATCGTCACGCATAATTAAACAGCAGGAACTGTGAGTGCGTGGTCAATATCTAGGATACTGGCTATGCCTTATGCTATAGCATGGCAAATCGTACGTAAAATGCTGAAATTCTTACAAAATCACACAGACACAAAGAAGAGGCAGAAGATCGCTTCTACTTTGCTCTGATTTTTCCAGCTCGATTTAGTTCTGCACGGGCAGGGTTATGTCTAACCTCGAACCCAAAAATTGTATTAAAAAAAAACCCCGAACTTGACAAAAATGACAACCCGAAACCCGACTTCAACCCTACACTCTTCAAACTGAGCCCAACCCAAACCCGAAATACTTAAATCCGATCCTGAAATGGAAGAAAATTAATCCATATTTTAACACCATTATGGTAAAACAGTCTGCAATCATATCTGTAATATCAATTTAAACTTTTATGTTGAAAAATGAACATATATAACTCATTGATATTAAAATATATAGTTTTTTTCATTGAAAACATAGTCTAGACTTTTTTGAAAAATCGAATCAATTCGAACCCGATCCGCAAGAGTCAAATCCTAACCCCAAATCTACCCGAACCGCGGGATGGGTGGGGTTCGGGTAAAATCGGTTTACCCGACCCGATATAGGACTCTAGCTGGCTTGGAAGTCGTTGCGTCGTGGCCTTGGGGCATCTCATGGAGCGATGACGAGTATTTTCATCTCAATGGTACAGTCGATAACCATAATTGCTGTTTTTTGCTCCCGAAAATCCTCACGCAATTCAAGAGGTTGTTTTGCACTCGCCAAAAGTAACTGTTTAGTGTGAGCTTACTTCATCCTTCATAGTGAGTCTGTATTTTTTCGAGGAGAATACTAGAAAAGATGTACAGCCGACATCCGTCAATCCTGACAGGCATCAAGTAATGTTGCTAAACTTTCTTACTCCCCTTGTGGATGCTTACAATCTAACGTTGTTAAGCAGGATGGAGTATTTCCTCATATTGGATTGCGTGTGTAGGACATTTTGCGGCAGAATTTATCGAACGATTACATAAAAAGTTGTGCATTTCCTGCGAAGTGGCCAGCCCGTTCGCCTGACCTTACTCCTTGCGAGTTTTGGAAAATTATATTATAAATGTAGCCAGCTGCACACAGGTATCAGTTTTCTTTCCAGCAACTGACATGCCTACTGTACCACTGACTGTCTACTGTATTTTAGAGTCTGTTCTCAAATCCGAAGTGGCTACTTTTTGACACATTCCGGAATTTATTTTTGTTCGTAAACTAATGAGATTGGCAGATGCTTATTTTAAGAAAATATGAATTGAACATTTTTTTTCCATTTTTCGATAAAAGCCTTTCAGAAACTGCCGTCAAAGGTGAATTTTTAAACCAAATTTCTGGACGCGATAGATTGATAAACGTTGTTTTAAGACAACTTTTGAGAGATGTAATTCATTTATTGAAAAATGAAAAATATATAAATAATAAAACTATTCCATTCCAAATCACTTTAATAGTGTGCACTGCAAGTGTCATGCTTTTGTGTTTAAAAATGAGTCAGAAAGTTTCGCGTTTTTGAATGGGGGGAAATACATTTTTTAGAACAACCTTAGGGAACTTCTGAATTTCCGTCTGAAACCCATTGGCTAAACATTTTTCTATTGAAGAACCCTTTTACTTAAAGATAGGTAAAATGAATTCCTCAGATAAGATTACAGATCGTACCATTCTAAGAATGCAGATAATTCAAGCAGCAAAGAGCATCAAGTGCATTTATATGATCTTGTACTTTTCGTCATTTTCAAGATGCTTTTTTATGGGTTATCTTATTCATTATCTTACTCAAGAAATCTGTCTCATATTTCACGAGAACAATGCAAATGACACTGCCCTCTTTCAGGTAAGAGATAACCGTGCCGGAGATAAAAGGGTTTAAATTCTATCAGCAGGTTCCTGTTTTTTAATTATATTAGAACATTTTTTTACTTTGATTTTTAATACAGTACTGGATATGAAAAAACAAAAACAAAAAAGCCAAACAGAAGAGAAAAGTTTATAATTTAGCCTTTTATTCAATCAAAAGAGAATAAGTAAAGTACTATTATGTATAAACTTTCTTTTTTATACATTATCCACACACCTAAAAAAAGATATAATGGCAGGAGTTAGTGTTTTTTATAGTAGCATCAAACTCTGAACAATAACAATAACAACAACAAAAAATCTTCAAAAGTGTTAATAAAAATTTATAAAATAAATAAATAATATATAAAGGGCATTTAGTTTTTGTTTACTAGATAATTTTGAAATACATAGAAATATTTTTTTTTTCCACAAACAGTAATCCCTCGTTATGTCATATATGATCGGAGACATGGGAGAAGGACCATGTAATAGAGGGCATTACAATATAGTAGCCCCTCGTTATATCGCACCTGGCGGGAGAGAAAAGATCACGATATATCAGAATGCGCGAAATATCGAGGATATTTAAAATTAAAGTTGATAATTTACTAGTAAATGTTTTATATTTGCACAAAGCATAACGCAGATTATGATTTAAGAAATTAAAATTAAGGATAGAGAATTGCGCTTATTGTAATTTATATTACATAACGCTATTTAAATGAGTAGTTAAAGTGGAAAGAATTTCTTGGGGAGACACTAAAAATGAGCGATATATTCGAATGAGTGATATAATGAGGCGCGATATATCGAAGGATTACTGAGATGATAACCTATAAGTAAGCGTCTTATATTTATCTCTAAAACGTTAGTTTATACAGCGTGTTCAGTTAATGTGCTGACAAACTGTTAGAGGTGATAGTTCACGTCATATAAGCAATTTTTGAATCAGAAACCAAGATCGCAATTTACTTATTCAATCAAACATACAGCGTATATCATGATTGGAGCCTCCATGCCACCGGATTTTCGTTCATAACTTTCATGGTGAAGATAATGCAATGAAATTTTCAACGGATTTACTGTATTCACTAAGAATACAGAACAAAACGCGATATGGAAGTTCAATGTGATTCGGTCAGAGATGGCATTAGTACTGCCAGCCTTGAAATATGGAGTTTCTAGGTTAGTGTATTTTGTATACCAACGATGTCCGCTTTCAGTACTTGTTAAGATGTTAGCAGATAAACAAAGCAAGATATATCGAAAAGTTCACTGCATTATTTCATTTTGTGAACGAAAATCTGGGTTCCACTTGGAGTGAGACATCTTGTATTTTTGACTGAATAAGGGGATTTCAATCCTGGTTTCCTATAGAAAAATAATAGTATTGATGTGTACTATTACCCCTTCAGTTCACGGCTACATTTTCTAAACAACATGTATGTATAACACAGTTTAAAACGCCTTTTTAATTTGCACGTTACCTGGAAAGTGTACTACACAATTCTTAGTGTAGAGCAAGTAGAGAGAGTCGGCGCAAGAATAGTAGGATGTTGCGTGCTGTTAGGGTGCCTCTGTATAATAGTGGCGACATACGCAAAGGGCACATGCTCAGACTCTGCTGAGGCAGAAGTTTTTGTCTAATTTATGGAAAACCACCATTCCAGAACTTTGCGATACTCGTCTGCGTGAGTTCAATTAGACAGGTAAGATAAGTTAATAAAATATAAATTGGTGATAATAGCAGGCTCACCAATATGGTTGGCGATTCGTTTTTTGTCCAAAATCGTCTCAACCAATCAGCTTTTATATCCCGTATGGCGCCACTCTCAGGCACCCTACCGGTACCTTTTCCCAAACGAAATGAGAATACCTTACTGCTGTATGATTCGTTATCTATTGTTCTGAAGCGCCATTTCTAGATCTCCCTCGTTACTATTTTCTTTCTGATATTGATTTCTACAATCATATTCTTGAAGTAATTCCAACCACACTTTTGGTAAATTAAAAGATGAGTCATTACATACCCTAAATCAAGTTATGAACAAGATCTCCAGCACAAAACAAATTACAGAAGCCATTAAGGAGACACTCAAGACAACACCTCCCGCACCAGAGTGCCTGGCATTCACAAGCACATCAACAGCACCTCACACAGAACTGACATACAGCAAAGTCCTCACACGAACAACACACAAGAAGAAGATACCCAACCCAACAAGAAATACACTAGTAATTAAAGGAGCACAAGAAACCACAAGTAAAGACATAGACACAACAATTCAGCAAACAGCCTACTACGTACCCATACACCCGAACAAGGTCATACACAAGAAGAACCACATCGAAATAATATGCAAGACACCAGAAGACCTCAACACCCTCAGTACAGACATACTACAACATCAAGATCTACACAACAAACTTGAAATTACACAAAAAACCCTCCACTACAGAAGATGTTCCTCCTACATGTATCACCCACAACTACATGAGACAAACTCATAGAAGCCATCGCAGAAAATTACGACATCCCAAAAACAGAACTCACCATCCTCAAAGAACTCCCCAACAGACGAAAAGAAAACTCCATCGACGTAATTCTCCTGATCCCGAAGTCGCTAGGACATACCATCATCGCGGACGGGGGACTCCCGATCGGATTGAAAACACTCACACACGTTGAAAAACACTGCAGAAGAGAGACTCCTGTCTGTGTCAACTGCAGAGAGGAGCATGAAGACCCCGACTGCCAGAAACACCCCAACTGCATCAACTGCCAATTCTACAATGACACAATGGGAACCCAACACGATACACATCACCAGGCATCGGACCCAACATGCACATCATATAGAAATCGATACACATACATAAGACGCAAGTTAGATGAAGAATACATACACAAACAAAAAAAAGGCAACACACACAACAAACAGAAATCACACACAGCAAACGAACCAGCCACAACACTCGCAACAACAACAAAACGAACACACACGAAGCAGAAACACACAGGACACAACCACACAGAAAGATGAATCTTGCCCACACCCACCCCAAGCCCTAGCCACGAAGGATGGAGAAACTACTGGTTCAATCCGTTCTTCAACCCGCTTGCCAGTCGCCTCTACCCACCTGCAGCCCAGCCGTGGACTCCCAGGCGATAGCAGAAGCAAGGCCCTCTACACCTGTACTCGTCGTCCAACCATGCATCCTCCAGCCACACACGAACTGTATTTTTGGTACAGTCGTACCAGTAGACTGCTTCCCCTGCAATACCATCGCGGACTGCACAGACGGTGCAGGCGAGTTCAGTCTGTCGCGTGGTGACGCTGGTCACAGCGACAGACTTTTGTTTTGTATTTTATTCTACACTTCATTATCCTAGTTCCTGCCGCCTGTCGCGTGGGGCTTCAGCCCGGCAGGACCGGCCTTTTGGCCTAGTATGTACTGCCACCCTTTATATGTTTAAATAAATGGCGGTGGTGCTGGCCGGCTGGTGCTGCGATTTGCCTGGCTTTTTCCGGCAGCGCTCGTGTCTTTGCCTCTGGTAGGCGTTCTGCTCATCGGGGGCGTTCTTCTTTGAGGGACGAGCAAGTGCTTCGTTGGAGGCCTCTGTGTGCGCTCTCTCTTCCCGACGGCCACTGGAGTCACCCACCAAATCCCTGCGTGCCGGGGAGTCATACGGGGGAGGTCGTAACGCTCAACGGCATGGTTCGCCAAGTCTAGTGGCCTCCCTTAGGCATTAAGTCTACTGTGAGCAGTTTCAATCATCTCCGCCAATCAATGGTGAATGTTACAAGAAACAAGTAATCAATTTGAAAAAAAAGAAATAATAACGTACAGAATAAAGCCAAAAGACATGACAAGGTTGTTTTCCAATGTGACAATGATCATCCACAACTTGAAAAAAGTATTAGAAACACTTCGCTGGGAAGTGTTGCCCTTTTCGCTGTGTTCACCTGATGTCAACCTTCAGGTCAACATTTGTTTCGCTCTATACAGAGCGACCTTTCTGAGTAGTGTTTTAGTTCTGATGCAGAAACCAAAAAATGGTTTGATGAGTGCACTGTAAAAAAAAAAAAAAATCCGTATGTATACGGTTGATTTTATGTCAAATTTCTGTTCTTTAACGGAAACTTTTTGTTTAAAGTAGAAATTGTGCATTTTCCCGTAATAAGTGGAAAATTTCTTTTTTATCCTTACTTGTTGAATCTTAAAAATAAAAATGATCCTTCCAAGACAGACAAACGAAGATTTTCCTTTTCAATTAAGAGAAAACAGTAAATATCCAGTTAAATTTTCGATATTGATGTTTTGGCCTATAACAAAGCCGTTGGTTGTGAGTTGTGACCAAGGGGGTGTAGAGGACAAAGCATTCATCTTCTAATGGCGAATACCGAGGTTCGAATCCTAAGGAAGACAAGGCGATAAAAACTGTTATGATAATATCCAATACAAGTATTTGTTCCGTATAAATATGCATCAATAGGGTAAATCCAGGTTAGATGCTACATCGGGTTAGTTGCCCTTGTTACTGTATTTCAGCTATTGAAGGTGTGGCAGAGCTAGTGACGTTGTTCTACTATCAAACTTTATTAAAAAAGCGTAATAGATGAAGTTACAGCGATTTATTTCCTCAAATAAATATTTATCCGTCAAAGAAAGGTAAGTTTGGCTTTTATTGTATGCTCGTGTAAGATTGAGAAAAATAGAAAGTGAAATATAATGTACTTACTTGAAATTTTTCATGAAATATTCAGTGAGTGTTGTTGAAACAGGTATCGAGTAATGTATTAGTTATAGATTGCAGCCATATTTGTCCTTACTTCCACAGCTACTGTCTGGGCATTTATCCCTGATTAAAATGATACATGCCCCACCTGAATCGGGGATCACTTGTGATTCGGAATAAGACGCATTTATAATTATGAAATAACTTTGACGCTTGAGAATATTTTTTTAATCTTTAAGATTGAAAAAAAAATCGTTTCTTCTTTTGGTTGACCATAGCCTTTCCATCGGGTCCTTACCTAACATGTCACAGGGCAGTGTTTGTAGTGATAAATTCTGAATTTAAGCAATGATTAAAAAAAAATTCATTTGTTTCATTTCAGAAAGTTGGTTTAAAAAGTTCCAATTCCCTCACATTTTTAAGTGAAATCTATTTAAATGTTTGGTATAGAACGTTTTAATTCACACATTTCGAACTTTCCCTCTCTTTATCTCAGAATTTATTCCGAGGCATTAAATAAAAATCTAAATAAAAAAAGTAAATGTAAAATTCCTTAAGCATATAAAGCCCCCAGTAAAATTCGGAAAGCACCATATTACAGGTATAACCCCTGTTTATATTTATTTATTTATTTAACTAGTATTTCTTTTGTTTTTGACAATTTTTCTGCCACCTTAATTTAAATTACATAAATTTAACCTTCCGCAGAATATATAAAATATTTTGAATTCATTTATTATGAAACATAAAAAAACTAACGCATTTAATTTGATAATTTTAAATTTGCTTCCCGAATTAGTTTTTAGCGTTTGTATATCGAACATAAAAGGAGGGGGGTGGGTGATCCCTCTTAGTTTAGATTAAACAAGTTTTCCCTTCGTTAGAAATATCCGATTGGCTTCAAATTTTGTATACCCATTTATTCGAAGAATTGGGAATAGCAAATATCCTTTGATGTGGGAGACTGTAATGCAGGATTAGTATATAGAACCTGTAAGCTCAATTAAAAAAAAAAAAGAAAGATATATTTCATGTAAATAGGCCATTAAATAAAATGAAAATCCAGATTTTTAATTATCAATGTTATTTACCTATGCTACCTATTCTTTTACGAATGAGGCGTCTATCCCGATAAAGTGGAGCGTCTAACCATGGGTTCCGGGATATAGGGGAGATGGGGGGATGAATGGGACATTTTCACAAAAATATTTATTTTAAATATTTTATTTAAGTTATTATCAATATTATATATCACATTTCATACATTAAGTGTTTGACTACATCTTATGCACAATATTTATTCAAGATTATTATTCTACAGAAATATATTATGAAATTAAAAAAAAGTTCCTCTATGTCCCAATCATCCCCACAACAGGGATGAATGGGACACAAATATTTTCCTCCCTTTATTCAATGTTAAGGACTAAAAGCTGACAAAAATGCCTCCTTGGCGAAAGCTTAAAGATTGTAAATTGTAATATGATCTCCAGGATTATTTGTTGGCCAATCATCTTGGACTCATCTTAGCTTTGCCTTAAAAGGCCCATAAACGGAAGCATTCAATGGCTGAAGACGGTTGCTACACTGAGGATGAAATGTTAAAAGAATAATTACCATGAACCATTAATTTATCAAACTATATAATATTATTTAGCTAATAAATATATTTTCCAGCATCCTCTAGAGACTAATGAGACAATCCCATTCATCCCATTTGAAATGTCCCAATCATCCGCATGATGCATATATTCAGTTGTCAGCCATTTTGTCTCAAAAATTATTTTGTCATAATGGTTAATATTCATTCATTTTAATTACCAATACTTAGCCTTGAAATAAAAAGCTACAACATATCTTAATTGTTTATATTGCATAAGATATTTAAGTAACTTCAAATGTAAAAAAAATTACTTTTAAACAGAGTTTTCAGGAAATGATAATTTGAAGGAAACTGAAAACAGTCATGTGGTCTTGCTTTTGGTTCTGAAGCACACTATGATAGTGAAATCTATGAGGATAAGAAGCAACTAAACAAAAAGTTTATTGCCTGAAATATTGAGAACGTCCCATCCATCCCTTGTCAAATTCATCCCCCATCTCCCCTATGTCTAAAATAATTGATTTAAGTTTTGTAAAAAAAAAAAAAACCACTATTTTATATATTTATATTACAGTAATATTTTTTATGAAATTCTACATAAAATTGGGAGTATATAGGTTACATGTGCACTACAAAAATCATTAATATAAAAAAGAAAAATGAAGGGAGGCTTAAGTAGGGCAACTATAACGGACTTACCCTATATATATTTATTATATAGAATGTCTTTTAATATTGCGCAATTTCTCATATTTATTTATAAAAACAAAAATTACCCGTCTTGAATAACGGGAAATTTCCGTCTGGAAAACTGGAAAATAACTAAACGGAATTTTTGTGAAACAACAAAGAATAGACGACAACTTTGTTGCCAGTACATTTTCCGTTTTTTCATGGAATATTTTTTTACAGTGCGGATTCCTTAAAAACAACCAGATATCTTGCATTCCAAAATTCGTCTGTTGTCTGACAGATGGGCGAATGTTGAATCTCCTGATGGTAAATACCTTAAATATACCTTTCTTCTATTTTAACAAAAAATAAGTGTATTTTTTTTACTCGAAAAGGGCGAAGTCATAGATATACACCGAATAAGTTCTAAAGAGTCCATAATGTAAAAATTCAACAAAGCCATACAAAAATGTATCGCAAAAATAATGCTAATACTCTCAAAGTACAACATTTACTTTTAAATAGAGATCGACCAAAACAGGTTTTTAAGGCCGACACCGAAACTGAAACCGAATTTCGGTGATCTTCCCACTTTCGGACAAAACCGGAACCGAAACTGAAAGTGTCAAATAAATTAAAAAACTGATTAATATACATACACAACTACATATAATTATTAATTAATTAATAATTACTTAATAATAACAAATTACATTACTAATTAATTTATTAATTATACGTGTATTGAACCACATTTCTAACAAACAAAACGCACATATATATGTGTGTGTATAAGTTTCAAACAAAATTGAAACATAAATAATGCAACTTTTATATTTTATTATTTTATAACAACCAATAATTATATGCATTTATCAATAATTAATTAACAATGTAGTTAAATAATGTAAAACAATGAATATTTAATTGACAATAATGAATATTTAATTAACAATAAGGAATATTTAATTTTTAGTCATATATGCATTGCTTGCTTTATAACTTACACTCGCATCATGAATCAGTCATGACGGATAATGATAAATAGTGGAGTTTTTGGTAGCAGTTTCGCGGAAAACGAATATTCAGCGAAACTTCGATTTTACGCCGAAACCGAAACCGAAATTTTGGTTGATCCCTACTTTTAAAGTGATCTTAAAAATAATTAAAATTTTGAAGTTATGCAGGTTAAAAACTTTAAAAATATTGCTTTGAAATTCAACTATAGAGAATTTATAAATTTTTCCCACACTAAAGACTTGAATTAGCCATTAAAATAAAGAAAAAAAAACATAATTAACATACTTGTTTATGTTTCATAACAACTATAGCCAAAAAAATTTATTCTGCGAAACTTAATTTACTGGAATTAATTATTCAAGCCTTAAAAATAGCATTATAAATGGTCAAAAATTTTATTTTAAATATCATTAAAATAAGAAAATTTAAAACTCATTTCTTCGGTGCAATAATAATGAAAAATATATAAATAAATAAACAGCTAACTAAACGAGATCCTGAAATGAGTTCTTCTGCGCATTTATTTCACTGAAATAAGTAGAAGCTTGCTGAAAAACATTCGAAAAACAGCACATTGATCATGTTTATTTTTCCATCATAAGAAAAGTAAAAATTCAATATGCATTTCCTCTGAATGAAAAAAAAAGTATATGCTGAAGTTGATGAGAGTTTTCGTTGAAATATTTTGAAAAAAAGAAAGAAAGAATGGTTGCATAAAGTAGTTTTCTGATGATGAGTTTTGAAATATATTTCATCCAAGGAAATTTTTATCAAAACTCATCTTCGCCTCGGGTGCTGCTTTATTGTATCTCGCCAGTCATTAATTAAAATCCTATAAATCATTGCGTTGCATACTTTCGAAATATGTTTTCAATCGAAATAAGCAGCTCGTTTACAGAGCTTTTTTTACAGCATCGAATGTATTACAATGTCAGTATCATCTCTTTTTTTATTATCTATATGTTATAAAGGATAATATCTAACATAAATATTGAAAATATTTTGTATGTTTTCTTTAACTAAAGAATGACTTTACTACTTGTAGAAACGTATTATGATGTGCATGATTTCTTTTGAAACAACGTATTTTAAAAATTGAAGGGTTGTCAAAAAAAAAAAATGACACATGTCTGAGAATCATGTGAATTAACTAACATCGTAATATTGTTATTCTCAATGGAGTTCCCAACGCTGTGACAATGTTTAGGATGCCTTTCCAACACGACACTGAGAAATCGTCAGTTGACAAAGGTGCACGCAAAATGCATTCATAATCACTACGTACATTTTCACGAACCTATTTGGGGAGGTATCAAAATTATGAGTTTGCGAAAATTAAACTTATGTAGGTCTATTTACAGAAACATTTAATGCCTCGAAAGGGGGAATGAGGATTTTTAAACACCCGAATTTTACACAAACTATCCTTTTTAAAACCCTTTAAAAATTCGAGTAGCTTGATCGGGATGTTTATGGAGTGAATGTAGAACAAATCTGCACAAAGGAAAATGGGTTGGATTGAGTATAGACACATGCATGGTGTGTATATTTCAGATTTTAGTTATATTTTAAATCTTTATGTCTCAAATTATGAATGAATGAAAATTTTACCTTTCTAAGCATTTATTTAATTTTCGAAAATACGTTAAAAGATTTGGGTATTCATCAAATACATTTTAGGAAGATTTCGTCTTTTATCTATATTAATAAAAGAAAGTTTCGCTCTGTGTGTGCGCGTGTCTCTGTCTATCTGTTGGCGATGTCTAGTGAGATCTACCTCACGTAGAAGTGAAAATTTGGATGAGGATAGTAAAAGGCAGGTCCTGATGCAGCGAGGATTAGATTTTTAGTTTTTTAATAATTAGCCGAGATACTAGTTAAAAACTCATAAAAAAGCGATTTTTTTTGCAAAAGTCGGCAGACGTGCGCGCGCATACTCAATCCTTGTTTCACAGACCGCGTAGAAGGGAAGCAGAAAATGCTGATTTTTTTTTTTTTTGTCCGTTTGTCTTAACATTTATTGGTCGAACCGTTTGGTATATGGAAAGAAGATATATTCTTAAATTTCGTACTTTTACGTCTTAAATGCCGCAATCAGTTCGAAAAAAAATGGTATACTCTTCTAATTTTTTATTTCCCAAAAGGTTCGTTTTCTCAGTTGACTTTTTCTAGCTTTCGGCAACGGGCTGGATTTCAGAAGTACCGATTCACAAAAATACATATTTAAAGCTGAGACCTCCTTCTCTTCGACGGCGCAATTGTTTTTGAAAAATACGAATTTTAAGCCTTTCAAAAAAATTCGCGACTGCAGGTCATTTCCCGCTTTCTGAAGACGACCTTTTTTCTACGCTAAAGGTAACTAAACGTCGGTATTTTGACACAATCGTTTTAGAGCATCTCTGCAGACCGAATTTACATTACCTACAAAAATTTCGAAACGTTTGGACGACTAGAAGTATTAAAAAAAATAATAATCTCAGAAATTTTCGATGAAAAACTTAAATCGCGTAGGCTGTTTCGAAAAGGATCGACGCGAAAACAGAACAAATCAAATCAAAACAAAACAAAACAAAACAAAACAAAACAAAACAAAAATCACGAGAAGAAAACATATTTCTTTTACAACTAGTATCAATATTTTTTCACGAAATTTTTACATGGACTGCAAACCAGTTATATATATTTATAACAGATAAAAATTTATGAAAAAACAAGAAATGTCTTCTTACGAGCGCTTTTACCACTAAATATCAATATTTTTTCGCGAATCTTTCATTTAAAAATATAAATTCCTACAAAATCGTTTTAAAGATATAAAAACATACAAATTTGAGGTTTATTTAAGGTTATTATCACGGGTCCGGGCAACGCCGGGCGGGTTAGCTAGTAATTAATAAAACAAATCGGTGTTTGTAGGGGTTTGTGAAAAATTTACAACTCTATTAAAATAATTTTCTTAAAATAGTCTTTATTAGCATTTTCTAGAATTAGAAAATACACAAATATAATATCCTTACAATATAAATAAAGAAAATTTTCAGAACAGAAACTTTCCATTCCCTAACTTGCAACATAAAAAAAACTTATAATTAAAAAAGAAATTATCCATTAAAAAACATTTTTGCTGTGTACAACGATTAATTTTTTTGAGAGCTTTATAAAGTCAAGTATCTATAATTCATCCTAACTTGTATTATTACCAATCGATGTGTTAAATAAATGAATTTTGTAATGAGTTTTATTCATTGTAGTACCGTCGGGGCACAAATTTTAAGAAAACTATTGAAAACTTCAATAAACAAAACTAGGTCAATCCAGATCAACTTTCTCAGATTTCAGTGTCTTAACTGAGCGTATCAAAAGCGTATCAAAATCGTATGCAAAATACTCCTACATATTTATATGATAACGATAAGTTAAAAATTATTTATAAAAGAATATTCAAAATTATTGTAATTAAAAGTATTGTACCAAGTAAATAAATAAATAAATAAATGAATTGAAAACATCTTTCAATAATTTGCATGTGACGAACATAATCAATAACTTTCCATTTAAAAAGCAATTTCGAGAATGCGAAACGCTTATTACTTAACCAATTCTCTAATAGCGCAATAAAACATGACTTATACAAATGTTCCCGTCTAGACGTTGTATGATAACATAGAATTTACAGACATAAATTAGAAAATCCATTCCGGACAGTCTGACTCTAGTAAATTCATTGAAGCATTAATTCTAGATAATGCACCGAAGAGATTGTTCTGAATAAAATAGTCACAGACTAAGGAGTAAATGCTTTCCAAAATAAAATCTTCTACCGGAAATTCCTAGACTAAATTTTATTTCAGCAATAATTAATCCTAGTGAATAAGGAAGTCACAATTTCCTGTCGAAGAATGTGCCGAAATTAACTTTCTTTAAATATTTAATAGGTTGCCGGTTTTAAAAAATTAAATGAAAGGCTAAATTAAAAATACTTTTTCAATATAAGGGAGATAATTGCTTTTACTAATATTTAATTATAAGCGTGGAATTTAATTACGTTTTAGCGGGAAACACAATGCAATATAAAATTAAAGAATTTTTGTTGGCATTTGGCGAATGTTTCAATTAAAACGGAAATTCATATAAATTAGAAAAACAAATTAAAACTGAGAAAATATCTAATTCGGGGGAAAAAAAATTAAGATATTAAAAGTCAAGATAAGAAAGATATTCACATGAAGAATTATATCTGAAATTTTCAGTGTTATTCTCTTGGTATTAATTTAATAAAACCATGGAACAAACTTAAATTAAATTAAGGGAGATCCCAAAATACAATTCAGTTATTTTTCAAAGGCTACAATATGTATTATAAAATTAAGTTAGTTTCATCTTGAATATATATATATATATATATATAATATCATGTGTAAAATGAATACAAACTTTTCTGCTCGAATGAAGTGAGTGATTATTATGAAAAATGAAAATTATATGTCGTTGTTTTCTTTTGTCTTTATTTGATATAACGGATGGAAAATTTTTATGCATGAGAAGAAATATATATCCATGCAATATTATATTTATTTGCAGAAAAAAAATATGAAATTAACATTTTAAAAGTAAGGAAAATCATTTTTTCTGGCATGTCACACGGCGTGTTTGGTTTTTCACCAAAACTATTTGGTGCACAATACAAACATCTGCTGATTTTACAGATAAAGACTGTCAGCCAGGTTGCCAGTAAAAAAATGTTTATTATACGAAAAAATAATCTGTATTTATTATAAAATTTCTGTTAATTTAACGGATTTCGCTCCTAAAAAACAGTTTATAGATTTATTTCGGAAATAAAATCTGTATTTATTACGAACTTTCTGTTAATTTAACAGATTTTGCAGTAAATTAAACGGTTTGCAAATTTTCTTTGTAAAATAAACAGTTTGCTTTTACAGTGCATTCAGAAAATATTTCAGTTACCAACTATATTCATTGAAACTTAGAGATTTGTAGACTTTTATGATGTACATTTTTCTGGTTTTAATATATTCTGAATTATACAAATTTTAATTCAATAATATATTGTAACACACAAGAAAAATGTTCTTTTATACAGTATCAAATAAAATTGAAGAAAACATGAATGTTTTAACATTTTTTTTTTTTTAATCAAAACGTTATTTTTCTGGAAGTAATTTTCTGACATGTGCATACCAGTACATACTAGGATAGTGGCTCAAATGCCTGGAAAATGATATTTTATTATGGCAATTTTTTTATTTTGATATAAAACACCCACCAAACAGTTTGAAATAAATTAACCAAACATAAAAATTTTAGCTTAAATCTTTTAAAGCATTGCCAATTTTAAAAGTTTTTTAGTTTGAAATTGCTATTTTTCAAGAGAACCAAACAAATACATGACATGTAAAAACTACTCTAAAGCGAAACATATTTTGAAGATCACAGATAAACGGAAAAGTTAACATATAGCTGTTTTAAGACTTCGCGAAGGAATCCATTCTTTGGTTCAAAATCTGAAAAAGAAAAAGATGAAGTTTGATAAACATGTTATTGTATAAGCTAAAACAGCTGATATATGTGCTAAGGTTAAATGAACTGCACAGCATTATGTACTCATTTGAAAAAACGAAGGGTTTCCGAAAAATAAAGCTACAATGCCGCATACTCATTCATGAAGCTTTTAATTGATAAAATGTCCGTACAATTTACTTACTGGGTACAAACTTTTGTGTCCCACAGTCACAAAAGTATGCCACCTGTTGTCGAAATCACATTTAAACTTCGATTTTGATCTCATGATCGTCGTGGAAGTTTTGCCCTGAAAAATGTTTCTTCGGGTAAAGGAATAAGTGGTAGTCGCTGGGTGCAAGGTCAGAGATCACAGATGGCTTACATGTTCTGGGTTCTTCATGAACATTGGTCCTACCTCCAGAGAAAACACAACACCATTTCGTTACATTGTGTCGATTCATAATGTTCCCATAGACGGAAACAATGTCTTTGTGAATATCCGCTGGACGCTCACCTTCTGCATGAAGAAAACATATGACGGAACGTACTTCACATTTGGTGGGATTCTGAATTGACGCAGTCATTATAAACACGTGCT
Organism: Maratus michaelseni; assembly: GCA_963931845.1. Taxonomy (NCBI): domain Eukaryota; kingdom Metazoa; phylum Arthropoda; class Arachnida; order Araneae; family Salticidae; genus Maratus; species Maratus michaelseni. The sequence goes on along the minus strand of OZ007590.1, from coordinate 267,652,839 downwards.
ACACGAAACAGACTCACCGTTCGTATAACGAATGACTGCGAAGGAAAGGCCAAATGTTCAAGGTTACAATATGTGTTGCCAACGCGATCATTAAAACTTTGTCTTTCCTGCTGTCTCAGGTGTAGCTTTAGTTTTCGGAAACACATCGTATTTTATTCTGAATAAGGCAGTAGGAAGCGTGTATCTGTTGCTATTTGTCCCTTTTTACCTCTTTTAATTTTCACAGAAAAAACAATTCTTTTTGTTGTCGAACAATTTGGGATTCTTTTATGACTTCCAAAAAGAAGTATAAGTTGAATTTTGTAAGTTATTTGTACTTTTCTTTTCGTAATTTTTATACATCCTGTGTATAATTTTGTATGCATTCTGTATTAAAAATTTAAAACATCAGCACTGATCTATTACATTAAAATCTGACTGTCGTTTTGTATTTCACAACTCCTCTTCCTAGAATACGTAACGCAGAACCATGAAAATAATATCACACTGTAAAAAAACGGCAAAAATTACGGAAAAATTTGCTGTCATTTTATGCACCCAAATTGCCAGCATTTTTTACTGTAAAATTTAGCATGATTACAGTCATTTGTATAATAAAATTAGAATTATTGTAGAGATTTTACTGTAAAATTCCAAAAACAAAAGTTTTAAGGCACATTTTGCTGTTAATTTACAGTAAATAATGCTGGCAATTTGGGTTCATAAACTTACAGAACATTTTGCTGCACATTTTGCCGTTTTTTCTTGAAGGATAACTGCAGTTATCCGCATGGATCCGAAGATGTCATATAAGCTTCCAGAATTTGAAAATTTGAATTAGTTTTCAAGATATTATTATTTTTTTAAAACTTTAAACGAAGCTCCCCTAAAGATGACAACAAAATTATAATTTCATTTTTGTGAAAAAAAGGTAAATAAGGGGATATTGTCTGCTACCCGAAATGGTGAACAAATATCTTTATTTTTATTTGAATAAACTGATTTAAAGATTTTTTAGTTACATTTGTTTTTTAGTTTACATTCTCTTTTTAAAAAAAAATGTAATGTAAAGAATATTCATATGAATTACTTCCACATTTAATAAAATTATAATCAAAACGCTGAAAGCTTTTACTATTATTGATACGTATGAAATAACATTTTCTGAATTTGTTTAAAATTTAAATGAATAGACTAGGATAGAATATGGAGTTTTGAGCACGAGTCTGAACTTTACGTACAGGACATATGCTCAGATTAAAAATTTTTGTTTGAAACATAGCAACTCACACTACAGAACGTGACGATACTCGCCTGGACGAATTATCTTATTAGTCGAATTATACGAGGGAAAGTCATTATGTAAGTCACAAAAGATAATTAAACAATAATTTATAATGATATTCACTTCAAAACTATTTTTATTTATCAACATATTCTCCACCAATGTTTATGCACTTATAACCCCGTTTTATCAGTGCCCCATCACCAGCTGCATAACATTGTTTGGGTTACTGTCTCAGCCACATTAGGACTTCAAGTTGAATCTTTTCACCATCTGTGAACATCATCTTGCTTCCAAAATGTTTTTTTAGTGGATTAAACAGATGAAAATAAATCGCTTGGGGATAAGTCGAAGCTGTATGGTGGATGTTGAAGAAGTTTCCAACCAAACTTTTGAACTGTCTCCTGTGTTTAACTTGAAGTCCTAATGTGGCTGAGACAGCAACCCAAAGAATGATATGCAGCTGTCGTTGGGGCGCAGATAAAACGGTGATGTAAGTGCGTAAATATTGGTGGAGAATATGTTGATAAATAAAAATAGGTTTCAAGTGAATATCATTGTAAGTTATTGTTTAATTATCTTTTGTGACTTACTTAATGACTTACCCTCGTATAAGTAAAAAAAAAAAAAAAAAAAAAAAAAAAAACATTAGCTTGGCAATAATAGTAAGCCCTCCAAGTTTTTATCCAAAATCGTCTCGATTAAAAGAATTTTATTGCCCGTATTTTTGCCATTTTCTTATAAAGGTATAGTCCAGTAGAAATAGCGCAAAAAAGGGCCTTGCCTTACAAAAATTCGGGTAGTTCTGATTTTTGGGTATGCTGTAAAGGTTGACCCTCTAATAAAAAAACCAAGTTTTCGACCTTCTAGACCTTGTGCGTTTTTTACAATATTGAAAAAACCAATTATTTTTCGGCACTTTTTTCAATTTTTCTTAAATAACTCAATTTTAGTGCATTTTACAGAAAAAAGCACTTTCACTATTTTGTAGAGCATAAAATTCTCTACAACATGCAGTATTCAGGTTTGTAAATTGTCCAAATAGGGGGTAAGATACGGAGCCGGGAAAATAGGGTAAAATTTGCAAAAAATGCAAAAATTCACTATAAACGTTAGTTTTTGCTTAATAACCCACTTTTAGTGCATTTTAGAAACAAAATTGTCATAATCAACTTTTTAGAGCATGAGATAGTCGATAGTTTCATTTATTATAGTTTGACCGTCTAATAAAAAAACCAAGTTTTCGAAGTATCTGAGACGATGGTATCATTACCAGGGGCAAGCAGCAGAAAAAGGAAACATATATGACAAAGTGACTATACTTTCTATATATTTGGTGATTAAATTCTTGTACATTCTGTAATTAATTAACCGCATCGTGTTTTCAATATCAAAAATAAAAGCTCGTTTTTTAAATTAATAACTTGTTAGGCAGTATTTTCCTGTTTTCACCCAAAATCTTTTTGCTGTGATTTTAAAGGTTTATTACAAATAATTAATTTTATAATAAATGAAACTATCGACTATCTCATGCTCTAAAAAGTAAATTATGACAATTTTGTTTCTAAAATGCACTAAAAGTGGGTTATTAAGCAAACACTAACGTCATTTGTGGATTTTTACATTTTTTTTCCAAATTTAACCCTATTTTCCCGGCTCCGTATCTTACCCCCTATTTGGACAATTTACAAACATGAATACTGCATGTTGTAGATAATTTTATGCTCTACTAAATAATAAAAGTGTTTTTGTCTCTAAAACGCACAAAAGTAGGTTATTAAGCAACAACTAACGTTTTTAGTGGATTTTTGCAAATTTTACCCTATTTTCCCGGCTCCGTATCTTACCCCCTATTTGGACAATTTACAAATCTGAATACTGCATGTTGTAGAAAATTTTACGCTCTATAAAATGGTGAAAGAGCTTTTTCTGTAAAATGCACTAAAAATAAGAAAAATCACAAAAAGTGCCGAAAAATATTGTTTTTTTTTTCAATATTGTGAAAAACGCACAAGGTCTAGAAGGTCGAAAACTTGGTTTTTTTATTAGAGGGTCAACCTATAATAAATGAAACTATCGACTATCTCATGCTCTAAAAAGTTGATTATGACAATTTTGTTTCTAAAATGTACTAAAAGTGGGTTATTAAGCAAAAACTAACGTCATTTGTAGATTTTTACATTTTTTCCAAATTTAACCCTTTTTCCGGCGCCGTATCTTACCCCCTATTTGGACAATTTACAAATATGAATACTGCATGTTGTAGAGAATTTTATGCTCTATAAAATGTTGAAAGTGCTTTTGTCTCTAAAACGCACTAAAAGTAGGTTATTAAGCAAAAACTAACGTCATTTGTAGATTTTTACATTTTTTCCAAATTTAACCCTATTTTCCCGGCTCCGTATCTTACCCTCTATTTGGTCAATTTACAAACATGAATACTGCATGTTGTAGAGAATTTTATGTTCTACAAAATGTTGAAACTGCTTTTGTCTCTAAGACGCACTAAAAGTAGGTTATTAAGCAAAAACTAACGTCTTTAGTGGATTTTTGCATTTTTTGCAATTTTTACCCTATTTTTCCGGTTCCGTATCTTATCCCCTATTTGGACAGTTTACAAACCTGAATACTGCATGTTGTAGAGAATTTTATGCTCTACAAAATGGTAACAGTGCTTTTTTCTGTAAAAGGAACTAAAATTGAGTTATTTAAGAAAAATCGAAAAAAGTGCCGAAAAATATTGGTTTTTTCAATATTGTGAAAAACGCACAAGGTCTAGAAGGTCGAAAACTTGGTTTTTTTATTAGAGGGTCAACCTTTACAACATACCCAAAAATCAGCACTACCCGAATTTTTGTAAGGTAAAATGCTATTTCTACTGGACTATTACTGCTATAATTGCGTCAAAATAACACAATTGCAAAATGAAATTTTCGTAATTTTCAGTTCATTTACATTGTAAGTAGAAATAAGAAATTTAACAAAATTAATATTATAAAAAATCGAAACTGTCTCTGAAAATCCATGTTACACAGTTCAGGAGCTATCACACAGAATAAGTATTTCAAAAAGTACAGTGTATGATCATTTGATAGCTACTTTTAACAGGTCCTGCTTTACAGATGGTGATGGTCGTCCAGAGTGGGCATCATTTTCCAGGCTGAAATTTCCGAGCTTAAATTTTTCAAACCACCTTCGAACTGCGTCATCTGAAACAGCACTTTGTCCATATACAGATTTTACGAGCAGTCGGACTAGCTTTTACTTTTCTTGAAATAAAAGAACATAATTGACGAAATTGGATTGTTTGGTTCTCCATTCTTAGCACTGCACTGAAACAAAAATTATGCTACAACCCGAGCAAGAATTATGCAACGCTAGAAAAAAAGACTGAATGTACATATCTGGGTCATTCAAGATCACTCCTTATCAGCAGTAGCAAAATATAAGTAAGAAACCGCGTTTCGCTTTGAAAAACCGCTGAACTTTTCGGATAACCCGATAAATTAAAAAAGTTTTTTTTTAAAAATATGAATTTGGAGTTGGTCTTTGAAGAAATTTCTTCAAGGCATACTTAAGAAATTTATCGCCGTGTTTAATAGGCGCTTTTAACTTATTGCGAAAACTATTGCTGTTTAACTTAAAACTTATATTCTTTTAAAAATAAAATTTTCCGTAACATATTTTTTAAACATTTTATAGTTTTTTAAATCATATAAAAATTAAATTTAAAAAACTTTCTAGTTTTTATCCTTTATTTAGGAATGATAATATAATTTTTAACTACACCCCCCTCCCCTTTGTTGTTTGTAAATTTAGGCTGTTATTAGCAAGTTTTGGAATTAATCAATCTGCATAAATTTAATCTGAATGTAATTGAAATATATGTTTTATACAGAACTAGCGGCCCTCCCTCGCTTTGCTTCGGGTTAACCTTGAAAACCTTCATCTCTTTGTGTTTTCTGTAGACCTTTTTAATGTGTACAATAATTAGTACATTATTTTGATAAATCTTGTAGGGTTCAGCCTGCGTTTGCAATGTATAAGCGGAAAAAATGAAATTATTTACGACATCACATTAAAAACCTCAAAAATAACAGTATTTCTCCACTATTTAATGGATATACATATAAACCTTCCTCTTGAATCACTCTATCTATTAAAAAAAACCGCATCAAAATCCGTTGCGTAGTTTTAAAGATTTAAGCGTACATAGGGATATAGGGACAGAAAAAGCGACTTTGTTTTATACTATGTAGTGACTGTATAGGGTGTTTTTTCTTATCGCTGTCGAATAGCTAATTACCAAACCGTTAGATATAGTTCTAGTTGCAAAAAATGTTTGAAATTTTGTAATTTATCATATGGAAAGCCATTTACGTCAAAATATTTATTTTTGTAGCAGTTACAAAATTTAAATTTTTGTACGGTCCCTGGATCCTATAAGTCAGGGCTGTATGGAGGATGTTTAGCCCGACCATGGAGACCTTTGAAGGTTTTCTTGGCGCCCTTTCGGAGGTTTCCTGTTACTCACATCATTTTAAACAATGAAAATACATTTTAAAGAATTATTTTTTTAAAACCAATAATATTTACATTTTTAAAACTATATATGCGACTACGGTATCTGTCTTCTTCCCTTATAAAACTTTCTAAAGCTACGCCCTCTTTCATAAAAATGTAATTCTAAAATTATTATGATTTATGTTTTTTTCTACAAATAACTACAATTTTCTACAATAACAGTTTTTAAACAGAGATCCTGAATTGTAGGGGTCTTATAGCTATCAATGTGGTGTACGCTATGTGTATCGTATAAGACGAATGTGTATCGCTACCACTACTAAAGTGAGATAATATTCTTGCAGTTTTCTAGTCATACAAATAATGGCGCCTTTCAATGTTTATCAACAGCTGAAGTGCGCCCTTTCTCAGTGAAAGGTTGGACAGGCCTGCTATAAGTTAAAGAAGTTTTCTCCACGCTCTATAACAAGTGAAATAGCAAATACTTATCTAATTATCATATTTTGGTTTTTATAAATTTTCAGTGCCACTAAAAACACGTTTTTTGTTTTAGTAAATGCTGAAATTTCATAAAATTCAAAGTATCGGTGAGTTGTCGTAAAAGAATGGACTTTTTATTGTTTTACTTGAAACAGAGAGAAAGTTTTCTTCATATAACTTATAGAATCGAAGGACTGTATAAAAATTTTAATTTCGTAACTTTTATACAAAAATAACTCTTTTGACGTAAATGTTTTTTGATACGATAACGAACAACATTTGAAACATTTTTGCAATTGGACCTGCATCTATAAAACTAATGATTTATTTAGGAATTAGCAATTGGACAACGATAACAATGAACACTCTACATACAAATATTACTAATTTATTGTTATAAATATAACATCAATAAATTTTACCACAAACAATGAAAATTGCTAAAATAATAATTCTCGTGATCTTTTGTTGAGATCTAAAAATGTAATTTGAGGTTCTTTTCCTAGTATTAAAACGAATCCTTTAAAAATGAAACACATTAACTGATATTATTCTGTTTTAAAGAATAACACAGATGAGCTTCTTTAAAGTTCAAAACATAATATAAGAGGATATTGATGCTATTATATTTTCCGCGTCGAATGATATCATTGAGTTTGATAATAAAAGCATTTTCAAAAGCGAGCTTAAAAAAAAAAATGATTTGAAATGTTACAAAATATCTTCTGAATTGCATTTATTACATCATCAAAAGGAATTTTGACATTACTGGAAGATACTAATTTTCCGTTTCAAAAACAAAGAACAAGAATGTTAAAATATTCTAGTTGAAAGCAATTATGTCATTGGAATTTTGCTCGCTGCTTAATATATTGAAGACAGCTAACTGGTTTGTTAGAATAACTCATTCTTAAAATATTCGGTGATAAAAGCGTATAGTTGCTAAGCGTGAGTTTACATAAGTATGTGTGGAAAAATGGAAAAATTACTTACAGAAGCATGTAAATTTCCGAAATGTTCACACTATAGACAATATGAGTTACTCGTAAAAGAAATGTTTTATTTTAGCTTATAAAATATTTCGAAAAAATGAAAACAGTATGAAAAGCAATTTAAATCATTATGCAAATTATAACATAGATTCACTGAAAACGTTAGTATAAAAAATATTCTGCATCAATTCTTCTGAAGGCAGAATTTCTCTAATCACAGCAGCCGCGTTTTCGTTATTTTGTGAGAAAAGCTTCACAAACAATGGCTTTGTCTATCTAGGATGCTACTAGTCAGCATCAGTGACATTCAAGCTCTTGCTGTGCATAGCCTAGTATCTAACTTTTAAGGAATTCGTCATTTACATAGATTAAGGCTTCGTTTATACCAAATCACGTTTCATAAGATATTACAGTCCTGTCTTCTGACAATTTTAAAAAGGTACATCTTAAGGGAATTATCTGAAGTTTCTATGGTAGAAATTACATGACTCTATGGTCTACACAATGCTCTGTACAGTCCTCTGACTTAGAGAAATTTAAATTTGACTAGCCTGTTAGTTTGCAAATATTTGCAAAAATGGCTTAAACCTTTTTTTTTTGTGTGTACTTTTGTACACACACACACACAGAAAAGGTTTAAGCCATTTTTCCGAAAGCAGTATATTTAATTCATATAAAAGTAAGAAATGCTATACAAATGCAAAATTAAATTAGATTCTAAGAAGATGGATATTTTTTTCAAAATTTGTAAAGTAACTTTTGTGCACCTAAAATTTATAACATCTTTAGCTCACGATAAAATAAAAGAACATATTTTTATATAGCTTATCTTCTTTTAATCTAAAACTAATCAGACTAAAATGAACATACAGAATTATACAATTATCAATATACGGTATATTAAAAAAAAATCCCAAATTTTAAAATAAAAATGTTAGTGACTTAAAAATAAAAATAGACTAAAGTCATTTATTTTGTAGCTCTGAATTGTTTTTTTCTACGTTCTGCCTTCTAAAAATAAATGGACAAATTCTTCTTCTTACTATTACAAAAGACATTATATAATTTTCAAAGACTACAATATCTTTATTATTCATGAAAATATATATTACGCTTTGAGAATACTTCTGAAACTATTTTTTTTAAATACTATATAAGACAATCTATAACAGACACTAATTAGAAAAGTTTTAAAAAAGATATATTCAAAAACGAACAATATCCTCACTTCAGTTTTAAAAAGATATTACACAGCAAAAAAAAAAAAAAAATAAAAAAAAATGTTGATTTTATGGTATAATACTGGTTTCCCAGCTGTCAGTATTATACCGTAAAATTAACAGTAATAAACAGTTTCTCAGCTGCCAGTATTATACCGTAAAATTAACAGTAATAAACAGCAAAATAAGCAGTAATACACTGCCGCGTATGCACAGTAGCATATTACTGCTAATTTTACTGTTTATTACTGTTAATTTTACGGTATAATACTGGCAGCTGGAAAGCCAGTATTATACCGTAAAATCAACAATTTTGTTTTGCAGTGTACGCCTTGAGAATACTTTGAAACTATTTAAAAAATACTTAATAAGACAATATATCGCAAGAACTAACAGGAAAATTTCAAAGAGATCAATTCGAAACCTGTAGTATCCTTACATTATTTATGAAAAGATAATTTGAGAACACTTTGAAATTACCCTTTTAAGTGCTAAATAAGACAGTTTATGATAAGGAGCTAATAAAGAAAATTTCAAATTCAAAACTCACAATATCCCTACTTTATTCGATTACGCTCTGAGAATACTTCTGAAACTATTTTTTAAATACTATATAAAACAATATATGACATGAATTAACAAGGGAAATTTCAAAGAGAACTGGTATATTCAAATAATTGACGTATTCATATCCTACAATAGCCTTACTTTATTTATGAAAAGACATTACGCTTTCAGAATAACTTCTGAAACTACTTTTTTTTTTTTTTTTAAATTCTAAGTAAGGCAATCTATGGCAGAAACTAACAAGAACATTTTCAAAGGGATATATTCTAAACTTACAATATCCTTACTTTATTTATGAAAAGACATTACGCTTTGATACTACTTTTGAAACTATTTTTAAAAATACTAAATAAGACAATATATGACATGAACTAACAAGGAAAATTATTTTATCTCGTTTAATTATAAAGTAGACGGGAAACTAGATAAACTGTAACATTTTATGTTTTTATAATAGGCACCTGTTTAGAAGATAATCATTAGCCATTTCTTACAGCACCGTGGAAACACTAAAAATGTGACACGTGCCAATTTCTTCTCTTTATTTCGAATTGTTTCTTTGAATTCAACTTCAAAAGCTTCTTATTCCAAGGCTGTCTCCAAACAATTCGTCTTCTATTAGCCAGATCTTCAAAAGAAAACTTGATATTTTTAACAGTTTGTTAAGTTCTTTCAAAAGAATAAAAAAAAGAACCGACTAAAAGAAAAGCGATTTCACTGGCCGAATTCGGCGTACTTAATGAAACGCTAAAGTGAGTGTATAAAGTTAATTACTATTGCAGTTAGCTTATTTTTTTTTCCTTCTTCCAAATAAAATTGAACTCTAAAAGATTAAAAGTATCTGCAGCCTTTTCTTTCTCTTACAACATCTTATTAAATGCTCATTTAAACTCTAAGTTGTAATTAATTAATTTAGCTTTTCTGATTACAATATAACAATTATATCCTAATTAGAGAAATTTAAAAAGTTTCAATTGACTCCGATTTTTCTTCTTTTTATGGCTAAAATAATTTCACAAAAGAATGCCAGTATACTAAGTAAAAAAAAAAAAAAAAAATGTTTTATTGCTAAGAATATATTTTCTAAAAAAAAAAAAAAAAAAAAAAAAGACGCACGAATAAAGTAAAGCCGAAGGTCTTTGAATTTAAGGAGAATTTTTCAATAAACTATGTATTGTCCACTTAAAAACAATAAGCGGCGATGCAGAACGTTACGAAATTTTTGTGTACTTTTAAAATTAGAGTCGAGTTTTTGATTTGATTTCAAGGAGAGGAAGGGGGAGGGTTGAGACTTATAGCGACATGATTGTAGTCCCTAATAATCCACAACTAGAGCACCCAAAATCTTTACACGAGCAAAAATTACGCGCCTCACTTGGTGGTGGTGGTGGTTGTGGTTGTGGTGGTGCCGGTGATGGTTGTACCACCTGGTGGTGGTGGTTGTGGTAATGTCTTTTGGCAGGGGCTGGAAAGCATTCGAAGCTAGTTGGAGTGAATTTTGTATTCAGGAAAATATAGCACATAATCCGGTACAAATGCGAAATGGCACGCAACAACATAAATCCGACATCCTGGAAATGTTTTCGGAAGTAAAGGACTCACCACACATAAGTAAAGATAAGCTCATTTGAAGACATCTGGTATTTTATTAAGAGTACATTTTCGTTTATCCACATTTGCTGGAGTCGAATATTATTTTCATACAGGGTGACAGATTTCCAGGGGAGATCATAGAAATAATCTTTTTTAGAAAACAGGTGAAGATGAAAGTCTTTCACGGAGATATCTTACTGTGATGCCCTATGGAAAAGTCTTACGGAGAAATTTTACGAAGAAATTTAACGGGTGGAATCCTACGGGTGGACCCGGGGCAACGTTGTAGTCGCTGAACTTAGTTGTTAAGAGCTGAAGTCACGATAAATGATGCATAAGCACCAGTTACGAATTCTTGCCAGATGAATGTTAGATATGAAACACACAAAAGAACGAAAACACACACTGTTCTAGAGTCGGGAATTAATGATGATTCATGGGTAAATGTTTCTTTCAAAACTATTTTCAAAATTATTTCCGTTTATTATTTCATTTTATACATGGTCAGTCCTCGAACAAGTCAAAGAGAGACCCAGAGCCTGGTATTCATTCAGTGACCCCTTCCTGTACTGTCACAAGACATTAAAATTTGTTTATGCTTTAGAATATATATGGGCTAAGATCTCATAAGTGTGAATTTTGACTGCTGATTTTCTGCTGATATCTGATTTTTATAAGTCACATATTATGCTCAATTTGAATTTTTAATAGTCACTGATCTATTGCAGAATAATAATTAGTAGATGGGCACAAACTTTATTGAAAAATAAATATGATATGGCAGTTTTTATAAACAAAACACAAACTGAAAGAGGCAGAAGTGATAGGAGGGACATTTTTTGAAATTTTGCCACTTTACTTAAAAAATAACATTTTTGGAATGTTGTATACACTATTTTCAAAGACATGTCAAACCTACGAATAAATGGATAGATATTGCTTAATGTATAAATATCAATATTTAAATTAACAATGGATTCAGTAGTGACGGTTAATAAAGGTACGCTTACCTTTTCCCCATTCTTTTCATTCCAGTAAATCTTTTTTATGAACAAACAACAAGCAATAGCGACTTTTTAAGAACAACATGTGCTCCGCTACTGAAAACAATACTGAAAACAACGGAATACTGCCATCTGGTGGAAATATGAGGAAAATAATACACCGGGATAGTAGTGACGGAAAAAGTGAGGGACACAACTACAATATCCTTATGTTATGAAAATATATTACGCTTTGAGAATACTTATACAGCACTTTTTAAGTACTAAATAAGACAATTTATGATAAGGAACTAATGAGAAAAATTTTAACGAGCGCTTAAAGGGTTCCGTACATTAAATTTATCAATTACTATTTATTAATTAATAAACTCCTTCTACCCCTAATTTCGTCATAATTTTAGTTTCAGTCGATTCATGTTTTTGTAGTACATTTTACAGGATATCTCTGAAAATGTAATACCTAAAATTAAAAAAAATATATTTTTGAGTTCGGTGCTTCGAGATCTTTCGAACCATACCCTTCACGATATATAAAAAAGAAAAAAAATCGAGTAACTTAATTAAAATCTCGGTTAATTACCGAAATGTATTTTGGAAAATCATTATCAACTATCCTTGGATGATTCTGCGTCGATAAGTACTTTGAGCACTCCTAAACTCCTCCGCTAACCACCCGAAAGTTTGAGAAAAGTAAAGTTTGTGTGTAACGAAAAAATGCGTTTTTCTCAAAAAGTATGTGACCTAAGAAAATCCTAAGAAGGTTCCCGCAAGGTTTAAATAAATTCCTCTTACTCCTAATTTTTTCATAATTTTAGTTACAATATATTCGGAAATAGAGGGAGGGGAACATATTATTGCAGTGCATTTTCGACGATACCTCTGAAAATAATATAACAGGGTGAGACCCCCAGTTATTGACACCTAACCAGTAACTGACACTACAGCAGAAATCTAACTCAAATAAGCATTTTCTTGTAAAATTCTGCAAAGTAATGTCATCAAGGGGTAACTTACTATTTGTCGTAACTGTTATAACTTATTTTTCAGCAATTGTTTTTTTTTAAAGAGATGGTGTCAGTTACTGGAGATATTGACCATATTTATGACAAAAATTAAATTTTAGTAATAAAACGTATAATTTTTCAAAATTTTGTTAACAATAATGTTTTAATGCATCTTTAACTATACTTTCCAAAACAAATATAAGTATAAAATATATTTAAAACTTTGTAATAGTGATTTGAATAAGAAAAAATCCTTAAAGTGTCAATTACTGGGCGTTTCACCCTACCTAAAATTAAAACAACAATATCTTTGAGTTCGATGTTACGAGATCTTTCACACGATAACCCACACAATATAGAAAAAAAAAGTTTTTTTGAAGTAACTTAACTAGCCCCTCTAAATTTTTCCTAAACATATTTGTGTATGTCTAATAATCTGAAAACATGTAGGTCAATAGGCTTTATAATTTTCCCGTTTGAACTTTCCACGTTGCAAAGTTTACGGGAAAAACGACTGGGACAGACCGACAGATACACGAGTGATCCTATAACGTTCCGTTTTTATTTTTTAAGTACGGTTCCCTAAAAATGTATTTAAAATTAAAACTTTACAACGTGAGAGCGTTAAAGGCTTAAAAAAGACATTTTCTAAGATAAAGCTCTAACTTTAAGAAATGCATGCAATCATGATGAGAATTTCAAACACTGTATATTTCGTTTAAAGTAATGCTTTTAAAATCTTTTTTTCTTTCGGGGAAAGTTATGCATTTAAAAATGAAAATCACCTCATGAATTGTGTCATAAAGCTGCCAAGTTAGATATGAAAATAGGGATAATTAAAACTCGAAAATTGTGTCGTTTGAAGATTTGGGAACCTATAATTTTAAAATGACGGAACGCTTCTATCAATAAAATGTAACGTTATAATCTCACATTTTACGCTCTAGCCCACTAGTTTTGATAAAATGTAACGCCTCGCTCTCCAATCCCCATTAAAACCACGCAGGCTCTAAAAACATGGTAATTTGCTCTGTTTTAAGAGATTACCCGAAGCTGGAAGATTGGGTGATATTATCACTACTAATGACGATATTCTATAATTGGGTTGACATTAATTTCCCTTTGACTGATGGATTTTTTGGTTCCCAAGGCCTCATTTACTGCTGTCGCGACAAGTGACGGCTGTTTCTGCGATTAAATAAAACCGATTAAACATTTGAAAATCAGCTTGTATAAAATGGTTAAGTAAAAAATGTCGCTGCCTAGCAGGACTTTTATAATGACTCTATAAGAAAATTGTTTTAAATGTATCACTTTAGATATGACGTAATTTTCGCCATTAACTGCTTTTTGCACATAATAATTAATTTATTTTTTTAAAGTTTTTTTTTTTTTTTTTTTTTTTTTTTTTTTTTTTTTTTTAAATATTTGCGTGAAATATATTTTTTACTTGAAAAGTGTTTGCAAATATTATTACTTGGGATTTTTAAAATCTGGCAATAGTAGATAAAAACGGCTATTTCAAACTATGAATTAAATCTCTATTTAGAAAATGAAATTGTGTGCATAAGTGTAACTAAAAGGCTATCTTTGTGCCAAATTTGGCAGCTCTGAACACTATCGTTTCTCTAAAGCACAGCTAAGAAATTATTATATGTGTTATTTTACTATATGAGCGGAATGATTACTTTATATACTTTATTTATTTATTTATTTTAGTGAACGAGAAGTTTTTTATTTATTTCATTCCAGTACACTGAATGTCAATTTGCAGAACTTGCATGTGGACACACAAAATTTTTTATCGTAAAGCGAATTCTCGAAGATTTTTTCGCCTGCCAGTCAGACATTTTGTCTTTATAGTTATTTCTTGTATATTTGTTCTTATTGTGTTATTAATAAAACATCCTAACAGATGCAAAGCGATCAGCTTGACATTGATGGCTGCTGTGTGTCCCAATTTTATAAAACTAAAAGACTATGACATAGAACAGAGCTTTTCCACCTTTTGTTTTTTATATCACGGCATATAAATGCATAAATATATAAATGCATAAATGCATAATTATACTTTCCGAAGCATACTTAAATTATTATGATAAATAAAGGATGAAAGGAATACATTTTTTTTCATTTTATTTGTACACGCGAACCAAATGAACCACCACAGCTGATAAAAGCATAATTTCCATTAAATTGTATTTAAAAAACAACAATTATTACAAAAAACTTTTCGTATTTTTCTCTTTATTATGAACAATATTTAATTAGGTATCTGAGCTTCATATTTTTAGAATATCTGCTTTGCAAGAACGAATATTCATATAAGCGTGCTCGTGAATTTTACATCAAGAAGGCAGGCTGAATTTCTTTAAAATTTACGTGTAATAGATCTAAAGTTTGTAAAATTTGTTAAAATTTTTTTAATCCAATTTACATTAGATAAAATTCATTACTTAAATTCTATTATATCTCTAACTCTTTTTCTTCTAGCGCAATAATTTTTCTTATAAAGTATAAATATTATATGAAGATTACTTTCCCACTTACTCTTATTAAAAGTCTTTAAACACTGAAGTAAACCGATACGAAATTCTACTTTGTTACACTAAATCTCACCAAAAATAAAATAACGTAGTTTAAGTATGTAGAGTTGAAAAATATAATTAAAAAATATATATACTTTTATTACTTCATAAAATCTTGACAGAATGTGTGTTATTTCGTGGCTCACCTGGATTCCCTTCACGGCTCATCGGCTGAAAACTCCTGCAATAAAGGAATCTTTTATATGACAATATATACAACTATTTTTGCAATACGAGATTATTCAATACTGCCATTGATAAACAACATTTAATAAAGAAAATTACGAAGTAAGTAGAGTTAAAAAATATACTTCTATTACTTCATAAAATCTTGATAGAATGTGTGTTATTTCGTGGCTCACCTGGATTCCCTTCACGGCTCATCAGCTGAAAACTCCTGCAATAAAGGAATCTTTTATATAACAATATATACAACTATTTTTGCAATACGAGATTATTCAATACTGCCATTGATAAACAACATTTAATAATTACGAAGTAAGTAGAGTTAAAAAATATACTTCTATTACTTCATAAAATCTTGATAGAATGTGTGTTATTTCGTGGCACACCTGGTTTTTTTTACGGCTCATCGGTTGAAAACCACTGCAATAAAGGAGAAATTTATATGGTAATATCCGCAACTATTTCTGCAATATTGTACTATTCCATACTGCCATTGATAAACAAAACTTAATAAAGAAAATTACGAAGTAAGTAGAGTTAAAAAATATATTTCTATTACTTCATAAAATCTTGATAGAATGTATGTTATTTCGTGGCACACCTGGGTTTTTTTTACGGCTCATCGGTTGAAAACCGCTACAATAAAGGAGAAATTTATATGGTAATATGCGCAACTATTTTTGCAATATTATACTGTTCCACACTGCCATTGATAAACAAAACTTAATAATGAAAATTACGAAGTAAGTAGAGTTAAAATATATACTTCTATTACTTCATAAAATCTTGATAGAATGTGTGTTATTTCGTGGCACACCTGGGTTTTTTTCACGGCTCATCGGTTGAAAACCACTGCAATAAAGGATAAATTTATATGGTAATATGCGCAACTATTTCTGCAATATTATACTATTCCATACTGCCATTGCTAAACAAAACTTAATAATGAAAATTACGAAGTAAGTAGAGTTAAAAAATATGCTTCTATTACTTCATAAAATCTTGATAGAATGTGTGTTATTTCGTGGCACACCTGGGTTTTTTTCACGGCTCATCGGTTAAAAATCCCTTCAATAAAAGACTCATTTATATGGTAATATGCACAACTATTTCTGAAAGACTAGAGTGTTCCATACTGCCATTGATATACAAAATGTAATAATACTATTTCATTCATATATCATACTGATAGCGTATTATTGCATTATGTCATTGCTTCATTAAATATGAAACATTTTCTAGATTTGATTAAGGTAAAGCTAGGAGAGTCTGCGCACAATTCAAAAGAATAACAATAAAAAATCTAAATATTAATTTTTTGCTAAACTATCTATGAATAATTTTTACTTCATTTGTTTTTTATGCATTTCCATTGCTATTGTGTTGTTATGTTGCAAGTTAATAGAACAGTTGTAATAAAACGAAGAAAGTTACTTTGCGCAATCTGTCCTTACAGGGTTGGTGTGATTGCGCACATGGGTAGGAGAGATTGTTACTAATAATAACTACAGTTAAATTGTTAACAATAATAATTATACTTAAATGACATTGTTGTAACGTTTTTGTGAAAAAATATTATTGTATTAGGAGTGAATTTTTCAACCTAATGATTAAAGAATCAGAAAAAGGAATAATTTTATAAAAGATTAAAAAATTGTAATTAAAGGAAAGAAAATTAAAGAATCAGAAAAAGCAAGTCCAGATAAGATTACAAAATAACATTAAGTTACTTGATAACACGTTTAACTTAAAATTAGTCCCTTTTCATTTTTCATTTTTTATGCAAATTTACCAATAAGCTGCGTAATCTCTCCTAGCATGGAAACTAATGGGAACAATGCGCCATCTCTCCTAAGTAGCAGATGTGCAAACTCTCCAATTTCGGTAGGAGAGATTGCGCGGCCTTTTATTTAAACATGGCCGCTACTAAAACGAACCGTTGATGTTCACACTGTTAGTCCAGATTAGTAGCTTATGAGAAATCGTTTAAGTTTAAAATATTTTGTACTACTGACATTGTTTAGAAATTCTGATGAATAGCTATGAAAATTCAAGCACTTATTTTGGGAAAACAAAACAAAATAGCAATGCTTTATCTTAGACGCTCAAAACAATCAACGTGCACTTTCACGTAGACACTCCACTACTGCTGTTGTACAACTGCCTGGAGTTG
The DNA here is from genome assembly GCA_963931845.1 of Maratus michaelseni. Lineage (NCBI taxonomy): Eukaryota > Metazoa > Arthropoda > Arachnida > Araneae > Salticidae > Maratus > Maratus michaelseni. The sequence continues at coordinate 267,635,244 of OZ007590.1, read as the reverse complement.
CTGCGCGCTCACTCTATTCCTTCCCCCCGAAAATCTATGTGCGCAATTTCTACAACCGCGCCATCTCTCTTGACTTTACTTTCATAGATTAAAAAAATAAAATAATACGAATTTTTAGATTATTACCGAATATTCCGACGTATAACGCGAACCTAAAATTTGAGACTACATTTTTCTATTTTTAGGTATATTCACCGTATTACGTCCATCTCCTTCTTTGCCATGAAATTTTCATCAAACATCTAGCAAAAATCCAACAAAGAACATTAAAAAGCATAACAACTAATACGTTTTTTCATGTATTCCGATAGCCAACATTATTAAGCTCACACAGTTTCAAACGTAGAAATCTCAATTTTTGTGTTCAACTCTCCCCCCTACCCCTTAATTTTTATAACAGCGTGTTACGCGCACTTGTAAATTTCTATCACTTTTCTGGTATTAGAACACAGAAAAAAATGAAACCCAATGTGGGTCGAAATATTCTTAGGTATGTGTCAAATTTGGCCATGCCTGTTTCGGTTACCACTGTGTATCAATTTTGGACACTGTTAAATACCCATTAAAAAAAAAAAAAAAATCTAAGAATCTTTTGACCCAAATTTGGTTATATTTTTTTCTGTGAAGTGCGCGTTATATACAGGAATATACGGTAATTAAAGTAAAATAATTTTTAATTGAGTTAGTTTTTTCCCCCTTTACTTTTTTTAATTAACTTATATCCGAATTTTAAATAAAAAAATTCCGTGGTGTTTAAAAAAAAGGCATCTATTATGTTTCCATTCTACTTTTGTATAGCGATTTCCTATATTTCCGTGCATTTCGCAGGAGAAATAATTTAACAGATAGATAACATTATTGAAATCCCCGAAGCTTCAAGCTCCAAAATAGAATCTTTGATCATTTTTCCATGAAAGAAAAGTGGAAGCATTCTTATGAAACATGAAAAATGAATTGAGTTAAAAGCAATTTTTTAAAATAAAAATGTAAAACATTAAAAGGCGGTCTGAAAATGCTTAAAAGTAAAAAAATGTTGAAACGGAATTTCCAAAATTATCAGACTAGTAAAAAGCATAATGTAATATTTTTGATCTTTCAGTGTTAATAAAGGACAAAGCTCTATCTATGAAAAAAAAAAAAAAAAAGATTCATTTAGTAAAATAAAATGTAATTCTTTGTAATATAGTAAAAAGTTAAATTTCAGATAAAAGCACGTCAAATATATATATATATATATATATATATTTAAAATTGAATTAAATTTAAGGAAAGTATTTTTTTTTAATTATTTATATTTAAGTGTATAATAAAATATGTTTTCGGTATAAACTATTTTATTTTATTTTATTATTTAAAGATAAAGTTTTAAAAATATTATTTTATCAATAAAATATTTTTGTATCAATAAAATGTGAAATTCCAAACAAAAGCGATTTTTATCCTCAACATTTAGCATTTTTTTAAAAACTGGGTTCATAAGCGTTTCACCAATTACTGCTATATTTAAAATTCCATTAAAAGAAAATTGTTATTTCCAAAGTTTAATTTATTTTTTATTTTATTTTTTAGTTACTTTTTAATATTTGTTTATAGCTTATAAAATTTAAAATTTGTGAGTGCATTTAAAATCTCTGTGTGCATTGATATTTCAAATGTCTATATTTTTATGTGGTAATATTATTACAATTATTTATAGCTTGCATATTTCATAATTTATATTTATAAAATATATAAAAGAAATAATTTACAAATTAAGTGTGCGTAAAATGTTCATATTTTAGCTATAAATGTGTATTGGATAGAATAATGCACCATTAAAATAAATTATTCATAAAAGTATTAAGTAATGTTGTTGTTATTTAAATTGAACTATACAATAAATATACTGGCAAAGAATAAAATAAAAAAGACACAATTACTGAAGAAAATTTTGAAATATGCTTTTATGAAAAGAAATATTTTAAATAAAGTGTTATTTTAAAAAGAGACATTCTTAATTCTTCTCAGCAATCATAAAACTATTTTAAGAATAAATATAAATGAGTTTCACCGGAAGGAAAAGTATAACGCTATATACATATCGTTTAGCATTAAAATATTCGTAATTTAATTCTTGATCTCATTCTGAATGATATTTTTGTCAAACACTAAAGCTTATATATTCTATTAATGAAAAGGAAAAAATAAAAAAACACGTCTCATTTATAATTAAAATAGTTCTATCCCAACACCTGCTAGTTTTATGCACAAATCGTAACTTGATTGTACTGATTTAATTCTGAAGTTGAAGACTAAACCAAAACTAGTTGTTGTGGGCCACCGTAATACTTACCCATCATGGATATGCATAATATAAAATATGAAAATAAAACATGTGTAAACTATTTATAAAATGCATTGCAATTCGAATAAAATCCTGGCTTGATTACGTTGAAACTTTAAATGCTCTATTACTGAATTGCGTAAAAGAAACATCCTTATAACTCCAAAAATGTTAATCATATTAACTAACGGTTTCTTGCGTCGGATGATTAAGCGTCTCATTTCCAATTAAAATACGTCTTTGAATTGAAATTTGGATGAAATACAGGATCATGAAAAATCGAAGAATGAGGAAAATGCGATTACAAATATCTCGGCAACTAATTATCCGATCGACTTCATTTTTTATGCAAAATTTATGTTTTTTTATTGTGTTTTATATTCACTCCTTAAAATAAACAATTTTGAAAATTTTTATACACCTTTTATCAGAACGAATATTTCGAGAGTCCGAAAAAAATAATTCCGGATAATCGAGGTTATTGAAATTCAATAAGCTTCTTCCCATTATTACATACTAAGTACATACCAAATTTCAAGTTTCTATCTCAATTTGTTCGGGAGAACAAATAGAGCATTTACAGACACACAGACAGACGGACGGCAATTTTTTTTTCTAAAAATATGTTTTTCGGAATCTCCAGTGTCTGAAACGTGTAAATCCGTCAAAATTTTTTTTCGATTTTTAAAACGATTATAAGACTTACCCTATACTATGTATGATGGGTAAGTAATAGTGAAATTATTCCTTTTTGCTTGTTTCAATTCTTTATAGTCCTTTAGTGTGTTGATTTAATGAAAAACACGATCTGATGGCGAAAATTTTCATCGCTTTATACTTACTGCTGCTGCGATAACACATTTCGGTAGAACTCCGAATTTTATTTTTAACAGAATAGAACAGTAAAGATTTGTCTACGAATTAAAGTTTCCTTTTAAATCTTACATCAAGTTAAATACAGATCACGTTTGGATTTCTTTTTTTGAAATCTATTCGCGTTTAAATTCTAAACGAAAAGAATAGAATAAAATTATCTTTAGGCCCTTTTTTTTTTTTTAAAGACTCGAATAAACAGTTCTCAGAATTCCGAGTACTTTCTCCCCTCTTTTGAGTTGATTATAAGAGTCCCAAATGCAGTCGAAATTCATGCAGTTGAAATAATTGTTCCGAATAAGAAAAGAAAGAGAAGTTAAACAAGTTATATTGTTGTAGCTTTTGAATTTTAATATTTAGACGAGATTTAAATTGAAACAAGCTGGAAATTGTACGTTAAACGTGATATAGGAGGTGCGTTCGTTTTATAACTAGTTTCAAAATGTAAAAAAAAAAAAAAAAAAAAAAAAATATCCTTATTATTTCAGTGAAATGAATTATATCGTCTGCTATGAGCGAAATGAGCATGCCATTTTTTTCTTATTACGTATGCCACGTTTACAAATGCGATTTTTTTTTCTACACCAGACAGCACTGTAAAATTCCCCATGGAGATCTTGCTTTGCGAATGATTATGTCCATGGTTTAAATATTTTTATGACTCATAATGAACGAATCTCCTGTGTTTATTTTTTCTAATGGATTGAGATATTCGGCTGTTAATCTAATTTCCACTGAAGTTATCTCAGAATCTATACATTTTTTAATATAACTCATCTCCCAAACAAACAATCTTTTGAACGATCTTTCTAAATAGATAACTTTTAAGCAATTTTATTCGAAAAAGTAATTTTGAATAAAAATGGCTGCCGGGCATATGAAAAAAGAAGTGGTTTGCTCGTATTTGTTTTCTTCAGTCTCATGACTTGCGCTTTTATTATATAGATTACGTACGATAGGATTTAATAGAATAACGAAAACTTTTATTAATATCTTTTTAAGTTTTGATTCGATTTTGATAAAATTTGAAATGACTCGACAAAATTTTAACACGATAGAATATATTAAATTTCAAACCATTTGGCTGGTTAGTTTTTGCGCTGTTATATGCGGACACACGAACCAGACGACGCCTATAGGTGCTACGAATTTATATAATTACGAACGCACCTAAAAAACATTTTCCCTCCTATAAGATAAATTATTTGGGTGAAGTTTTAAGATGAGCTGTTAGCAATAGCATGTCCGTGAGTAGCGCTTAAGTCATATTGACAGCGGAAACGATCAGACCCACAATTTTGGTTAATACTGCAATATTTTAAAACTTCTAAATAACGCACAATTTCAATATTTACACCTTCTAATATAAAAAAAAAGTGTACTTTTAAATGCAGTTTGTTTGAAAACTATATCGAAATTTACTGATTTTTAATGGCTTTAAAAATTTGTCAAGCATGAATATTTTAAAATCTGCGTGCAATCCAATTAAGGACGATTAATCCGTTTGTACTTAAAACAATGTAAATATTTCAGCATTTGTTTGTTTCCGTGTAGTATTCTATAAATAAATTACAAAATGAAATTAAAACTTCCCAAAAATAAATAAATAAATAAATAAAACAGTAATAATATCGAAATATGCGCTTAAATATTGAGATACCGAGAACAACAAAGGTTGTTATAAATAGTAAAAGGTTTCGCTGTTGATTGCTGGCATGCGAATAATACCAAAGTCCTAAAAAAGTGCTTTTTGGTGTAGTTGATGTGCAATTTAAGAAAATATACTAAATGGGAAAAATTTTGTAGAGTTTTCGATTAAAAACGAATTTTATCTAGTACGTTCTGTATAGTGATGGGCGTAACGATTATTTTGATTATTCGAATGAATCATTCGGTCATGCGCAGAAGCATTTCTGTCAAACTTATTATCTGTCAAAAAATTTATTCAATTAGTACCAGAAATTTTGAAAAAAAAAAAAAAAAGAAGGAGTATCTGATTTTAAGTAGAATTAGATTAGATGCCAGATAAAAATGAAAAATGTGTTTCGTAAGCATATCTGTCAAACTTCAAAAAAAATTTTTTATTCAATTACTACCAGAAATTTTGAAAAAAAAAAAAGAAGTTTCTGATTTTAATTAGAATTAGATTAGATGCCAAATTTTGAAAAAAAAAAGAAGTTTCTGGTTTTAATTAGAATTAGATTAATTAAAATCAGAAACTTTTTTTTTCAAAATTTCTGGTAGTAATTGAATAATAATAATAATAAAAAAATTGACGTTTGGCAGATATGCTTCTGCGCATGCCCGAATGATTCATTCGAATAATCAAAATAATCGTTATGCCCATCACTAATTGATCTCTGGTATGCGAATAATACGAAAGTCCAAAAAATGCCTTTTGGTGTAGTTGATGGTAGTATAAGAAAATATACTAAATGTAAAAAAATTCTTAGTTTTTGATTAAAAGCAATTTTTAACTAGTACGTTCTGTAAACCGACCAGAATATCGGGTGCCTTTAATTCGGGTTGCCCGGGTTGGGTTGCCTTGTAAATATAGAGATGAAAAGTGACATGCTTAATATGTAGTCCATAGATTTTGTATCCTGTACTTTAAAAAATACTTCAAAACTTCGTCAGATGGCACTGCACAGTCTGAAACTGCAAAAATGCTCAAATTAACTTCAAAATTCCAAACTACAACCCCCCCTTTTTTTTTTATCGAGTTTTGAAAGCTAAATAGAATTAAAAGTAAAAACCTTTGATACAGTTTTGAACATAAGTTTAATTAACACGAAGGAGTTAAAAAGTTATGGTCTGTTTTAATAATGTTGAAAAAAAATAATAATAAGTATAATAAGTAAAAAAAGTTTTTTTTTTTTTTTTTTTTTTTTTTTTTTAAATACACTCTTTTATAAGCATTCAATATTTATCTTAAAAATCAAGTCTAATCTCATAACAAAAATTCTGAAACTCATATTTAAAAAAAAAAAAAAAAAAAAAAAAAAAAAAAAAAAAAAAAAAAATCTGTTACAGTACGTTAGTTTGGCGTGGGCACCGAACCTGATTATGGAAAATTCATCGCTCTTTTGTACACTTCGTAGAAAGCGCAAGCTAGTGAATTTATTAAAAAAAACTATAATTTTTGCTTTGATAATTTTTTAAGATTTGGCAAGAAGAAAGAAAAAAAAAATCAATATTTAAACTATCTTTTTAGGATTTCTAAATTGATTTCTCAACTTAGAATCATAATGTAATTAATATGAAACTATTAATTGATTAAAGCGAGTTTTTTCAGAAAATATATTACACTCTTTATTTTTTACTTATAATTTTCTACTTTTTAGTGATTAAAATATTTCGTTGTTGCAGCTTCACAGCCAGTTGACTTTCTTTGGAGAGCGTGGTTTGGTTTGGCGCATAATTAAATCCATTGTTGGTGATTTATCACCCGTGGCGGGCTAACGGAAAAATGTCTTAAAAGTAGGTTATCAATTTATAATTAAGTTCTAAAAATAGTATTAAAAGATTGTGTTGTCATCGGAAACACACCCGTGTACACATTTTTTATAATTCTAACTTATCAGGAAAAGGAGATAAAATCGATTATAAAATTCCATCTTTACATACAACAACCTTAATAAAAGCTAAATAAAAGAGCGTAAAATTTTTTTTTTTATCATAATGGGTTATCATAATATCGTTTTTTTTTTTTACCATTTTAAACATAATTAATTTTATGATAAAATTAACAGTAAGAATTAATAACTTCGTTTCTATATGCATTATTTTTCTTAAAATTTAGTTTCCAGAAGCATATGAATAGTTCGTTTATACGAGATTTCAACAGGAAATATTTAATGATAGTAATATTGTAAAATTTTGAAGCGAATTTACACACATCCAATAGCAATGAATGCTTTATGAAGTTTCGATTAAAAACTTGAAACTACTCCAATATCGTTCAATGCATATGAGATCTTTTCGATGTTCAAACAATAATTAAAATTCTCACTTGAATTCCTGTATTCTGTAATTAAGGAGAAAAGACTACTGTAAATGACACAATCTCCGATATTCACGGTCTTCCATTTTCAGGTGACATATTTATGCAGAACGGGAATAAATCGCGAACTGCAACAAAGAGACTTTATGATTTTCGGAATTTCGTAATAGTTTGAGAATACATATCAGTTCAGATGGAATTCTACGCTTCGAATAATACCTTTAGGGAACATTGTATTTCCTAGAATTTATTCAGCAGAAAATTCATTCTTTCAGAATTATTAATGTGTCTCTGTTCCATACAGATTCAAGATAACCGAAGATGGAACTATAGATATAGTTTTCAACAAATGCTGGTTTGAATAGTTTGTACTATTTTAAAATTTCAAAGTATTGGAAATTGTTTGAAAAGGCAATGTTTGTTACATATGTCTCAGTTATACATTTTCATAGTGAATTCACCAATTTCTTACATAGCGTTTCTTGTCATAATCTGAAATAAGTTTAATTTGTTCTTTTCTTTTATTTTTTTCTATGAAAGTTAAATTTCACTGACATGTAATTTTAGTAATAGGAGGAGAATTGTGATAGTTTAATATAAGTTTTATGTTAACAAAGATTTTGTTTGTGCAAGTTTCTACGGAAATTATGGATCGTTTACTAATCAGAACAAAATATTCAAGATGTTTTATTCGCAACTGAACGGCAGCGAATATATACGTAAGTATAGTAATGTGAAGAAAAATATTAGGCGACAACATTTATAGTTTTTTTTTTTTAATCACAATATTTAATATTAATTACATTCTTTTATTTAACTCAACTTGGTTGTTGTGTGTAAAAATGGAATTTTGTAATCGATTTTTCACTGACTTCCTGATACGCTAGAATTATAAAAAAATATGTTCACAGGTGTGTTTTCCATGCCCATATAACATTTTAATATTTTCAGAATTTAATTACATATTAATGGATTAATTTTAAGGCATTTTCCTGTTAGCCCACCACATGTGATAAATCGCCAAATATTATTCAGGGTTACAATTGGATACAAGTCACAACAATCATGGATTTTAAGATGCGTTAAACCACGCTCGCCAAAATAAGCCAATTGACTGTGAAACTGAAACAACGAAATATTTTAAACACTAAAGAGTAGAAAATATAAATAAAAAATAATGAGTGTAACATATATTAAAAAAAAAACACGTTTTAATCAATTAACAGTGAAATCAAAATGCAAATGTAAGTAACTACAGGTTGGCCATAATTAAAGTGCACATTTTTGAAGGGCTGTAAAAATAACTACATGTTGGCCATAATTAAAGTGCACATGTTTGAAGGGTTCTAAAAGCTAAACTATTTGAAGTATTTAAAAATGATTTGGTGTTTACACTGTTTTTTTATTGCAAATTTCACATGATTCTAGCTTAAGAGGCTACTTCAATCAGGCGAAAGCACCCGCTCGCTAATGTTAATCCTACGGGGGAAATATTTTACGATATCTCGTTCGCATGTCAATATTTTTAAATGATATTTTTTTTCTTTCTTTTTTTTTTTTTTTTTTTTTTTTGCAATGGATAGCTTAGGTCAATCTGTATGACCGCTTCTTTGTGTACTCTTTCGATTTTTGTCGCAGTTTTTTTTTTTTTTTTTAAATTGAGGATACTTTCACTTTTGGAACCGGTTTCAAAAGTAAAAGTATCCTCAATTTAAAAAAAATATTAAAAATTTCAAATTCATATTAAAAATATGATTTATGACCTTCATTAATTTCTGTATAAATTGAACCACAATCGTCAAAAACATGAGTGTATAAGTGTAATCATTAGTTTTCGAGATATAGAGAAATTATACTTCACGGATCGATCCAGGCAAAATTTGGGTTTTTTAGAACACTTCACAAAATTCCTCTTAATAAACAAGGAACTTCATAAAATTCCTCTTAATAAAACAAGACCCCTTCACAAAAATACTCTTAATAAAATAGACCCTTTCACAAAATTAAATTGCATAAAAACATACTCTTCATTCATTATTTTCTTTTGTTAAGTTTTAAATTGTGTAATTTGCAAACAAAACAAATTCAAAACAAACGAAAACTTTTATTTTAGCACTTAAAGAAGTTATTATTAATAAATGCCGGTTCGAATTTGAGTAAATAAATTTCATCTTTCGTTACATTTTTTTTTTAAATCCAGGAAAATTTAATAAATTTCACAAAAACTCACAAACAAAAAATTCACTTTTACTTTTCACAAAATGGTCCCCAAGAAAAAAACCCCGCATAGACCCTTGTATTTTTCGGCAGTCTAGATGGATCACTTTCTGTTATCAAAAGATCCATAGAAAAAAAAGTAGTAGCAATTACCAGAAACATTTTGTAGAATTTTCTTTAATGTTTGTCATCAATTAAAATTACTGTATAATTTTACTGGTGAGTAATTAAATATTTTCGGTACTTTTTCTTATAAGATTTTAATTTTATTTTCCGAAATTTATGGATATAGCTTAACACATTTTCTTTTATAACTGTACGAAGATTTAAGAAGATTTGTATAAGCTATATCATTTTCCGAGTTGCATAGAACCAAAGAATCCAAATATGGTATCAAAAGTGGCTATTACTATTTGATAAATGAAAGTTCGTACAATATTTTATGTGTAGACAATCCCCGAAGCAAAATTTATGAATAATATTTAATAGTAGATATTATTTCCAGTGGATTGGTACCTATGTCTTTTTTATAGGATTATTTGTAGGAGAATTAGTAGTACGTAATCACTTTTATTTCCAGGATTGTACGTTCAGTATCTGATGAAAAGAGCTAAATATCAAATACAGTCTCAAAGCTATGGACATGATTTCTTTGCTTGTCTAGAATTTCAAAAAGTTTCTTTTAAATCAGGCTTTAGATACAAGCATTATTCCTATTATATATATATAAAAAAATCCAATTAATTACTTAATCTTTAAGAAAATACAGCTAAAATATACTTTAAATTACAAGAATTTTTAAATATTTCTATCAAAATCGTTGAAAAAAATATTTGAACTCCCTCAATAGATATTTTAAACTCATCTTAAATCTTCCATTATGTTCTTTAAACGCTGAAACATTTCAATAAATAATCGTAAAACGCTTCAATTGTCGACAATAAAAATATTTTTATACTTTCTTCCTTCGAATTGTCATAAATTTCAAACAAACAAAAATATTTTGAGTACCGTGTCATTCATTTTTCTAAAACAATATTTCACGATGTAAGACGAGAAAATCATACACTCGTGAATTACTTTTATTTCTCCCATGTAATTCTCTTTGAGAAAATCCAAAAATGCTGTTTTAACAGATCATTTGGAGACTATTACCTTCACGTAGTTTATTTGTCACTCTCTTCAAAAGGGGGAAAAAAAACAAAAAAAAAACCACATGACATTTCGCAATATATTTTTTTTTCTGTTCTCAGTGTGAAAGGGGTGGTTTGAGAGAGAGAAAAAAAAAGAGAAATAATCTATTATGGACAGGAATTTAAGAAAAGAGAAGAAAGTAAAAAGATTATCGCAAATGTATTTTCCGACAACTACCTCAGAAGATAATGCTTCGCATCTGCGTCAGAGATGCTTTACAAGTGTTTGTATTATCATAAGTTTTTTCCCATGGTTATCAAAGTCAAGCTTTTCGTGTTTCTGCAATAAATAAATAAATAAATAAATATCTAGAAATCTGTACAGTATTTTTATTTTATTAGAGTCATTATATAATGTAATAAGCAAAATGAAAAAATAAATAATATAAATATTTTATTGTGTTTCGTCAGCAGTTTACTTTTCTTAGAGTGATATTTTATCATTTGATACTAATAATGATTTTGTAATTAAAACATTAATTATTATTTATTTTCTACGTCATCCCACCTCGAATAGTAGAATAGAAGCATACAAAATAAAACTATTAGAAAAATAGCTTAGTAAGCAACGTTGTTTAACAAATAACATGACAGCATAAAGTAGGTCAGGTAACTCATGTACTTTTAATCTATACTAATAAAAGAAAGATGTTTGTCCGTGTGTCTATCTGCGATGGCTAGGAAATCCACCGCACGTAGAGGTCTGAAAAGTTTGATGAAGATAGTCCAAGGCAGGTACAAATGCACATGAGGAATAGATTTTTCATTTTTTGATATTTACCCGCGGTATTAATTAAACCCCATAATTAATACGGCCCGTAACAGTAAAAAATCGCAACCGGCGGTCCAGAAAAACACCCCATTCCGAATACTTATATCAAAGCAGGGAAGAAACGAGACTGTGAAAACGTTCAGTTTTTAGCGTTTTTCAAAGCGCGCATCGGCTTAACTAACCAAAATACGGAAAAACAAAAAATACCCACTTGACTAACGTACTTTTTCCTTTGTAACAATGCAATCCGATTGAAAATTATTAATATTTAGCCTTTCAAAAAAATTTTACGTACGTCGAAATCGTGTTTTTTTTCCTTCCACTTGTTTATAAATCTGCAAAAGCTCTCCCCCCCACCCCCCCAAAAAAAACCGCTTTATCTGCTTACCTTTATTTCCACAACCTGTTATAGCGATTCTCGTTTTCTCAGCAGTTTAAAAAATTCTACATCAGCTATTTTTTAATAGAAAAACAAAAAGCAAAGCAAAACAAAACAAAACAATACCCATTTAATCTGCGTACATATTACTTTCCAACGACGTCTCCGGTTAAAAAAAAAATTAATATTAAACCTTTCAAAAAATTGTTTTCGAAACGCCGATTGCGAGTTTTTCGTTCCCACTGCAATGTTTAAAATTCTGCAACTGCTTTGGAAAACGAAATACGAAAAAAAAAAAAAAAAAAAAATACACATCCAATCCGTGTACTTTTATCTTTCTAACGATGTCTTTGCTTAAAAAAATATTAATATTAACCTTTTCAAAAATTAAAAAAAAATTCTTTTCTGGAAGTTTACGATTTCGCCAGACTTTAGTTTTCTCGGTGAAAAGACAATTTTTCTCAGAATGCATTTCGAGTTTTGAAATCAGAAGTAACAAAGCCGCCAGAGAATTATGTTTTGGAAATTTCCAGACGGGGAATGAAAGATATCATTTCATATTTATTTTTTAAAGAGGGCGGGAGTCATTTTCTATTATTTAGGTTTACTCGAAAACTATTTGAGAAACCAGAATTGAAAGTTTAATATATCTGAATGTCAGAAATTACACCGGCAACCACTATATATGGGGTCCCTTACTTTGTATGAAAAGACTTTCATTTATAAATTTATACGAAATCTGTTTAAAACTCTAAAATCTACAGATTTAGGGTTTTTTGAAACAGGCCCCGGTATACGCTGCCGAAGGCAGCGGAGCCACCAACTGTAGATTCGTTTGGATAGATAAAAAATATAAAGTCATACAAAGAGTTAAAAATATAAAGTCATACAAATGCGGTTCCCAACAGGAACATTAGGTTTGTTTAAAAAGATTTCCGTTTAAAAATATAAAATCAAAACAGACCGGAGCGTGCGTAGCACGTCCAGTGTACGCTGCCGAAGGTTTTGGAGTCCCCAACTCTAGGCTCGTTTGGATAGATTTTGATTTAAAAATATAAAATCATACAAATGCGAGTGTATACGCTGCCGAAAGGCTCCAACATTAGGTTCGTGTGGAAAGATTTTCGTTTAAAAATATAAAATCATTCAACACTGATTTTAGGTATATGTAAGGTTATCACGGACAACGCCGGGTGGGTCAGCTAGTTCAAAAGTATAAAATGAGAAGTATCAAAATCCCCTTTTTGCCTTTACTCTTTGTATAAAGGAAGTTATACATATTTTTTGCAATATAAACTACAGTATTTCATCCATCACTTTATACTAATTATTCAACTTTTCATCCCTTCGGGGTCAATAAAATGAGTATGAAGCTTGCTTGGGAACTAAACATTGGACGTCCCGCGTTAGGCTCACCACCTGACCGGAACATATGCTGTATAGCATCGGAGGGCCCATGGTCAAGAAAACAGAGTTGGGCGGTGCAAGGTCATGATCCCTTAGGATTGTAGCACCATAGAGTTTAGTTTAGTTTTATACTAATTATAAATTTATTTTTAAAATTATATTATTTGTCCTTATTAAAAAAATACTGTACCCTGTACGTACAAAAAATGCATGAAAGTTAGATATACAACTGAATGTAATTATAAAACCAATGAAACAAACAAACAAAAATAAAATCTTTAAAAAAAAATCTAAAAAATCTTGTTGAGGAACTTCTTTATGCAGTTTTCATGCAACAATATATGTATATCTATCAAATATTCGATTACCATTTAGTTGGTGCATGAGTTGTGGGTAATGCAGCTTTAAACGAATCAATTTGTTTATTAAACGAATTAGTTTGTTGATTGTGGTGACAAATAATAATAATAAAAAGATCTAGTAAAACCTCGTTTTTTGTTCTTTCTTCTTTTTAAGGCGGTTCTCGAAGAATTATTTTCCTCCGTTCAACAACGCGAAACTTTTTTACAAATTTTTTGACTCAGTTTTAAACGTAAAAGAAGGACATCTGTGGAAGGGTAGGCTAGTTGGGCAAGTAATGTACATGCCTGATTTTGAGTTCTAATATGAATTTACCTATTTTCTTTTTCCATGTTTTAAATGCTTGTTAGCAAGATTATTAGAAACTACACATTTGATGTAGCAAGTTTCTGTATAGCATATGTATAGCAACCAATTTCTTTTCTAGTGCGAATAAAAGTTTCACAGCATATAAAAGGCAAAACTAATTAGCAGCTGGATTTACGTTTACAATGAAAAATGCTTATTTATATCTACGGTTTGATTCCAAATAAAAATTAATAATAAATATTGCGATCAAAAATAAAACAAAACTTAAAAGTTATTATCTAACCTTGCTTCTTCACATTATTACAATTTTACAAAATTTTGTGTCAAGACCGCATAAATGTACCGTGCTTGAATCTTCGATCGGCGTACATAAAAGTTGACCAAAAATCAATATCTCTACAACGAGTTGAAAAATGAAAAAAAAAAAAGTGTGACGTCACATCGGGCATACTGGAAATGAGCTTTAATAGAATCACACGAAACTTCAAAATGGATGAGAAACAACTGCTTAGAAAGAGACGGGCAATAGGTGTATGTCTGTTATAGTGTTTTTATTTTTGTGGATACTGCGATGTTGGATTGTGTTCTGCTAGCCATTGTGCGTTATACAAATGCAGAGCCGTAGCAAGGGTGATGCGAACAGTACTCCCGTACTAGGTTCTGACAGTTAGGATAGGCACTGATTGGCTTCATCGGCGCCGATACTTATCACTCTATGCGTAGACTATCGGTAGAAAAATTAACAAGGTGTTTCTTACCAGACGTCAAATAGAGTTGCTGCGATGCTGCACGAATGCGTGTCTTTGTATGCGCTGTAATCATTTTAAGCACCTACTTATTCATAAACCGAGTCACATGCAAATACTGCTGTTCCCGTTTCCAATGTAGCTTATTTTCGGAGAACCGAATGTGATGTCATACTTTTTCGTATTTTTCTCGTAAACTATGCGTATTCGAAGTATGGTCACTTTTTAAGTACTATGAACCAGGTTCTCGCTCTGCACAGTTTATGAGGTTTCGATACTGATTAAGTGTTGAATAAAACAGCTTGAGGCCTTTTATCTGACTTGAGGTTGACTTGAAGACTGAGGCCTATGAGGCCTTTTATCTGATAAGCCATCCACAATTTATAAAGAAGCTTTCAGAAACAAAATCTTCGTTAACATAAAACAAAAATAATATTAAACTATCACAATTCGTCTTCTAGAGCTAAAAATACAAATAAGTGGAATTAATGAACACAATAAAAGAACTGAGGACGGTCTTTAGAACATGAAAGTTATTTATTATTTTTTTTAAATTTTGTGAAGAATGCCACGTAGGAAATTAGAGATTTCACTATAAAAATGCAAGCCTTACATATAAGTAACAAACATTGCCTTTTCAAACTTTTCATATTTTGAAATTTAAGAAAAGCACAAACTATTCAAACTAGTTATTGTTCAAAACTACATATAGTTCCCGCTTTTGTTATCTTGAATCGGTATGGAACGGAAACACATTAATAATTCTGCCAGAATTTTCTGCTGAATAAATTCAAGAAAATACAATGTTCCCCAAAGGTTTTATTCGAAGCGTAGAATTCCATCTTAACTGATATATATTCTCAAACTATTGCGAAATTCCGAAAATCATAAAGTCTCTTTGTTGCAGTTCGCGATTCATCCTCATTCTACATAAATATGTCACCTGAAAACGGAAGACCGTGAATATCGGAGATTGTGTCATTTACAGAAGTCTTTTCTCCTTAATTACAGAATATAGGAATTTAAGTGAGAATTTTAATTATTGTTTGAACATCGAAAAGATCTCATACGTATTGAACGATATAAAGGATGTAGTTTCAAGTTATTAATCCAAACAACATGTAAAGTTACTCGATGTATGTAAACTCGCTTCAAAATTTTACAATCGTTAAATATTCCTTATTAAATTTTCGTATAAATAAACTTTTCATATGATGCTTCTGGAAATTGAATTTTAAGGAAAATAATATGTACAGTATTCTACTCATAATAATAAATCGTCATTAATTTGAATGTTTTTAAAATGTAGCTTAAATATTTCCAATGTAAACATTTCCGATTTTTTTTTACAGAATATTATTAGAATATATTTTTATATAGTATTCTTATATTTATTCTTCTAAAATAAAAATGTTACCTTTTTATGAAAAGAAAAAGAAAGAAGAAGACGATTCACAAATATCACAGGCACAGACCTACTTGGATTGAATTCTTATCCTCCTAGGCAGTATTACAATAATGACGTAAGTATAAAATATCACAATTTTATTAAATGGTGTAGAAAAGTTAAAACTACACAAACAGTAAAAGCAAATTAAAACCATTGACGTTTCAGCCATCATCTAATGGTAGGGGTGCACAACCTTTTTAAGCGAAGGGCCACTTACAAAAATGACTGGGTTGTCGACGGCCACCATCAGAAAATTTTTGTTTCGAGGAGGTGTGACCGGGGGGGGTGGGGGGTCAGATTAAAAAAACATAAATAAAATTTCGGAAGGGTAGATTTAGCCCCCTAGGTCCCTTCCTTCCAGCCAACGTATTTAGTTCTGTTGGCAATGATATATCAACAGTTTACGTTTGTATTTATACAAGAGATATAGCTAAGATTATTTTCAAAGAGTGAAAATACTCCTTGAATTTAGTTGAAGAATTTAGCTCTAAAGATTGCCAGTGCCGAAAAAAAATTCTGCTTTCATGAATGAAGGTAAAGAGGAGGAGAAACATATATTATTCTAAATTGTACTTCTTAACATATTCAGTCATAAAATGTGGATATCATAAAGGGGTGCACGACCTTTATAAGAGGAGGGGCAGTCACAAAAATGACTGGATTGTCGAGAGCCAACATCCATAGGGTGGACAAAATTTTGTTTCATGCAAGGAGGGGGGGGGGGGGGTCGGCCTAAAAGTTCATAAAAATGGCTAATTTTAAAAGGAGGGTTAGCTCCCTATACTCAACCACCTCCTTAGTCAGCATATCCCAATTTAGTTGGAAAGGATGGAAAAAACTTGCAATTTTTTTCCATGCGCGATTTACAATATTCATAGTTTTTTCCTATTGATTCACGAAATTCACGATTATTACACACACGTTCGGCGAAATTCAGCGATTTATACGCACCCGATCGGCAAAATTTGCGATTTTTACGCCCCCAATCAGCGAAATTTGCAATTTTTTTCGCATCCAATCTACGAAATTTCCAATTTTTCGCACCCGATCGGCGGAATTCGCGATTTTTACGCACCTAATCGGCGGAATTCGCGATTTTTACGTGCCTAATCGGCAAAATTTGCGATTGTTATGCTCCCGATCGGCAAAATTCGCGATTTTTACAAGCCCGATCGGCAAAATTCATGATTTTTACGCGTCCGATCGGCGGAATTCGCGATTTTTACGCGCCTGATAGGCAAAATTTGCGATTTTTACGCATCCAATCGGCAAAATTCGCCATTTTTACACAGACGATCGGCGAAATTTACAATTTACACGCACCCGATCGGCGAAATTCGCGATTTATATGCATCCGATTGGCAAAATTCGCGATTTATACGCACCCTATCGGCGAAATTCATCATTTTTACGCCTCCGATCGGCGGAATTCGCGATTTTTACGCGCCTAATCGGCAAAATTTGCGATTTTTACGCGTCCGATCGGCAAAATTTGCGATTTTTACGCAGACGATTGGCGAAATTTACAATTTACACGCACCCGATCGGCAAAATTCGCGATTTTTACGCATACGATCGACGAAATTTGCGATTTATACACACCTGATCGGCAAAATTCACGATTTATACGCACCCTGTTGTCAGAATTCGCGATTTTTACTGGCCCGATTGGCAAAATTTACGATTTTTACGCAGGCGATCGGCAAAATTCACAATTTTTACGCAGGCGATCGGCGAAATTCGCGATTTATACGCACCCGAGCGGCAAAATTCGCGATTTATATGCACTCGATCTTCAAAATTTGCGATTTTTACTCACCCGACGTGCGAAATTTGGCAAAATTCGCGATTTCTACGCACCTGATCGGCGAAATTTGTGATTTTTTCTCGTCCGATCGGCGAAATTGATCCGCGGGCCACCAGTAATCCGATCGCGGGCCAATTTTGGCCCGCGGGCCAAATCTATGGCCCCAAATCTATGGCCATCCTCAGGAAATAGTTGTTACATTGCTTCTAAAGTTTCAAAGGAGAAAGACAAGCCGTCTATAAATTTAAAAAGTTCACCAGGTTAACAATCAACCATCGTTCCAACTAACCGCAAGCAGAAATGATGCAGTAGCACCGTCTAACGGACAAAAACATAAAAGTTTAAATGAATTATCGATGAAGTATGCCTTGGCACCCTCTGCCGGTTGAAACAAGAATATACTAACCCCCAAAACGTTAAAGGGCAAGCAGTGGTGATAACTATTCATTATTGTAATACTTTTTCATGGTGTAATCGTCCAGCATTTATATTACTCCTAGGCAGTGTTGCAAATTTATCGTTTTTTTTTTTTTTTCAGTTATCTACCAGAATTTTGCGAATAGTAAAAATCGCCTTTTTTAATTTGTCATTAAATAAGAAAATTTTTGTTATTCGGAATTTCTGTTCGATATCTGAATTAAAAAAAATGCGCTAAACTGGCAAACTGTTCCTATGCACAACAGAGAAATCACATGGATCAGCGGTTCAGCAACTTTATTGCAATGCGACCCAACTGAAGGCTTAGAATTTTTCGATACTCACCAATATTTGGGAATATAAGGATGTTTTGTATGATCTATCCTACCGAAAAGGTTAACGTACGCACAACCCATGTACACGTGAACAATATTAGGTAATATTAATGTAAAAGGGAAATAATAAAAACGACCTTTTTTTCTATTTTTTTCTATTTTACTAAAATATATTTATTAGAGAACGTATTATGAAAATTACTGTTTAAAGATCAATACAATTTATGACATTGTTTTGTATAATGACAGATTCTGTATCGGGCTTCACCCCCTTTTAATTTTGACGCCCTTAAGTTTAATAAAATACTGTATTTTCATACAATTATTTATCTACACTATATGGGCAAAAGCTCCCATACAATTTTGATTTTAGACGTTCTGTCGAATATCTCAAGAAATACTTGACCCATTCTTCTGGAATTTCAGGACTATAGAGCATGTTTGACCTCATATTTTCCAGCGAAAGTTTGACCACCAGGGCAATTAAGGGACCAAGAACAAACTCAATAACAAAATAATTTTTTCAATCACCCTGTAAAATAAAATGTTGGAAATGTTATGTATAGCGCATGACTATATGGATCTTGTGAAAAATTTGTGTAAGAATAGCACGTATATTCATGAAAATATTAGAGTTTCTTTAAAAAGTTCAAGAAATTTCCGTATGTTTTTTGTTTATATCATGCAATGTGTTCAACAAAATTTAACGCCACTTTCAGGAAACTTGACAAAATACAGTAGAAACAACATATTGCGATTATAATATAAATATATTAAATATTTAATGAAATATGAGCATTTGTACAAAATAATTTTTAACTGCGCATGCGCAAAAAACAACGAAACTCTTTTTTATAATTTAACAGTCAACTACATAGGACAACTCCTATAAAAAAGTCAGTTGAACATCGTGAAAATTCACAAAGATATCGGGGATATAGTGAGCTGAATTTCGCCATATATATCGCCAACTGAACACCAAGTGTAACACGCCATTTTGCAGCACCCATGCATATAACAATTACAAACTAATGAAAAAGTAATTATCAGAATTTTTAATAAACTCTCATCTAATTCAATTTATTTCTTTCTTTAAATAAACAGAACTGGTTCTTTAACTAGATCTTTTATATCTTTATTTTACTCTTTCGGGATGGGTGTCACGTATACGTTCCGGATTAGGTGCGTGCAGTTTTTATTTTTGAATACCACTATTTTTTAGTATTAATCTGCGGCTTAATGCCTAATTGTAAAATTTCTGAATTAAATCAGGCGAAGATTATTATTCCAAAACACCGGTACTGAAAAATAAAATGCGTTTACAAGACGCTCGTCCTGAAAGGATTAAATCAACAGAATTCATAATGTTTTCCCATTTAAATCGTTCATTACTTATTAAATTAGTAAATTCAAGACAGACTTGTTTTCTGCCTGCAGCTTCAAAAGGGGTGAAAAATTATTTATCTTGAAATTAATCTTTTTTTTTTTTTTTTTTTTCTCTTCAAGAGCTTCTCATTATTAAAATTAGCATTTCAATTTTTACTTTCAGTTACTTTATTTTCTCTAATAAGTTTCACTGGAAATGCTCTTGTTTATTTCTCAAAATATAAAATATTCTAGACAGGGTTTAATTGTTAGGAATATAAACTTGAAATTTAACATGTCCGTTACTTTTAAGAAGTAAATTCTGGATGAGAACAATTAAAAAAAGGGGAATTTTAGAAATTGAAAAAAAAAACTGTGAACATTCTAAAAACATTCTAAATTACGATTTATATGGAAAGGGCTGGAAATTTAAAATTTGCCAATTCTGTCATTTTTAATATGTAAACGCTGGTACAAAGTAGTTTCTTAAGAAATACGAAATTTCAAAGCGATCGGTAGCAAACAAACGTTCAAAAGTTTCGAAATCTGTGATAGTTTTGGTGCTGGAAACATAAAATTTGGCATCGTGGTAAATTTTAAGACATAAATGGCCGGCTAAGAAAGGTTTCTAAAAAATTGGAAATTTAGAATGCTGAAATGAGAGGAAAATGTTCTGAATTATGGGTTTTTTTTAATATAAATTTTAGAATAGAAACTTGAAATTAGACATGGATAACCTTTTTAATACGTAAGTGATCCTTCCCGAACAGTTTCTAAAAAATTCGAAATTTAAAAGGAACAAAAAATTTTCTAAAATTACAATTTCTGTGATATTGTTGGGTTTGAAACTTCAAATTTTGCATGGTGGTTTCTTTTAAGATGTAAACTCTCGCAAAGAATGGTTTCTATAAAATTCGAAATTAAAAAAATTGAAATTATCAGTAATTGTTGTTTATGATTTTAAATTATGATTTATTTAGAATTAATAGGGATAGAAAATTGATATTCTTTATTCTTCTTTATTCTTACTTTTAAGTCGCAAATGCTTGCACATAGTAGCTTTTTCTTAAACAAAAATCTAAATTTAAAATGGGGAAATGAATAGAAAAGTTCTAAAATTCAAATTATTTTTTACCCACAAAACCGAATCCAAAATTTCTTTCAGGATAACACTGTCACTCAGGAACGTAAAACACATGATGATTTGTGATTATGATTTATTTGGAGTGGATAGGGTGATTGCTATGTGAAATTTGACATGGCTTTTACTTTTAAGATGTAAATGCGCCGGCAGATCATATTCTAACACATTCGAAATTTAAAAGAGTAAAATAAATAGAATAGGGTTTAAAATCACGATTTCTTTTGTATTACAGAAACGATTTCAGATCTTGTCCTGGGAAAGAAATTATGCCGTTCTCCACTTAAAAATAGGCTATATTTCATCTCTGTACAAACGACCTGATAGAACGAAAAATGTTTTAAAATCCCGTTTTACTTTGAATCTGTTAAGACTAAGAGCAAGAAACTTCTTATGGTGATGGATTTTAAGACATGAATGCTCATTAAGAACGTTCATCAAAGTATTTGATATTTAAAAGTAATAAATTATAGAAAAGCGCTCTATAATTATGATTTTACTCCCAAACTGTCGAGGCTAGAAATTTTAAATTCGACATGCAAGTTTCTATGGGTCTTAGGTTTCCTAAAGATGCCTCTATTTTAAAGATTTTCAAATAAATGAAATGGGAAGAAAACGTTCTATAGTTATATTTTTACTATGATTTCTCAAAACATGTCAGCCTAGAAACATTAAATTTGGCATAGAAATAACTAAGACATAGATGCAGAAGAACAATATTTGTCTTCTTAATTATTTTTTTAATTTAAAAGAAAAGTAAAATTAAATAGTTTTTCATACCATGTTAGGAACAACTTTTCTGAGCAATGGTATAAACATAGGTATGAGCAAACATTATAATTAATTCAAATGATAGTAATACATAAACATGATTTCCAATAAGGAAAGGAAGTATTTCATATTCAGCCTTTAGTCGTACACAAATGACAATTAAATATAGTAAACTAATGTTTTCCCACTTATTATTTCTCGGTGTCTTGATTTTTATGGTGCATAAAGGTATATTAATATTGTAAGGATTGATGTGGAAGGATGTGGATTGTTGGAAGGATGGGGATTCAAATGCGTTGCAATGACGATTTTCGCATTATTTCAAGTCTCTCACACACCTAATGCGGTACAAAAATGACATTTATTCAAATTGTGACTTAATTTAGTAATATTCAAATTATTTGAAAAAGTATAATTTCTCCTAATGTTAATTGGTACAGAAATACCACTTGCTACATTTCAACCGTGCTTGCAAAGCCGTTGGTTTTTATAAAAGAAAAACACGTTACCTGACTGTTTTATCCAATAGTTAGACGCTCTATTAATAAGAGGCTAACTACTGGGACTTAGAATCCTTTTCGCAGCCTCTATTAAACTTAAATAATAAAATAAAATAAAATAACGCAGCTTTCTGCATGTGTCGCTTTTAATTGAACTGCCACATAAGATTTTTATTACACAGGAAATCAATTTGGTTGAAATGTAAAGAGGTATTGTGTTATTAATTTCTCGTAGTTTAACATTCATTAAGTAATCATTTATGAGATAATATCAAAAATTTTAAAAAATGTTTATGATTGATGTTTTTGATTGACGTTACTTTTAAAAAGTAACACTTATGAGATACAACTTGAGATTCCCAGAAGAATTTTCAAAAGTATGCATTTATACATGGCACTGGTAAAAATGTTTTGCTGTTTTTAAAAAGTTCTACTTTAAGTTATTTACAACCATCTGGAAAGACCAAGCTATGTTCGTTAAAATTATCTTTGTGTTCAACACGATATATCAATAAATTTTCTGTACAACATATAACAATCTGTTCTATGTACCCTGATTGGTTAAATTCTGTTTTTTAGAACGTTCTATGGACTCTGATTGGTTGAATCATTTATCCTCACTGTTAGTGGGAATTTCTAGAAAATTCCTCCAGATTCTGAAAACCAATCTGTTCGCCAAATGTCGCCATAATTTTGCGAAAATTCGGAAACTTGACACATTCTTTTATTTGACGGTAAGCATGTGCTTTGGCATTAGTAATCTTGAAAGTCGATTTTCCTACTAAATCTCGTCAATGTCGCAAAACTTTCACCAAACTTAGCGAAGTTGGCGAAATATTGCTAACATTGCAACTTCGTTAACTGTCAACTGTTCCACAACTGTCTCAACCTTTCATTCACAATGAAATGCATTCACCCGTAGTGACTCCAAAATGACCCGCTAATCGAATTTTCTCAAATCTGTGACCCAACCCAATGGTCTTTTCGTACCCCGAAACGGTAAAATACAAAATTTGGTCAAAATCGTTAGAGCCGTCTCTTTGATAAAATTATCTTGACCCGTAGTGAACTCAAAATGACCCACTAATCGAATTTTCTCAAACCTGTGACCCAGCCCAATGGTCTTTCCGTACCCCAAAACGGTAGGATACAAAATATAGTCAAAATCGTTAGAGCTTTTTTTTAGATAAAATTAACTTCACCCATAGTGATCCCCAAATGACCCACCAATCCAATTTTCTCAAACATGTGACCCAGCCAAATGGTCTCCTTGTATTCCAAAAAGGTAGGACACAAAACTTAGACAAAATCGTTAACGCCATTTATTAGATAAGATAAAATTACCTTGACCAGAAGTGACCCCCAAAATAATCCACTAATTGAAATTTCTCGAACATGTGACCAGCCCAATAGCGTTTTCGTACCCCAAAACGGAAGGATACAAAATGTAGTCAAAATCGTTTTAGCCGTTTTTTAGATAAAATTACCTTGACCCGTAGTGACCGCAAAATGACCACTAATAAAAATTTCTCCAACATGTGACCCAGTCCAATGGTCTTCTTGTATCCCAAAATTGTAGGACACAAAACTTAGTCAAAATCGTTAAAGCCATTTATTAAACAAAATAAAATTAGCTTTACCCGCAGTGACCCTAAATGACCCACTAATTTAATTTTCTCGAACATGTGAGGTAGCTCAATCATCTTCTTATAACCGAAAATGGTAGAATGCAAAATTTAGTCAAATTTGTTTGAGTCATTTTTCAGGTAAAACAAAATTCTGAAGTGGCCGACTATTGGTTCAGTGATGGCCGAACATTAGATTTAAGATGGCCGACTATTGGAGAACTTGTCCATTTTGAACTTAACTTTGTCTAAAAAAAAAACTATTACCGTGTTTTTTAAAAATAATTGCTGAAACATAATAAGAAACATATGTTTTAACATATATCACTGTTAAAAATGTTGTGTCGTTTTTTAAAAATTCTACGTTAAGATTTATATATATAAAAGCAGTTAAGTGGCCGACTATTGGTACATTTACCCTATCTACAATTATTTTTAAACAAATACAAAATTTTATCACACAACAGTATCACACAAATTTACAATCACAAACCAGTGAACGCAAGCGAGAATTTCGCACTGCAGTTTAATATTTTTTAGCAATATCTAATATTTTTAGATGCAGATTTAGACTTCTGCAAAAAAAATAAAGACGAAAAATATCTGCAGACAACATTAGTTAAGCCAGAATACAATTTCAATTATTCCTAACAGTAAAATCTCAATAGAAAAAGTCACGTGCGACAGGAAAATAATAATTATTATATTTTAACTGCATTAGAGGTGATGATGTCATCCTCTTTGGAAAAAACACGGGACAAAGAAAAATAAATGGAAATACACTTAAGTTACAATTTGATGTATTGTAGCAAATCGTATCTTCTATTCTACACGTGAAATACAACTGCTTCGATCGATCGATGGCGTCTTTTTCTTCTTAACATTTCAATTTCAATTTTGCTTTTAAACCCTAAATATAAAATAAACCCGTGCGCAGAAATCACACTTTGTCCTTTTTGTACTATCTAATTTTTTATTATCCTTGTTGAGCATCATATAATGCAGTATTTTATTTTTGTGGCAACATTAATTTGAGGAAAAAACTTTCATTTAATTTATGAAAGCAATGTAGATTTAATTTCTAATTAACAACAATTTATCCATTTTTAATCAAAAAACATGTTTTAACAAATTGTGAGTGTACTATGTCAGAAGCCGCTTCAAAAATCTTTCGAATGTTACCTGATTCGTTGTTGTGCGTTTCGTAAATTCATAGATAAAGGGATGTTGACAACATAAATAATATATATGATTATCCATAGAAGTCAAGAAAATAGAATTATTCTGGAATTATTAATATGAATGTCAATTTCTTCACACAAGAGATTCCCAGCTGTAATCTCCGAAGACATTAACCGCAGGCGAACGAATCGCTTGACATTTTATGCATTCTTAAATCACAACAAAATTTCCAGAAATCATAAGTCTCTTTGTTGTATCTCCACAATGCATTTCATTCCGCATTCGTAAGCTCAAAAGGGAAGCTTGTGTCATTTCCAGAAATCTTTCCCCTTTAATCACGAAGTTCGCCCGAGTTTGTGCACCCGTTTCACTCAAAATTTTAATCACTGTTTTCAAATACATGAAAGGAAGGTTATTTGATGAATATTAATGTAAGTGGAGCTTCATGAATCTTTGGAGAACTTTTCAGTGTGTTTAGGCATATTTTGCGAAGTTTCGCCTTCTATTAAAAGGCAATCAAATAAATCGCAAATACTTTATTCAGGAGATACCAATTATATTTTAAATATAGTTTTAAAAATGATTTCAAAAGTAAGCATGTATAGCCAAGAGCGGTCTAACTGAGAAACAACTATTTATATTATAAAGGACAATGCTGACGATTTTTTTGCGAATGGCAACACTTGACGATGACATTTAGGTTTTGCGACAATGTTATAACATGTGATAAATATAAATAAATAACATTATAAAAAAACATTTATATTTAATTATTTTGATTATATTTTTAATACTAAATAAAGGTAGTTAAAATTGATATTTAATTTTTAAAACATTTCCCTTGCTAGGCTGAATCTCGGGTTAAACATAATCTTCAAAATGTTCTTCTAATGATTCCATCCATTATAGATTTTTGATTTCGTAAGAATTCTTTGCGAAAAAGCTCATTTCACAGAATTATGACTTACAAATACGAATAATTATAATTAACATACAGATTAATAATTAACGCACAGTTAAGTGTAAATTTATATTAACCTTTGATTACGGTTTAGGACTGGGAACTATTTTTATATTCAGTCGTACCGCAATTTACAATTTTTTTTCTTTCTGGTAGATTTCTCTTGAAAATATCCTAGTATAAGTGTATGGGTGTAGTCCATTGGGATATAATGTCTGAACCGTAATCAAAGGGTTAAAAAAACAGTTAATTTTTTTTTCACCAGTAGGAATGAAAATGAATTCAACTGGTAAATGAACTACTATTTTCTCTTAAGAAGCAAACAAACAAACAAACAAACAAACAAACAAACTAAAAAAAATTCTGACTCAGTGCTAGATATTAAAAAGAGTTTATGGATATTTTGTCATTGGTTAAGTGAATGTTAGAAATTATGCAGGCTTAGCTTCAGCCCGGGCCCAAAACGGGCTTGGGATCAATATTTATACGAGTCTTTGAGCTCGGGCTCAAAGTGAAAAAATTATTTATTCACAAATTGTAAAAAAAGGGAAAAAATTGCTATTTGAGAAACATAAAATCATTCTAAGTTTCTTAAATTGTTTTACAATCCTTTAAAAATCAGTTTGAAAGGAAAATTTAATTGCGATTGATGGGATATAAGGAAAAATATTCTACCTTGAATATTCTGAAGCTTTTGGACGACCAGTGTTAATAACATAGTAAAGGCGTATTATCCAAAAATTTAGTTAAAAAAACATACCACAACTGAAAACGCACTTCCAGCATTTGTCGCTCATAGACAATACAGAAACTGAAATCTTTTGTGTTCATGTAAATGAGCGATAAGTGTTATGCACGTCATATTCCACAGTAAGCATCTTGTAAGTAATACCTCAATAATGTATATAAATTTCACTATGTTTGAAATATTGTAACATTCTTAAAATATACTGCAAACGATTTCTCCCCATATACCATAATGTAACTGGTTCTTTCGAGTGTCCCTGTAAACGAACTATAAATGCAACAAACTCCATTTTCAATAACAAACATGCCATATAGTAAAGCTAAATATATAGCAATTACATGACAATCCGAATATATTTACGACAGTTACAGTAGTGACAGAAGTCAGACGACAGACAGACAAACTGAAATCATAAACATTTTTCAATTATGTTGTAAAATGTTAAATAAACAAACTTATATACCCTACTTTATCAATAGATCAGTTTCAACCACGTGATCACCACCCTACCAAATTTTATCCAACCAATCATAATCGTCGATTTGTAGCCTGTATCATGAGCCAACCAATGACAATCCACCATCTTTGAGGGGCAAACGAAACGTTCATTTGGTTGCTAAGGTGGTTGCTAAGGTGTGACGTCAGTTGAAACTGATCTATATCATGAAACGATATGAATTCGGTTTGTCTGTCCTTACTTAACTCACGTAAATATTCTCGGATTGCCATAAGTAACTGATATATGTTATTGAACTTTACAATGGTATATTCGGTATTGAAATTGAAGTGTGTATCATTTATAGTTCATTTACACGGGCACTCAAAAGAATTCAGTTAGATTATGAACTATTGGGAAAAACCGTTTGCAATGTTTTTTAATGGTTTACACTATTTCAAACATATTGAAATTGATATACATCACTAAGGTGCACTACAAGATACTTACTATAGGCTATGGTGTGCACAGCATTTATCGTTCATTTACAGGAACATAGAAAAAATTAGGTTACAGTACTCTCTATGAGCAATAATTGCTTGAAGTGCTTTTTCAAATGTGGTATACTTTTATAAATTTAACTGTTATTTTGCATATTACTTGGAGTGTATAAATTCCACAGATCATATTCAGGGCTGCACAAAAGAATTCTAGTACATTTAGGTTTATTGGCGGGAATTGCTGAAGTGGAATTTTCAACTGTGTTAAGCGTTTTCTAACTTAACTATATCTTAGCATATTATACAGTAAGTATACAATACTATAGATTATATACAGGGCTTCACGAAAGAATTTGGATGTTTTTCAGACTATAGATGGTAATTGCTGAAATTGGGTTTTCAAATATGTTATTTACTTAGATATTACCAAATTATTTACTTAAATGTCATCCTTCACCTTATTAAAGTTTTGTTACAGAATTCTGCATGTGTTGGAAAATGTTTCACAATCTATGCTTGACGCATAATTTTTCCTTTTTGTTATCTAGTAAAAGGTTTTTATTGCCTATAACGTAGAAGGTTTTTGAGATTTTTTTTTGCTTTCACTGATTTTAGGATTTTTTTTTAAAACTTGCTGTATGATTTTTTAAACTTTTGAATAAATATTTTTTTAGCTTCTTTCTTCAACTTTCTTTTTATTTAATTTCCTTTTTGATATTCTTTACACCCCCCCCTTCTCTTTTTAATATTTTTTTGTTCCTTACTTTGTGTTTTTTATTTTTCATATCCTTACATTTATACCTGTTTAATTTTTTTTTTATTTTTTTTTTTATGAAGAGCTGGCTGATTACGTTCTCCAGAAGAATATTCGTTCTTAAATGTTCTTAATTTTAATTTTTTTCTACTTAAGCACCTTTTTTTTTCGTTTCCACCGACGATAAAGATTTCCCTCTTCCTTTTATAATGCAGTTTCTTCATATACCCTGCCGCATGTATATAATCTTTGAATTCACTTCTTAAACTATTTTTATCATACTTCATATTACTAATTAACTGGACTCTTGAATCATAATGTGAAAAGTTGGCAAAGAGTTTTTTTTACGCAATTTAATTAACATTCTTTCCGAATCTTTTGATGTTTGCATTATAAAAAGCAGAGATAAGAAGCAGCATATTACACGCTGGGAGAGAATTGTATATCAGATGAATTAAGATAATTACATAATTGTTTTTTTTATAATTTAATGTTTATTATTTTCTTTAGTTACACGTTAACTGTATCGTATTGTATGTGTATTGAAATAGATTTTTTTTAGATAGAAAAAAGTAAATTGCAAGAAAAAAAAAGGAATTGAAAATTTTTTAATGCAACCATATCTTTAGAATATCATTTTAACTATAACATTAAAAAAATGGTAGTACAAAAAATAGTAATTTTACAAGCCATTTAAGCATTTCAATGCAGCAGAAACTTGGTCCAAAATGTTTGTTTGACCAACGCTGTTTTCAAAACAACGAACGCGTATGGCAAAAATGCCAGGCACAGTTTAAAATTCAATAAAACATCAAGTAATTGACGTACGAGAGTGCGTATTAGACAAAATTTTTTCACATGATCGAAATACATGTTTAAGCGCGGTTTTAGTTCTAAAATTTGCCTATCGATGACGCTATATCTTCAAAACTGCAGAAAATGGATAAAAATTTCATATAATCAGTTTATAAACATTTATTTCGTGTAATACTACCAATTGTTGACACTTTCCAACACAGTTGAAAAGTGTTAATGAATTCGATTTGTCTGTCTGTCTATCTGCTCAGTGTCCGAGAATTCAGCAATTACGCCGGTTCACCGTGGATCAATCGCTATTTGTAGATTTCTTTAAGGTTCTTAAAAATGCTGGATGCTGTTGTATATAATTTAAATTTAATATTTTTAAAGTTAGATAAAGTAATGTATAGATTTTTAAATTAATTAAAAATATCTTCATGGAATCGGCAAGAAAGGAATTTAATCATCAAGTCAAATTGATTCTTATGTGAAAGTCCTTTTAAAGATGATGTGCAGTCTCTATATTTCTCATCTAAATTCCACTTTCCGCAACTTAAAGAAAATAATAAAGTTAGATTTATATTTTAAACGAGCGTCTTCATTTTGTTCACTCTCAGAAAAAACTGTAAATTTATGAGCGTCTGCCCTTCAATTTTCATGGGAAAAGCCTTATTTGATGAAATACGGTCTGATCCACTAAATAAGCGCCCTTATCCCTTAGATTCTCAGAAAATTAAGGGCAATCCACATATTCTTACAGTTCTAGCCCATCTGTTAGCAAAAATATGGTACGACCCCATACATTTTCCTCCGCTAGGGTGTAACCCTTCATTTTAGTCGTGTTTCGAAAAATAATGTCACTTAACCGCGACCGTAACATATTTTTTAACCCGCCAAAAAAGCGATTCTGTGGTGATTATCTAACGTGTTACGTGCTACGAAACAGTAAAGTGTTATTGTGTTTTAAAGTGCATTATATCCTGTACATTATAATGCTGTATTACTTTGCCCCGTAAAATTACAGGATGCACAAAATGATGGGCATGGATTTTTTTTACGGGGTATGACTGGAACCTCTGCTGCCGGTCTCTGCCCGTAATTTTACAGGGATATTTTTAACAGTGTTGTAAATGTCTTTATTGCAAGATAAAGTAAGATATTTTATTTATTTAATTTTGATTGTTTTCTCTTTCAAGATTGACCGAAAGAATGCAAGCAGCACACTTTATTGTGCTGGGTCTATTGCACCTTATTTCTCACAACAGCAATGTTTTCTCACTTTTCCATCTATAATTAATTATTCTTTAGCGGCACTTTATTATTTACGTCACACCGTCTGGATGTAGTTCAATCTACAAAAGGCTCACACATCGAAATATGGTAGTAGATTGTAGAGTTATGAAAAAAAAAGTCATCACCTACTACGAACTCTGACGCAAATTATCGTATAAAACTGTGACTGGTACCAATCGATTAGTTCTAACGTCTACTAATTAAGGGATACTTAAAGTTATCTTAAGGGTTGTTTACATACGGAAATTTTACCAGATTTTACGATTTTTAATACTAATATCTAACATTTGAAATTCCTATCTGAATTCTTCGGTAAATTGTACCTTAGGATATCAAACTGGAAGTTATTAGGTGAAGTAGTTTAAAAATTATGTAGGTTTAAAGTTTAGAACTACTAATGTTAAATACTTTTGTAATCCTTGCAAAACCTATTGCAATGCAAAGAGTTTATTAAGCATAGCTCAAAAACAACTTTGCGGAATCAGCTGTAATTCGCATATTTGAAGCTTCTAGAAATCGATTCCTATTAAAAATATTATGGTTATAATTTATATTATTTTCGAAAAATAATTTCAAAATTTATTTTTGAAAAAAAAAAATTGAATTTTAATCGATACATTTTTTAACAGAAATCAATTTATAGAAACTACAAATATGCAAATCCAAAATTTCAGCTCATTTCAACAAGTAGTTTTTGAGTCTTGTTTAAAAAACTTTCCGCATTGCAGTCTGTTTTTCAACTATTAAAAATGATTTTAACATTACGAGTTCCCAGCTTTAATCTTGCTTTAAATCTGCTACGTGGTGGTTCTACAAAAATGTTGCGGAATAATTTCAAAATTTATTTTCGAAAAAAAAAAAAAGGAATTTTAATATATACATTTTTTAACAGAAATCAGTTTATAGAAGCTACAAATATGCAAATTCAAAATTTCAATTCATTCCATCAAGTAGTTTTGAGTCCTGTTTAAAAAACTTTTCGCATTGCAGTCTGTTTTGCAAAGATTAAAAATGATTTTAACAATACGAGTTACAAGCTATAATCCTTTCCTTAAATCTGCTACGTGATGGTGGGTTCTATAAAAATGCTGCGGAATAATTTCAAAATTTATTTTAGAAAAAGTTATGAATTTTAATATATACATTTTTTTAACAGAAATCAATTTATAGAAAATACAAATATGCAAATTTGAAATTTCAACTCATTCCATCAAGTAGTTTTTGAGTCCTGTTTAAAAAACTTTTCTCATTGCAATCTGTTTTGCAACGATTAAAAAGGATTTTAACATTACGGGTTCCCAGCTTTAATCCTGCTTTAAGTGTGCTACGTGGTGATTCTATAAAAATACTGCGGAATAATTTCAAAATTTATTTTCGAAAAAATTATGAATTTTAATCTATTTATTTTTTAACAGAAATCAATTTATAGAAGTTACAAATATGGAAATCCAAAATTTCAACTCATTCCGTCAAGTAGTTTTTGAGTCATGTTTAAAAAACTTCAAGAGACTTAAAAGGATTAAAATAAACATTTTAATTTTCAAAATTTAATAAAAAATGACCTAGACGTTCTTATTGTTCCATTGTATTATACAAATTTCTACAGTGTTTAATTTGAAATTTTACACACAAAAAATAAAAAAAAACCTTTTAACTTTAACAATTTTTTATTTAAGCTTTTTTTTTAAAAAAAAAATTTGGTGATAATTTTATGAATTTGTAAAACAAAATCTCTGCAGTTATTATTTAATCAATAAATGAAAAAGTGATGCTTCAGTAGTACTCATTGATATGATGACCATCACAGATTAAAGAAATTTAAATGTTTGAATGCTCAAGTGCGATTTTATATGTGCATGAATATATGCATGTGTTTTAAATAATTGAAGGGCAGTTCAGCAGAACATATCTACTCATCAAATATAAGAACGCACGATACTGGAAGCGTTTACTAGTGATTGAATGGAATTTCAATAATGTATAATTATAGCAGTTACATATGTAAGTATGGAAATTATACGCATATCTTCCCAAAATTATAGAACGAGGAGTGGAACAGAATATATTGATGACAGTACTGGAAGCTGCAAGATGAGACAGTTCGAAAAGGTTACTTATGAATATGATAATAACCGATTAGTTTTGGCCATGCTATTAATTTAATATTTAATTAGGGCGTTTGATAAATATGCATAAATACGTGACTCCATTTTGAATCAAAATTAATTTCTAAATGTTCAGCAGTTATTACAGACGTTATCCACACAAATTTTACTAAATTTTATTCCTTAACTACATGTTTCTGAACCTGAAAAGCATACTACAATTAATTACAAGTGATTACTGTATGGTCAGATGATTAAAAAATATCTATACATATGTCCAGTTTTCAAAAAGTAAAATTACAAAAGTAAATACTAACAATAGATTTAGCATGTCCTTGCATGAATAAAAAATATTTATTATGTATACCAGTGTTTCTGAATTGCTTATGTCGCGATACAAAAATATACCGCACTGGTTTATTTTTGAACGAGTTCTTGTTATTTGTGTATTTTTTCTCAATATATGAAAATTAATTCATAGTTGCTTCTGAAATTATTGGTTATATGGTAATGTTTTTAAAGTTATTATAAAATAATATTTTTTACCTGATTCATGTTGGGTTTTCACGAATATATATCCCATTAATTAATTACATATTTTGTTATCTAATAGTTAAGTATTTCTCTGATTTATTCTCGAAAACTACAAAAAAATATTTCGAATTGACTTTCGTTAAAAAAATTCAGTATGATTGTTTATTAGATTTTTTTAGTAACGTTCGTCAAGAAGTATTTTTATTAAAGTATAACTTTTATTCCTAATTTATATACAGAGCCTGATTATCGCTCAGGCACACTAGGCAGCTGCTCCGAACAGGAAGTACCACTATTTCAAAATAATAATCGTCGTCTTATTTAAATGCAGAATTTCTGTCACGTCCGCTTCGGTTCCCAAAAATGCTTAATCGGGCCATGTCTATGCAACTGTGCCCCCCTCCCCCCCCTGTTTTTTTAAGCGACTTTAAGAAGCTTCGGTTTTTGGTCGTTATGTATGGCTTATGTATATATGTATATACTCAATTTTCTCAACAGCCATTGAACAGATTTGAATGTACTTATTACACCATAATTCCAGTACAACAGGAAAGGTTGTAAGCTAAAATGATTCACTATATCGTATATAGCTTTTTTTTTCTTTATAGGGACACATAAAAATTTTTAATACATGATTGTCTACTGCGTTTCAAACGTGAGTGATGAGCAATAAGTTGCCTTTATAGATGTGAAAGAGGTGGCATATGAGAAATAAAATTTGATTGGTTGAAAGGATTTTAGACAAAATCTTGAACGACAAGCAACTAGAGAGCCTTTATAAATAAGAAAGGGGTGACATACGGACAATCAAATTTGATTAGTCGAGTGTATTTTCGGCGAAATCGTGACCGGTGAGCACCTAGAGTACCTTTATACATACTCGAGAGGATTTTGGATAAAAATTTGGCGATCCTGCCATTATCGCTAAGCTGATGAATGTTGAATTGTTTCACTTGTTTAATAGAACTTGTCAGGGCGAGTATTGCCAAGATCTGGACTATGAGTTGCAACAGTTGGACAAAAACTTCCAATATGAGCATACGGCATGTGAGTATGCCACCACTCTGTTATTTATAAAGACACTCAAAAGACAACAACGTACATTAAATTGAATGTGGTTGTCTAAAAAATACTCTTTTGTGCCACGCCACTCTCCCTAAAATATGCCAACTGGCGTTAAATAATTATAGAGAAAAAATAGAACATGTTAATAGCATGAGTTTTTTGCACAACTGCAAGCTAGTCGTTTATTAAGAAACATACACTTGAAGTGGCGTTGATTCTTTTGTTTACAAATTACTTTCAAAATTACTCCAATAGACATAGATATCATTGTCAAAAATGTCTAAGTGCAATTTGATTTACTTAATCAGAAATATCTTTTGTATCAGAATTCTAACAAGTATTTATAATTTAAAATTATTATAGGATATTGTCATGCAAGAAGAATTAGTTTAAATGTTATAAATATTACCACCAAAAACAACTCACATAAAATTTCTAGTTTAAATTATTGCAAGCCATTAGAAATTCTTAATCTTCCGTTACATTTAACCGGGAAATTTTATGCTGTCTGAAATATATCAATTTAACAGAACATAGAGTCACCATGAATTATTGTCTTAAATTTTGACAATCTGATATGCTTCCGCTCCGGTAACAATTTATATTCCTTCCAAAAATGGATAAATTCAAAACTCGAATGAAAATTTTGCAAATTCCATAAATTGTTCTCGCATGTATTATAAAATTTCCTTCCTTATTTATGATCTTGGATATGAAAGATTGCTTCAAAATCTATTTCATTTCTCGAAAACTTTAGCTGAAATATGAGATAGCATATCTCATGGAAAATGTTTCTCTGTGCTCTTTAAATGAATTTGATCATTTAGATGAAAATCGAAAAATATATTACAATAATGGAAATAAAATAGAAGTATGTTTTATACAGTTGTGAAGTGAGTTTTTTTTTCTTTTCAGTTAATGTTGACTTTATTGATATTAAGCTACTTTTTTTTATGATTTTTAGCGACAGAATAGCTATTATTTTTATTTTCTGGAAAAGCATTAGTATAAAAAGTTGTAGAACACTCATATGATTGGAAGATTACCCTGTTTAAACGTGCATTTATAAAGTTTTAATTGAAGCAGGGTTATGGAAGATTCCTCAAATGGAAATGATTTTAGAAGCAATAGAGTGGTTGTTATTACATTGATTTGTTGAGAAATAGTTGTTGCACACTCGAAACAACAACAAAAAAAAAAATTGAAATCCTCATTCCATTTTATTACTAAACTAGATGGAACCCGTCAAAACTTGACGGCAAACAAGTTGATAGTACCATAAAAATAAAATTCATTATAAATTATCGCCGAGGGATGCCAGATGTACCATTTGGCCGGGAATTGTGTCTTCTTTCTGAATATGAGCGCAATTCTTGAAATAGGGGTCGTCTACATATTCAAAATTGTCCAACTTTGAATTTGAATACCAATTTTTAAATGGTAACATCCACTTTTGACACGTTGTGTTTGTTCCTTGGATTCAAAGCAGCCCGAAAAAAAGCATACTTTATGCTCTTTTTATTAAATCTCCATGAAGTTAGAAGAAGTGAAAGTTTGAGGATGCTAATGTTAAATCCATGCGATAAAGCTTAATTTAAATCTTACCAAAACATCATCTGATTGAAATGTTTACTTTTTAATAAAGTACAATGAATGGACCCAAAAATATTCCAGGCAATTTAGCATATTTTTTATGATGAAAATTATAAAAAAAATTCATATTAAAATTACTTTATAATTTATTTTAACATATTTTAACATAAAATTTAACATAAAAATGAATGTCATCTAAAACATGGGTATTTGCTTTTACAACCCATTCTTAGCATTAGTTTTAGAGATATGGAGAAATTTTACTTTTCAGTGGTCTGTGGGGACCGTCTTCTGTTATTGTTGGCATCCACAGAAAATAAAATCTTAGATATCAACCAGAAAAAAATTATCGATTTTTCTTTGATGTGCAGTGAGTTTAGTTTTTATTTAAACTTTTTGTATAATTTTTCTGGCAACTAATTGAATATTCCCATTATTTTTTCCTTTTAAGGTCATAATTTTATTTTTTCTAAATTTATGGATAAACTCTTAGCACTTTTAATCTATGAAGATTTGAGAAAACATAGAAAAACCATGCCTTTTTCCGAACTGATTTGATTCGAAGAGCTTAAATATGTTGTCAAAAATACGTGTTACTGTTTAAAAAAAAAAGTTGATACAACTTTTAATATGCAGACGGCCCCTATTTCACAAACTGCATCCATATTCGGAAAAAATATGCAATTCTCAATAGAATATTGCCTCTCGCATCTCTCTTCGATATTTTAGCGATAAAATAGAATGTGAGTTCCGCTTTTTCCTGACCGACTGTATATACATTACCCCTTGTATGCGTATTGTAAGTTTTTGCATACAAGTGCGCATGATTGTTGCACGTAAGTTGATAGAAAGAAAGTGTGTATATTGTATGCTTTGTAAGACCGTGTAAATACGAAAGATGTATAATATGAGAGGATGCAAGTGTGGAGCTGATGTGTCAAATGGAACATTAAGTGTTAATGCATGGATGAAATTTAAAGATTAAAATATACAAACCTGTCGAAATTCGATGAATGAAAATGTTAAAAAAAGAACTGTTCGATTGAATTTATAATAAGCGTACAAAAATTAAAAAAATCAATCAATCATACTTGATTAGTGTAACTCTTAAAACACGCATTATTTTAAACTAAAGTTACCAAAATAATATTTCCATTGACTTCAACTTTTCAATTTATCGAAAATTTAAAAAAAACTTTGTGCATATAAGTAATCAGTAATATGCTATCAAGATAAAGTTATCAATTAAGGCTCTATTCTTTGGTATAATGAAAGCCGGCTATAAAGTTATACTATTTATAGGTGGCTTTGGGTATTACGGAATGAAAAATAAAAAAATTACGTCACTTTGACAAAATCAGAGATTTTTTTTTTCCAATGAAATCTAAACATAACGTCATTTTTACCGTCGGAACGTTTCATAGTACGTACTTCTTATATTCATATTCCTTATTTGAAAAATATTTTAACGCGCACTAAGTTTTTAATAAATATATATTTACAAACTTATCGTCACGGTTGCCAGATACAACTTTGCATGTGAACATTCGCACTCTTTACTTGAGGTTCTAATCTCAGTACCAGCGAGTAAAAAGTAAAGAAATTTATGTCTTTTAGACACATTCGTAGTAAAATATTGAGTTTTATCAAAGAAAATGCTCGCTTTAATATGAGGTCATTTCCACTCACGGAAGCATTTCGCCTCTCTCTGAGATTAGCGTCTCAAGTAAAGTATCAGCGGAATAAAAATGTATTAGAATGTTACACATTTATGTTTTTTAAAGGTAACATCATTTTCTGTTTAAAAATTTAAAAATGTTATTTTCAATTGTAATACGATGTGGTATCAGTAAAGATATAGTAATTCCCATTATTTCCCTTTTCTCTGTCACCAATTGCCACCTTTTTGAAGAAATTTCATTTAAAACTTTTAAAATTAAAAATATATATATAAAAAAGGAAATATAGTCGGACTCGGTTAAGATACTCACGGTTAATACGCGATCTCGCTTACTACGCAGAATCTCCCCCTCCCTTGAATATCGCCATAAGACTAATGCAAATATATCTCGTTTTATACGCGCTCGCTTAATATGCAATAAAGTTTCGGTTCTTTATTGAGGCTAAAAATCCGTTTAATATGCGAATTCACACACTAAGAAGCGAATTTCTTCCCTATTCTCCAGTGTTGCCAATTTAGTGGAATCGTTTTATTCAGATATCTACCACTATTTGCGAATAGTAATATTCGCCTTATTTAATGACAGATTAATTAAGGCGAATATTATTAATCGGAAATAGTGGTAGATACTTGAATAAAAAAATCTCGCTAAATGAACAACACTGCAACTCTGGGGCCGTTCAAATGTTACGTAAGCACCTAGAGGGGGGGGGGAGGGGGTTAGCGATTTGCTTATTTTTGCTGACAAGGGGGCGGGGGGCGGGGGGCGGGGTTGAATGATGCTTACGTAAGACATTTTCAAAATCTCTTAACTTGTAAAAAAAAAAAAAAAAATTAAAAATTTCAAATTCTACTGATGGATAAGAGGAAGAAAATAAAGAGAAGGAACAGGATTCTCAAATTGATACTAAGCATAAAACCCCATCTCGGATGGCTTCTGAAAAAAAAAATTCAGAACTGGAAAAAAGTTTAAATGCCTTGTATGCTGCCAAGGACTCCGTGTCAAATTCTCCCATTCAAAAACAGATAAATAAGGTTTCCAGTGATCTAAAAAAAGAAAAACAATCCTTGAAAAGGAAACGACAAAAGGCTGAATACCAAAAAAAAAAAAAAAAAAAAACATCGAACCACCAAACGAACAAAGCTTGAAGAAATCTGCCATGATAATCCAGACATTAAAAAAAAATATCATTGAGGGAATCAGTAGGAAGACCAAGTTTAAATGTAGATTAACCATTATTGCTTAAGGCAATAGCAGACATAGCTGTTATTGGAAACGCTGCAGATGCAAAATGAAAAAGCGAGTCAGTACGAAGTGTCAAAACTCTCGATGACTTGACTGCAGAACTGAAAAAGGTTGGTTTTGCAATAAGCAGAAGGGGAACATATCTTCGTTTGCTTCCAAAAAATTCCTCAACCATCGAGGGTTGAAGACATGTCACCACAGTGCCGGTAGAACTTTCTCGGGCTGAGGCTGACTATCACCGATCTCACGTTGATACCCAATTTGCAGTAACATCCATCCTCTATTTAGCTTCAATTCTTGGACCCATGTAAGTGTTTTTTCTTTCACAGGATGACAAAGCACGTGTACCTTTGGGAATTACAGCAGCCAATAAACAGGATCCGATACTGATGCATATGGAGTATCGTGTATTCTTACCCGACCACGACTGGGTCATCACTGAACGCCACAAACTTATCCCATCTGTTTACGCGGGTATTGTGATTGCTCCCAAAATGGCAGGTCAAAGTAAAGCCATAGGTTATCCTGGTCCAACGTTTATAGCTTTAATAAGTGGGGAACACAGTTATTCCACAGCAAATACTCATGCTCAGGATTTTAAAACTCTATTAACACTCCAAGACTTTGAAAAATTAGTGAAAACAGAAGAGGGTTTCATCAAACCTGTAATCATAGTTACGGTTGATTGAAGTCCAGACGAAATTACCCGCTTCCAGAACGTTATATCGTTTGCTGTTAACCATTTCAAAAAGCATCATTTAGATGGAATTTTCATAGCATGCAATGCTCCTGGAAGAAGTGCATAAAATCGAGTAGAAAGGCGAATAGCACCACTCAGCCGAGAACTGTCTGGTCTGATACTCCTTACTGTCCATTATGTTTCCCATCTCGATGAGAATGGTCCCACTATTGATGAAGAAATAGAGCAAAATAACTTTGCATATGCTGGTAAAACTCTCGCAGAAATCTGGAACTCATTAAACATTGGCGTTATCCTGTTACTGCCACATATGTTGATTCTGGCGAACCAGACTCTCTTCGTTATGATTTGGATTGGCATTCGAAGCACGTACAAGAAAGTCAATACTTGCTGCAAATTGTAAAATGCGAAGAAAAGAATTGTTGCTCTCCTGCACGTAGTGGATTATTTCGTTTATTAAAAGCACGATTCATTCTTCCTCCAATTAAAAGGATACAATCGTCAAATGACATCATTACAAGTGAGGAGAGAGAATTTATAGATTTAAGTCACCGTCTGGCCTTAAATCTGAATATTAAAGCAAAAGGATTTTTAAAGATGCCGTGTGACTATTTTTGCCCTTCCATAAAGTCGCAATTATTCGCAAGAACTTGTGGCCAATATCATGCATTTTAGAAATCAGCAAACAAGACAAAAAAAAATAAAAAAAAATAAAAAAAATCAACACAGTGAAAAAAGCGAGAACGCCTGCCTTATACGACCATTGAGAATTGCTGCTCGTCGAGCAAATGAACTTACGTGCGTCGTAAAATTCGTGGAAGATATGGAAGATGTTAAGTGGATCAATGAAGATGAAGTTGATCAAGATTGCATCCGAAAAGAAAGCGATGAAGATAATCATGTAAAACTGAAAACCAATATCATAACAGATATGGAAAAATGGCTTGAGCAGCCGCGGTCAGCATCGTAATAGATATGGGCATGTTCAAATTTAAATTTTACAAATGGACAAGTTTTTCTAAAATTGTGATCTAAGAAATTTTCTTAAATAGAATTGTAAAGAAATAAAACAAGCATTTTTTTATTATTAATTTTAAGTCGAGTAGAGTTTTTTTTTAAAAATTTGAATTAAGTCTTAATTTTTTTTAATTAAATTATTACTGTTAAAAAAAAAGGGGGGGGTTGCAATTTGCTTACTTAATTATTAAGAGGGGGGGGGTGGTTGCGATTTGCTTATTTTTGCTGACAAGGGGGAGGGGGGTTTAAAATTGTCAAAAACATGATTAAGTAAAATTTGAACAGCCCCTGTTCTTTGATCCCGAGTCCTAATATTTTTCGTCTCTCGCTTTGTGTATTTTTTACTTAGAGTAGAGAAATATAGATGCATTTTTGTCGCTTTTTGTTACTTAAACTTCCGCTTTTGCACAGTGTATATGTTGCCGATTGTTATTTTTTCCTCTGTTACACGCTTATTATTCTTTATTACACCCACAATTTCTTTTATGTTTTTTATGTTTTGTTTATTTTTTCCATGATCACAATTTTTTTTAAAAATAAATATTAACAAGGAAAGTTTTTCTTTTTACATAAATACTTAAGGACTGGTTATAAGGTTACTCATTATATTAGGCTATAAGGAAAATTACTTTTGTTATAACGTATTAATCGACAATAAAGTCATATTTGATTCTATATTTTTCTTTCAGTTATTAATTCAGTCGGTTCAATTAAAACAAATAATAATTAGTTAAGCAAGCTTAAATACAATTAATTTTTAATCAAAATATGCATGAAAGACACAATTTTTGACCGTAAACATATAAATGAAAGCTCTAAAATTCATTTAGATGATTAGATGTATAAATAAGTAACAGTTCCTGCAACATTATGCAAATCGCGTTTAATACGCGATCTCGCTTAACACGTGACTTTTCTCCAGTCCCTTGAAACGCTTCTTAACCGGGTTCGACTTACTTTAAAAAATAGCTAATGCAAGTTTATCTACAAATGATCAGTTTCCAATTAAAAGTAATTATTAAAATTACTTCTGAAGAAATCTCAGGGCAGATGACGAAAAAAAAAATGTGTTTGTGTTTTAAATACATAGATTTTTTAATCTAAGTCATTCTGGCGCCTAAATAAATTTTGTCAATAATTCAATTTTTCCTCTGCAGAGAAATGCAATTGGCATCAAAATCGATTTACTTATGTTAAATGAATAGCTGTATTTGAGATAAAAGTAAAAGATATTCCAGGTTTCAGGGTATTTAGTTTATTATTTTTTGTGATTACATAAAATGACATCGAATACTTTGTAAGGTATGTGAGAAACTTCGCACGTTATATGATTTCAATGGTTTCCTTTTTAAATTACTTATGAAAAATAGTTTTTTGAAAACCTTATTAATTAAAAAAAGTAAATGTTTATAAATATTAAATGAAAAAATCGTTCTTTCAATGCATAGTCTATCTCTATATTCATAAATGGCATCAAAATATCATTTTATAAGTAACAAATGAATATTTTTCTCAGCTAGTAAGAAGTCTTATTGGTGTACATTTTAAACATTAGCAGTGTGCTAAGAATATTCATGAACTGATTAATAAGGAATTTGACGGAAAAAGGCAGATATCTTTCCCCACTTTTTATTAAAAAGAAGTAAAAGTATTTCATTTTCTCTGTAAAAAAAAGATGATTTTAATTAACGATTTTGAAGTCTTTAGCGTTCGGCAAAGCAACAGGAAAACAAAATTTTAGTATTCTCGAATAATATAGAAGCTTCGCACTGAGTCTGGTGTTCCTTTATCTGTTGCATTTTCCTTTTTCGCCATGGCTAGTATAGTTAAACTTCTATTATTTGAAAGTCTATAATCAGAATTTCGGTATCTTGAAATAGTTTTGCTTTCCCTGTGGGAAAACAACAATAACAACAAAACGAACAAGCAGGAAAAAAAAAAACGCTGCTGAAAAAAAAAATCTGCAATTTCTTTATTTTGTACAACTCAAATTTTCTCGAATTCTAAACATCTTTCTTTTTTTCTTAAGATTCGAAATATCGGAATTTGACTGCATTTAACTTGTCTAGCTCACAATCGCAAATGGTAATCTACAATTGATAGTATTTTAAAGCCAAAACTGCTTTATGAACTGTTTAAAGAAATGTTGTTTGATAAGATGTTGATAGATACATGGGGCTTCCAGAAAGTACGCTCCATTGGGAATTAAAATAGGGGAAATGTAATGGAGCAAATCGTTCTATACTGAAGTATATACCTTGGACTATGTTTCAACATAATTATCACCAGGGGTCGGAAGTAGTACTCTACAAGTAGCGAAACTACTGTAGTCGCTACTTTTTTCAGTAGTTTGTAGTGTAGCACGCTACATTTTGAACAATTTAGCATAGCGAGTAGCGCGATACAAAAATTCAGTAGTTTGTAGCGAGAACCGACCCTACTTTTAACGCTACTTCAGGAAAAAAAGTGCAATTCTGCGAATTACACGGTCGAAATTGCTTCTTTTGTGCAGAATTTGTTCTGCTCAGTAGTTTCCAAATCGCAGTGGCAAATCTTAGCTGCAGTGTAAAGCAACGCATCACGTGAAGTTATAGATTTGTTTAATTGAAATCAAGTACTAACCTACCAAAATAATTAATTTTCTTGTTGGCAACACTTGTCTGTTTGCTCGTTATTAGGTCTTCATGTTTTAACGCCCTGTTTCTTATTCTTCGGAATTGCTCTATTTACAGATTTATTTATTGTTTGCATTTACAGTTGTTTTTCTGTAATTTTCTAGATTATAACATATTTCTTAATTTTTCTACGAAATCTGTTAAGTGTGTATAAACTAACATTTTGGAGACAAACACAAAACATTTTCTTGTATGTTATCTTTCTTAATTTTTTTGCACCCTCGGCTATGTCGTATTCATTTAATTGTTTCCTGACAGACACGATATAACGAGGGGTCACTTTATTATTTAAACCGTGTCTTCAATTTCTAGTGTAAATTGAACACTTTGACAAAATCTGAAAGTAGCGAAGTAGTGACTACTTTTGAAAATTAGTTTGTAGTCGTTACTTTTAAAAATAAGTAGTTGTAGTTGTAGTTAACTCCATTTTTGATAAAGTAGTTGTAGTTGTAGTTAACTCCATTTTTGATAAAGTAGTTGTAGTTGTAGTTCCTACAATAAAAAAGTAGTTTTTCCGACCCCTGATTATCACACTTGTTGAGACATTTCTCTTAATGAGATAGCATAGTTTGCATACCCTACCGAAGAACAATGTCGGCGTTTGATGATATTCAGGTGGTAACAGATTGTCTAACAGTATCGTCAACCTGAAATTATTGGTCATAAAAAAGCTGTCAGGTGTTAAAAAAAATATGCCTTCTCTTCCACGGTACGGATCGATTTTCACCAGAGATGAAGCGGTTGTTGCCCACTCCTCAAAGCAGACGGATCTAGCTTTCGATAAATTGCGATACTCATCTTCGTACCATAAAATCACTAATGATTTGTTCATTATACACTTCACAAATTTGACGTTGGATTTCAACTCTTGGGAAATTCTGTATATTGAAAAACCGTATGACTAAGCGCACTTTGCACGCGGCCGTCGTTTCGATTTTTCCGAACATTACCGCTATGCATTTCCAAACGTCTGTACTGCTGTCTTCTGTAATACTAGCGTTTGGCATTTGTTGATGAATCCAATTACTCTGCACGCATGCGCATTCTTGTGATTACAGAGCAGCTGCAGGATAAATTGAAAACGGGACTTACATTCTGGATGCCCCATGTAGTTGAGGTTTATTCCAAAGGAAAATCCATTAAAAGTCGTTAAAAATGGCTATATTCATGTTTCATTAGCAACAAACATTATCAAATGCCAGAGATACCGATTTTTATCATTTGAAATTTATTTTCACTGCAGTGTCAAAAGAACCCTTCTTTCTATCAAACTATCATTAAATATCTCCATTTAGACTTAAATAATTGATAAACAAAATGTGCGTTGTTCAATGTGATACTTTAAAAATGTCATGGAAAATCATTCTTCCATGTAAGTTTTAAGCTTTTTAATTCTTTTGAGACCTTACTTACTCTATTCTCAACAATTTAACACAATTTTAT
Source organism: Maratus michaelseni (assembly GCA_963931845.1). Classification (NCBI taxonomy): domain Eukaryota; kingdom Metazoa; phylum Arthropoda; class Arachnida; order Araneae; family Salticidae; genus Maratus; species Maratus michaelseni. The sequence goes on along the minus strand of OZ007590.1, from coordinate 267,590,520 downwards.
AAAATAAATTCCCTTTTATAATTAGGAATTGAAAATGTAAATACTCAATACACTCTCTTAGGACCATCTGAAAAAAATATTCTGATCACCCGGTAAGTCCTGATAATATCTTATTCATTTAAAGCAGTTTAAAGGCGTACAAATTACTCTTACCTTTTTGACAGATTTATCTTCTCATTTTCTGAAAATTCTTTTGAATTCTTATTCTTTTTAAAATCATCAGCAAAAATCTCGCACAGGAATCTCGCCAAGCGCCGTAGTTTCTCATCTCACATTCATCACTACCTTTTCCTTAAAATTAATGGATGCCGGTGTGGAATTGATTGTTTTGGAGTCTATTTTAATCTAGGGAAATTATTTTCTGTGATGTATGAATCTCGGCTATTCATTAAAAGGCAGACTATCTCCCGACGAAGAAGTTGGGATGCAGTTAAGAGATATGAGATGATAATTTGAGATACAGAATGGAGACTTTTAATTACTGCCCAATGTTAATTAGTAGTTTCTGAATACATTAATGTTAAATTAATGCGGAAATATTCTACACATTAGAATAGGTTAAAATAATAATAAACAGCATTTAATTATTTTTCTTTTATAGTCTTACGAGTTCTTCTCATTATCTATTCCCATGCCATTATTGATATTTTTCCGCGCGCGCGCACACACACACACATGTATATATACACATAGTATGCTAAAATTTAGTTTAATTAGGAAACGCATAGCACAGTTGAAAATTTCCCTTCAACAATTTCCGAAATGTACCAGATATATTTTGTGCAAATGTATATGATCTATAGAATCAATACACAACAAGTAATATGCAAGAAACTAGTTACATTTAAAAACACGTACCACAACTGCAAACGCACTGGCCAGCAATTTTTGTTCATAGATAGTACTGTAACCGTTGATTTTTGTGTGCCCGTATAAATGAACGATGAATGCTATGCGCACACTATTCTATAATAAGCATCTTGTAGTGCACCTCAGTGATATATATCAATTTCAATATGTTTGAAACAGTGTAACATCATTAAAATACACCACACACGATTTTTCTCCCATAGACCGTAATGTAACAGAAGTATTTTGAGAGTTTCTGTAAATGAAGTATAAATACTACACACTTCCTTTTCAATACGGAACACGTCATAGTAAACCTCAATACCTTATATCAATTTCATGGCAATCCGAGTGTATTTACACAAGTTATTGCACGGAGAGACGGCAGACAGACAGACAGACAGACAAATCAAATTCATAAGCACATTTCAACTAGGTTGGGAAGTGTTAAAAAGCGTTTTGGAATAGCACACATAGTATGCATAGTATGTACGCATAGAATAGCACCACATGCAAAAGTGGAGTGTGTAGTGTGAATGACTGCGAATGGAGTTCAAGAGCAGCGCCCAGTGTGCACGAGTATATGTCAACATTGTGCTTTTACCATGAAGGGTGTTGTTACATAATCGAAGTTTATTTTTGTAATAATAAATAGTTTCACGTAGCTAAAAGACTGTTTCATGAGAAGTCTGAAGAACAGAAGGCGCTTTCCGCAGTAATTTCGGAACGATTGGACAATAATCAGATATGGTGAAACGAGTCTTCGTGAACAAGCACACGTGTATCTAGAAGGTTTTCTAGGTTTGTTTTTGGACACCCTGTATATATATATATATATATATATATACCTTTGAAATAAAATAATAATATATATATACACTGGCGTCCAAAAGTATTGCATATTTTGAAAAACATGCGATATATAAACCATAAAGTACTAAACAAATGAATATAGATCTTTCAGAATTAGAGAAAAAATGGACTAAATAAACTATTTTCTGTTAGCTTATTTAAAATAATAAATAATAAATAAAAATAATTGTTTACAACCAAAACATATGGTCTTTATTTCATTATACTTTTATTCATTTAAAAAAGATAATAAAAAAGAAACGAAACAAACACATACTTTTAAAAGTTTATATGGTACTTCTCTATTATCCCGTCTACCACTTTTCATAAAAACTATCGCCAAACTGTAAGATAAACGCCAAAAATGCAGTCCCATTTACTTGATGTCAGAAGCATTATGCTTGTTTGTTATGTCAATCAAGTGGTTTTTAATTCGACATTTGCGTGTATTTTTCAGCATGTTTTACTGATTTATTAGTTATTTAATTAATTAAAATAACAATTGTGTCCTTAAATTTTTATGTTTTATTTATTTATTTATTTTGATATTCCAATGACAACGTTCTCCCGTTTATTGGGCGTTACAGTTTGGCGATAGTTTTTTGTTATGAAAAGTGGTCGACGAGATAATAGAGAAGTACCGTTTATATATATATATATATATATATATATATATAATGCATGAAACCACTTTTATATGAACTTTTCAAAGTATTTTATTGTTTTGGTTTTAAGATATAGATTTTACCGAATAACAAAAATATATTTTTTAAACTTATGTTTAATCTCAATGACTTGTGCACAAGCATGAAAAAAAAAAATCAATTTTAAAATTAAAATACAGATTTTTGAAGTTGTAGTAGGAGCAAAACAGGAAAAGCTGTTGTAACAGAGATTCCATTTATTATTTCTGTTCTTAGTTTTCAATAATTAACCGGTTGTTTGTATAAATTTTATTTACATATTTTTTTTAACTAGAAAGAAAGTTTTAGTTTTATCTTTAAAACAATATTTAAAACTGAATATGGAGCAACATAATTTACAAAGAAAAAATACAGTTACCTCAAAAAACTGAAGACATTGCTTGAAATTCTAAGCATGTGATGGTCAAAGTCAAAATGATACCAGATATCGTTTTTAGGACGTATTTTCTGTAACATAGATTAGAAGTGCTTTCTGGTTGTTCTTATTATTTATTATACTAAATGGAAATGATTCTTCTATTATTCTATTCAAGTCGAAGTTTCAAACCAATATAAACTTCAAATTTCAACTTTGAGTGAAATATGAAGAATAAATACTAATTTAACAAGAAAAATGATAGAATGATCAAAGTATTTCTCCCAGTTTCAAATATTTTTTGATAATCATATATAAAGTAGCATATTTTGAACCATAACTTCGAATATTCCAATAAAATCTTTACTTTTAACCATTAGACATTTCAATTTTATCATACATTGTCATTCAAAATCATGTTAACAAAATTTTGCGCTAGATTTGTTGCTTGGATTGAGTAAATTTCGTACGTAAGAAGTGAGTTTTCGTTCGTCAGTTCGTTAGGGATTTCAATAGAATAGTTGAACAAATATTGTTTATTATATCTTGTACAAACTGAAAATTGTAAGCTTTTAGATTAAAACTCTCAAAACTTTTTGGATCCTCTAGGGATGTGCGGACTATACCTATGCCATAATCAGGCCCTGACTATACCATCATTTGTCACCCATTCTGCATCATCTTTATTATATAATAAAAAAGTTTCTTATATAAAAATGTTAAAAAAAAATAAAATATATCAGACATAGAAGAAATTTTTTTGAAAAATTCAGTGTAATATCACAGTTATTAAACATTCTGAAAATCCTTCTCTTATCTTCAGAAAACTTTAGGAGAAGAATCAATCAGAATCCTCAGAAATCACTAAATTTTCAAAATTAACAGAAGCATCTTTTCCAAAATCTACGGGCAACAAAAATGCTTTCTTATTTCAGATATATTTCACTAAATGTCGGAAACTAATTATTTTCTCAGATTTCTAATATTTTTGAAGATTTTGGAAAGATTTATAGAATCATGAGTAACCATCAACTTATATTGAATTTTCACAAAATTTCATGAAATTTTTTTTAAAATGTAACGAAGAGTCGTAACTTAATTATTATAAATTTTAATCCTCACTAAACATAAAATTTAAATAATAAGATTTTTATTTTCATTTATAGCGCTTATAAACCAACAACTGCATTTTTTTAAAATAACAAATGTGTTTATTTTAATACAATATTAACATTTTAAAAACATATTTTATATTTTAATCTGACTGAGAGAAATGTCACAGGGTATTTTTCTCATGAAATGCTCTTCTGATTTTCAAATCAACCGATAAAATTTATGTGGTCTGCTGGTCAAAACCTTCAGATATCCCTTGACTAAATAAAACAAATGACAAACCATGCGAAGATGAAACGAAAAATCGATGGATTACAGCTTCCCTGTGGAATTTTCGTCCCAAATGCATGATTAATGGATTTACAAAAGATTTATTTACAGCACTAATGATTTATTTCACACCTGAAGTCATTAATTAAAGGGGAAATATCAAACAAACGAGTCCTAAATTTCCAGCACTTGTAAACTCGGGATGCGACACTAGTCACATTTCTTTTATCTATTAAAGGTTTAAAACATTTTAAAGCTAGATATTTATTAGCTAGAGCTGCCATCTGACCGTAACGGACATTTTAAAGTGTAATGTATGGTTTTTTGCTAAATATTAAACACTAAGTTTTAAAAGATTGTACGTTACAGTAATCTGGCAACTCTGGATGAAATTATATGAAATAGATGCAGTTTAACCGTGCATTAAAAATACTATGCAATAGGAGAATGGCAACTCTGTTATTTATACAAATAAACAACATGGGGTTTTCTCTCTGAGTTGACGCAGAGGCACACGTTCCACTAAACATTTTGTGAATCTCACGACAGAAAATAAAGATGTTTAAATTTAGATATTCCTGTTGCTATAATTACTGGTTATTGACATTTTTTTAAAAGTATTTAAACACACTGTATAAGCGTATACATATATTAATAAGTTTACAGTCACATTTGGCTGAAATCATTTTAAAAACATATCTTTAAAATGGTGATTTTCTGGTGTCAAACTAAGAGTGTCCTAAACATTAAAAAAAAACTCGCACTGATTAACAATAATATATATATATATATATATATATATACAGTGGCGGTCAAAAGTTTCCGGTCAGTTAGTTTCTTTGATTTGTTTGCCAGAACGTTTCAGTGAAGAAGAAGCGCAATTGCTCCAAAAGTTAGACTATGCAAATGACCTCTGACCACGTGATCTTTTTGATTGGATACTGAAGACACTTAATGCAAAGGGGAGGAGTTCGAAATTCGCTTGTGCAAAAGTTTCCGGCCATTTGTCATTCGTTAGTTTTTGCTATCGGTAAAATGTTTTTTTGCCATGTTTATTAATTAATCAACATAAATAACTTAGTTGAAATGCAAAAATGAAAAGTTCAACAATTATTGTTCGTAAACGAGTGATTTGTTTTTCGCTAAAGGACTAAACCTCTCGAGAGATTGCAGCAAAGTTATCGATCAGAAAAACTACTGTGAACGATATTAAAAAATATATAAAGATGTCCATGGCCTTCCGGACTTGCCACGGTCCGGGAGACCCCGCAAAACGACTATTCGTGTGGACAGAATTATCAAGAGAAAAGCCGTTGATGACCCGCATAAAAATGCCGCTGCAATATCCCGCGATTTACGGAGTAAAAATATTGCTGAAATTAGTCTACCGTGTCAAGACGTTTACGTGACGTAGGACTTTATGGAAGAGTCGGTGCTAAAAAACCTTTCATAAGTAAAAAAAATCAGAGGGCCCAACTGGCGTTTGCCAAGGAACACAAAGACTGGTCAAGTGAAAACTGGAAAAAAGTACTATTTTCCGATGAATCGAAGTTCAACCTTTTTGGGAGTGATGGCAGACACTACGTCCGACGACCTAAAAACAAAAGATATGAGTCGAGGTATGTTATTCCTACAATGAAACATGCCGGAGGACACGTTATGCTGTGGGGAGCATTTTCTGGAAAAGGTGTCGGTCCGTTAGTTGAAATCCACGGCAAGATGAATGATGTAATGTATAAGGATATCTTGCAAAATCATTTGCTGCCTTATTGGAGGAAAAATTGTGGTCGCAACTATTTGTTTCAGCATAATAACGACCCAAAGCATACATGCAAGCTCGTCAAGCAGTGGCTTTCGCACAAAAAAATTACGCTTTTGAAATGGCCAACCCAATCACCAGATCCTATTTCGATCCGATTTCGATCCAATAGAAAATCTTTGGAACGAAATTGACAAACGTGTGCGGAATTATAAATATGCCAATTCAGCAGAATTTTCCAAAAATTTGCAAGAAGAGTGGAAAAAACTTACCATAGACGATCTTCAACCGTTCATTGAATCGATGCCCCGTCGCTGTACTTATTGCTAAAGGTATGACGACAAAATACTAATTGTAAATGCTGTTGATCACTGTTATTTCTATTATAACACCATTTTTTCCAAACTTGCCAAGATGGCCGGAAACTTTTGAGAACATGCGTTTTCCTTTGCAATTAATTTTGTCAATTAAATTTATTGATATTTATTTTTTATTTCATAAATAAGTTTCTAAATATTATGTTAATAAAATGTATAAGTATTCTCTTCATATGGCTATACTTACAAATTAACCAAAAATTGTATGTTGGCCGGAAACTTTTGACTGCCACTGTATATAGAGAAAAAAGCGACGACAAAAATTACATATTTCTAGAATCTGTAGCTGGAATTAAAAAACAACATAAAAAAATGACTTTACAATTAATTTAACTCGTTTTTTATTGTTAATTACGATTTTTATTTATGCCTAAAACGAAATTGTAAAATTGTAATTGATTTTGCTTTCTGTATAATTTTACTTTTTATCATGGGTTATATAAAAGACATATTTTTACCTGTCTCAGAAATACTTTTTGTTTTATGTGATTTCCATCTCAGTGGTGCTCGAAAAAAAATAGATCGGGCATTTTGACGCCTGTTGTCTATTTTATGTCATCACATACCTTAAGGGCTTCCAAATTATACGTATTTTTGGGACATAAATCATCATGCACAGCTTTTATTGTAGCAGGAATATTTGCTACTCCTTTGCACGCCTTCACAGTTAAACTTTTTTCATACTCCAGAGGAAAAGTTTACCATAGAATAAATTAATTGTTATAAAGAGCTCCACGATATGTAAAAAAGATGTCGTTGTCTGCTAGTAAGAAGTCCTTGATATACTCTCTGAAATTAGTAGCATTGATACCTTATTTTCCGAAATCGTATCGGCAATTCGGAAGCTGCAATGCAACTAATAAACATACTGACATGCGCATTGTGCTTCCTTCAACCCATTTTATTTTGGCTTAGCTGTAGTTATGTAATAAAATTTGCTGAAACTCTATTTCTTTGTTGAAAGCAGTTTTCTGATAAGTTATGTATTTACATTATCTCTGTTTCTCCCCTCTCTTTTTCCAACTCTATATATTTATTTTCACACATGCGATATCATTATATATATATATATATATATATGTGTGTGTGTGTGTGTGTGTGTGTTATATAAAAATTTTATTTTGCATTATTCCTTTAAACTAATCTAAATTCTGACATAGTCATTATTTCCTTAATTCTTAATAATATTTATTCCTATTAAATGTCCTTTTAAAAGTAATAACACGTATATTAATAATTATCTTATTCCAAATCTTATTCTAAAACTTTAAGTTTATTCGTAACTTTTATCAACTCCCCAATCTGTAAAATTCTGAGAAATGCTTGTTGTCATTTCGAATGTTTTAAAAGCCATTTTTTTTATTCCATGCTTCGCTTCGCGTGCTAGGTATTTTTCACGTCAAAATCAATGCGCAGCTACAATAGGGATTCTTTCGTGTTAAATCTTCTCCATCGCACCTCATTCGCTTAGCTTAATTTCGTCTGTCACTCATTGGTTCGTGCATACGTTACGTCGTTTCATTAACTTTACGCGCCGTTACCAAAACTCGCTTGCAAGATTTTGGAGAGCAGATTTTTGTCGTGTTTTGAAGTGCTGACCAAATTGTTATCTGGTGTTCAACTGACTTAGAATTTCACAACAGCCTCTTAAGATCTATTAAATGATGTAGTGAGTTATCGTCAAGCCTGAGGGCTATAAGTTTATACCTGATACTGTGAGAACTGTTACTGGCAACTGTTACTGGTTGTTAATAAACAGTTTATCTAGAAATTGGCTTCACCTTATTGAAGAAATTCTTGTGGTGTTTCATCATTGCCTAACCTCCTCGCCATGATTCTTGATAACGACTGCAATCATTCTACATCTGTAACAAACTGCCATTTTCTTGTGGAATATTAAATCATCTTCGTAAAAATTTTACAGTTATATATATATATATATATATATATATATATATATAATTAAAAATTAAATCAAATAGGTAAAAAATAAATGGAAAAGAAAAGGCAAAACACAGGAAAGTGAAAATACAGAAATAAGAAAATATGAATGTGTTTTGCATTTTTCAGAGAAACTTCATACGCACAAGTTATAGTAAAGACACGTTTTTTCGTCGAATATTGTCAGTATGACGTCTAAAAATTACAATATTAAGCTCCTTATAACATATAAAAAAACCAGGATAATTGAAATACATGAAGATAGCCAATAAATGAATTAAATTCAACAATAATAGTTAATAAGTAACAAAAACAACTCACCAGGCAATTAAAATTGACATAGATGTTACAAGATACCAAATGCAGGGCCATGTGACAAAAAATAGTTACGTAAATTTGAACAAATAAAAATGAGAGAATAATAATAATAAAAAAAAGCTAGGTCTGACATTTAGATTTAAAAAGAAGAATTATATTAAGCTAATATATTTCAGTCAAATCATTATTACTGAAAGTCTAGATAGAAATAAAATGATATGAAAATTAAAGAAGGATAGTAATGTGATAACACAAAAGTTAATATAGGAAAGTAAGTAATTAATATTAGAAACTTATAGAATGATGAATGTAGATGTTAAATTAGTATTATATAAATATAAAAGATAAATAAATAAAATGAAAAAAAAGAAAAGAAAATGAATATGTAGATGCTAAATTAACATTAAATAAGTACTGGTATATTAATTTAAGGGGATACAAGTATAGCCTATAGAATGATGTTGGTTTCATTATGCAGAATAATGTATAATATGTATGTATTATATGCAAAATTAAAATACGTGTCAATAAAATAATATATCTTGAAACTAAACCAGAAATAATGATTATCTGAAGCAAATTTGAAACAAAATGTCCAAAATCAAAGAATAATTGATATTACAAATGCATAACGAAGCCATACGAAACCATTGAAGTTTTAATTCCTTGTTAAACTTGCTTTTAACCTTGCTATATTTATTTTTCCAGTGAACGATATCTCATCATGTGCATTTAGTAGTCTCATTAAAAAAAATGTTAACGAGATAAATGGGTGTTATTAATAATTAAATGGGATGTCTCATGTGAAATAATGTCAGATTATTCTCTCAGTCAGTTGACTTTTTCTCTTATTTATACGACACAAATTTAAAATTGTCATAAATATTTTATACCTCTTCAATAATTTGTTGTCTAATTTAATTTTCTTTTTTGACTTTTATTCTAATTGTCAATTTGTTTTCATTTTTATTTATATGAGTTATAATGAAGATATATGATGTAATGCAAAAATTAACAATTTAAAACTGAGAATATCTATCTTCCCCATTATATTGTGGAAGTACAGCTTCGGATAATATTAAAAAATTTGCGAGACAAAATTATAGTTCTTTAAGATTAGAAAAAAGTATTTATGCATCACGTTTCCAAGTGAAAAGAAAATATTACTATTAAGAAATAATGGTAGATTTTTCAATGAAAAAATTCGCTAAATTGGCAACACTAGACTAGACTACTTTTAACCTGCAGTAATTTATTATTAAAATTTAATATTTTGCCCAGTCTTTTATCTTGCAACCAATATTTTCTAATTATAAATAATTATCGAAATACGGTGTAACAACGGCTGCAGGGTGCAGTATTTCTCCAAAAGAACGCTTGTTTCCTTCTGAACGTTAGAAGATGCTCGCAGAAGTGGGGAGGGGGTTGGTCATTTTGGAGCAATGACCGAGAACTTCCGCCCTTACCCCCAGTGGACAGTGTACACGTAGACGTAGAGAAGGAGGGAGTCTGTTGTTGGAAAGCGAGCGAAGAGGTTCGCTTGTAAACAGCTCCGGTTTGAGTGAGATGTTTTTTTGAGTGCTTTCCGCTGTGTTCTGCGGTGATTATGAAGATCACGATTAAATTGTAAATCACAAAGAACTTGTACAGAATATTTTTTTTAATTAAATAATTTTTAATTGAATCCAGTGGATTCTTTATTAGTTTAGCTGTGCGTGAATGTTTAAGTTTGAAATTAACACTCGCTACACCACAGCTTATGATTAATGGTGGCAGTGCTCGGTGGGATGTTGGAACTAGATTAATTAGTTCCACGAATTCTTAGCCACCTTCTGCAAAAAAATTATATTTGTTAAAGTCGTGCAATTATCGTATAAGCACGCATTTTGTGGGAGAACTTTGTCGACGATTTCCACGAGTTTTGGAACGGCCAAGTATCCAGAGTTTTATTTTCTGACATTTGGAGTCTCTGTAAAGAAGAATCAGTGTTCTGTCCGGAAGGTCAAGGATTCATTCTTGTGAAGTGGAGCGAGTGGATACCATCGATAAAGATCCGGTGTGGAGCTTCATTTCTGTTGGACTGTTTATCTGCCGACCCTGGAATTTGCCTGGAATTTGCTATGTGTCCCCCAGCGTAAACATCAAATATGGAATGGTAAGCCCCTATATTTCTCGTGCATGCTGAATTTTGGGAGGTCCCATTGTTATATATACATGTACATAAATTTAGTAGAAATAATGTTGGGCTAAGTAATTTGAAGTAGGGTTTATTATTATTATTATTACTTCAAGGTTCATGCGTACGGGATAGCTATAAGTTATTTTATATTCTCTGGTTATTGTACTAATGTTCTCAGGTAAATATTTATTGCAGAAGTGGCGGGTTATTTATTTTATGTATGTTTTTGTTCTTTTGTGATAAGTATGATTAAATTATTTTTTATGCACATGTAGAGTGCTAATGCAGCTAAACAATATGTGTTACAGTGTGAAAGCATTTGTTTAGAGGTAGGAGATTGAATTAATGAAAATTATCACTGTGAATTCATTTTTAAAATAAATTCATATTCCTAGTAGAAAGGAATTTTGTTTAAATTAATCTACTAAGTCTTTTCTTTACTGTGTAGTATTTTTATGAGTGTTTTTTGGGTTTATCTTATCATTTATGGTGTTTTATTTAGGGAGTTACTCAGTTTTGAAAAGAAAAGTAGATCCTTGATTTTCTTTGCTTTTTTATTGCTAATTGTGTTCGGGAAAATTATTGTGCTTTTTTGTATTTTGTGTTGAGATATTTTCTGTGTTTAATTATGGCCAGTTTCTTGAATAAACAAAATAAAAGCGTTCTGCTATTGCTCGCGGCCGATTTTGATACAGAATTACCTGCGGACAGTAAAAAGGTAGCGATAATTCAGGCAATTTTGCGTGCCTCTGATTATGAGGAGCAAATGGCTAAAGATATGTTGGAAGGGATATTAATAGAGAGGGAAAAACTGGCAGAGCAAGAAAGATCAGACAAATTAGCGGAGCAAGAAAGGTTAGATAAATTGGCAGAAAGAGAGAAAGATAGACAGTTGGAGTTAGAGAAGGCGAAGTTACAATACAATGTAGATACTACCTCTGTAGCTTCCACTGTTTCTGTAGTGGCAGAAAGTAAAGATAAAAAAGTAAGTTTAAAAGATTTAGTCCCAAAATTTGACCCTAAATCCATTGACATTACTTTATTTTTTATGATTTTTGAGAGTCAGGCGTTAAAAGAAAATTTAGATGAATCTAATTATGTATCACAGCTTATACCCTTGTTGCCTGTAGATGTTGCGGAAATTATTGTAAAGGAACCGCTAGAGAAAAGGGATGACTATCAGCACATCAAAAGCGTTTTGTTAAAAAGGTTTAGATTAGGAGCTGGTGCCCTTAAAACTAAATTTGAAAACCATCAAAGGAAGTCAGGTGCACTGTGGTCTGAACTTGTGTATGAGCTGAGAGGGTATTTGGATAACTGGTTGGAAACGGTTGAAGTGAATGATTTCGAATCCCTCAAAGAACTTATACTCACAGAGCAGGTGAAACGTAGAGTCCCTTTTGAAATTAAAGAGAAATTCTTAGACGAATGGGATGAGTTGAAGACAGCATCCTATTTAGCAGAAAAATGCGATAAATATGAGAGTGTGAGAGGGAATTTTAAGAAAATGGAAAATAAATTTTGGAATAATAAGTCATTTGGTAGGGACAGGAACGGTCAGGATAACTTCAAGAGTAAGGGGGAACAGGCAGTAAAGTCGGGAGGGGCTGATAAAAAGGATCACGCAAGTAGAAATTCTTGGAATAAAGATAAGTTTGATAGAAGGAAACCTATTGTCTGTTTCCAGTGTAACCGTGCAGGGCATATCAGACCGGATTGCCCAGATTTAAAACGTAAAGACTCTGGAGATGTAGTTAGTCACCTGGGTGTAGATGTTAGTTTAGGAGAGTGTTTTGCACCGTATTTCAAAAAGGCAGAAATTAATGGAATAGAACGGGATTACTTACGAGATACTGGGGCTGGCATTGATCTTTGTGACCGTAGTTGGATTGATAATGAGGATTTAATTGGTGAAGTCACTTGGATTAAACAACCCCTGGATAATGAATGTAAATGTTTGCCATTGGCAAGAGTTACAATTAAAGGAGATTTTGGAACGGTGGTCACTAAGGCAGCTGTGAAACCTATCGAGTTAGAACAAGGTTATTATTTGTTAGGAAACAAAACGGCTGAGCTTATTGAGGAGTCGAGGGGTAATCCTGTACCGGTAAATGCTGTAATGACGCGCAGTCAGAGGCGTGAACATGAGAGAGAAATGCCCGCTGTGCAAGTTGAGAGTGAATTTGGTTCGGAGGATGGAGAACCGGATGAAGAGGAGTCTAGTGGCGGTGAGGAAGAAGATGGGATAGTTATTCCGGAAAGGTTAGAGGCAGAGAAGGGGTTGGAGAAGGTATCCACAGAGAAATTTAAGGAAGAGCAGATAAATTGCGCTTCACTTAAGCAGTTGTGGGAGAAGGCCAGTAAACCTAACGAAAAAGAATTTTGTGTTAGAGATGGTAAGCTTGTGCGGGTATCGCAGTCACGGAGAGGTGATGATAAAGTGCATATGACGAATAGGTTGAAAAGGTGTCAGGATTTAGCAACTAGGCGTATGGAGGAATGTCAGGACAAAAGGAAGACATGGTATGATAGGAATGCGGTAACTAGAAAATTCAAAGTTGGTGACCAGGTGTTGGTTTTGGCAACATCAAAGCCTCATAAGATGGCCGTAAATTGGGTCGGGCCGGGAACTGTCACTGGAGTGATTTCGGAAACAAATTACACAGTTGACTTGCCAGAGAGGCGCAATAAGGCGACTATCTACCATGTGAATCTTTTGAAACCTTATTACAAGCGGCCTGAATTTGTTAATCTGCTGATTGACATAGATGCGGAAGAGGTGGAAGAAGATGCTGAGATCCCTTATCCCCTGCCAAACCCCACACAAATTGACTTCTGGGAAGTTGTGTATAACAGCGAGTTAGAGAAAAAAGTGACAGATAGCCAAATAAGTTTATTTAAGGAGGTTATAGAGAGAAATAGAAAAGTTTTTTCTTCAGACCCTGGACGTACCCATCTGGTAGAGATGGATATCGAGTTGACAGATGAATCGCCGGTGAGGGCGAAACCTTATAGAATGTCACCTAGGCAGACCGAAATTTTAAGAGAGGAAATCAGGAGACTATTGGAATTAGGAGTGATAGAAGTAGGGCAGTCCGATTTTACGTCCCTCATGATTTTAGCAGAGATTCCGGGAAAGGATCATCGTCCCTGTGTGGACTATTTCACGGGAATGCAGACGGGTTAAGTAGAACCAAAAAGTGTAATTTCTTTAGTATTTAATTAGTGTAAATTTCTTTACTTGATTCCCGAATTAGTATTTGTTTATAATTTTTATTTACGAGTTATTGTTTTTTTTTTTGTTATTTATCACTTGTATATATTTTGTGTGTAATTTAGTATTTTTTTTAGAATTTTCTTTAATGTCAAGGAATCGCACTGTGTCAGTTATTGAACTCAGATAAATATCTCATCTGTTATATTAGATTTGATTACGAAAATGTTTTTATTATTTGAATTGTTATGGAAATTCATAAGTGAAATCTAGGATTATCATGAGTCTTTCAAAACTGAGTACGCGTGCGTCTGTATGAACCTTGTATAGAGAAAAAATAAAGTGTATAAAGTTATTAAGGTATTAGCAAAAGGTAAAAGTATTAAGGTAAAGTTATTAAGGTATTTCCTTAGCACTTCCAACTGGAGTTTAGGTGTTGGGACCTCTCAGATTTAGTGTGTTAAGAATGAGGGGCTCGGTACCTGATTCAAATTTACATTTTCATAGGTGTATGCACCGTATGAAAATTCTTTAGGGGGAAGGAGCTGTAACAACGGCTGCAGGGTGCAGTATTTCTCCAAAAGAACGCTTGTTTCCTTCTGAACGTTAGAAGATGCTCGCAGAAGTGGGGAGGGGGTTGGTCATTTTGGAGCAATGACCGAGAACTTCCGCCCTTACCCCCAGTGGACAGTGTACACGTAGACGTAGAGAAGGAGGGAGTCTGTTGTTGGAAAGCGAGCGAAGAGGTTCGCTTGTAAACAGCTCCGGTTTGAGTGAGATGTTTTTTTGAGTGCTTTCCGCTGTGTTCTGCGGTGATTATGAAGATCACGATTAAATTGTAAATCACAAAGAACTTGTACAGAATATTTTTTTTAATTAAATAATTTTTAATTGAATCCAGTGGATTCTTTATTAGTTTAGCTGTGCGTGAATGTTTAAGTTTGAAATTAACACTCGCTACACCACAACGGTTATAACCATCAGAAATTAGACGTCCGATGCCGACGTAGTGCATTGTTAAGAATTGTCTCCTTAATTTTTAATTATTAAAGAAAAACCTTATAAACAGTAAAATTTCTATTTGTGAATTATATTTTACTTTATTTTTTCTTTTAAATACTTATATTAATTGAATCTTCTCACAGATTAACGTGGTATTTCGTAATCGGGGGACGAGTGGGAGAGGGAGGAGAGGGCGTCTTCTTTAAAAGGCGGAAGGTTACAGTAGATTATAATCATGGCTTACAAGTTATAACATGGTGCACATTTCACTCTCTGTCTAATTAGCTTTTTCATTCCTCCCCTTTTTTTCTTCTGCGTATTGTTTATAATTCACTGATATGGAGCAACAAACATACCTAATCGCATAAAACATAATTTTTGTTCTGTGAAACACTTTGTCATAATTTGGAATTTTTTGATAATTTTACCGACTGTTTAAAATATATTTTCCTTTCACTTAAGTTCTTGTACTTAGTAACTATTTTTTTTTTTTTATTATTATTATATCCTTTTAACAACAAGAACAACAACAACAAAAAAGATCTCTCATTCATTGGTAGCTAAAGTCAAAAACATTTTTGTAAAAGCTTTATATATATTTCCCACTCCAACACTTACTTTTGTTGACAGATGCATAATATATTTAATCTAAACCTGTTCTAAGAAAGAAAGAAAGAAAAAGAAATAAAACAACAACACTAAAGCGCAAACTTATTCTTTGCAATTTAACTCAGAACGAAAATCCTACTTTCTTCTGACTCCCGTTCATTCTCGAAGGCAAGACGTCGGTAAATGAAAGAATTCCCATAAGAGCTTGCCGCCAAATTTTACTTACTCTTGTAAAAATGATTTAGATTTTCTGTCATTTGCAATGTATTCTCCCGGCGCAAAAATACAACGAGTTTTGTCTTTTCTGCTCAAACAAACAATCCGTGTGAAAAAAAAAAGGGGGGAAATACAAAAGATTTTATCTTTACCGAAAAGGTTTTTTACTTTAAAAGATACCGCGAATTCTATCCCCATCAAACAAAAAATAGACTTTTTTGGAAGTAAAACTAAAAATCACAATTCACGTGTTTAAAAGAATATATATATATATGTATTTAAAGTTGACGAAGAAAAAAAAAACAATATTTTTATTATCTATATGTAAGTACGTGTATGCATTGGTATATGAAAAAAGATCATTGGCAGTTAAAAACATTTTTGTAAAAGCATTATATAAATTTCCTACTTCAACACGTACATTTGTTGATAGATGCATAATATATAGTCTTCTTTTTGTCAGAGACATGAAAGTGGAAATTTCAAATTTTCAGGAAATGGCATTTGAATGTTTGCTGTGCCCTCATAATTCATCTGTTTTATTTTCCTGAAATGTTTTATAATGTTGTTTCAAAAGGGGAACATTCGTGTTTATGGCAAAACAAAGATAGCAGTAACAGAAATCCAACCAGCTAATAAACCCAAAAAGTGAAAATTTAGACATTCATGTTTCAGCAAACTATATGGGTTCGTGTGGGTAGTCGGTGAAAACAAACAATTTGCAAAAAACTCCAATATAATCTTCAAATAATAATTTTTCAGCTGCATCATTTAAAATTCAATAAACCTTCAAAATCATCCATTCAAAATTAAAAAAAATATAAGAAAATCAAATTCAATTATGGTTTTTGACAAAAAAAAAAAAAAAAAAAAAAAAAAAACTTAAAAAAGGACAAATTTTTACATATGAACAAATCGATAAGGGGAGGTCATCTTACGTATTAGAAGCTTATTTATCCATTGTTTTTAGGTGCGTTCGTAATTATATAAATATGTAGCACCTATAGTCGTCGTCTGGTCCATCTGTCCGCATATAAGAGCGCAAAAACTGCCCAACCGAATGGTTTGAAATTTAATATATATAATTGTTGAAGAATTTTGTCGAGTCATTTCAAATTTTATGAAAATCGAATCAAAACTAAAAATTATATTAATAAAAGTTTTCTTCATTCTATTAAATTTTATCATACGTAATTAATTCAATGATATCCCATGATTGGTAATGATTCTAGGTTACCATGATGATTACGTCTTATTTAAGATAGAGTCATATTATTTCCGTATAACTGAATTTAAAAACCGACTTTGTATACTAAAATTGTTTAATTATAGCAATCGTATAATCTACCGACAGTTTTTTGGAGAGATGTTTCCGGAGAAATAGATATTAAATGTAAAAAGAGTCTAAATATGGATTTCAAGTTCGGAAATTTTCAAAGCTAGGCTTAAGTTTCCCATTGGAATTTTCAGTAAATGTCAACAAAAAGATAAAATGTTGCCAACTTAAAATGTACTTATTTTATCCCAGAAATTAATCATATCATAATTATCTGTAGATTTATGGAAAGTTTTTTTGTAATGGTTATAACTATGCAAACAAATTTGTAAAAAAAAAAAAGTGCATGATGTAGTTTAAATTTTATCGAATCCAACCCTTTCGAGTGTCTAGGGGTGTGACAATTGGAATCCCCTCCTCATCTACATACTTATAACATAGGCCCCATTTCTACTTTTAATTTCCATATCATTTGTTTTTCGTCGATTACAAAGTTCGGAACTTTATGAATATATTTTTTCTCCTTTTTGAACCACAAACTTGACCTGGAATATTCCTTTCGTTTTTTAGACATTTTAAAACAGATTTTTTCCGCTATATACTTGCATATATGTAGAATGCTCCGGGATTTGTTCAGTTTGATTATATGGATTTGTTCCACTCATGTTACAGTTTAATGAATTCTAATAGTAACAAATTTTATTCCCACTCCGTCTACCTGGAATCCAGAAACTTTTATCAGCATCTTACATTCAGAAAGTTATTGCTCCAATTTGACTTCTTCTCTTTCTAATTTTTGAACCACAAAAACTGAAACTGGAATATTCTTTTCGTTTTTCAGATATTTTAAACGAATTTTCATACTATATATTTGCATGTAATGTAGAATGCTCCGATATCTGTTTGGTTTAATCATATAGATTTGCTCTCCTCATGTCACAGTTTAATAAATTCTATCAGTCAAAAAATTTATTGCACAGTAAATATCCACTTTCTGTCTACCTGGAACCCAGAAACTTTTATCAGCATCTTGCATTCAGGAAATTATTGCTTTATTTTTATCTCTAATTTTTTTTCTTGTGCCATTTACTACATTTTTTTCAGATCTTGACTGCTTCCTACATTGTAAAATAAAAAAATCTCTCGAATTGACAAGAAAAAAAAACTGTCAATTTTGGCGCCAGTGGAAAACTGTTTAATTTACAGAAAATATTTGTATATTTTCATTAAAATAGTTTTTTTCTGTAAAAAATATAGATCTTTTTATGTAAAAATTATATAATCCACATTTATTTACAGGAAAAAACTGTTTTTCTTTAAAACAGTTTTTTCTGTAAAAAATACAATATTTTTCTGTCAAAATTACAGATTTTTTTCTTTTACAGTGTACTTTCTGTGGAGAACCTAGGTTTGCAGCACCTTTACCTCTCCCTGGATTCTGCAGTTTTAATATTACACAATTTAGCCCCCAGAAAAACATTGAAATCAACAGAATTGCGACTATAATTCCCAATTACCTCACATGCAGAAATTGAGCGGTAACACATATGTTATTTCTTTAAAAATGAAAATAAATAAATAAATAAATAAACCCAACAATATAATGTTTAAATGACAAATTTCAACACAAAAACTGATATTACTCAATTTTTGATAAATAGGGCTGTTATAACAAAATTTAAAAATTCAATTACCTTCTTTTACCCTACAGCATGAATTTGAAAATTCTACTTATAATATTTAAATCTGTTTATTTTCTGGCTTTATTTCGCTGATATTACTTAAGTTAGAGATAAAGTCGTTTATCTTCTTAATATAAGTTTTTAAGCAAACAGATAATATTGTGAAGATATTCTTAATAGATTATAAGTGATGTACTATTAGGTACTTTCAAACATTCTTCAATATTTATATTTTCTCTTTAAAAGCTTGTGCTTGTTCTCTTTTAACATAAAAAATGTCGCTCGCAAGAATAACTTAATATCAGCTTTAAATATTTAAAATAATTCTAATATTGCACAATTATTACATTTAACAGCCTTATATTGAATATATTTATAACATACAGCAATATAACTGCAATACTTAAAAATACAGTGATCTCTCACTTATACGCGATACACGGAAATTGTTTTTCTGCACCAGTTTTATTTTAAGGTAATTTTCGCCTTGTTAAATTGCAGAATTTATAAACCAAATCTTACTGTTTTAAAATAGTGGTATGAAAAAGTAATTACTGAACATCGCGTATAAGTGAGAGATCACTGTATTGCCAATTTAATAAAAATACTTTACCTATATTAGTAAATAATCAACACGATTATTTACAATATTTTGAAAAATACTGTTAATCTAAAGATCTTATGTAAATGCCTGTATATAGTTTTAGAAACATGTTACTTAAATGTAAGTATCTTAAGATTGTGAAATAGTGTTCATTATTGGCTTAATATTTCGCCAATGTTCAACTACTGCTGAGATATCATCGAGGTTTTTAATTAGAACATACACGAATATTGAAAAAATATTTTAACCAACAAACAGCTAAGACTATCTAGCAACTGTTTTTTTCATGACTAGGGGGCTCTGCCTTCTACGAGCTGCGTTCGCCAATGCCTGTTCCGACACCGCAAACTCTAAAAACATGCTTAATTTGACCTAATTTTAATGCCTTAAAAGGATTATGGAAAATTGAATTATAATTAAACGACAAGTGGCGATCTCCTGTAATCAAGTTTCCATTAATTTCTCTTTGATTGAGGAATTTTAAGGCCGAATTAATTGCTGCCGAGACAGCTAAAAACTGTTTTAGTGATTGATTAAATAAGATCAATTAAACATTTGAAAAATCAGTTTGGTGGCTATAAAATAGCGAAGTAAACAATATCACTACCTCCCGTAATTTTATAACGACTCTATAAGAAGATTGTTTTAAATAACACATTTTAAATGTTTCGTTTTAAACATGACGTAATTTTCACCAAAATTTTGTTTCTCTTTTAGTATTCACATGAAAGTACATTTTAAAATAATTTAAAAGAACATCTCAAAATATGAAATAAATCTCTCGTGTAAATAAATATATTTTTAAATTGAAACTGATTGAAAATATTATTATTTGAGCGTTTAAGATATGGCGTAATTTTCATTCTTTATTGCTTTTAACGTGTAATAATTTAATTATTATTTTAAAGTTTTTTGTCTCTTTTTAATATTCATGTGTAAGTACATTTTTTTATGACGTGAACTTATCCCTTTACGGCTCTTAACAAGTGATCATTTAATTATTACGTTAAAGTTTTATTTCTGATTTTAATAGTCACGTGTAAATACATTGTTGGGAATATTATTATTTGGGTTGTTTTACAAATTGAAAACAATACAAATAAATGTCCTTTACGAAATTTGAAATAAATCTCAATTGAAATAAGGACATTTTAAATAAAAATTTTGAAAAAAAAAAAAAACACTCAAACGATTAGTCAAACTAAAAAAATAATTGCAGAGTGCACCCCGCAAGCATGTCAACTAGGTCCCTTCAAAATATATTTAAATTCCTATGCACAGTTTTTTTGTCCCTATACAACTTTTTAAGAGAACTATTTTGACCGAATTTAATATTAAATATATATAAAATAATTCTTCAATTTACAAACTGTCTGGATCAAATATTTCTCTATAAAACTTACCAATTTTTCTTATATGCAATAGTTTTCTTAATATTATTCTAGAGAGTTCACCGGACACAAGAAATTCATTGTTAGCGGTGACAGTGGGGATAACTTTTTTTTTAAATATAGAGAAAGTAAAATTATACAAATGGAAGGGAAGGGAAAAGCTCCTCAGATCACCCCCCCCCCCCTAAAATACACGAAATAATCTAAAATTTTTGGTATACTTTTTATCACAACTGATCGATAGGCTTATATTCTAAGAAATGTGGGAGATTATTTTCGATTAAAAAAAGAAAAACAATAGAATGAAGGAAAATGTTCATTTAAAAAACTGTGGTGTCATGTATTGGTATTGCTATGCAATTAAATTATATTTGAAAAAACTAATAAAAGTTTAATTTCAAAAATGTCTTTATTTGCAAAATTTTTAAGGAAAAAAAAAACGGAGTTTTTATTTTTTGATCTGAAGGCTGAATTCTCTTGAAAATGTTGTGTTTTTTGTATGTGTGTAAAGACAGTTAATATTCAGCCGGTCCTGAACCTAATTGTAAAAGGAGAGATTTTTATTTCTTTTAACTAAGAAATATTCTGTAACAATTTCTGACATTTTAATGATGTTATGAACCTTTTTTCCATAAGTTCTTTAAGTTGTTTACCGTGTACAGATACTATCTTGTATACTTCTTAATAAAATAACCGTTTATAAACATTTTGGAGAAATTGGGTTATTCCGTGAAACATAGGCAGTATGAATGTAGCATATAGACACTCGGGAAGCAAAGTCTAATAGTTTGACACTATATTTATCTACCCGTTCCCATTTTATCAGTTATAAAGTATCTTGTATTGTAACATGGTCAGAAACATTATCTCCCTTTTCTGCGAGCAGTCAGGTAATAACTGTTTTGTAATATGACATGCTAATATTTCCTGAATCAGATAAAAATAATGCTTAGAGAAATATTTAATTTAATTTTCTATTTTGTAGTTTGTTGCTTAATATGTTTTGTCCTTATTTGTTAGTCTTAGCGAACAAAATTTAAAACCATAATAATACCTCATGTTTTTGTTATTAACACTTTCCAACATAGTTCAAAAGTGTTTATGAATCCTGTTTGTCTGTCTGTCTACCCGTGCTCTAAATCTTTTAAATATATTCGGATTGCCATGAAATTTTTATATGTTATTGATGTTTACTATATAACGCTCGGTATTGAAAATGAAGTGTGTAGCATTTATAGGCCGTTTACAGGGACACACAAAAGAATTCCGTTACATTATGGTATATAGAGAAAATTCGTTTCCGATGTGTTTTAATGATATTACAATACTTCAAACATAATGAAAATGATATGAATCGCTGAGGTGGACTAAAATAGAGGTGGACTAAAATAGGCCTTCTCAGGAGTATAAAATAAGTAGCATTTATAGTTCGTTTGCAAGGACGCACAAAAAATTCCGTTACATTATGATCAATGTGGAAAAATCCTTTACGATGTTATGATAATTCAAACATAATGAAATTGAAAAGGATCACTGGGGTGCACTACAACATGTTTTCTATTGATTAAGGAATGCGTAACATTTATCTTCATTTATAGAGACACACAAAAGAACAAGGCTGCAGGACGAACTATGATCGATTCCATTGTAAGGTATCTGATGGTAATATGGCCAATGCAGTTAATATGGCCAATTCGTAATACTGTTAATAGTTTGAGTGAAATAAAAAAAAGGACACTTTAATCCAGTCGCGGGATTTCAGAAGAGTTGGCCGAATTCAATGGACCACGTTCACGAGAGAGCAAAAATCGTTGTTTTGCTGTTAGTCACTTTGGCATTTAATAAATTTGTCTGTGGTAGGTTTGTTATTTATCTTATTTAAAAGAAGTGTTTATATGATTATTTGTATACATGATATTTTAGCTTGTTCAATGCTGTTTTTAACTGCATAAACGAATTGCAAAATCGGAGTGTGCTGACAAAATAACGAGCACTTTTATAAAATCGGTTTTTGTTGGCAATATGGCCATGCAGGCAAAAGCTATAGATATGAGATTATGTGTTGTCTGTCATAATTATGTGCACGAGGAAACTGTCAGACTTACCAATAAAGCTAGAAAAGAATTTATTTGCCATACATGTGCGGTTAAAATAAAATTTAAAAAATTTTTACCGCAAAATTTCGAAAATTGCTAATTTTTTTCTAAATTTTCTTCATGGTTATTTATTATTATTATTTTTTTTAAATAAATTTTCAAATAATAAATTTGGTTTTGTAGTAATTGTTGTTTTATAAACGTTTAATATAAATCTTTTCATTTTATTTCTCCTATGGGCATATTAACTTCATGTGGCCATATTACATTCATCAACACACTTTTTTAAAAACAAACTGCCAGAGGTACAAATTTTGACCAGTTTAAATTTTTAATATGTTTTTATGTTTTATTTAATATGTTTTTAATAATGTTAAAAACGATCTGCTTTGTTATTCAATTTGTATATATATTTTAAACCAGTTACTATTACCGTTTAAAAATTTCTAATTTTAGGGTGTCCATATTACCTGCAGATACCTTATGTAAAAATAAAATTTCTTAATAATATTCTTTTAGTATTGGAAAGTGTTTCATAATCTATGCCTGATGCATGATTTTTCATTTTTGTTTTTAGCTTAATCGTAACAACAGAATTCCATTCCATTTTATATGAAGATCTTAGTTTTTCCTTAACAGACAAATTACACTTTACCCTTTTTTTGTAAGAAAAGACAAAAATCTGCTAAAATAACTAAATGATTCTTTTATTCTTTCTTATTTTCATTTTACAAGAGGGAGCCGAAAGCGAAATTTAGTAGCAGCATCTAAAAGGAATTCTTTGATTTCAGGATTATTTATTTCTCAGAATGTGCTCACTTTTGTAGAAAGACATTGATGTTTTCTGCTTGAAGCTTTAATTATCACAGAAAGTGGAAATTGAAATAATTTACTAAATTCTTGGAAAACTTTTCCTTTTAAAAATAGAACAGAATTAGGAAAGTTAAAAAACAACCCAAATATAGGCATTAAAATGAAAAAAATCAAAAACGATAAATCATGCCTTAAGCATAGATTATGAAACACTTTCCAACACATTTAGAATAATGTAACAAAACGTCATAGATTAATAACGTGAAAGGTGATATCAAAGTAAACAATTTGGAAAACACATAACATATTTGAAAATCCAATTTCAGTAATTATCATTAATAATCGGAAAAATACCCATTTTTTTTTTTTTGTACAGTCCTGTGTATGATCAGATCTATGCTAATATTTAGTTCAGTTAAAAAACATACAGCACAGTTGAAAATTTCTATTTGTCGATTTCGGTCAGTGAACGATAATGCACTCGACATCTTTTGTGCATCCCTGTATATGATCTATAGAATTTATACACACAAAGCAATATGTAAAAATTTTGTCAAATTTAAAAACGAGCAGACAAACCGAATTTATAAACACTTTTGAACTTTGTTGGAAAGAGTTAAAAGAATATCGTTTACGAAGATGTTGCTATGAAAATTCATTAAGTATTTTTATTCTTGACGGATATTATTTGTATTTACATATTTAATGAAATTAATATTTATCCCAAGTTCTGTAACACTATACTGTAGTAAAACCACTGTCACGAAATGGGAAAAAGGACTGGAAAAATTCGGTCTTTGAAGGTTTCTTTCTTAGCAAGTATATCTAATCTTATAAATGTATCGTATTATTTTGATCCAAAATATGAAAATTTTCATTTATTTCAGGATTTTGTTATATATGTCGTAGGCTAATTGAGAAATTCGACTCTTTGCGAAGAGCCCGGCTAATTGGAAAATCATCTTCCTTTTTCCAATCGGCCAGATATTTTTCAGGCTTATTACAAAGAGCCTAAGTAGCTTTAGGCTAATTGGAAAATGATCATTTGTTTCTCAATCGACCTGATATTTTTTTATGATTATTGCAAAGAGCCGGATGAGCTTTAGACTAATTGGAAATTGTCCATTTATTTCTGAGTCAGTCTGATTTTTTTCAGACTCATTGCAATGAGCCTATTCATTTTTTAAGTTAATTAGAAATTATCATCTGTTTGTCCAAATAGTCTAGCTTTATCCCGTTTTATTTCGACGTGTCCAAGAGATTGAATATTTATGCATATTTTTAGTATAAAAAATAGGAGTTCCATGTTTCCTAACAGGAATTTTATTTAATAAAATGTAACTTATTTTACTTGGTACTTATTTGACTTTATAAATAAAATTTCTGGCTTGAAACAGACTTATTTGAGCCGCGGTTTACACACTGGAAATTACGGTACTTCATTTTTATTTTAAGGTTATATTTTTCGCAATCATCCCGTGTCGAGTTATCAATAATATCTGCAGATGAGACAGATTTTATTGTTTTCCCAGCATATAGAGAAAAAGACACGTAGAGAAGAAGGATCGCCTAATGAAAATTATTATAAATAATATATAAAAAATTCTGTATTAAAGAAATATGTGGATGTGGCATATCTGTAATGTTTTCTCAGCGTTACGTAGAGGAGATGAGATACTAAATGAAAATAGTTATAAATCACATGTAAGAAAAATTGCTGTATCAATAAACTCTGCAGATTCGGCAGATTTTAATGTTTTCCAAGAAAATGGGGTTACTGTATATAAAAAAGAAAACTTCTGTGATAATGAAATCTGCAGATGAGGCAGATTTTTAATATTTTCCTAGCATTATCTAAAGAAAATGGATTACTGATTAAAAATGATTACAAAAAAATAAGAAGAAAATTGCTTCATTGACAGATTTGATTTATACACCTTTTGGTAATTAAATTTACTAAACACTATACTTTTTTAGAGGTAAAGTTTGCCTTTTCCCCCGTAAAGATGTACAAAAAGAAAAAAAAAATCTGCAAGACAAAATGTTATCTTTTACCGGCATTACATAGAAATATTATATTGCTGAATGAGTAATGTCAGGCATTCAGGCGCTTTACGAGATTATTTTCATTTAAAGTTTTCATTTAAGTTATCACTAATTTCAGGTAATTAGGCGCATAAATCATATCTGTAATACGGCTGTTTTCGTATAAATTTGCTGTGACTAATTTCATTCAGCAACCCATCTTCTCTACGTAATGCTGAAAAAATATTAAAAATTTGCCACATCTGCAGATTTTAATGATACAGCAATTTTCTTAAATGGGCCAAAATCTCATAAGTTGGGATTTTTGGCAGCTGATTTTCTGCTGCTATCTGATTTTTAAAAATCTCATATTATGCTCAATTTGAATTTTTAATAAACACTGATATATTGCCAAATAATAATTAGCAGATGAGCACACACATTATTGAAAAATAAATATGATGTGGCAGTTTTTATCAGGCAAAACACAAATTATAAGGGACAGACGTGACAGGGACAGTAACGACATTTTTTGCAGTTTTGCCACTTTACTTAAAAAAGAACATTTTTTAATGTTGTCTGCGCTATTTTCGAAGACATATCGAACCTACGATTAAATGGCTAGATATTTGTTAATCGATAAATCTCAATTTTTAAATTAACAATGGGGACAGTAGTGATGGTTAATAAAGGTACGCTTACCTTTTTCTCATTCTTTTAATCCCAGAAAGTCTTTATGAACAAACAGCAAAAAATAGTGACTTTTTTAGAACAACATGTGTTCCCCTATTGGAAACAATATTGAAAATGACAGCATACTTCCATCTGGTGGAAATATGAGGAATTTCATACACCGGACAGTAGTGACCAAAAAAAGTGAGGGACACAACTTTAAACCCATCAAAAACAAACATTACACATTTCATTCATATAAAAATTATATTATTATGCTCCATGAGATTCATATTTATAATAAATCAATTGGTTCATCATATTACATTATAATTGGGCACTCAATGTGTTCCGGACTCCCAAATTCTAGTGTGGAGGTGCTGCATCCTGCCAGTGGACCCCAATTCTGTATACCACCACACAGTTTGTGCTTTTTTAGCTCACAGGCTGTCAAAGCCTGAGAGCTAATGTGCTCGCAGGTTCTGTATGTACGTATGTATGTACGTAACGCGATAACGCTTCATAGAAATATCCGATTTGCTTTAAATTTTGTATATTGGTTGATTGTGATAAGACGCTTCCCTGATTAGTTTTGGGGGTTCATTAGTTAAGTATAAAAGGGGGAGAACAGGGGCCTAATCCCCCCTTAATTTAGATAAATGGGTTTTTCATGCAGAATTATCCGATTTGCTTTAAATTTTGTATATAGGTTCATTGTGATAAGGCGCTTCCCGGATTAGTTTTGGGGGTTCATTGGTTAAGTATAAAGGGGGAACGAGGGGCTAATTACCCCCTTAATTTAGATAAATGGGTTTTTTATGCAGAAATATCCGATTTGTTTCAAATTTTGTACATAGGTTTTTTGTGATAAGGCGTTTCCTTGATTAGTTTGGGGGTTTATTGGTTAAGTATAAAGGGGGAACGGGAAGCTAATACACCCTTAATTTATTGTCGATCTCTTTATTTTTCGAGGGGCATTATTCTTTGAATTAAGAGTATAGTATATACAATAATTAGTGTGAAAAGCCTGTGAGCTCAATGCCATCAGTTTAACTGGACACTTTTCTTTTTTATTAGAATTTGTTGTATTTTTTCAAGTTTCAATGTTTCCGATTTTCAGCACCTGAAATAAAAAATCATTGCTATTACATAATGTAAATTTCCACATCTGAGCAACCATGTATCACCTAACAAATTTGTCTTGGTTATTAATTATCTGCAGTATAACTGTTTAAAATTAGGGCGTAACGTCTCGGACACCCTATATTATTCAAAATAGTTATCAGACGTTAATTAAATGCAAGAGATTCCATTATGTTGAAAGATAGTTATTGTTTAAAAATAAATAGAGGTAAATTATATTTTTAGTTTTTTACAATCTTATTTTATGAATAAATTTTTAATAAATAAAAATATAAATAATTATAAAAAAAAAACTAACAGTATTTGTTTACTGATGATTTCATATTTCTTCAATTAGATAAAAATCATGTTTAAAGAAAAGCCCAATTCAATTAGGTCTTTTCTTTCGTTTGTTTCCTTAATATGTTTTGTCCTTATTTTCCAGTTTTAGGAAAGCATTCCTTCGCAAAATTTGTGCCATAATAATATCTCATGTCTTATTATTATTTGTTATTTTTTAGTTTAATCGCAGCAACGGAATTCCATTTCATTTCATGTGAAGATCTTTGTTTTTCCTTAAGAGACAAATTTCACTTTACTTTTTGCAAGAACAGGCGGAAACTGCTAAAATAACTAAATGTTTCTTTTATTATTTTTTCTTTTACTTTTACTGGAGAGAGAGAGAGACGAAAGTCAAATTTAGTAGCAGCATCTAAAAGGAATTCTTTGATTTGAGGATTATTTACTTTTCAGAGAGTGCTCGCTTTTGTAGAAATATTATGGAGTTTTCTGCTTCAAGCTTTAATTTTTGTGAAAGCGAAAAAGAAATAATTTAATGAAATGTTAACTTAAGGAAAAAGCTTTCATCTTTTATGAAAATGTAGTAGAGTTAGGCAAGTTACAAAATAACATAAATGTAGTCGTTAGATGTAACTATACTAACCATGTACTAAAAAGTTACGAAAATTTATTAGCCATTTTTATTCTTGACGCATATTATTTTTATTCATATAATATACCTTGAAAAGGATATTTATTTCACGCTCTTTAATAATACATTATTTTAATGTGAAACATTTCATTTAGCTGAGAAGGAAAAAAAAAGTGTATTTATGCAATGGATGTTTAATGTAATTATTTATTTTTTGCATTTAATACACGCATACTGAATTTAATACACGATAATGGGCATCAGACGCATTTCTAGCCAACTAAAGTTAAAGTGACAAAAATTGTATTACTTAATTAACTTGAAAGATCCAGTAACTAACTTTTATTGTGTATAAGATTCTATCAAATCTCTTTTAAAATATTTAAAAATAAAAATTTTCTCATTTCAAGAATATCTCCATATTTTTTAGAAATCCCATTTCCCCTTGTTAAAAGAAGCTGAATGGTAACAATATTGTTATGATATTTGCAGTTGTGCTCCATGATCAAATAAAATGGACTGAATCAAATATTCAACTGAAACTCTTGTGTGTATGAAATTCAGAAAACTTATCGTACCACAGCTGAGAGTAGCTCTTATAAGGATTACCGAATTCAAAAGAAAATATAAAAGTGAAATTTAAAAAATTACTACAATTAAGTTTCATTGCTAAAGATGACACATAAAGATGACAGGGACAGGTACATCACACTACATTGAATAAACACAGACGATTAATCATATTTATGACCGGTAACATTCACTCACGGCCATTTTCATAATAACTTCAGGTTTCTTATATATCAGACGACGTTCTTACACTGCGGCAATGCCTAGACCATAGAACTAGGAACTTATTGTTTATTCTATGGCCTAGACCGACTACTTAAAATATCACCTGAAAAATTTTAAAGCGATTTTAGCGGGTGTAGGAAGACTGCAGTGTTTAATACTGTAAAACTCTTCTGAATGTGGGAGTGTTCTAATGGAATACAGGCTTTTCTAATGACGAACACAATTTTAATTATTGACACAAAGTTGACATAAAGATGACAGGGACAGGTACATCACACTACATTGAATAAACACAGACGATTAATCATATTTATGACCGGTAACATTCACTCACGGCCATTTTCATAATAACTTCAGGTTTCTTATATATCAGACGACGTTCTTAGCTGCTGACATTCCAAGTTCTACTGCCACGCTCTTTCTGTTTCTCCAGAAGGGGGCGCTACTAGAGCAAGAAAAGGCATGCGCTATCCTCACACCTCCCCCTTTCGAGAATTTGATTTAGTCTTTTGAGACAAATCAATATCTAGTAAATATCTAAATAAACAAGTAAAACATATTAATACTAAAATTCAAATACTTAAAGAATATCAAAGAAAATGAACAAATAGAATACACTATAACACTAATACTAATATTTTAAAGTTCTAGGATAAAGTTCTTAAAGTTCAGACTTGTAACACAGAAAAAAAAAAGAATCTTCAAAGTTTTTTTCTTTAAGGCCAATGTGAGGCATGTAGCCTACTTAGAGAGTCAGCATTCGCGTGGAGTTTCCCACGTCGGTATGTTATTTGGGCTTGAAAACGCTACAGTGCAAGGGCCCATCTTTGATGGCGCGCACTTTGAGGTGCACAGTCCGTGAGAAATTTCAAAGGATTATGGTCGCTCACCACAGTTACTTGCGAACCATAAATATAATGTTCAAACTTTTCCAAGGCGAAGATAACCGCATAAGCTTCCTTTTCGATAGTAGCTTAACCCTCTTGGCATTTGGAGAGTTTTTTACTTGTAAAAGCAATGGGGTGCTCTTGTTCATTTTCATCTTTTTGAGATAGACAAGCGCCTATCACATACGAAGAAGCATCTGCATGTATAACGAAAGGTTTCTGAAAGTTCGGGGAATAACAGATGGGCGATTTACTTATCGCCTGTTTCAACTCAAAAAAGGCTTTGTCACAATCCTCAGACCAGGTAACTTCATTAGGGGCACGTTTCTTGGAAAGTTCAATCAATGGACGAGCTATGTCGGAGAATGAAGGAACATAGGATCGGTAATAAGATAAAAGACCTAATATGCTCCTGACATGTTTCTTTGACTTGGGAACTTCTAAGTTTTGTATCGCTGATACTTTGTCGGAATCGGGTGCATGTATACCGGATCCTACTACATGACCTAGAAATTTTATTTTTTCTCGTTTTCGCCGTCTTCCTGTACTAAATGTATTGTTCATTCGGTAAAAGCTATCACGTGTATACTGTTTCTTCCTCACAGTTTCCTTTATTTTCACTTTATCATAATTTTTAGAAAGTTCAGTTTCATTTTTATTTTCGTCGATCGTCACTCCCTTAGTCTCTGTAAACTCATCAATCTTCTCAGATTTCTTCTGGCATTTTTCTAACATCATGTTGTCAGGATGATTTAACTTAAGGAATACATCGGATTCTTTGTTTGCTATTTCATGTGATTTCACACAACCATTGACTATAATGTAGTCGGAATTTTCATGGTAAACAAAAGGTTGTTTCCCGCTGAACTCAATCGTGCTGGATTCGGAACTTCCATCAAGTGTTTCTGGCATTGTATTATTGAAAATAGAGTAAGATTCTTCTGTTGTCGTGATATCAACTTTTGAATCTTTTTTTTCAGAAATTATGCTTCGTCTTATATTTTCTTCCTTCATGTCTGCTGATGCAATCAAATATTTATCCGAGGCACTTGCATTCTTTTTAGCATAATTCGGTTTCGCATTCGGTTTCTTCATCAGGCGTGACTGCATAGTTTGAGGATTCGAAAATTGAAGTTACATTGTTAACTATGGGAGTATCCTTCATAATATTGTGTTCACTCTGTAAATAATTTTGGACTTTTAAATCTTTTGAATTATGTAAAATTTCTTCTGCTTGCCTAATTTGGGGATCTTCTACCTTATAATGAATTTCCGTTTCGATTTGATCTCCACTCTCTATTACGATTAAATCGACAACAGTACATATGTCATTTTCATTATTATTAGTTTCTTTCGTGATCGATTGTGTAATACTAGTACGCGGGTGAGGGTTATTTTTCGTCTCATCGAATAATTTATCCAAAGGATATAAGAAATTCTCATGAACGAAAAAGCTATTAAATTCATTTTTGTTAGCTGTCGAACACTGATTTAACGAAGGGTCGTTTTTCTGTTGCCATTTAAATTTCTCTGAATCATTTATAAAAGTATCAGGGTCGTCGCCAGGTGTATGATCAATGTTCTCGTTTGCATTCGCATTTTCATCTGACACATGGTCTAAAATTGAAGCAGACAGATCTACAGTGTTGGTTTCTTTCGTATTGTCACTTATCGCGTCAACATTACAATTTAATGCCTTTTCATTTTCATTATATTTATTTAAATTATTTAATTCATTGTATGTATCCGGAGAAAGTAATAAATCATTAATTAAATTATCAACCACGGCACGTGTTATCATAATATTAGGATATATCTTGGGGTTTAATTTATCAACTTCAATACTCAATGGAATATTTATTAAAGGAGCTTTCAATTGGTGTCCGAATGCAGATTGCAGTATTATCGTACCACAAGGATTTTTAAAGTATTCGGGTATACAATCAGTCTTTATTATAGAAATTTTAGTTTCACTATCTACCACGCCATGTAATATTTTCTTACCACATTCGATATCTACTGTCGGTAATGTTTAAATTAATTTCGTTTCTTTTCGCGGTGTTTTCAAATTAAATAACTCATCCGATTTGACTCTAGCAGTGAGTGCTTTTTCATTTGCATTCGAATTATCTTCCCTATCAAATTTATTGGCATTGCCAAATAAATAACTACATATCGTAATCGTAACATTATGATATCTGCCGCAATTAGTGCATTTTTTATTTTTTACGGTACAATCTTTAGCGACGTGCTTACCTTTTTTCAAGCAAATCAAACAACGCCCTTCAGCTCTTAATTTAGCTATTTTCTGCTCAACGGGTAACTTATTACATTCCTCAGTCGAATGACTATTACAAGAACAAAATATACAAAAGGTTTCAGCGGTAGCTAAAATATGAGATACTTCAGAATTAATTCTATCACTAGCGAACATTTGTTTACGACATGCAGGCGAGTCATTATTATATGATTGTTTTGACCTTGGGTTATCTAAATTGCCACTTAAATAATTTTGTTTTTCTCTTGATTCTATTTCGGTACGAATAAATAATAACAAATCATCAATGCTTGATTGCGAGTCACTAGAATTTTTTATACAATGTTTATTATATTCTAACAAAAGATTATTTGGCAGGGATTTAAGAATTATAGGTGTCAACAGGTTATTCCATTTGATTCAATGTCCAAAGACTTGAGACTTCTTATTTGGGATTGAATAATGTCAAATAACTTTCGTAGAGCGATTACGTCATTTGTTTTCAATACGGGTTTCAAAGATAATAACGTATTTATGTGTGCCGTGACAATGAGATTTTTTCCGACCAAATTGTTGTTTCAGAATTTGGATCACTTCCAAATAATTTTCATCTGATAACGCAAATCCAGATATAGAATTATATGTGCTACCACCTAAATAACTTTGCAAATAGCTCATTTTTTCAATATTTGGCAGTGAATTATTATCATCTACTGCTATTTTGAATGAGTTCCAAAAATTTTGAAATTTACTTATTTCGCCGTAAAATTTCTCTATTTTTAAGGTAGGGAGTTTAACAGATTGCGAAACTACTTCTGCATGCTTATTATCGATGCGTGTTATGGGGAAATTTCGCTTTTGCTATTATTTTTCAATTTCTTACTGATTCTAAATTTCCACAAAGTTATTTTCTCATGATATTCAATAGAGGCTTTCGCGTCTTTTTCGATTCCATCTTCATCATCAATTAGCGATAAAATTTGGGTATCTTCTCGTTTGAGATCAATACCTTTCTGTTCCAGCTGAGCTAAATTTTCCTCAATTTCCTCAAAATTCGGTGATTCCAAAACCCATGCATCTTCGATATTTTTAACAATAGAGGTAATAGATGCTTTTATCACGCCTCTAGTTTTTTAAGCTTAGTTAGTTGATAAGCCATACTTAAACAAAAAAAATGTACCTTACCTCTATACAAGTTAACCAAAATCTTTCACTATAATCTTTCACTCATTCATCAAGTAATACAGCCTGTTATTCATCCTTTTAGTTCTGACACCAGTGTAAAACTCTTCTGAATGTGGGAGTGTTCTAATGGAATACAGGCTTTTCTAATGACGAACACAATTTTAATTATTGACACAAAGTTGACATAAAGATGACAGGGACAGGTACATCACACTACATTGAATAAACACAGACGATTAATCATATTTATGACCGGTAACATTCACTCACGGCCATTTTCATAATAACTTCAGGTTTCTTATATATCAGACGACGTTCTTAGCTGCTGACATTCCAAGTTCTACTGCCGCTCTCTTTCTGTTTTTCCAGAAGCAAGAAACTACTAGAGCAAGAAAAGGCATGCGCAGTCCTCACAAATACATTGGCGACTATGTCGATACTTCGAACTTATTTATTTTCCCTAACCGAAAAGTATATACACAATGCTTAGTCCGATTACGGAAGATATTGTAGACGGAGTTTGCACTAGAATTTTAATTACTTATACCGTGATCGAATTTCAAAAATGCAGCCATGTTATTAAATATACTCACTAAGATCTATGTTTATGGTAAGTTA